>OY019134.1:12788497-13988497 GCA_955652365.1 Eristalinus aeneus
GTCTAACATCATTTTTAGAACTTTGCTCTGAGCTATTTATAATTGCTTGATGTGGTACAGTGCGGCTTTTCCCAATACTGTGCAACCGTACAGCATAATTGCTCGGAATATGGATTTAAGAATGGTTACTTTGTTGGTGAAGATTTTCTGTTGATAAAAGGGTGAAGCATGTTTTTTGCAATGCTTACTTTCTTAAGGGTTTGTTTGATGTGCTCATGAAAAGTCAATTTGCTGTCAAGATGTATACCAAGATACTTTAGGGAGTTCTTCGACTCTACACTGATTCCATTCGCCCGCAATCTAGTACTAGGGAGAAAACAAGGTTTCTTTTTTCGTGTGAGAAAGATCGCGTGTAATTTATCTTCATTGTACTTTATCTTCCAAATATCACAGAATGTGATGAAAATATAGCTGTGTCATCAGCAAAGATAGCAGTTTCACATTCGGGTAATTCAGGAAAATCTAATGTATACAAATTGTATAGAATTGGCACTTAGACAAACCCTTGGGGTACACCTGCATTATAAGTTATCAAATCTGATACACGACTATTAACATGAACTTGGAAACAACGATCAGACAGAAAACTTAGAATTACTTTACACAAATAGAAGAATTGTATAGAATTGTATAGAATTGGCGCTAAGACAGACCCTTGGGGTACACCTGCATTATAAGTTATCAAATCTGATACACGACTATTAACATGGACTTGGAAACAACGATCAGACAGAAAACTTAGAACTACTTTACACAAATAAGGTGAAATGTTGAAATTGTTCATTGTGGCCCATTATGCCAAACAGTGTCAAATGCCTTCGCTAATAATAATAATAATTGTTGGCGCTACAGTCCAAAGGGGGACCAGGGCCTAGCTTGCTCATCAACTGCTCGCTACTGTTCTCTCACGAGTAGAGGGGACCTACAGTTTTTTGCCGACTCCGAACGGCGAAATTTGAAAAGCTTTCTTAGACAGTTATTACTCTTTGATTGTTGTCAGCAGCTCGAAAGAGGTGGTGCCGTGAAATATTCGAAAAATTGGTGTTGAGCTGGGAATCGAACCGACACCCTTCGGCGTGTGAGCGTCGCACTCTACCCACTACGCCATGGCGACCACCAATGCCTTCGCTGTGCCAAGTAAAATCATGCCAGTCGATTTACCAATAGTACCAAATGCGGAAAAGTTTTAACTCAAATGCTGCTTTCAACCATTCAGAGGAGACGTTCCGTAGCAAATTCAATTTTCCAACAGGATCTTGCTCCATGTCACCCACCAAAATAAAAGAAACAGTATTTTGCAAACCACAAAATTGATGTTTTGGATTGAACTGGCCACTCCCCTGACCTTAATCCAATTGAGAATCTGTGGGCAATTACCAAAGGAAGGCTCAGGAAAGGCGACTGCACTGCAAAGACTGAGCTGATTTCGTATATAATTGATATTTGGTTTTATAGCGAAGAAATTAGAAATATATGCCAACGACTTGTTTCATCAGTGCCAAAAGGAGCCAACGCACTCATAAAATTTTTAACATTATAAATATTAAAACTAACCTGTGTTATTTTTTTTCTAATTTTAATTGAAAATAAAGTAAATTGTATTGAAAATTTCGTCTGTCCCAATTAATTTGCACACGACTGAATCTACTAAAACTTGTGAGCCGTGCCCTGCGTGGAAAGCAGCCATAAACGACCGTAAATCAAGCCAAGAAGATTGAGGTCCATTGTTTGAACACAATTTGTCCAATATAAACTTTAATCTAAGCTCAGTTGTATTGCTTTCGCTTCTGTTCGCACGTTTTGTCCATAACATGGTCCTCCAGAATGTGTATCGTAAGATCAACATCTCATTTCCCAAGGAAGCTGAAATGTAAACAATTGCAGAGTCCACCAGCGCCAATATTTATTTTCAGGAAGAGAGTGAAAACCTTCTTGGATCAAATCAAATGTCAAAGCGATCCAGTTCCTTTCTTCCTTTCTTGATTCTACTTCGAAAAAATCATTACCAAACTTTTCAGATTCCAAGTGAAAGAATTCGTGATTCATAAACTCACATATCGTACATTCCCTTCAAGGCCACCCTTTGGTTCATTGACAGCCCCCAAAAAGTTTTCGACACATGAATTAATCCGACTCATCACTGTCCTTTATTTTCGTCTGTTCACTCACCCGGTAATCAAATAAATCTTAAGCAAATATTTACCGCACGAGTGCAACGAATGCAGCGCAGCTTTATCGACGCCCCCGCGCCGTGGTCGTTAGTATCGCTGACGTGAATCTGCTCAGCACATAAACAACGGCAATTCCTCATGATTTCAGGGAACTCTTCGCTGCGCGGTATCACTGTCCCGCCCCTATGGGCCCAAGTTCGTTCGCCTCTGAGTTTGACTCACAGCTTGATTCACAGTTTACTCCTGCATGAGTGCAGCAGCGGCACAGTTGAACACAAAACCCTCCTGATCGCCCTTTTCTTATTTCAGATCGCAAAGCGGAAGCCTTCAGACTTGTGCTTTCAGTCGCAATTCATCTTATTTCAGAACGCCAAGCGGAAGCCTTCAGGCTTGTGCTTTCAGCCATAACTCATCGCTGTGTCATCTACCTGCCAATGGTCCCACAACGATTCATGGCTCGTAAAGAGACACTCAGGCTGCCACCAACATCGCCGTCGTAGCTGTCGTGCGGATCTCTGGGGTCAGCGCCCCGGTGAAACTTTTCCCCAGCGACCCAAGCGAAAGTGAAAAATATGCAAACCGTGCGGTATGCCCACGATCGTTAGTGGAGCGCTGTGGAGCGCCGTGGAGCGCCGTGGAGCGCTGTGGATCGTGCTATTGACTGAGTGACTTCAGAAAGGCATAACTATCTGTGTCTATAGTGTCATCGGAATGTGATGGTGGCCACTCCGCACCGCTCCACTGTCGTCACCATGAAAATTGGAAATTGGAGTCAAGTCAAGTTCAAAAGCGCATTTTCGTGTGGCTGTGAACCACCGCTGCAGCTGCAGCGCCGCTTCCCCCTTGTCGAGCATTATCGGAGAGAAAGTGAATTCACTTTTCGTGAGTTTATTATGCGCCGCTCACCTCTCCACCGTTTTCCTCCTGGCAGTCGGCGCTGTGTGAGAATGTGGTGACTGCATTTGGACCTACCGGTTGATCGTGCTAAAGCGCCAGAAAGAGGGAAGTTTGGCCCGCTGCACTAAATTTGAATTTCACAGTGCCAGAAAAGTACGGTGGGCGGTTGAGCAGGCGATATGGCTACCCACAGTTGACAGAGAAAGGTGACGAGAAATAGATGAATGGGTCAGGAAAATGAAAGTGTTGCCTTGTTGCGTGGGAAAACCGAGAGGGGGCCCTATGAAAGGATATGAAAGGAGTAAAGTGATTGGTTGGGAAAAAATATCTTGCCAGGGCAGTGGAGGTTACTAGTGCGGGACATTTTAACGCAAAGGGGTGTAGTTTTATTGAGCTTGTAGGGTTCACATTAATGTGATACGGTGCCATAAAATAGCTGATCAGGTACGAACTTTCTGGTGTCTTATACTGCTGCTGAAATGGCTGGAGAGTAAGTTTTAATTTAATTTTGTGCTTGTTCTAAAATAACGCAAAAATCGGTGCTCGGATGTCAATTGTCAATTAAATTGCTTAACTTAAGGAGCCCCAACGGAAAGTATTCTAAGATTGCAGCCAAGATTGATACCTTATTCGTTTTGTAAATTTACAAAAGTCGAGCTTCCCAGTTCTAAATTCTTTTTTTTTCACTTCCTGCTATTTTAAGAGCAATTTGTAGGGCATCCCATCTTGAAGGCAGACGTATGAGTGGTGAAGAATTGACGTTGGTGGGTCCAAACTTCATTGGCCAACTTCTCTAGACTTAAGGACTCCGCAGCGGTATTCCCACATACGATTGGTGTTCAATATATTCTCGGTGTCGATATGAAGGAAACACTTCGATCCAATCGTTAACAATACTGGCTAAACAATACATCTGGAATTCATAAATATTATGGTTTATGACCCAAGCGATCCCTCAATCAAAGAAACCACTTGAGCATCAGAATGATTTTCAAAAATGTGCATCGGTTCACATTTCAACCTCCATCCACAATACATCAGATAAAGAATATTGAGGTGACTTACTCCGAGCAGCATCTTACAAAGCAATCGAGATCCAGGCGTCGAGCGGTTCAGTAATCGAGATCCAGTCGTCGGACGGTCCAGTCTTCGGACGACCTAGTCGTGTTCGTCGTTTTATACTTGTAATATATAACCGTGCTGTTTTTTTGAAATAATTTTTTTTTATTATTACTTATGTAATAAATAAATTAATTTGCGAATTCAATTTAAATTGTTTTTATTTTTCAATATAATCTCCCCTCACATCAATGTATTTGTTACATCTTGAGATACGATTTTTAAAACCTCAAAAAATAAATTTCCTCTTTGCATCATCCGAAAATCTTTTTCCACGAAGATATTTTTTTAAGTCCGGAAACAGGGAATAATCACTAGGGGCAAGGTCTGGACTATGGGGTGAGTGTTGGATTTCTTCGAAACCACAATCTCGCGCATCTACTTGATGTGATGTCATCTATTTTAAGTAGTAAGCACACACAAGGTACGTGCCTCATTTAATTTTACTTCTATTCCGAAGAAAGATAAAGATCCGGACGGACGTTTAGACAGATAGGAACGGATTGCGTGGGAGGATGCTATCTGCAGTTTTTGTTGGTATGAGGTAATCTGTAGCTTGACGTGGGGAGGGAAGTCAGTAAGTGCGTCGACCTTTATGCCGAAGTCCTAGATAACACATCATTTTCACGGCTTTAAGTTAGAATTCAAAAAAAGTAAACTTTGTCTAGCTAAAGCTTACCATATTCAGCTGCTTAAAGTCATTTTTAAACAACATTTCACTTAAAGTTGCAGGGGATGTCCCTATCCGATTGTAAATCAGTTAAACTTGGACTAACCAAAAAATGTACTCCTGTCTTGTCCAGATGAATTGCAACTTGCAAAATTTGGGAAGCGCAGTTATCATTCAATCGTGGCAGTCTTGGATAGAGTGCGTAACTCACACGCCGAAAATCCCAGATTCGATTCTTGGCTAAACTCACATTTTCACTGTACCACCTCTTTCGGGCTGCTAATAACTATTTATGAAAAAAATTCTCAAATTTCGACGGTCGGCAAGAAACTATAGATCCATTCTACTCTTGAGAAAACAGTGAGAGAATACAAGCTGTTAATCAGGCAGCTAGGCTCTACTCAATCAATGAAAATTGGACTCGTCAGAAAATTTACCCCTGTTTGTGCAGATGCAGACGTTACATTGTCTGGACTGGTTTGGCTTCTTACGAGGGGCGTTCAATATATTCTCTTGAATTTCTTCCAAACCACAATCTCGCGCAGCAGCCTTGGAAACTCGCGCCTTGTGAACTGGATTGTTGTACTGAAGAAGCAACACACCCGCTGCGAGTTTACCCCGTCTTTTCTTTTTAATTTCCTCCCGCAAATTATGCAAAGTGAAAGCGTGGAATGTGGCGTTGATGGTTTCACCTTTTTTGTTCTCTTTAATTCCCAAAAAACTGCGGCCATAAGCTTCCCGGAAGACAGACTTAAACTTTTTCGGGAGTCTTTTCCTTTTTTATTCCACTGCATGGACTCTTGTTTGCTTTTAGGGTCATAGTGATGAACCCATGTTTCGTCCCCAGTAACAATTCGATCCATAACACCGTCCGCGTCACTACACATCTCCAAATGCTCTCTACAACATGCGATTCTCACTTTTTTCTGAGGCGCAGTGAGCATTCGTGGCACCCACCTTGCACAGACCTTTGAAAGGTTAAGATGGTCATGAAGAATGGTGTGAATTGTACCAACTGAAAGCTTAGTGATCTCTACCATCATTTTTACCTTTATTCGAGCATCCTCAAGACCAAGTTTTTCGACTTCTTTGATGCTTTCTCCCGTACAAGCAGTAGCCGGGCCGTCAGGGCGCCGTTGCGAGTGTCGTCTTCAATGCTCTCTGTGCCTCCCTTGAACTCAGTTGACCACTTTTGCATAGTTGATAATGAAGGTGCGGAACCCTGGTAAACAGCCACCATCTCTTCATGAATATTTTTTTTAACTTTTACCTTGCTAAGTGAGAAATTTAATTATAGCGCGATGCTCAATTTTCACCATCATTGTCTCAGTTGCCATTATGATTCTGTTTAACTGGAGATAAAACGCGAATCAATAATCACATTTATGTTTACAGCTATTTGATTTTTTTTCATGAATGTACTAAAATAATAGTATTACTCGATAAATAAGTCAATTTATATATATAACCACAGCTTCACCCCGATACCGAGAATATATTGAATGCCTTTCGTAAGTCGGGAGAATGAATTCCATTCCGACAGCATCCAGATTCAATTTAAGCATAATCCTCAACGCGTTCTGCAGAAGTGATTTTTCCAAATGCTAAGCACTCATATTGAGATTCTTTTTACACTGACTGTAAAAATAATCTGTTCTAAAGCGGACTTTAGTTCCTGTTTAAACTCAAGACGAATCAAATTTGTGTATGTCCACAGATAACTTAGGCACCATATCGTACAAATATAAGGAGCAGTAAGCACTGCTGTTTAGATAGTTATTATACGGAAGGCATATATATGGCATGTGGCCGCCGTGGCGCAGTGGGTAGAGTGCGACGCTCACACGCCGAAGGGTCTAAATTCGATTCCCAGCTGAGCACTTCGAATTTTTCACGGCACCGCCTCTTTCGAGCTACTGGGTAATAACTGTCTAAGAAAGCTTCTCAAACTTCGCCGTTCGGAGTCGACAAAACACTGTAGATCCTTCTACTCGTGAGAGAACAGTAGCGCTCACAACACGAGTAGTTGATGAGCAAGCTAGGTCCTGGTCTCAATGTGAACTGTCGCACCAACAATTATTATTACTTTGTTAGTGACGCTCTCTATATATCAGTCCCGGGACTTTTTGAGTGATGTGCTAGTAACCCTCGGAAGCGACTACTCACAAAAATAAGTCCATTCTGTCATCATTGAGCCATTCTTCAATTTCTTTTGAAGAATGCATCCGTCGAAAATGCCAGCAGTTGGAAGGAGTAAGGTCTGGAGAGTACGCCAGGTAGGGTAAGACCTTCCCGTTTCAGCTATCCTTTCAGTTTTTCACCGCTTCAGGTACGTGGCGCCGAGCGTTGTGATCACATGCCTTTCGGTTGTTTCTGGGTTGTACACATGACTTGGCTCTAACACATGACTTTGTAGTCTATAACTTTTCATCAATGCTATTGCCTGGTTTCAAAGGTCATAGTACACCACACCCGTCTGGTTCGACCATATGCAAAGCATGACCTTTGAACTATGGATGTTTTTTTTGGCACCGATGTAGACGATGATGGAATAGGTTCACCAGGCTTTGAATAGTAGCTCTTCTTTTGGGGTTGTGGTAGCATATTCACTTTTCATTTCCGGATTAATAATCTCCTTCCGTCTATTGATGTGTTTCATGAAGCAGTTCCCAGATGAAAATTCGCCTTTCGAAAACTCGTACGGAGCTCAATCCAAATTTCTTTAACTTGTAATTGCTTGCTGAATCACTCCAAATGATTCGGCGAGTTCATTTTGTATTTGGCACAGGGCTTGATCCAGTAATGTCTCTAATTCACTCAAACCCCAAGGCTCTCATTGTGCTCGACTCTAAGACGACTAGTTTTGAAGCATAACCATGCGAGGCAGATTCACCATAACCTTCTGGAAGCATTCGATGGCTTTTAGCTGCACTCTTTTTCCAGTTAAAAAAGAAAATAAAACGTCCTGCTGTTTATTAATCATAAGACAAATCCGGACATTTTCGAAGCAAAATGTTGTTATTTGAAACAAACTCTGAGAAACACTGAGTGCTGTTGATAAATTTTAAAACTTTCCAATAAAGTAGGTAATCACTTCCAAGAACATCCACAACTAGCACAGGGCGCCATCTTTTGAAAACTAACCAAATTCATTTGTACTGATTGTCTACCCTGGCAGTATACTTCAACGTTGTGACGTAGTCTTGCAGCACGTCGACTCGTACATTAAAAGTCTTAAGTCTTACTTAATTTATTGCATTTGTTTGCCTTCCTGACTCCATATATGACTGACGACACTTTAAAGTTAGGAGTTGGCAATACAACTGGTAATTCCTCTAAAGGGCGTTATTTTTAGAGATATAGAACTTTTAAGAAAAGTTAAGTAGAGAAGGTTTCTTTAAATCAGTACGAAATTTACTTTATTCGAAAGACAATCTTTTGGCATTATAACTGAAATACAATATTTGTGACAACTAACTTGAATGCTACAATCGCAACCGATTGCTGGGAACTTTACCGACCGGGTCTCCCTGAAACTCGCTCAAAGTTCGACGCTTCCTGGACGAAGCATAGAAGAAGAATGAAAACGTTGTCCAGAAGCCATCAAAGAAGCTGCCACTGATGTGCTGGGTTTTACGTCACCACCCAGAAGAAACCCATGGTTTGACGACGAGTGCTGGCAAGCGCACGCAACTAAACAAGACGCCTATAAGGCGACGCTGCATCAAACAACGAGGGCTGATCGTGAGCTCTACGAACAGAGAAGAAGGGAAGAGCACCGGCTTCTCAGAAGAAAGAAGAAGGAGCATGAGAAGCGCGCGGTCAACGAAATGGAAAGGTGCTAAGGCAGGAATGAAGTCCGAAAGTTTTACCGAAAGGTAAAACAGCTATCCGGAGGATACAAGGTTCGGACCAAGGCCTGCCGGGACCAAAACGGACAACTCGTAGTAGGGTCGCAGTCTGTGCTGAGAATCTATAAGGATCATTTCTGCAGACTACTTAACGGCGATGACGGCCCAAATACCGCTGTTAGGCAGAATGTTCCACTCAATTTGGGCGATGATAGACAAGCATTCCGTCACACAAGTGGAGAAGGACCTCAACCAACTTGGAGTGCGCAACTGGAGGCAGCTGGCTGGAGAGGCATGTTGGTTGAGGCCCAAGTCCACCCCGGATTGTAGGGCCACAAGAAGAAGAAGAAGAAGAACTTGAATGTAATTTAAACTGGAGTCCAAATTTATGGACAGGCATTTCCGGCACTGACACTTGGTCAGTCATGGATTTGCAAGTTTACTTTATCATAAAATGTTCCATTTGTCAGTTCCTGCAGGCTCTTACTGCATTGTATGTCTCCTTCCTTACCCTGCTCATACTCGTTGCGTCATCTTCACGTCTTTAAGTTTTCATCCACCGGAGCTACAGTCTTTATTGGTTATGGAACCTCCATTGCACTCAGATTTTTAAAAAATTTGACGAAAAGGAAAGAGCAAAACCTTGCCGTAAGTGTCGTTAATTTTTTTTTTTTTTTTTTTTGCAAAATATGTGAAGCAAATTGGTTTTTCATTTCCATCGCCCGGTCTTATTCATAGCGTCCACCTCATGGTTTCTACAGAAATAGGTACCCCAACCAATTTTGCCAGTATTCCGATTGCAGTTGTTGACAACGCCTTACAAGTGTTCATTAGTGTTTATTTACCTTTCCTATCAGCCACGATAAGCCCCGAAGAATCTAAATTTTTCCATTCCAAACGACCGAAACCCATATGGTTACGCCCAACATTTCACGCAACGAACAACGCATTAGATCACTTCCGGTGACTTCACGCACAAACTGACCACAAAAAGCTCATAAAATGACAAATGAAATCCTTACGCGGGTCATGCTTGACAATAAACCACGACACTCATCCCCGGTTGGACATCACCCATTCCTATCCATCATCATCGGCTCACACTCTTCAGAGGTCAATCATAAAAATCAAGGTCGTCCGCTCCGTAGTCGCCTCTTGGTTGTTTCTAAGCGCGCACACACAAAAACTATTGTCCCTCGCCTCCGATTGCCATTGGGAATAGTCGTGCGAATAAAATCCCCCCACACACACACACACATGGACATACAGCAACGCACACGCTTAAAATGTATAAGGGGAAGAGTGAGGGAGAATGTGCACATAGATCGCGTATGTGGTTCTTAAATGCTGACCTTCAGAGGCTAAACTAACAAAACTCTAGAAATACCAAAATGACATCACTTATTTTTGGGCCTCGCACACACACGCGCGTGCAGGCTGGCTCTCCCACACAGAGGCACGACCGCACGCATCACCCCTTGTCAGCGCCTAGAGTTCAATGGCTAGAATCGGTAGAATCTGCTGAATCCGCGCTCTCATTTCGCGCTGACAGCCTAAGACAAGCCAGTGGCCAGCGATGAGCGAGTGAATCATTTTGCAAATTGCGCGTCTTCTGTCGAATCGATCAACTTCCCAGAAGCCGATCCGTTAAGCAGAAGCAATTAACGCCCCTCCACACCCAAGCGAATAGCCGGGCGGCATAAAGCTCTGGCAGCGGTAGCGGCAGCGGCAGCGGCACACGTGCTCGAATTTATCCGTCGAAAATGTAATGAATAACCACAGCGCGCAGCGATAGCGGAGAGTTTCAAGGTCTTGTAAACAATCAACCCTCCGCCACCGCCGACAGTCGCCCCATCCCACCCAACGGCTGACAATTGATTAAGAATCCACTATTTGAGGTTCTAATTATCTAGCAACAAGACCACACCGATACACGCATGATTCGGCCACGAAGACCAGCGATGAACTTCCAAAAAGTGGCGAGGAAGAGGAAAGAACAACGAAGCGCGCGCAAAAAAAAAACAGCGTCGACAACGACAGCAGAGACGTCGGTGGCGACGAATACAATTCAAGGTCAAAGCGAATATTGAAACAACATGCGCCTGTGGTTGTTCCCTGTGCGGTTTATGGGGACCTTGATATCGCAGTTTTATTTCTCTGTTGCTGCCGGTGGGGCGATGATATTTTTTCGCCTGCCACGCACTTTTGCGCCAAGAACACGAGGCTTCGCGGTGGCTTTTGGCGAAGGAAACATTTCTTTCTTTTTTTGCGCAAACTAACACCGCTCTTTGGCAGTCGTTTGCCTTTTGCCACCAGGCTATCTGAATGCCTCTTCACACCGCTTCTCCTTTGCTACACCTATCGCGTACTCACATCGCCATCGCTAGCTTTGCAGATGGTTGGTGGTTGGGGCACCGACACATGCCGGTAAAAACATTGCGTCGGCACCCGGGAATGGCAACTGAGCTGTACAGCCGCACTGTGTGTGAGTGATTATTTTCCGCTGGTGGGGTGGGTGGGGAGTTTGTTTTTATTTATTTTACGCGCCAAAATGTTCAAATCTTTCGTCGCACATTGCCGAGCGGATGCGAGCTTTCGGCCTCATATGAAGAGAAGTGAAGAGAGAAGCTGCCAGCCACAGAGAGTGTGGTGAATTCAGTAAAACTCTTTTCGTCTGGCCGCTCTTAGAAAATACAAAACACATTTCTTGGCGCAAGCTTTCTGCCTTCTTTTCAAGCTTCCCTCGTGGGTGGGTTGGAGTTCTCTTCCTCATTCTCTTCTTTATCATCATTGCTCTCTCTCCTTTTTCTCTCTCCCGCTCATTCACTTGACTTTCTAGGTAAACATTCGATACGAACATTCGAGCCGAATATGACTCGCTTTGAGACCTTGACCGTGAATTTAATTTTAGACTGCGCCATATACTCGTGCTCGTACTCTCGTACCCCGTACGTAATCTTACAAGGGTGGCTTCACAGGAACAAACACACACACGCTAAGTCACTCGCTGATTTCGCTGCTGTGCTTTACCGGCTGTGCGGTGTGTGTAAGTGGGCGGCGGTGGTCGGAGGGCCGCGCACTGTACAGATAGCCGGCTTCTATGTGGCATTTCCGAGTGTGACGTTGGCTCGAGGTGGCGTTTAGGCGATGAACCGCCGCTGCCGCCTCCTATCACCCTCAGTTTTCCCATTCTCTCATTCGCTGCTAGGAACTGCGCAAAAATCGACTTCATAGGGATTGTTGCTCGCACAGCGTTTGTTCTGTTGGTGGCGTTTCGGTGATGGAGGTGGAGGTGTGCAATGTACATATGGCTAAGTGGGTGCCTAGTTTGATTGATTGCGACTGCGACCTTAACCTTGAAGCCCTAGGTTCTATTTGCTTGCATATGTACACTGCTGTAAGTCTGATTCGGAAGATTAGACTCGAGTGAGTTAAGTTGATGGCAGCGCGCTGTGTGCGCCTTGACCTCTCGTCAAATGCGGCGTAGTCGAAGGTCTGTTTACTTGCTGACTTGCTTGTTTCATTTTTTCCGTTTTGACTTGAACGCCAACGCGATAAATGTAAGTCATGGACCCTTGGATGACAAGTGGCGGTCGTTCTTGTCAGAAAGAGAGGCATTGAGACACTTGAATGTGGTGTTGTTTTTGGATCTGATGCGATGTACAATTTAAAGTTTCAAAGCTTACTTGTTTTGATTCTTGAATTGTTGTGCACAAATATTATATTTTAAACAGGAAATCGAATAACAAGTACAAGTGCAGGCAGAGAGATAGTATGGGGTCATCTCCAATCAAGCCCAGATGGCATTTAGATGACACTTTTGTATTTAGCTGACCTTACGATAAAATAAATCATGTGTCAACTGTTATGCAAACGTCTTACTCCTCGTCACCGGAATACAGTTTTGCCACGCGGAAATATTGTTTATTTTTTTTTTGACTTTCAAACATTTTCATCAAAAAACAATTACTTTTAATGTTGTTTCTACAAACGAAACTCTTATGATTTCAGATGAACTCAACATATCTTTTAGGGGAATAATAATAATACGAGGGTTGCCTTTTATATTTCGGGAATAGAGAACAAAAACAAATTTTAATCATCGAAAATAGCTTTATTGTTTTTCAAAATATTCCCCATTAAGATCTATACACTTTTGCATGCGTTTGAACCAATTGTCGAAGCACCTTTGCCACTCTGATTGAGGTAACTCCAAGACATGCATTCTGAACGCATCAACCGCTTCTTTAGGTGTCGAAAAACGTCAACCTCCATTTTATTTTTTACGTACGGGAATAAAAAGAAGTCATTCGGTGTCAAGTCAGGACTATACGGCGGATGACTCATCAAATCCAAGTTTCGAGTGCTCAAAAATGCAGTTGTTTGGGCCGATGTGTGAGAGCTCGCATTGTCGCGAAGAGTGATCCTTCTTCGGCGACTGGTTTTCCTGATTTCTTGGAAGACAACTGGTAAAAAAATAATTGCGAATCACTCAGAATTGAATTTTCTGCGTTGTTCTAGTGGTATGGTTGCGACATGTCCAGTTTTTCCGAGAAAACAGGCGACTATTTGCTTGGAAGTGCTTCGTGCGCGAGCAACTTTTATTGGATTTGGCTCAATTTGAAACACCCATACAGTCGACTGCTGTTTAGTTTCGGGCTCACGCGCGTAAATCCACGGTTCATCACCTGTCACGATGTCATAGACGTGTTTCGAAGCACCGCGATTGTACTTTCGGAGCCTTTCTTTCCTTGTTTTGAGCGATTGACAAATTGTGTGGGATCCAAAGGCGAACAAATTTTTTTGATGGTCAAACTTTCATGCAATTTTGAATGTATGCTGGTCCCACTAATGCCTAAGATTGTCTCAATCTCACGGTGAGTCGCATGACATGACAATGGTTTCCGGAACAACAACTGATTTTGGACGACCTTCACGAAATTCGTCTTGGAGTGAACTACGCCACTCAAGTCTAGGTCGTCCTCTGTTGCGTTGTCCCAATGGCTCAGATTCGAGGACTTTTCGGGCCGGAGCAGTGGTGTCCATACGCTCTACATGGCTTGGCCACCTTAAGCGTCCGTAGACACTTGACCAGGTGCATGCCGTTGTACAGCCCATAGAGTTCGTCGTTAAATCTGCTCATACAGATGCCATCAACGCAAAAAGGACCAAAAATCGCACGCAAAACTTTTCTTAGGTTTTTAGCATTCAACAAATGTCCTGGTCTCAAGAGTACTTAATGAAACTATTTTGAATTCGACCGTCTACAATATATTGCGCCGTTTAGAAGGTTCCCAGTTCAGGTGTTCGTTTAAGCAGGTTGATTTTTGACTGAAGTGGTACTTTTCTGAGACCTTTGGCAGGTGAATTCTTCTTTACCAACCTTCTTCTTATTGCTGATGTCGCCACGGGTAGATTTAACTCCATTCTTTTATTGTTCTAGCGTTCATAAACAGGTTACGTTTGACCAATCTTACAGTTTGTCGTTCATCGGCGTGGGTTAGTTTCGGTTTTCTTCCCCATTTTTCTTCCTTTTGAACGTATTTTTTTTTTTGCATTTGCGATCATTTTATTTGAACTCACAACAATTTCACTTATAAATTTGTAAGTTTTATCCTTAGAAAGTATTTTTTTTGTTAAGGCACGTTTCTCGGGAGTACAATACACGCCACGACCCATTTTACTTTGCTAACAACGTTGCACTTTGAAATATTAGCTTTTAATAATTACAATAATATGTGTAGAATTAGATTATAACAAAAAAAAAAAAAAAATTCAAAAGACTGGTGTACACTTCGAAAACGCTCCCCAGAATGACGTGGTATTTTGCCCATTTCAATTCGGCTGCATTTCCGGTAACGGGATCTTTTTTAATGACAAGATGCATTTTTTCTATTGTCTTGTATATTGGTTTTATGAGTGATATAATAAAAAAATGGGTGTGCAATAAATATGAACCTCTTGCATGCTCATAGGAAAAAGTAGTTAGCATAAAAGTAACAAAGTTAAAGGTGATGTTATTATTTTGCACAGTGCTGTATATCCTTATATTCCTAGGTATTTTTCACGGCACCACCTATTTCGACCTTCTGACTTATCGTCTAAGAAAGAGCTTCTCAAACTTCGCCATTCAGAGTCGGTGAAAATCCATAGGTCATTTCTACTCGCGAGAGAACAGAAGCACGCACAACACGAGTTGATGTGCAAGCTAGGCCCTGGTCCCCTGTGGTCTCTCGCGCCATACAATTATTACGAAGGTTGCCTCTTATATTTCGGCATTGGGCAACCCCAGTGTTGCAATCTGATAACTGCCAGCTCTATCGTAAGGTTTGACATTTTTGAGGTTATGCGTACTCAGAACGTTTTGACATACGAGCGCTATTTGTGTTGTTTGCAGTAACTTAAAAGATTCATCTCGCCCAAAAAATGGAATTAAAGCGTGAAAATTTTCGTGCGACTATTTTTTTCAACTTTTGACGTGGATTAACTCAACAACAGTGCATCGATGAACTTAATTCAATTTTTGGCGATGAAGCTCCATCAAGGACCAGTGTTTATCGATGGTATGGTGAATTCAACCGAGGTCGTAGTTCACTTCAAGACGAATTTCGTGAAGGTCTTCAAAAATCAGTTGATGTTCCGGAAACCATTGATGCTGTGCGCCAACTGATATTGCAAGATCGTCATGTGACCCATCGCGAGATTGAGACAACCTTAGGCATTAGTGGGACCAGCATACATTCAATTTTGCATGAAAATTTGACCGTCAAAAAAATTTGTTCGCGTTGGATCCCACACAATTTGTCAATCGCTCAAAAAAAAAAAAGGCTTGTGTCGATTGGTCGAAAGAAATCCTCCAAAAATACGGTTGTGGTGCTTCGAAACACGTGACAGCTGAAGAATCGTGGATTTATGCGTATGAGTCCAAAAGTAGACAGCGGTCGACTGTATGGATGTTTCAAATCGAGCCAAATCCAACAAAAGTTGCTCGCGCACGAAGCACTTCCAAGCAAATGGTCGCCTGTTTTTTCTGAAAAAAACTGGACATGTCGCAATCGTACCACTAGAACAATGCAGAACAGTCAATCCTGAGTGGTACACAATCATTTGTTTGACAGTTGTCTTCCAAGAAATCAGGAAAACCAGCCGCCGAAGACGGATCACTCTTCACCGCGACAATGCGAGCTCTCACACATCGTCTCAAACAACTGCATTTTTTAGCACTCGAAACATCGATTTGATGAGTCATCCGCCGTATAGTCCTGACTTGGCACCGAATGACTTCTTTTTATTCCCGTTCGTAAAAAAGAAAATGGAGGTCGACGTTTTTCGACACCTAAAGAAGCGATTGATGCGTTCAGAATGCATGTCTTGGAGTTACCTCAATCAGAGTGGCAAAGGTGCTTCGACAATTGGTTCAAACGCATGCAAAAGAGTATAGATCTTAATGGGGAATATTTTGAAAAACAATAAAGCTATTTTCGATGATTAATATTTGTTCTTGCTCTCGAATCCCAAAATATAAAAGGTAACCCTCGTATGTCAGCATAATGAGAAGAACCATGCTACCTAACGCAGAATGGAATATGCCGATTAGAATTATTCTACACCAAGATAATGATCCCAAACATACGAGTAAAGTGGTCAAAGAATTTTTCCAAAGCAAGTTATGGAGTGGCCGCCTCAGTCTCCGGAGCTGAATTCCATTGAAAAACTTTGTTAAGAAAGCTGTATATGAAGGAAAACCCCAAAAAACAGAACAGTTATGGCATGTTGTACAGGCTGCGAGGAAGAATTTCTCTGTTCAACGATTTCAGGCCTTAATCGATCCCATGCCACGACGTTGTGACGCTGTACGTAAAAATTAAGGCTACACGACCAAGTTCTAAACCAATAAAAAAATAAAAACAAAATACTTTACTATTTACTTTTACTTTGACTTCATATTCACGCATTTCTGATCTTGGTGCTAATATTTTACACACAGCGGAATTCGGTGTTATTCCGGATAGCGTGCCTTTTCAGAGTTCAGAGTGCATAACTTATCTTGCTTACAGGTTTTATTACTGATGGAATATGAATGTTGTGCAGTAAATATGATGTGTTTACATGGCGGTAGGAAGAAGTAATTAGCAAAATAGTGACAAAATTGGAAAGATTGAATACGGTGCTATTATTTTGCATGAAGTCCGATGTCCTCATACTCTCACTTTGAAAATTATTTAATAATAATAATAATAATTGTTGGCGCAACAGCCCACAGGGGGACCAAGGCCTAGCTTGATCATCAACTACTCGTGTTGTGCGCGCTACTGTTCTCTCACGAGTAGAAGGGACCTACACTTTTTTGCCGACTCCGAACGGCGAAGTTTGAGAAGCTTCCTTAGATAGTTATTATTCTTTGAATGTTGTCAGCAAATCGAAAAAGGTGGTGCCGTAAAAAGTTCGAAAAATTCGTGTTGAGCTGGGAATCGAACCTAGACCTTCTGCGTGTGAGCGTCGCACTCTACCCACTACGCCACCACGGCCACTAATTTATACTTATCGACTTATATTCACATCCCGGACTTCTTTTTCTTTTTCTTGTGGTGCTGCAGTCCGGGGTGGATATGGGCCTCAACCAACATGCCTCTCCAGCCAGCACGATCTTTCACCAGGTGCCTTCAGTTTCACACTCCAAGTTGGTTGAGATCCTTCTCTACTTGTGTGCGCCATCTTAGCCTAGACCGTCTTCTGTGGCGTTGTCCCAATGGATATGATTCTTGAGCGTTGTATCCGAAGACTCTTGACCAGGCACATGGTAAAGCGCATAGAGTTCGTCGTTCGATCTTATCCTCTAGATGCCATTAACTCAAACAGGACACAGTTTCTACTTCCCGAATTTATCGACTTGTATTAACTTTCCAACTAACTGTTGGAAATATACTTTCTCTTGACCATTTTTAAACAAAGACCTTGATGATGAGTAGTCTGCCTGCAACTGAAAGCAGATGACCTACAACATCAGTAATTACTTTAGAAGAGCGACTAACCTAGAGCTTTAACCCTTGCTTTTGGTCCGTTTACTGATGCCCTCTTTTCTTTATATAAAGCAAAGTTTCCAAAGGACAAAGATAAAGTCTGGAATTGAAAGTTGAAGGAAAAGAAACTGAATTTCTCACATTCAAACAAGTCAGACGCGGTGTCTCTCATTTCTAATCTGTTTGCATTCCTTTGCCAGCTTCCCGACACTGTCGCCTGTCAAACATGATGAAAAACCACCCGTAAGCAGATTTATGCTCCCACTAAGACACCGTCCAAGGTCAAACAAAACAAAATCCCCCAAAGACTACAGCAACACGCTCACATCCCAGGAAGTTGCCGCACTCGTGAACAATAAATTCAACTCAGCCCACCACCAACGTCTGTGTCTCTGCCGTCCACACGGTTCAGACCGAGTTCTAGATAATCAGCGCGCTACGAGCATGCAATTAACAAAACATTTCGAAATCAAGATCGCTAGCGAAAATCACATCAAGTGCACGCCAACCTTGGGAAACCCAAAACGCGCTCGCCGCGGCAGCATGAAACGCTATGCTGCGCGACGAGTCCCCAATGAACCCCCAGCGAGCGTGCTGCATTCACAGTCGCACCCCTGCGCTCCTGGGATTAACGGCGGCGTCGGGGCAGTGGCGGTGGCATGCATCACTTCATAGCTTGCGCCGGCTACGTGCCGCGACAGATCATTACTCGCCATGCGAAGAGCACTGCGGAGCGTACTAAATTTAAATTTAATACGCGGAAATTGAGTCTCATGGCTTCCCTAGGTACACCCGAAGGGGGCCCGACGCGACCGTCGATCCGTCGGCGTGTACGAGTAATGCTTTGCAATGGATTTGGCAACTGAAACATGCACATGATGGCAACAAAAAGCGATTTACGGCTCGAATTTCTCACTGCACTCGGTGAAAGATATGAGCGGTCACTGCATTTGGGCGTTTTGACACGTTTCCGCAGAAATATCACGCTCGCCTGGGGTGCAGTGTTGGAGTTAGAAATTTGCCGAGACGAAGGCGGAAGCTGACCTTGCGGCGGGAATGACAGCGCTGATCTTTTAGTGCTTCCTTGAGTGAGAGCTGGTTGTCATGACCTATTGACGATGAATGATGCTGGCATGTGGCTGTAAGTGTACGTGCTAGTTGAACCGTAAACTGACTTGCACTTACATCGGTTGAATAATTTTTTGGAGAAGGTTGGAGAAGAGATCATGCATTAAGTCAAAAATGGAGGCCATAGGATATTTTTCTATATTTTATCCGCCGGTTTGCACTTATTTACAAATGATCCTGGAAAGTTGTCCTTTGTAAGATGAAAGTTTGCGGCAACTCCGCTTGAACTTCAGGTTCATACGTGATCTCAGTAAATCAGCATCATTTGTATATGCCGCTTTGATCTATGACAAAACTCAAACATCCAGAATTATCCCTGGAAGCCGTCCAAGAGGTGCGGGCGTTAGAAGTTGAACCAAAGGGAAGGCTTTACGACTTGGCAACAAATGATTTGAAAGCGTACTGAGTGCATACAGCTCCCACCTTCAGAATGAACTCAGACCAACAGAATGCCCTAAATTAATCACAACATGTGTAAACCGGCCGCCGTGGCGTAGTGGGTAGAGTGCGACGCTCACACGCCGAAGAGTCTAGGTTCGAAACCCGATTCACCTCTTTCGAGCTGCTGACAACACTCAGAGAGTAATACAGTGGTATACCCGTATGCAGTGAGCGTCAAGATACAAATGCCTCGATAGGGAACATTTGTTGTGAACGAGCCCTTATTTTATTTTTGTTTGCTTGCTATAACTGTTGAAAAGTATTTAGTAAACATCAAGTCATTGAACAGACAACATCATATTTTTTCATCGTGTTAAAAATGTCGAATTTTGTACCACAAAGTGATGATTTGCGGAAGGCATTAATTTGTTGCTTTCATTTGAAGAAAAGTGCTGCAGAGGCGCATTGAATGCTTTTCTAGGCATATGGTGATCATGCTCTATTAGAAGCAACATGCAAACGATGATTTTGATGTGAGAAATGAAGAACGTGGAAGACCACCAAAAAAGCTTGAAGACGTCGAATTGCAAACGATATTGGATGGAGATGACACTTTGAGTCAAAAGCAAATGGCAGCAATGTTAAATGATGCACAACAAACAATTTCTGATTGTTTCAAAGCTATGGGAAAGATCCAAAAGTGTGGAAAATGCGTGCCACATGAACTGAATGAAATAAAGATGGAAAACCGAAAAAACACTTGTGAAATTTTGCTTCAAAGACACGAAAGAAAATCGGTTTTGCATTGGATTGTTACTGGCGATGAAAAAAGGATTTATTTTAAGAATCCTAAATGGAAAAAATCATGTGTTAATCTGGGACAACCATCAACATCGACTGCAAAACCAGATCGATTCGGCAAGAAGACAATGCTGTGCGTTTGGTGGAACCAGAAAGGTGTGCTGTACCACGAGCTTCTAAAACCTGGTGAAACCGTTAATACTGATCGCTACCGACAACAAATGATCAATTCGAACCATGCATTAATCGAGAAACGACCAGAATGGGCCAGAAGATACGGCAAGGTAATTTTGCTTTATGACAATGCACCTGCACACAAAACAAAACCGGTTCAGGATACAATCAAAACACTTGGCTGGGAGCAGCTACCCCACCCGGCGTATTCACCAGACTTGGCTCCTTCCGACTACAATTTGTTTTCATCGATGGGACACGCATTGGCTGAGCAGCACTTTGATTCCCACGAGGAGGTCGAAATTTGGGTGTCTAATTGGTTTGCTTTAAAAGACGAAATATTTTACTGGGGTGGTATTCACAAATTGCCAGAAAGGTGGTCAAAATATGTAGAAGACAATAGCCAATACTTTGAATAAAATGTTCTTACTTTCCCATTAATTATTAGTGTTTTACTTTCAAAAAAAAAAAAAAAAAAAAAAAAAAAAAATAACGCTCATTTTATACCGGTAGACCTGCAAATTGTCTAAGTAAAAAAAAAGGTTTTCAAACTTTACCATTCTGAGTCGGCAAAAACCTGTATGTCCCTTCTATTCGTGGTAGAACAGTAGCGCGCACAACATGAGTAGTTGATGAGCAACCTAGGCTCTGGTCCCCCTGTGGACTGTCGCGCCAACGATCATTATTATTATGTGTAAAGCGGAAATTGGAGGAATTCTGATTGAAATCTTTGCCTAGCAAAGCTCTTACATTTAGGGCGCTAAGACTTAAGTGCAACAATCCGGAAGACAATCCCAGTGAAACTAATAAATCTATTGTGACGCCTAATAAATGCCAGTAAGTACCTGCAGTCAAACCAAGATCAACAAGATATAAGCTGTAGGGAAGGACGAGGGCTGCTTAGTAACTTCTTAAATAAAGACGAAAGAGAAGATCACCGGCTTAATGCCAAGACGATCAAGAGATCCTTGTGTCTATCCACATCAAAGCACTGTTTGTTTCAAGAAGTGAAAAAGGAAATTAAGAAACAAGGGAAAGGTGCTGCAATCACTTTTGACATGTACGAATATCACACCTATCAAAGGTTGCCAGGGAATGGTTAAAAAAAGGTCCTGAAATGTGTATATCACAAGTTTGCTTTCAGTTTGTAATGTACATTAAGAAGATTTTGATAGTTTTACCGATCTTTGCGAGTCGGTTGTGCAGGCATTTAACAGGTTGAGGATGACGTGTAGCACCGGTGGCGCACACATGAATATTTTATCAGCCGGCGTGTGTGAAGAACATCGGCAGCACGATGTGTGTATTTTTGCAAAATTTGTAGTTTTTCTTTAAATTGAAAATTGTATGTGGAAGACATTGCCAGATACAGCAACGTTTGATTTTTGATGAAATACAAAAAACTGTGCCGTCCTCAACACGTTAAGGTCTAAGACCCTTTAAAATAATTTCGGCATAACTGTTCGTTTGTCACACTTCCTTCTTCTTCTTCTTCTTGTGGCGCTACAGTCCGGGGTGGACCTGGGCCTCAACCAAGATCCCTTACCATACAGATATGGACTGTACATGATCACCTGCCATGAACGGCTTATTTCATGGGGTCCACTTTCCCAAGAGCCATAGATAACGTTAAACTAAACACTTAACTTACCCAAGTATAAATCGATATCAAGCCTTAGAGACGCACACTTCAATTTAGTTTGGAGTGAGGTATTTCTAAAACCTCTGCCGCTCTCTGGGCCGGAGCAACCGGTTGAGAATGCAGCTCCAGACTGAGCCGGGGAGGCCCCCTAACCGCCTAGATTTATTTTTGATTAACAGGAAACTGGACCATTCAACACAGTACACAAACCTCGACTCTGCCCGCGATATTGTGTTCTAAATTGTAGCCAATCGCACGGTTAGGCTGGGACTGAAGCTCCTGGCCTTCCGCGGCACCAGAAGATAGCCTCTGGTCAAGCTGTCGCAACCAGTCAGGTTCCCTTGGTCTGGAAGCCGACATCCTGCCTTAATGGTTTTTTGATTCCATCAATGCTTCCGTTGACACTAATTATAGTGTAACGGATGTGACTTTGAGAGGGACATGGGCCTGTCTGCGCGAGGTAACGTCGTTAATTGCGCTCAACAAGGGGAGCTGCCAATACTTTCCTCGTTAGTGCACAGGTCAAGTTGACATACAGTCTTCTCGTGGCGCCATCTGAAGAGCCATCACAACACCTGTTGTATGGTGAATCAATGTATGCAGCGAACCCCTCTGTCCGAGGGCTTAAATAATGGGCCCAGCCTACCAGTCTGTGGGTTGTGCGTGAGTGTAGCTTCCTCGCCACGTAAAACATTACTAGTTCAGAGACAGGAACATGCCTCGAAAAAGGACCTATTAACTGTTGACGACCCCAGCAAAAGTTTTAAGGAGTATGATTTTCGGTTTTGCACGTAGAGGATGTGAGGTCCCTTAACAGGCCACCTGCAGGGGAACAACTTTCGGATTCCCTTGACTGCTAGAAAGCAGACATTACCGCCATCCAGGAAGTGCGATGGGATGGGCTCGGCAAAAAAGCAATGAAAAACTGCGATATCTACTTCAGCGATTGCTACAGAGAGAGAAGGCGGATGCGGATTTGTTGTTCAAGGCAGACTTAGGCAAAAAGTCTTCAGCTACGACCCCGTTTGCGAACTTCTCATAACAATCCGCATCAAGGCTAAATTCGGTAACATCAGCCTAATTTGCGGTCACGCCCCGACAGAGGAGAAGGATGACAATACCAAGGATGACTTCTATGATCTCTTAGAAAGAACACACGATCGATTCCCCAGCTACGACACCAAGATTGTTCTAGGAGTCTTCAACACTCAGTTGGAAAAGGAGGACATCTTAGCTGGAGTCATCGGAACACCAGCCTGCACGACAACACATCCGAAAACAGACTCAGGCTGTTGGACTTCGCCTCGGTGCAAAACCTCTCTGTGGCTAGCACGCGGTTTCCACATTTGAACATCCACAAAGGGAACTGGCGATCTCCTGATCAATTCACCGTCAACCCGATTGATCACGTTGCGATCGACGTTAGACACTCCTCCAGTATTCTCGAACATTCCGAGGTGCAACCATCGTCTCGGATCATCACTTTGTTGCAGCCAAGATATCGAAAGAGCAACGGAGTCGAGAATGGCCAAAACGGTTTGACTTCGGAAAGCTACAAACGCAATTGATTGCTGGGAACTTTGCCGATCGGGTCTCCCTGAAATTCGCTCAGAGTGCAACGCTGAATAACCATAGAAGAAAACTGGAAAAGTTGTCAAGAAGCCATCAAAGAAGCTGCCACTGATGTGTTGGGTTTCACGTCACCACCCAGAAGGAATCCATGGTTTGACGACGAGTGCAAGCGCATGCAGCCAAACAAGACGCCTATAGGGCAACGCTGCATCGAACAACGTGGGATGTTCGTGAGCTCTACGAACAGAGAAGAAGGGAAGAGCACCGGCTTCTCGAAAGAAAACAGAAGGAACATGAGAAGCGCGTGGTCGAGGAAATGGAAAGGTGTTATGGCAGGAATGAAGTTATCTCAATGTTTCGGATTCAAAGATTTTTCGGGCCGGAGCAATGGCGTCCATACGTTCTTAAACTTTACCGTTGTGTACAAAGACGCCTGGAAGCACGCCACCTAACAGCTCAATTTTAAGAAAAGAATTTAAAATTTCACACTGTCGGGAAAGTCTAATTTGACCGACTTCTACTCTGACAAATAATCTGTGTGATCACATTGATGTCCAGAGGGAGCCATTCAATCTCTGCTTATTCCCTGATCAGCAGTGCAAGTTCAACGATTCGGACTATACCCGCCCCTGTTACCGCTGAAGCAACGAAAATGAAGAGAGGACAAAAATCCTCCTGTCGACAGAGAGTGGAATACTGCCACATGAAAATTCGTCAACTAATTCGATGATGTCGTCAGTCAGATGCAGGGGTCCTTTCAAAGACACATGATGTGAATTGGCACATTTCCAAACCCAACAGCAGAACCTGATTAGAACGTACGTTCGATAAACGGCTACCCTCCATCGTTTGCTCGTTCCGGATATGCGGAATTCGGGTTTTTAGCCTAAAATCCTTCTTCGACCACTGGTGGCCTCCTGGACGTCCGAATGAGCTTTAAACAACTTTTCGCATGTTTTCGGATGCCGACGAGTACATCCAGTCACTTTTTACCGAAATTTAAAATTTCATGATTTTCGAGGTATTAGAGGTATTCGGAACGCAATACCCGGATATACGGAATTCGGGTTTTTAGCCTAAAATCCTTCTTCGACCACTGGTGGCCTCCTGGACGTCCGAATGAACTTTAAACAATTTTTCGCATGTTTTCGGATGCCGACGAGACAGACAGACAGACAAACGAAGGGTTTGATCTTCAAAATGCCTCTGAGCTGTAGGCTGTAAATCTTCCCCGTCGCCAATCATTGAGGCAGCACGAAATCAGCGAAAGGTACTCGCTGATGAAGACATCCAGGGTGACTGAAATCATGACTGCCTCCAAGATAAGATGTAAACCGATCCTGAGTTGTCCGGCATTTATTTTTCATCTCTTGGCAGAAGCCGGAGGCAAATTGAGCAGCACATAAATTTCCTTCAATTTCGTACAGAATCGTTGTCTCCTAAATATATGCAATCAAATCAACACCGTTCTCATACTAAATTGGACATAGGTGTGCAGCTTTGCTAAAAAGATCTTTACCTTGACTCATGGGGAAATTATTATCCAAAAGGGGAATATTCGTGGAAAAAAGGCCTTGGGCTCCAAGGTTAATGAGAGAGAAGTGATAGGCAGTGGGACCAAATATTACATTGTGGATAACGAGTGCTGCGCTCTGTCCTTTTTTTCTTCGTTTTCTGATTTTGAAGTCTTGTGCACAACTAAGATCAGAAGGCTTCTTGCACGAAAAGCGGTTCCACACCTTAAACGGAGTTAGAGTTGCTACTGATGATAGCCGTGATAAAGTTTACAGTGGAAAGTGACACGAAGAATTTTCAGGGCGAGTCGCCTATTTCGCCCTTTTGCAAACCACATAAGCAAACATTGAAAAAACACAGATTGCTGTCAAAAAATGAGGTAGATGTGTAAAATTGGCCAACAGCATCTAACGTTAAAGTTTCAAACTGTAGCTCCAACCAGGGACCGAACGAGAAGTCACCTGTGTTTTATTTCAATTCCGTCCGCAAATCCTTTCAACTGTGCACTCGCCCACCCTCTCCCCCAACCAGTTGAATATCCTTCACTCGAATCACACACCACCGTGGCCCAACCTTGTCCTCCTTCCCAAGTGCACTTGTTCCCTGCCTGGTCCCCTGCCTCTCCCTCATTCTTTTTGACATCTAATCAAATTCCACCTCCGAATTCAACCCCTGAGGCACCACCATCCGTACGTCGTTAATTCTTAATTATTTCAGCCCCAGCTACGGTTTTGTCGTTCCCCTCTTACGACTTTTCTAAGCCCTGACACCGCATAAGTGGGACGAGGTGAAAGCTCGTAGACCGAATGAGACTGCCATCCTCACCAGCCCCCTCAACCTTACAGAAATGTAAGCACAAGCAACAAAAACAAAAGCAAACACGAGGGCACAGACGGCCATATCGGAGGACGACACCTTGACATGCTACATAAGCGAGGACTTCACCGAGTTCCTGATTCTCTAAGATGGCTGGCCCCAGAATTTCGAATGAATGAGCCGTCCACTAGGGACACACACACACACATTTGTCTGCTCAATGTCAGAGCTGGTGTATGGCGAAAAGTTCAGTGTCGTTTGCGGGGCGAGGACAAGGATCGAGGGCGCCAGCTTCGATGCCGCTTGAGTTGGAGATTGTCGATGTCCTCGACAAGAGTGAAAGTTTAAGTGAAGGGGGAGGAGAGGTTGCCTTGGTTGCTTACACAACTGTAGGGTACACAGAGAGTTGAGGAATTCGATATCTGATGTGTCGAACGACAAGACATCCTGCGTGAGCAAGATGATATTCTAATATTGAGCCGCCCACTCAGCCGTGGGATGTTCGTGAGCTCTACGAACAGAGAAGAAGGGAAGAGCACCGGCTTCTCGAAAGAAAACAGAAGGAACATGAGAAGCGCGTGGTCGAGGAAATGGAAAGGTGTTATGGCAGGAATGAAGTTATCTCAATGTTTCGGATTCAAAGATTTTTCGGGCCGGAGCAATGGCGTCCATACGTTCTTAAACTTTACCGTTGTGTACAAAGACGCCTGGAAGCACGCCACCTAACAGCTCAATTTTAAGAAAAGAATTTAAAATTTCACACTGTCGGGAAAGTCTAATTTGACCGACTTCTACTCTGACAAATAATCTGTGTGATCACATTGATGTCCAGAGGGAGCCATTCAATCTCTGCTTATTCCCTGATCAGCAGTGCAAGTTCAACGATTCGGACTATACCCGCCCCTGTTACCGCTGAAGCAACGAAAATGAAGAGAGGACAAAAATCCTCCTGTCGACAGAGAGTGGAATACTGCCACATGAAAATTCGTCAACTAATTCGATGATGTCGTCAGTCAGATGCAGGGGTCCTTTCAAAGACACATGATGTGAATTGGCACATTTCCAAACCCAACAGCAGAACCTGATTAGAACGTACGTTCGATAAACGGCTACCCTCCATCGTTTGCTCGTTCCGGATATGCGGAATTCGGGTTTTTAGCCTAAAATCCTTCTTCGACCACTGGTGGCCTCCTGGACGTCCGAATGAGCTTTAAACAACTTTTCGCATGTTTTCGGATGCCGACGAGTACATCCAGTCACTTTTTACCGAAATTTAAAATTTCATGATTTTCGAGGTATTAGAGGTATTCGGAACGCAATACCCGGATATACGGAATTCGGGTTTTTAGCCTAAAATCCTTCTTCGACCACTGGTGGCCTCCTGGACGTCCGAATGAACTTTAAACAATTTTTCGCATGTTTTCGGATGCCGACGAGACAGACAGACAGACAAACGAAGGGTTTGATCTTCAAAATGCCTCTGAGCTGTAGGCTGTAAATCTTCCCCGTCGCCAATCATTGAGGCAGCACGAAATCAGCGAAAGGTACTCGCTGATGAAGACATCCAGGGTGACTGAAATCATGACTGCCTCCAAGATAAGATGTAAACCGATCCTGAGTTGTCCGGCATTTATTTTTCATCTCTTGGCAGAAGCCGGAGGCAAATTGAGCAGCACATAAATTTCCTTCAATTTCGTACAGAATCGTTGTCTCCTAAATATATGCAATCAAATCAACACCGTTCTCATACTAAATTGGACATAGGTGTGCAGCTTTGCTAAAAAGATCTTTACCTTGACTCATGGGGAAATTATTATCCAAAAGGGGAATATTCGTGGAAAAAAGGCCTTGGGCTCCAAGGTTAATGAGAGAGAAGTGATAGGCAGTGGGACCAAATATTACATTGTGGATAACGAGTGCTGCGCTCTGTCCTTTTTTTCTTCGTTTTCTGATTTTGAAGTCTTGTGCACAACTAAGATCAGAAGGCTTCTTGCACGAAAAGCGGTTCCACACCTTAAACGGAGTTAGAGTTGCTACTGATGATAGCCGTGATAAAGTTTACAGTGGAAAGTGACACGAAGAATTTTCAGGGCGAGTCGCCTATTTCGCCCTTTTGCAAACCACATAAGCAAACATTGAAAAAACACAGATTGCTGTCAAAAAATGAGGTAGATGTGTAAAATTGGCCAACAGCATCTAACGTTAAAGTTTCAAACTGTAGCTCCAACCAGGGACCGAACGAGAAGTCACCTGTGTTTTATTTCAATTCCGTCCGCAAATCCTTTCAACTGTGCACTCGCCCACCCTCTCCCCCAACCAGTTGAATATCCTTCACTCGAATCACACACCACCGTGGCCCAACCTTGTCCTCCTTCCCAAGTGCACTTGTTCCCTGCCTGGTCCCCTGCCTCTCCCTCATTCTTTTTGACATCTAATCAAATTCCACCTCCGAATTCAACCCCTGAGGCACCACCATCCGTACGTCGTTAATTCTTAATTATTTCAGCCCCAGCTACGGTTTTGTCGTTCCCCTCTTACGACTTTTCTAAGCCCTGACACCGCATAAGTGGGACGAGGTGAAAGCTCGTAGACCGAATGAGACTGCCATCCTCACCAGCCCCCTCAACCTTACAGAAATGTAAGCACAAGCAACAAAAACAAAAGCAAACACGAGGGCACAGACGGCCATATCGGAGGACGACACCTTGACATGCTACATAAGCGAGGACTTCACCGAGTTCCTGATTCTCTAAGATGGCTGGCCCCAGAATTTCGAATGAATGAGTCGTCCACTTGGGACACACACACACACATTTGTCTGCTCAATGTCAGAGCTGGTGTATGGCGAAAAGTTCAGTGTCGTTCGCGGGGCGAGGACAAGGATCGAGGGCGCCAGCTTCGATGCCGCTTGAGTTGGAGATTGTCGATGTCCTCGACAAGAGTGAAAGTTTAAGTGAAGGGGGAGGAGAGGTTGCCTTGGTTGCTTACACAACTGTAAGGTACACAGAGAGTTGAGGAATTCGATATCTGATGTGTCGAACGACAAGACATCCTGCGTGAGCAAGATGATATTCTAATATTGAGCCGCCCACTCAGCCATGTCAAGGCTTCACGAAACGAAAATCTGTCTCAAGGAAAATTCAAATTGCCAACTGACACGACATGGCAACTTATTGTTCGCTGAATGGATGATGTGTTCGTCAAGGTATCTGCTGCCTCCCTCTCGCCCATTTCACACGCCGGCCTGTGTGTCTGCGTGTGTGGGTGTTGCACCCTCGTCGCTCTGTCAACAACAGCATCGACTTCGATAGGCTGCGTCCGAAGGATTCGCTCGAGAGGAATTTGGGTCATTGAATCTGTTAGTCGATGGGTCTTTGAAAATCTCGACTCAATGTCAAAACATTCGAGATGGCTGGTGACTTGTTGTTTTTGGATTCAGAAATTTTGGGTCACTAGAGCGTATGTGGGTTAATTTCTTTTTTTGGGGGTTTTGCGTCCTTTTTCGATTGTCTGCCGCCTATGACAACAGGGCGCTGCGTTGTCAAGAGATCCTTGAGCGGGCTTATGGATAAACAAGGGAGGGGTATGGGCGTTAAATTTGGGCTAGGGCGGTGAAGGTTGTTTTGGATATGTGGGAATACAATTTTCACTGAATAGAGTTGTTTTCTTCGGTGCCAACTGTACCACGAATTTGTCTCTTTCTTGTCCTTTGCCGGAGCTGCTTTGGACTGTTTTTCGACGGGAAGAATGGCTGTGGCTATGTTTGCATTTGAAGTTTGTTTGCTTTCTCAGCAAGAAAGCCGTGCGATAAGTTGTGGTTGGAGAATGACTCATTTTAAATAGATTTCGTATGGAATTGAAGTGATTTGGGGAGATTTCCTGTTTGGATTGTAACGTCAGACTGATTGTTTTGGAGTTTTGCTGCCGTATTCAAGGCAAGGTGAACAAAGGAAATATAAGAACAGATAGATCATACATATCCTCCTTCTGGGAGTTCTAGGCATTGGTAAATGGATTGTAGAAGGACCAAGTTGGTTCCTCTCCACCTAAGTGCACCATCACGATAGCCAGAAAGTGCCGTCACGATAGCCAGAAATCCGTTTCACACAAGCTTTACGTCACCTAGTAACTCTCAATTTTATATTCGTAGGCTAAAGACGACCGCCGTAAACCTCTAGAACATACCGTACAATCGGCTTTTCCCGCAACTCCACGAGCTATTCTCTCCCAGAGATAATCATTCCTTCAACATGGAACCCACACGTCGCTGAAGTTCGTTCTTTCGTGAAGACAAAGTGTGGCTTATTTTCCCTCCGGAAACCAATAGACCTATTTAAGGTATTTCCTTCACAATGCAAACAAAGGGCTACGCGACGGCTAACAATCAAATCAATTCCTTCGTCATATTCTGTTTCGAGAGCTCGCCATCGTACTGCCAGTTTCTGACACCACGTCTTGTTTTAACCCATATTCTGTTTTAAATTCGAGAGCTCGCCATCGTACTGCCAGTTTCTGACACCACGTCTTGTTTTAACCCATATTCTGGTTGAAATTCGAGAGCTCGTCATCGTATTGCCAGTTTTAAATGACTCAATAGAGTGCGATTAGAGTTCTAACAAGCATCGCTGTATGTATAGGTCCGTTCCAACTGCCCTGAATTGCTACGAATATCTACGAATTTGCCCCAAAAACTACGGAAAAGCGTTCCATTAACTGATTTCTTCGTAGAAGAGTGAGCTCGCGAGAGGGCAAAAAATTTCCCCTTCCTACGAATTGCTGCCGAAGAAAATCTGTGGGCAGCAGCATGGCAGCAGATGGCTGTCAAAGTGAAGACAAAATAACCTCTGACATTTCATACATCGAAGCTGTTTACCAATTTTTACGAAAAGTTTCACAATGAACCACGAATTTCTGTACACAAATCAATTGGAACAGACCTTATGTATGCTTTCTTATGCCTTACAAAGAAAGGAAATGAGTTCAGCGGAACCCCATGGAACAAGACTTGTCCGTACACAACGCTAGGTCCACAAAGAGTGGTATATCCCCATGTGTGACGACGATACTTAAAGCCCCTTAAAATCAATGAAAGCATTGAAGTTTTCCGTAAGCATTTCTTTGGTCTTCTCTAGGAAATGCCGCAGTCTACGAAATTGACCTTGAAATTTTCCTGCCCTAAAATTATTCTGACAGCGCCTGTTATATTCGGACAAAATGACTGGAAGGATCTTGTACCCCTGCAAATTAACCTGCTGCCTTCAAATCGAACTCATTTCCTGCTTCCGGGTTGACCTTGCTAAGAACACCTTTGAGTCCGAAAAACCCAAGTTTTCTTTCCTTTCTATGGACCTCCTTTTTCTTGCTGGAACTTGTCGTAGGTGTCAAGTCAATAAGCCTTTCTGCTGTATTTAGAGGAAAGGATGCATGTGGTAGGTGTTTCTCGTTGCAAATGGTTTCGAGCTTTAAGCATGAAAACCGCTAAACTTGTTTCCACCTCGCAAGAATGCCACAAAAACAAAAACAACTTTTGAAAATTAAAAACAGGCGTAATCCACATTCAGCCCTGTCTTAATGACACGTGTCGGTTCCACTATCAACACAATATGGAAGACGATCTTTCCCTAGAACGCCGCAAATATTATACATCCCCTCCCTCCAAAATCTCACCCAGCAACAACATCAGTACCTCACCCACACACATTGCCTACAGGTTATGCCCGCTCCAGTCGGTTCTCAGAATGTTCAAAGAACTTTTGACGCATTTATCTAACAGGCACAGCATCAAAATACCGCCTACACCAGTCTCAATCCTGTCGAATGTATTCATGAATCCATCACGTCAATATATCCACTTCACACAGCACCAAGCCCACCCACATAACGCCGGCAAACTCAAATTTACTCAGAACTTTGAAGCCAATCGACGGCGAAAAACTGTCTTCCAGTTGGTTGTTCAGCGTCTGAATCTCTGTTCGTTTGTAAACTTTGAAGAAATTGCAGTGCAGGGGTCCACAGCCACGAGTTGCTTAAACTAACCACAGACGCAAGTAAATCTACTGCAAGACAACAAAAACAAACAAACTGTGGTAAGGTGGGGATGTAGGCCACAGGCCACAAGCCACCACCACCATCCCATATTCACTGAGGAACGTGCAGAACAAAACAAACCAAAAAGAACACAACGAAGGCGATTACGAAGGAGACAAGAGGCAGAATGAAAGCAACCTCCAGCTTCACCTTGATCTGGCATTGAGAACGCGCAGCACCGTACACAATCCATGACCTTGTCCCTTGAAAAGCTCTCAAAGGGCATCCCAAGGTAGCCGAAGGAATGAACGCAATTCCCTGTTCGTACTCACCCCCACTCACACTCAGACACCAGCTACCGCACCCCCACACCAGCCACGTGTAGCTGGAACAACAAAATGATTTAAGGGATTCATCCATTACCCCCTTGGAGGGAGCGGGCGGTATGAGGTGGCCCACGCTTGCGGTGGTTGGAGAGTAAGTGCAAACAAATGACGGCACGTGTAACCGTCTGATGACATCTGTGCGGAACCGTGTTTTCTTGAATCGTGAAACGTCTACGTCGGCCTCAGTTCTTGTAGATGCGCAGTAGTGATGGGGGCGAGCAGCATGTGCCGTAACTCAAATTTAATAAAGAAATACACAGCGCCTGAAGGAAATGTCGTAAGTTACACCAAACGTGAGAGCCTGTGGTGGTGCTGGTACTCTGACGCAGATCGGAACTAACTAGCATCGAATGAAGCGAAATTGCCTTGAAATCGATTGGATGAGCAGTAGGGGTAAAAGAATTTCGTGTGCAGGTGGAGAGTTACGAAAGAAAGTCAGCAGAAGTACCGCACACGGATCCGCGAATCGAGCAAAAGAATATTACCTCAAGTGTGGACCACTTCCTAGTAGACGACCCCTGTCTCCATTGCAATGAGACTCAACAAAAACTCCTCGCCTCTATAAAACGTTTTTATTTCTTGATCTAGGGCATCCTCTGCTTTAGGACAGTCGTAAGTTTTTCCAACAACTCCTTCAAATCGGCCAGGATCTTCTCGTTCTCCTCCCATTTCTCCATATCCTTCTCCACCGCCCGAATGCATGCCTGTGCACTCAGTCTGGCGGAAGATATCTGAGACGTGACACTGGACTTCTCCGACTCGTCATGGTTATCAACAGCTTCCAGGCTCCTTTCACTGATCTCCTTGCACATCTGAAGAACCTTCAAAGAGGACTGCTGCTTACTCGACCAAGCGTTGTCCTTCTGCAGGAACGCTCGATGGGCACGTTGCAATTTCTGCGCCTTGTTCAGAGGCGTCTCTGCGAGCAACGCAGCCAACTCCCACAGCTTTGACTCTGATCCATGCACCACGCACTGGTGGCCCAGCAATGTGGTTGCCTTCTTCACTAGCCGCTTGGGATGTCTGCCCTGAGCGTCGGGGATGCCATTGGCTATGGCGGTGATGACTATCGACAGAACCTCCAGGTCGAGGAATCGGTCCTTCAACTCGCACAAGCGGTTGTATGCGTTGATAACGTCCTCGAAGTTGCCCGTGTCCACGCTGACCACCATAAAGTTTTCCCACACCTTCCAGTTGTGATAGTTGCACTTCAGGGCCTCGCCCAACACCCGGTGCGCTCTGTTCTTGTCGCCCAACTTGATGAGCGCCTTCGCCAGGTTGTTCCAGGACTCGTATCCCAGCGGCTCCAAGTGCGTGTAGGTTATGTACGCGTGCACCGCGACGTCCCACTTCTCGAGCATAATAGCTGAGTATCCCAGTCGCAGCCAAATCCTCTCTTGCAGAGCGTTGATCTCCACAGACCGATTCAAGTGGGGCAGGGCGTTGGCGTACTCCTTGCGGGCGAAAAAGTAGTTTCCCCAGTGAGCTTGTGCCCTGGCACTAGTCTGGTTGCTGAATTCCCATGCGGTTTCGTAGCACTTCACGTCGTCGGTTGCATCGCCCAGGAGACAGTGCAAGAGAACTGTGGGCTTCTTCTCGAGCTCCTGGCGAATGATTTCCGCGGCTTTGTGACGCAGATCCAATTTCGTGTAGCATTCTATGACCTTTTCCCACGCCTGGATTTGAAGATACAGATCCAGCGCCGACTTTGTCATCCCCAAACTGACCATCAGCTCGCCCAGTTTCATCTGAACTTCCCATTTGGGGACGATAAATGAGGCGAAGCCATAGGAGAGCTTCTCTGGTAGTGAGTAGGCCGAGCTCTTGATGGTATTCAGGACCTCCTCACATTGCTTGAGACTGCGGTCCACCGTGCGACTGTGGTTTGCCTCTTGGCTAATGTTGAGGAGGAATGCTGCCAATCGCACTGGAAGCGGCCCATGGTCCTGATACAAAAGGGTGTTGATGTATGGCTCCAGCTCTTCTTCGGCCAATCGATCTGTGGGTTGGGAACGTTTCACCAACTTCCTGAAATGAAATAGCATCAAATTAAGTTGGCCAACTACGAGGCGGTTTGAGATCCATACACTTTCGTTAGGACAACAACTTGAAGAATGCTTGGCAGGGACATGACTTGATTGTCTTCTTCGTTGAGGAACTTTATCTTCTCCAGACGAGTGTCATCGTCCAGTTTCAGAAGCTTAGGCAAAGTTGTACTTCCGTTTGAAACGTTTGACGAGGGAATGTCAAGCTCAGAGTTTTGTTTGACCTTAAGACAGAGTTGTGGAAGTGGTTTCTGTTGGAACTTTGTTCTGAGTCCAAAAATTCCTGGGAATCAGAGGAAAGTTAGAAACATCTCTTGTTACGCGCGAAAGAATTGTTACCTTCGATATTCAACTCGACATTCAGTTCGGTGCAGAGGGCTTCTAAAACCTCTTCGCATTTTTGTATTCGATGGAATAGCAGGAATCCTGAGGCAACTTCTAGTCTCAGCAGTGATTCCAGTTCAATATTTTGGAGGGATTTCGCGTTTGCTAAAAGAAATTCGTTGATTTTCTTGAGATCTTCATACAAATCACTTGTGAGCTCATCTAATACTTTTTGATGCACACAAAGCAGACGCAAATTCCACCACTGTACAACCTGCAGGAGAAACACAATTGTTTTTAAGGAATTAGGAAAGAAATTACTGCAATCACCAGCGAATTTGGCTTCTTTTCTTCTACAACTTTAATGAGTTCCTTGGCAGCATAGAGAAATTCAGGAATCTGAACATTCGGATTGAGTTCCTCGCCATTCACGATTAATTTTCTGGCACCATCGTAATCGTTTGGAAACGTTTTCTTGGCAACTTCTTTGAAACCTGGCAGAATATCGAATGGTCCCGTAAAATTGCACTGAACAAAAGCCAGTCCAAGAGAAATCGCAGAAATCAGAGCATCCTCAATGTCGATATCATTTGAATCCTTGATGGTCAGATATGTTTGAAGAATCCTCTCGAAGTCGTCCAAACTCCAGTTGCATGCCGACACTTCCTTTAGAACTGAATTTGGGAAATCTGCAGACAATTAAGGTTAGTTCAATGGATATGCAAGTTTGTTTGTTTGTCACCTTTGTCCTTATAGGAGTCGTTGAAATTACACAGAAAATGAGGAGAAAAATCATCGTCCAACATTTTGGTTGGGAAATGTTTGAAGTGTGGTGCGGAATTCTTCCGAGCAAGTGACAGCTTCTGTGTAACTCGCACATGTCTATCGATACTCGAATCAGTGGTTGCGTTCAAGAATGACAGTTGAATTTGCTTATGCATTTTTTGGTTTCGATTTCTTAATTCAAGCTCAAAACACACGAAAAATAACAAAATTTGGTATAAAAAGAAACAGAAAAATATATTTAACAAACAAATTAATAAACATTCATTCGAGTAGTAACAAGAACTCGCACAGTCTGGTCAAATGAACCGCAGACGGCCAACCCAATCTTGTCCGGATTCCAGTCGAAGCTATTCACAGGCTGACAAGAGATTGTTGTTGCGTTAATCATGTTAAGAGTCCCAGCTACGCCCATTTCCTTGCCCTCCCCGTCCTCCTTTCGACGCTTGTCGGGATATTCATACTCCCACAGGCGAACGGAGCCAGTACCGCCACATGAGATAAAGACGTCTCTGTTCTGCGGCAAGTGCTTCACACTCCAGACTGTCGATTTGGGTCCGGTGATGACACCATTGCTTCCTACAGACCGTCCAGCATTCTTCTCGGACACACAGGCGAATCCTTTTGTGGCGTGCTGTGTTCGCATGTCGTAGACAATGAGGCCGCCTTCAAGTGTGGCCACAGCCATCTTATTCATCGGGATGTCTTTACGGTCAAACTCTATCGAAACTATTCCATTTTTCTCAGTCTTCTCCCAGCGCACGGAGAGTGCCCGCAAATCGAAGAGCTTAAGGTCGCCGTTGTCGTAACCAGCTGCTACAGTGCGATCGGCGTTGTTGTATGTATCTCCGAAGGCCACAGCCCAGCAATCCCGAGTTTTGGGGGTACCATCACCTTCTCCTTCTGCATCGGGGGTTATATCAACTACAGGTTCATTGCCTTGGCGAATATCCCAAACTTTCACAGCTCCATCACGGCTCCCGGTGACAATTTCTGGCGGTCCGCAATCAACTTGTTTCCCACCAACTGCATCAAGGCAGTTAATGATTGTTTTGTGCCCGGATACACTATACACTGGAAGGTCTGGTCGCTCAAGGTCTCTGAAAAGAAATTTTGAGGTTCGGGTACGATTGAAGCGGTTTCATTCTTACAGCACTTGTAGACGGCCCTCAAAATCTCCAACAGCTAGGTGACGATTCCTCAAGCTAGACGCACCGAAAGAACCACATTTCAAGGCGGCTTTCTTTTCGATCTCCTTGATCATCTCTGGTTTCGCATCATTCAATTCAAAGATCTGTATCACGCCGGTGCCTTTTGGCTTAGTGCCCATGACCAGGAACTTGGCTGAGCATGGAATCCACTTTACATCGAAGATTGTGTAGTTTAGCGGAAGAGCACTGTGTTCAATTATCTGCGGTTTGTCCATGATGATTTATCAGTTGAGGTTCACTCTGTTGTTTAATCGATGGCTTTCTGAAAATGTGAAATAAATTAGAAGGGTTGCTAGGTTTCCAAACATCACGAAAAATTTGCAGAAGCAGAGGAATACAAACAAGTTGAGAAATGTCAAAATAATGACAGACATAGGTCTGAGAGTCGATTGTTTTCGAGTGTCGCAGGGAGGAACAACTATTTTATTTATTTTGATAACGAGATTGATTGTTTTAATGTTTAATAATGGCTCTGCCCTAGCATTCTGTGCAAGTTTCTAAAATTGATTTGGTCTAAAAACTGACGCTTGCAAAGTTATCAACTTAATCTATGAAAATTAATAATATTTTTAAGCATTTAAAATTTCTTTTAAGAAATAATTGTGCTTCCACCCCAAAATTGTCCATTGCAAATATCGAAGCGAAAATCCACCTGTCATAAATCAAACTGCCAAAATCAGCTGCACATACAAAAAGTGGTGGGATAGGCGCTGGGTATTGTTGGGGAAGGCAATTTCAAATGTCATATTCCTCTCCGATGACACTGTCATTAGTGGAGTAAATGCCCTGTGGCCAGTCTGTTCGGTTCGAATTTTGACCAATTCCGCGTAGTTTCTAAGTATAGCGAAATAATAAAAAAAACAAACATCGACAAACTGAAAACCGAATTACCTCACTCAAACGTTCCGTACTTAATTTAAGAGTTAAACAAGAACTCGTGTTCACTATATACTGTTATAGAACTATTTCTCACTTACAACTTGTACTTAACTGTCAACGCATTACCGGAGTTCGTTCAATATTCATTTTTTTAGTTTGCGGAGTTATCGCAACGATCAGCAATTTCTGGAAGTGAACGAGATTTGAATCAATCAAGTGACAAACGTATGTTGTGTGCATTCATTTTGCTAGAATAAGTGCAACATCTCTTGGGTTTCTCTGTGCATTTGGTCTTTTTTTTAATCGATTTCTATAACGCCCCCGAACGCTAATGCGTCCACACAATGTATTTGGTCTTCAAAACATTGGTTCAAGGTCAGAGTGTCTCGGCATGTATTACCTAACCATCGGTCACATAATTCTCGCAAAACTAAACAATTAGACCGCGTGATGCAAAGCAACAGACCCACGGCAAACAAATCGAATTCAAATTTTGCACTGGAACTGAAGCTTGTAAGAGTTCAGTTGCCCTTAATTGAATTGTGTGCTTCTCAGGGCGTGCGGATGTATTGACTTGGCGCGCGCATAACAATTCTATTTTCTGCTGTGTGCCTCTGTTTTCTTCTGCGGTGACGGCAGCACGGCTCTCGATATTTTCCGAGTTATTAGCACGAGTCATATCCAGTGTGCTGTTTGTTGTGTGTGGCGGGTCGGGTATAGATTTGGGATTGTGACGAGGACGACACTAAGTCATATCTTCGAGTGTCAAGTGAATGACTGCTGTGAGTAGTTGACTGTGATTTGTGTTCCCCTCCTATTTTGCTCCACGTACAAGGACCTCCTCCAATTGGATTTTCGTGACCAACTGTTGTTTGACTTCACACTTAGCGATGGGTTTCAAGTGGAAAGCGTTTGTTTATGCTCTGTATGTGTGTTTTTGTGTGTGTGTAGCGCGAATGAGTTATCACGAGCGGAAATTGAAAAAAAAAAAAAATGAGGAATTCGCAGAGTTTTTTAACTTTATGAGGAGATTTGTGGTTCGTCTGTGTTTGGTGTGAGCTGATTGCGTTGCTTTTGTCCATCGTCACCGATGTTTGACGGAAGTGATGGTTTTATGACCCAACTTGGTACGCATTACTGTGTTCATAACCAAGTTTATGGTGTAATTACGGTTGGTTCTAAATTTTACCTGTTTTTAGAAATTAACCGCGTTGTATATGTTTTTCATGTTGTCAGGTGACGATAAACCTGATTCGTAGTCAGGTGGTTGGAAGTGGAACGCAAGGCAATGCATTTGATGAACATAAGCCGGTTTCTTATGAATTCCAAAGCGGGCATCTCGATTGCAGTGACAGACGGATGAGTAAGGCCGAAGGGAGCCCTGCTCACGTTCACTGGAAGGTTAATATGTTCATAAATATTCAACATTAATGCAATAGTTTTTTTTTAATTTTGAAGAGCTTGTGTATACTTGTCACATGCAGAAGGGAACTCAAATTGTGTTAAATTTAAGGTGTCTTGAGTCACGTGACTGCATAGCAGCTAATATAGACAAATGTCTGTCTTATATCAGGGAAAAACGTTTAATTCTAAGCTTGTTCCTTGGAAAGTTCTGGTTAAAACCTTCAAAAAGTCCCAGGGCTTTGGCAAAACCGAAGAGTGAAGTTGACCATTTGTTTCGAACACATTTGATGCAGACTCTTGCGATGCAACGTGTTTGTTATGTTTTTGGATCTATCCGATTTGACCGAAGCGGGCTTAGCAACCACAACCTTTGCAACAGCTTTACATGTTTTTTTTTATTCTGGAGGGCACTACAACTTGTGCATCGTGCTTTCGTATTCATTAAGTCTTTATGTGCACCCGTGTTGAGTTGCGCAAAAGGACAGATAGAACCTTTTTTTTTATTTCATGGCAAGAGACACCGGTGGCCATCGACAAACACTTGTCGTTGTACATATTTTTTGTTTTGTAAGTGGCTTATAACAACTGTTGCAGAATGAGCATAGAATGTGTCGGAAGGTGTCTGTTCTAGAGTGTTTACATATGTCGGGTATAAGAGAATGCAACCAGTGACGACTTTAATTGCTTTCGATCGTTGTATACTTTCTGCCATTACGAGACCAGCTTCCCGTCTTTGAATCTTTAAGAAGACGGAATGCAGTCTCATAGCTTTTATAAATTCTGATTTATTCTTTTCTTATTTTCTTTTATTATTATGTTTATTCCTTGTTCCCCTGATTAACTTCCCTCCATGTTCTCGAAAAATTAACCTGTTGAGCAGCTGTACACAAACGGGTTGTAACGTCTAAACGAGGCATTCGGTCAGGTTTGCTTTACGAACAGGCAAACATTTCCATTCAAGTGACATAAAGCATGTGTTTTCAGTTTCTAAAGATTGGTGAAGTTCTTACATGTTATGCTTTAGAAATAGAACAAACATAGGTATCCGCAAGCTTGCCGTTAAACATCGTAATGGGGGTGAAACTGTCTTGAGAATAACTAAGACGGGAAAAAAGTCTGCAAAGTGTTTAAAAAATGAAAAGGAACGAAGAAAGAAAAAGGTTTACCGTGATAAGAAGGTATGCAATAGCTTACCGGGTATACCGGTATGAAATGAATAGGTATACTGGTTGAAAATAAAACACTAATTATTAAAGGGAAAGTAAAAGCATTTTATTCAAAGTATTGGCCATTGTTTTCTACACACTTTGACCACCTTTCTGGCAATTTGTGAATACCACGCCAACAAAATTGTAAAATTGTTCGTCTTTTAAAGCAAACCAATCAGACACCCAATTTTCGACCTCCTCGTGGGAATCAAAGTGCTGCTCAGCCAATGCGTGTCCCATCGATGAAAACAAATGGTAGTCGGAAGGAGCCAAGGCTGGTGAATACGGCGGATGAAGTAGCTGCTGTTTTGATTGTATCCTGAACCGGTTTTGCTTTGTGTGCAGGTGCATTGTCATAGAGCAAAATTACCTTGCCGTGTCTTCTGGCCCATTCTGGTCGTTTCTCGATCAATGCAAAATCATCAATCAAATTGATCATTTGTTGTCGGTAGCGATCAGTATTAACGGTTTCACCATATTTTAGAAGCTCGTGGTACAGCGCACATTTCTGGTCCCACCAAACACACAGCATTGTCTTCTTGCCGAATCGATCTGGTTTTGCAGTCGATGTTGATGGTTGTCCCAGATTAACCCATAATTTTTTCCGTTTAGGATTCTTAAAATAAATCCATTTTTCATCGCCAGTAACAATCCGATTCAAAACCGATTTTCTTTCTTGTCTTTGAAGCAAAATTTCACAAGTGTTTTTTCGGTTTTCCATCTGTCTTTCATTCAATTCATGTGAAAACCTTTTTCCACACTTTTGGATCTTTCCCATAGATTTTAAACGGTCAGAAATTGTTTGTTGTGCAACAGTTAACATTGCTGCCATTTGCTTTTGACTCAAAGTGTCATCTCTATCCAATATCGTTTGCGATTCGGCGTCTTCAAACTTTTTTGGTGGTCTTCCACGTTCTTCATTTCTCACATCAAAATCATTATTTCTGAACCGTTGAAACCATCTTTTGCATGTTGCTTCTGATAGAGCATGATCACCATATGCCTCGACAAGCATTCGATGCGACTCTGCAGCACTTTTCTTCAAATGAAAACTAAAAATTGATGCTTTCCGCAAATCATCACTTTCTGGTACAAAATTCGACATTTTTAACACGATGAACAAATATGATGTTGTCTGTTTAGTGACTTGAATTTTACAAAATATTTTTCACAGATGTCATAACAAGCAAACAAATAAAATAAGTGCTCGTTCACAGCAAACGTTCCCTATCGAAACATTTGTATCTTGACACTCACTTCATACATGTGTACCTGGTATATTGTAAGAAGCGCATCAACTTCCAAAACTTAGCGCTCCAAAATCGCAATACTCGAAAATTTCTGCAGAAAACAAGGATAAAAGGTTTTCGAACAATGTTACTAAATAACTGTAAACCGAGTAAAATGAATAAAGCGACTTGAGTTTGCGAAATCGAATCTGCCAAGGATGATGGTAAGCAGTTACCTTTGTAAACGACAGCTGGCTCAAACAAAACCAATAGAAAAATTCTAAAGAAATAAAATTAGTAAAGAAACTAAGAGTGTAGCTTAAGACACAATCTTGTCTGTGTAATGAAATCCTCTGTAAATTACATTTACTCATTCTTAGGAAGGTGCAAGTTTCAAATTGGACATTTAATTTAACTCTATCTTTGATCATACATATTATTGTGCCAGAGATGTGAATGTTTGTACATAACGTCTTCTATTACAAAAGCTATGAACGATCCAATGAGGGATTTGTTCACATTCTACTCATAGGATCGAATATTACTGATCGATCGGTGAAGATGGGATGGTTTTGTTTAGATCATGGAATAAAATCCTGATTCGGCGATTTTGTCACTTGAGTTTTATGTCAAGCGCCAAAGGAGAGGAAACTTGGTTGTCGTAGGACAAATTATGACCAGAAAAGTGTCCTTGCATTCTTAACGATTAAAAATGTCAGTCGCCACGATTTTCGAGATATGTAGTTTTATTTGAAGCTAAAATTCCATCACTTGTTGAATGTCTTCTAGACATTCGCAGCATCGTGAGCTTTCCTCCAATATTTCTCAAGACTGCTCATTGAAGTCAAATAATGCATTTATTTTACAAGAACGAAAAATTTCTTTGAAACCAAACATAGATGAAGGGACATGACCATTTAACCGATATATAGTGTTTATTTTTTTTATGTGGCCGCTGTGGCGTAGTGGGCAGAGTGCAACGCTCACGCGCCGAAGGGTCTAGGTTCGATTCCCAGCTCAATACTAATTTTTCGAATATTTCACGGCACCACCTCTTTCGAGCTGCTGACAACACTCAAAGAGTAATAACTGTCGAAGAAAGCTTCTCAAATTTCGCCGTTCGGAGTAGGCAAAAAACTGTAGGTCCCTTCTACTCGTGAGAGAACAGTAGCGCGCACAGCACGAGCCGTTGATGAGCAAGTTAGGCCGTGGTCCCCCATGGACTGTAGCGCCAACAATTATTATTATTATTATCGCGTTTATTTTGCTTGAACATTAATGCTGATTAAAATATCATTTTTCTTTTGGTCATCATTTTTAATGTACGAATTGCGAGGTTCCGAGGTTGAATTACATACGAGGTTCCGATTTGTATAAATGCTACCACAGAACTTTGAAAAATAATATTCAATCTTGTCGCAATTTTTACCTTATCCTATCCTTATTCCATCAAAACCTGCAAACAAGATAAGAAAAAAGTTTATTCTGAACTCTGAAAAGAGTCTTTATCCGGAATTTCACCGAATTTCGGTGTGTGCAAAATAATAGCACCAAGATCCAAAATTCATGGAAATAAAGTAAAAGCCAAGGAAATAGTAAAGTTTTTTGTTTTATTTTTTTTATTAGGTTAGTTCTTCGTCGATTAAGACCGGACATTACCGAACAGGGATATTCCTTCACGCAACCTGCACAACATAGCATAGCTTGTTTGTATTTTTAGGTTTTGCTTTATATACAGCTTTCTTAACATCTGTTCAAATGTTTTCAATGACATTCAGATCCGGAGACTGAGGCGGCCACTTCATAATTTGAGCTCTATTGCTTTGGGAAAAATTGTTTGGCGTATTGGCTGGTATGTTTGGAGTTATTACCCTGCTGTAGAATCCATCTAAGCGGCATACTCCACTCTGCCTTAGATAGCATGGTTTCTCTCATTATGCTGACATGAACTCAACAGCGGTTTTATACAAAAAATTTGACCTATTGGACCTACCTTAATAGGAGAAGCACTGCCATATTTTGATTTTTATCCCGCCGTGCTTTACAGTTTTGATAGTACACTCTGGTTGAAACTCTTAGTGTTTCCGCCTGCGAACAAATGTCCTCGTCCCAGGAGTACCAAATAAAAATATTTTGGATTCGTCCGTCCATAGTAAGTATATTCCGCCAAAACTTCCTAGTTGAGGTGTCCCAAATTGGTTCGTTGACAGTAGTGGTACTCTTCTGGGACTCCCGGAGGGTAAATTCTTCTTTACCAGCGGTGTCCACATGTAAATTTAGCTCCTCTTTCGTTTTTCTAGTGAGTTACGTTGAATTAATCTCACTATTTGTCGTTCATCGGCGGGGTTTATTTTCGATTTTCTTCCTCTTTTTTCTTTCAGTTGAGCGTATTTTTTGGCATTTGCGATAACTTTATTTGAACGCCCAACAACTTCACTTAGAGATCTGTACGTTTTACCCTCAGAAAGAAATTTTCTTATTGAGGCACGTTTCACTCGAGTACAATGCACACCGCGACGAATTTTAATTTGCTAACAACGTGGCACTTTAAAATATTGTCTTTTAATAATTACGACGATGTGTGTAGAATTAGTTTATAACAAAAAACAAAAATTCAAAAGACTGGTGTACACTTCGAAAGCGCTCCGCAGAATGACGTAATATTTGAATTCGGCTGCATTTCTAGTAATGGGACCTTTTTTAATGACAAGATTCAGTTTTTTTATTGTCTGTTTATGGGTTCTATAACTGATATAATAAAGTTGTTGTGATATAAATATGAGACTCCTGCCTGTCCGTAGGAAAAAGTAATTAGGATAAGAGTGACAAAGTCGAACACGGCCTTATTATCTTGCACCGTGCTGTGCATTGAATTTTTGTCGTTGGCAGATGCGTTTGAGAAACGCATCCTTTGTCACGTCGCCTACACTCACCCTCGTATACTGAATCTACTTCCTGCCAGAGGATATAATGTCCACTTTTCTAAAATTGACCACAAACAATAAACAAAATATCTAACAGCGTAGTACATGGTTTTCCTTCATCGCCAGCCTTCGATTAATCTAATTTGAGTTGGCGCAGATTGTGTAACGCCACGCTGCCGAAACCAGATTGAAATCAGTTAGCCCACCATAAGCCGCCTTTTTCAGGTACCCTGAAATATATGGTTATCCTGATGAATGATTTGATAATGAGCTTCGAAGTTCGAAATTTGAATCTTATCAATTTAATCGACGATAAAATCAGCTAATCGGTTTAGTGGCCAAGAATAGCCAATATCAGAAAATTGTGTTGAATTTGTCGTCCAGCTTATCGTTTTTTTCAACTGCGCCGAGAAATGCACAATCAGCGAACTTTCGGGCGTCGGAAGTCGACTGATTTATGTCTACGCATTGTATTGATGTTGCTGTCGTATCGCACTGCTTATTAATTGAGATAAGTTGCAGATAAAGCAGATTGCATTCAAAGGCTTGTTGTCGATGTTTACTTATGGTACTTCTTGATTGGAATTTGATTTCTTAATTTTGACTTCTTGCTGATCGAAGATACTTGTCTCATGACTGCGAAATCGATTTAATTGAAAAATCTTACATATAAACGTCATCGTCAATGGGAAATGATTGAAAATTTCAGATAACTGATAAAATCTTTAGACAAGAAACTAATAAAAGCAGGAGGGCGTCGACTTCCTCATCTTCAGCCCTTGAATTCTATTTGACAGTGTTTTTTATAACATTCAAAAATAAGCCAAAACCTAACAACAATTCGTAAATAACTGTCAATGTTTGTATGGATCCAGGGGAAATCAGCTGTTTAATTCGATGTTTAGTCAACTGTTCAGTTGACCATCTTCTTCCTCATTGGTTTTTGTCTTGGACAGAGGGGCCTAGGTAGTGATTATGGCAGAGAGTAGGGTTAGGTTGAGGCAATTATTGAGTGTACTCAGGAAAATGATGTTAGACGCACATTTTAAGTACATAAGCTTATACGAGCGTACATATGAAGGGGTGTACCGCAGAGGACTAAAATGATTCGCAGAAAACTGTAGTCACCAGTTCAAAACATATCTTCTTTTTGTTAGGGAAACTCAAACATTTGTGGGCTTAATGAATATTGCCACTCCACGCCTTAGTCTTACATAAGAACCATTTTGCTGCCCCTTAAAACTTAGACCCATTCAGGGCAAAAAGGCAATGATTGTGAAGTGCTGCGGAGCAGTCGAAATAAACTTGTATTCAAGACATCCAAGCAGAAACATGTGCAGGTGTTGTACGGCTTAAACATCTTTTACATCCCTAAAGCTTGTGTAAAAATCGTTTGAGGTATTCTTCAGGGCTTGTTAAATGTGCTCACCAGGCAAACAGTGTTTAGTGTTAACTCCATAGATAAGTTTTTGTTGCCGCCATGGTGCAGTGGGAAAGTACGATGTACGAAGGTTGCACTTTATATTTCGGGATTGGGCAACCCCAGTGTTGCAATCTGATAACTGCCAGCTCTATCGTAAGGTTTGACATTTTCGAGGTTTTGCGTACTCAGAACGTTTTGATATACGAGCGCTATTTGTGTTGTTTACAGCAACTTAAAAGATTCATCTCACCCAAAAAATGGAATTAAAGCGTGAAAATTTTTGAGCGATTATATTTTACAACCTTCGACGTGGATTAACTCAAGAACAGTGCATCGATGAACTTACCATAATTCAATTTTTGGCGATGAAGCTCCATCAAGGGCCAATGTTTATCGATGGAATGTTAAATTCAACCGAGGTCGTAGTTTACTCCAAGACGAATTTTGTGAAGGTCGTCCAAAATCAGTTGTTGTTCCGGAAACCATTGATGCTGTGCGCCAACTGATATTGCAAGATCGTCATGTGACCTATCGTGAGATTGAGACAACCTTAGGCATTAGTGGGACCAGCATACATTCAATATGCCATTTGACCGTCCAAAAAATATGTTCGCGTTGGATCCCACACAATTTGTCAATCGCTCAAAAAAAGGCTCGTGTCGATTGGTCGAAAGAAATGCTCCAAAAATACAATCGCGGTGCTTCGAAACACGTCTATGACATCGTGACACGTGATGAATCGTGGATTTACGCGTATGAGCCCGAAAGTAAGTAACAGTATTAGTGTTTCAAATTGAGCCAACTCCAACAAAAATTGCTCGCGCACGAAGCACTTCCAAGCAAATGGTCGCCTGTTTCTTCGGAAAACCTGGATATGTTGCAACCGTACCACTAGAACAACGCGGAACAGTCAATTCTGAGTGGTACACAACCATTTATTTGCCAGTTTTCTTCCTAGAAGTCAGGAAAACCAACCGCCGAAGACGGATCACTCTTCACCACGACAATGCGAGCTCTCACACATCGTCTCAAACAGTTGCATTTTTGAGCACTCAAAACATCGATTTGATGAGTCATCCGCCGTATAGTCCTGACTGGCACCGAATGGCTTATTTTCATTCCCGTACGTAAGAAATAAAATGAGAGGTCAACGTTTTTCGACACTTGAAGAAGCGGTTGATGCGTTCAGAATGCATGTTTTGGAGATACCTCAATTAGAAGGGCAAAAGTGCTTCGACAATTGGTTCAAACGCATGCAAAACTGTATAAATCTTAATGGGCAATATTTTGAATAACAATAAAGCTATTTTCGATGGTTAATATTTGTTTTTGTTCTCTAATCCCGAAATATAAGAGGCAACCCTCGTATTCGATTCCGAAAGTGAAAACCTTGGCCCCACCTCCCTGGTTTTGCTGACAATCCTCAAAGTGTACGTATGGTCAATTAGAAATCTTCTCACAATTGGTTGTTCGGAGTTGGCAACAAACTGGAAGTCAAAACCACACACCACACCATTAGTTGTGCAAGAAGTTAGGCCCTCACCATCCAATTTTTTCTTATTTACATACTTATGCCCGATTTTCTGAGTAATAGTATTTGCTTATATCCTTTTCAATTGACGTAGGGCCAATTTTGAACCACTTCAGTTGTGTTTCATAGCAACGGAAAATAATCCACACAACGTTACAATCGCCAAAAGAATCGATTATCAAATATTTTGTTTGTTACGACATTTCGAGGAGCGACTTGGACTCTAATGAACTTACTACAGAAGCACGCTTTTAGCCGTAGTCAAAACCATTTTGCGACCACTTCAAAAAAGAGGAACCCTTTAGGGGACAAAAGTCAAAAAAGGACCGGTTAAAACTTTTAATGAACTAACTACTGAAGCACGTTTTAAAGTTGAATTTCATTTTATGATAAATGCCTTAACAAAGAAAACTTCTGTACGACTTAAAGTTCCTCAGCCCCCTTTAGGGAGTCGACGAACAGTTAAACTGCTGTTCAGCCTTTCAATTCAATTCAATAGTAGACTGCCATCATCCCCAAGCTCCAAATTACAACCAAAAATAAACGCACAGGCGAAATATATGAAAATCCTTTCAAAGAGAAACGGGTAAGTGGGAGGGTGGGACGGGCAAATGAACAGAGAGGAAGCTTTTACGCGAAGAGAAATATTGCTGTCGGTATTTTATCAGCTTAGGTATTTCCGGAAGTCGGAAAATTAGAACCTTTTCAAGAAGATAATGATAATGTTGGTTGTGCACTAGCCCACATAAATTAATTCTTAATTTTTTTTTGTTGAACAAAACCTTCGAAATTTGAGAGCTTTTGAGACTACAATGAATACCTAAGGGTCCGCTTAACAAATTGGGGTCTCACGCATGACATATTAATTTTTATTTGAACATTTGTTTAAATGGATGTCCGGGTAAAGTGTCCACAGTAAAATGCGCTTCGTTGTAGTCTTGCAATCTTGATCTCCCCGCTTAGCATGTTCCTTGCGATGAGATGTCTATGGATTAGGAAGACTCACAGGTTCTTGTTGATTGTGTTTTAATAGTTTCAAGGGGATAATCCACACTTCCTTGTAGACCTTTGTAAATTGCAAATAAAACGCATGGCACTTGGACAAGAACTTTTTTCCACATAAGATTTACTTTAAAGCGACTGATAAAAACGTAATCATACTCTTTTATAAATTCTTATGTAACTATCGAGTGAGTAACCGTGCCTGTATACATAACTACATACATCAAAAAGGAAATCATATCAAATTACAATTATAGAAAGTAAGAAATAAATCAATAACAATCAATTAGAGGTGACTGCAATATTGGATGAGTATGTGTAACAGGGTATTTTCATTCTTCCATTAAATATGCCTGAGATTTGATTTTTTACGCCCTTTTGTTGCTATAGTGTTTTATTGGCTCCTATTCGATGGTAATGTGGTCGCCGTGGCGTAATAGGTAGAGTGCGACGCTCACACGCCGAAGGGTCTAGGTTCGACTCCCAGCCCAACACCAATTTTTCCAATTTTTCACGGCACCACCTCTTTCGAGCTGCTGACAACACTCAAAGAGTAATGACTGTCTAAGAAAGCATCTCAAACTTCGCCGTTCGAAGTCGGTAAAAAACTGTAGGTCCCTTCTACTCGTGAGAGAACAGTAGCGCGCACAACACGAGTAGTTGATGAGCAAGCTAGGTCCTGGTCCACCTTTGGACTGTAGCGCCAACAATTTTTATTATTATTCGATGGCAAGACACCGATTTTTTTTGAAAATTGAACGTTTGTTTCTTTGCTGTTCCACAAAGGAAAGCCATACGCTATGATTTGCTGCATGAACTACTTATAGAGCAACAGCTTTGTCTGTTGGGTTCGTCAATTCTCTCGTAGCGTCAAAGGGAAGATATTTTGAAAAGCAAAACTGGCCATTTGAAGAATTTAGAGTGAGCATAAAACTTCATCCTTTCGTTAAAGTTCTATCAAAATAAACTTCACCCTAATGCTGATTTGTTGGGTAGCACCCTATTGATCGTACAGTCTCACTGTCCTTATCTCGAAAGTCGTGTTTGTCACCGCTGGCACATGAACACCGAGATGTTGGTGCCGATGCCCCTAGAAAATGAAAAAGAGCTTTTTCTGTTCATTTGTGGTGCAGGCGATGTGGGATATGCCAATGAGTTGCCCACATACATGCAAGAATTGTGATAAAGGTGTCTGACCCGTGTTGAATATGTTTTAGGTAAAAATCTGCTTCGGTCTTGGCATCCATTGTCCGTGTTGTTGGTCTATAGACGATAACAATTAGTCTAAAGGAAATTCAAACTGAGCTTGAAGAGGAGGATTTCAATCCAGATCGTATTGCCATTTCAATTACCTTCTTAGCATCCAAAAAGCAGGCCACGTTAACAAGGTGATTGCTTAAGTCCACTGAAATATCTTGATGAAGTGCAGAATAGAATGTTTTCCCGGAATCCGGGATGATGTTCAGCACGTTGCAGTACAGTCTACTTCATTTATTAAAAATTATTTACAGTACCGGTAAAAATAGCACAAAGGGAAACTGTTCGTCACAGATTAAGGGATTATCATTTAACAGCGTGTAGTCCAAGAAAGATCCCTCTTTTGACAGCAAAACATGCGAAGAAGTGTTAAATGTTTGTACAGCAGCATTTAAATTGGCCAGTAACTAAATGACGCAACGTGTTAGGGACTGACGAAAGTAAAGTCGTATTGTTTGACGGTAAGGGATCTCGTTCCTATGTTAGAAGGCCTCCAAACGCTGAATATAACCCCAAATATAAACAAATTAAGCGGTTAAGCATGGGGGTTCAAATATAATGGGGTGGGCTTATTTTTCCTATTATCGAGTTGTGCCCATTTAGTGGATTAAACCCATTATGGATCAACATGTCTACGTGAATATTCTCGAAAATGCTATGCGCCCGTACGTGGAGGAGGAAATACCGCTTTTGTGGGTCTTCCAACAGGATAATGACCCCCAGCACACCAGTACAAAGGCAAAAATATGGTTTGAGGATCATGCAGTGAATGTGATGGAGTCGCCAGCACCATCGCCTGACCTCAATCCCATTGAAAACTTGTGGGCCGATGTAAAAAGAAGCAGTGTCAGAAATAAAACCGACAAGCAACGAAGCACTTTGGGCTGCTGGTTAAGCTTCTTGGGAGAGAATTCCAGTTGAAAGGTGTCAGGGCTTGGTTAACTCAATGACCAGACGTTGCGAAGCCGTTATAGCCAATAAAGGCCGTGCAACGAAATATTAATTTTAATAGAAAGCATTAATATTTAATTAATAGAAAGTGGTCGCCGTGGCGTAGTGGGTAGAGTGCGACGCTCACACGCCGAATGGTCTAGGTTCGATTCCCAGCTCAATACCAATTTTTCGAATTTTTCACGGCACCACCTCTTTCGAGCTGCTGACAACACTCAAAGAGTAATAACTGTCTAAGAAAGCATCTCAAACTTCGCCGTTCGGAGTCGGCAAAAAACTCTAGGTCCCATCTACTCGTGAGAGAACAGTAGCGCGCACAACACGAGTAGTTGATAATCAAACTAGGCCCTGGTCTCCCTTTGAACTGTAGCGCCAACAAATATTAATATTACTTTAGAAAGCATCAAAGCAATGACATCGTGCAAGACGATTTTCTATTTCTGTGATGGATTTGTTTTAAGTTGAACAATGAAGCAGTGGTGCTATTTTTTGATTTACTTGATTTGTTGAAGAAATTTTATTATTTTTGTTAGTTTTTTTTTCTTAAGCTTATGGATACAAATTTTAAATTGCTTAATGTGTTCTTTTAATTCAATACTATGTTCTTAAATAATTAAACTCTCGTTGAATACATCTGAATAAATTGTATTTCACAACGAAAGTTGGGTCTCGCAATGGTGCTATTTTTTTTACCGCAGCTGTATTACATTCCTCAAAACCGGTATAGTCAGTGACAAAAGTAAGTGCACAGCATAAAGTGTGCTTTGTATTATTAAAAAAAAAACTCATCTACGTTGAAATTCATATCACAAAAGCAAGTACAAAGAATATAAAATAAAGTTATTCTACGCAAAATACTAAAACATAAATAGAAAGTTTATCTTTGTGGCAACCCTCGCTCGATGATTGCAACTTAGCGAAAAGGCACAGACCTCACAAAATTTTGGCTGACATTTGAAGTAATTTTCAACCATTCTTTTTATAAAGCATTTTAAAGGTTAACTTTGACTTCTCACATTTCGATTCAAATGAATTCAATGGCATTCAAATCTGTGAGCTAAGGTGGAGTATTGAGGTGGTTGCGTGAGTCATAAATAACCATTCTTTTACCAAAAGCGAAAGTATGCCAAGATCAGATCAATGACCCTTCCAAACCCAACTTGGTAGTGCTTAATTGAAGTTTTCCGTAAAGGGTAATAATAATAACAATTGGATGTGGTCGCCGTGGCGTAGTGGGTAGAGTGCGACGCTCACACGCCGAAGGGTCTAGGTTCGACTCCCAGTTCAACACCAATTTTTCTAATATTTCACGGCACCACCTCTTTCGAGCTGCTGACAACACTCAAAGAGTAATAACTGTCTAAGAAAGCTTCTCAAATTTCGCCGTTCGGAGTCGGCAAAAAACTGTAGGTCCCTTCTACTCGTGAGAGAACAGTAGCGCGCACAACACGAGTAGTTGATGAGCAAGCTAGGCCTTGGTCCCCTTTGGACTGTAGCGCCAACAATTATTATTATTATATAATTGGATGGCGCGACAGACCACAGGGGGACCAGGGCCTAACTTGCTTACCAACTACTAGTGTTGTGCGCGTTACTATTTTCTTACAAGTAGAAGGGACCTACAGTTGTTGTAGACAGCTATTACTCTTTGAGTGCTGTCAGTAGCTCGAAAGAGGTGCTGCCGTGAAAAAATCGAGGTGTTCAGTCGGCACTGGACCTTCGGCGTATAAGTGTGGCACTCTATCCACTACGCCACGGAGGCCTTAAGGATATTCAATCAAATTCCTAACTTCAGCTTCATGCAACCCCTTACCATAAAATTTCTCCTCCCAAATGTTATTAGCCAAAAATGTTATCAGATTGCAAATCCACATTTACCTTACTACGTTTGTCTGTAAAAATAATAAAATTCCGAAAGCCAAATGGATATTTAAATATTTGCTTGGCAATCTTAAACCTTTTTTTGTTGGCTTTTTATACTTATGAATGTTGTTTTGAGAATGGTTTGGCCTTGGAAACCAGAATTGTGCAGAACACAGTGCATAGTCTGAGGATTACATATTTTACACGTTTTTTAACACCTCCTGTTAAATTTTTGAGCATTTTATACTGGGACGTATTTATTAAATGATAAGTGTCTCCTTGTTTGTGAATAACGTGGTCGTCCCAGTTAAACTTTCTTTTGTGTCTGTTGTCTAATATTATTTTTTAAAAAATTTTTGGACTGCTCTAATTTTCGTAATAGTCCTTTAGAAAATTGATAGCCTTCTGGTGTTATTGCAAAGCTGTGTTACTGTTTAGGATATTTGACTTTCTACGCATAAAATCTTCCTCTAGCGAAAACAAGGCAAAAAATCCCACTTTAAGGTACTAGTCTTCGCTTATCGAAGGTTGGCTTTAGAATAAGGTGGGTGTGTGTACTTACTTTTGTGATGTGAATTTCTACATTATTTTTATTAATGTGCCACAGTTGTTGGAGTTATTGCCTGATCGCTATAATTGTTTCGGAATCTATAAAATTTTTGATTGAAATTTATATACTGTTTTTATTTTTCGTTGAGTTGTTTGTCATTTAATACAATGCACAATTACGTTTTGTTCTTCCTTTCTTGACTGACTGTAGTCCTATGTCCGAAAACGCTGTCAACTTCCCCTTTTTCGGAAACATGAATGTATGTATGTACGTGCATGAATGTATACAAAGTGGCCGCGTGGCGTAGTGGGTAGAGTGCGACACTGACACGCCGAAGAGTCTAGATTCGATTCCCGGCTGAACACCTCGAAGTTTTCACGGCACCACCTCTTCCGAGGTGCTGACAACACTCAAAGAGTAATAACTGTTTAAGACAGCTTCTCAAACTTCGCTGTTCGGAGTCGGCAAAAAACTGTAGGTCCCTTCTACTCGTGAGAGAACAGTAGCGCGCACAACACTAGTAGTTGATGAGCAAGCTAGGTCCTGGTCCCCTGTGGACTGTCACGCCAAAATTTATTATTACGAATATATACAAAAGCAAAAGTAGCAACACAGTGGTTCTTACCAAGCTTTCTTTTGTTCTTCACCATTTGTCTGTATTGCAAGCTTTATTTTTTTTCGATTTACGGCGTAAATACCATTTAAGCTCCAATTGTAGTCACTGGCTTTTGGCTTGTCTTTGTCAAAAAAAAATATCTAGCACTTGCTATATCACATGGGCTTATCTCCTCCAAAGAAAAAATGTTTTTCTTCAACCAGCCCTCTTGGCCAAAGCTAATCGCTAATCGACAGTTCCTTAACAACGTATCGAACAATTGGTCAATAAATGAACATATACCAGCGAAACGCACGCCAGGCATAAGCACAGGGCCAACATCAAATTAATAATTTGTCGATTTATGAATTCCCGATAAAATCTATAATTCACAATAAAATTTTGATTTAATGCAACTGATAAAAGTACGTGGCGTCGTAAAGCCCGCATAAGTGTGACCACAACATTCCCATTTTGTCTAATTGAACAGAAATATAGAAAATTATTCACGTAGGAACAATAAAAAGCGAATAAGGGTCTAATGGGCCTTGTAGATATTAATCAGATTGATTGAAAATGGATTTCGTTGTGGGTTCGTATTGTGAGGCAGTGGACTGTGGTGGTTGGGACTCTTTTGAATTGCTTGCCCTTAGAAGAAAAACCAAGATTGAGTTTCACTTCATTTGATTTAGAGACTCTTATATTCTGATCTAAATTTTAGTTCGACCAAGTTGCCAAGTCCATTCTGAATTGTGCCGAAAAATGCCGCAAAGACTTGTTCCAGGTTTTAGAAGGACAACATTACAATCAACCCACTTACTGTCAAAAGGAACGGGGCTTCAGTTGACGAAGTAAACTCTGCTTCCCACAGTCGTATATGCAGCTCCTCGCCGCCTATAGCCCTTCTCTGTCTTTTTTGTACATCAGGTCTTATTACATTACACTTCTTTTCGTTGCTTCACTTTCGCAAATTCAAGTCTCCAAGTAAGTCAAACAATTCCATGGTTTCAAACTTACAGTTCTACTCAAAGCAAAGATAACGCGACCGATTTGCCCTCAGACACTTCCGAAATAAAGAGAGATAAGAATTCCCTTGAAGGCCCTACTCGCACAGCCATGGCCAACTGATTGGAAATCAATTGAAGATCTGAGTTGCGCACTGTTACTGGTCGACGATGGGTTGTATCATGAATTCCTATGAACTGATTAAAGCGGTAAACACGCGCTTAATTCTGCAATCCCGCAGAGCGCAAAATCTTCATTTGAAGAATGAATCACTACAGATAACACAAAAGCTTCGTTCACACACAAAATTACACATACCACGTTCAGGGGCAATCAGCTTTCGAACAGGGCAACAGATCACGGTCAGAAACGTGGACACGTGTCGAGCAAATCAAATTGTTTGTTGTTGCAGGGCGAATTAGCGCGACCACTCTGCCTATTTTGAATAAGTTTATTCACTCTTAGGTGTGCCAGTTACGACGGGCAGTAATTGTGTAACGAATTCACTAAAACCCTGCACGGGATTGTGCCATCAGAGCAGGCGGAAAGGGCCCTCCACCTGACGCACGTTCTGCTTCGCTGTCATTTCGCAATGTGGGCTATAAGTGGATTATTATGATTTGCAATCCACCCTCGGTCACCGACAGCGCGTCAAATATGGCAGAAAACGTGGGCATTTATGGACAAACTACTCACACGACATTCGCGCTGGCGAATGCTGAATCTGTGACCCACCACAGAAAGGTGTTCCATTGCGAGGTGTCAGCAGAAACTTCTTTTTCGCGTTTCCTTCACTTCGCTGCGTAGGTCTTGATAAGACGAAATTTTGTCGCATGGCTTTGAGGTCAACGTGACTATCGAACCACTGATACCAGCGAATGACTGGCGTTATGTGTTGACAACTTTGGCAATGATGATTGGAAATTTTTGAGGTTTTTGGTGAAATACGCCGCCCAGCGCATGTATGCTGGTTGGGGCAAAGACTGATTTCCTGTTGTGGTGTGCGCAAAGATGAGGTGATTTGAGATATGGCTTTGAATGGCAGCTGGAATGGAATTTCATGTTATTCGCTTGAATGTACTCGTAATCTAGGTGTTTGTCTATGTATATGACGAAACCAATGGCGCTTTGACTGATTGTAAGAACTGAGGTGTGTGCTTCTATCCGGTCATGCCAGGATGACGTTGACTATCGTCCTTGTACAATATCTCCAATGCCTAGAAAGACTTAAGTAGTCGCTTCTTCGAATCATAGCCACAAACCATTGCACACCTAGATTTGACTCTTCTCCCAAAGGTTTTTGTAGAAGGACTAGAAACAAGGAAGAGATAGTCTAGATCTCATCTTCACTTGTAACTGTAACTGCTAAGCTCTTGCATGAAGAAGGAAATTGCTTCTAAAACGACCTGACGTTTGCATAGAACACCTTAATAGCTGCAAAACTTTCTCACAATGGTTTAAGAAAATTACCCCGCGGTTCGGTTTAATTCGGGTTACCTCAATGGCAATGGTTACCTCAATGGCAACCGATCTAGCCTTATTCAGCTTGAACATGTGAACTAGTACCGAAACCAAAACGTCTTTTCTGTCTGCACAATGTTTCGGCAACTACACATAGTTTTATATTTTCTTCTGTAACAACCATCATCTTCTGATGTGTAAGACATCACACAGAGACATGCTCTCAATTTTCCACTAACCGTTTTTGTTCCGACTACGTCTTGAATAATGATACGCCTGTATAAAGGATTTCAATTCGCACGATGTCTGTTAGAAGACCTATAGAGTGAGCGTCTCATTTCGCTCCTGCAGTTTATTCATTCCCTTCATCGAGTCGATGTTTTCTGTGTTTAAACATCTCGTTGTGGTTTAAAGACAGACCAAACCAAAGTTACTTACTTACTTAAAGTGGCAGTCCGGAGTGGACCTCGGCCTTAACCAACACGCGTCTCCAGCCAGCTCGATCTTTACCTAACTGGCTCCAGTCTCCCATGTATAGTTGGTTGTGCTCCCCTTCCACCTGCGTGCGCCATCTGATTCGCGGTGTTCCTCTACTGCTCCATTCTTTAGGGGTGGATTCGAAAACTTTTCGGGCCGGAGTATTGCTTTCCATCCGCTCTACATGACATAACCATCTCAATCTTCTTATCTCCACTCTTCTTGCTAAGCCGATGTCGCTAAACAGCCCGTATAGCTCGCCATTATATCTCCTCCTCCACTCACCAACTATGCAAACGCAACCGAAAATCACGAAGAATTTTCCTCTCGAAGCAACCAAGAGCAGTTTCAACCGCTTTTAACAATAACCATGCCTCCGCGCCACATGCATACTAGGACTGGGACGATTAAGGTCTTATAAAACATTACATTGGTTGCTTGAAAGAGGGCTTAGTTCACCAATTACATTCTTAGCCCAAAGAAGCAGCGATTGGCAAGGATTATTCTTCGTTTGATTTCAGCGCTGGTGTCATTGTCTGAATTGATAGCGGTGTCTAGGTACACACATTTTTTGACTACCACAAAGTTATATTTGTCTGCTGTGACGTTCTGTCCGAGACGTCGGTGTTGGGTGTCCGTTCTCGTTGACAGCTTGTGATATGACATCACTTTCAAATTAAGTGCCAGTTTTCGGAGTCATTGATAACAACTCAATTTCCAAAGAAGCTCTAAAAGGAACTAATTTCACAATGACTTCTGCAAACATCACCCGCTCGACCAGAATTGTCGCTTTCACCCAATTTAATTTGGAAAACAAATAGAACCAGACATTAATAGTTCATGACATGACATTAATAGCGATGTTTGTGTGGAGGTTATTTGGTGACTATTTTTGGAAATACATGTGATACAAAGTTATGATGTAAAAACAACGTCAGAGACAAATTTATCGTGTACGCGCATTAGTTAGACCAACATTAAACAATGAAAACTTACTCAGCTGTTTAGATAAGACTTGGATGATAAGTCAATACGAATAAAGTTTCTATTGTCGGTTGCATTTATACGCCGGAGATCTTCCTTTGGTTCATTGGAATGGTCTACTCTTTGTCAAAATCTTGACAACATGTAGAAAAAAAGGTTTTCAATACACACTATTTAGAGTCGGCATTAAAATTCTTCAAGATCTTTAACACGGTTTACCCGGCGTGGATTACCGGTGGTCCACAGGCACTGCGCTTATCTGGCTACGTGGACCACCGGTGGACCACAGGCAAATCCATTTATCTGGTGGCGTAGACCACCGGTATTTTATTTATTAAAATTATTTTAAAATTCACGATTCAAGCAAAAAGACAACTTTTTAAAAAATTCGCACAATAACTAACACTCTGCCGTCTGCTGACAACAATTGGGCAGCAAAAAAGGGCCGTTATACGACCAACTTGCCATCTCGTGTACGCAATGCATAGTAACATCGAAAAAAATGCGCCGGGTAGAACGTGTTAAGACTTTTGTAGAGTCGTTCCAAGCCATGGAAAAGGAGCATGCCAGGTGAAACATGATTTAATTAATGAATAACTTAGGAGTGCGCAACGGGAATAAAGTATAAAATTTGCTGATCCGTTTATTAAGCACCGCTTCTAAGTTGGCAGACCATTTTTACATTTCCATGCGCAATTAGTGGAGTGTTCTAATGACGCTCACCAAATCGAGTGATGGGACAGTGGCGTACAGATGATTGCAGCAAATAACTGACTGGAATGAAAAAATGTTTCTACGTTTTAATGCGATTTTTTCATGATGTACGAGTAAGAAGAAACTCGTACACAACTCCACAGAAGTGGAGGTTACTCATGGCTGTTCTGTGTGGTTCAACGTGGAAGCAAGTCTGGTTCAAAGATTGCGGTCGTTCGAGAGGGCGTGCCTTCGTGCAGGTCTTCGACTACATCGAACTTCTTGGTCCGAGTACAAACAAATTCTATTGCAATGAGGTTTTGTACGATAGCGCGAAACTGATTAGAGTGGCCACTTTCATACTGAAACTGATTCGAAATCACACTGCCGGACGATGAACCCAGTCAACAATCTGATTTCTGGGGCTTTTTACCCAGATCCCTAACATCATGAAGAAGTGCGTTATACTGGCTTCGGTTCCACCTACCTTCCACTTTGCCTGTTCAACCACAGATGGGCGGCTTAACTAAAACTGCACCATCGCACACCAATCTGAGGAGCGACTCCTTCGGTTCAGTACGGTGGTATAAAGGCCGGATATGTTGCATCGAATGTACTGGTAGTCCCTCGAACCCATTCGACCCAGGCCGACTTACAAAGCTTCTTCTTCTTCTTGTGTCGCTACAGTTCGGGGTGGACCTGGGACTCAACCAACATGCCTTTCCAGCCAGCAGGATCTTTCGCCAGCTGCGTCCAGTTGCACACTCCAAGCTAGTTGAGGTTCTTCTTCACTTGTGTGCACCACCTTAGCCTAGGCCGTTCTCTGTAGCGCTGTCCCAATGGCACTGATTCGGAACAGTGGTATCCATACGCTCTACATGGCCTAGCCATTTTAAGCGTTGTATCTGAAGACGCTTGACCCGGCGCATGTCGCAGTGCAGCCCATAGAGCTCTTCATTATATCTTCGCCTCCGGATGCCGTCAATGCAAACAGGACAAAAATCGCACGCAAAACTTTTCTCTCGAAAAGACTAAGCGCTTCCTCATCCACTTCTAGTAACGTCCAGGTTTCCGCGCAATGAATTAGGACTGGAATGAAAGCGAGCTTAGTCCTTCAATTGAGGGCTTTATTTCTCAAATCCCTCTTGAACCCACAGAAGCAGCGTTTGGCAAGATCGATTATGCGTTTGATTTCGGTACTGGTGCTGTTGTCCCTATTTACCGCGGAGCCAAGGTAGAAGAAGACCTTGACTACCTCGAAGTTTCTGCTGCCTAGTGTGACGCTTTGTCCGATACGTCGATGTTGTGTCCTTTCTGGATGACAGCATGTACTTCGTTTTGTCCTCATTTACTGCCAGGCCCATTTTAGCCGCTTCCGCTTCAAAGCCAGCAAACGCCTCATTGAAGGCTCGCTGTGCTCGTCCAATCACGTCAATGTTATCAGCGTAAGCTAGCAATTGACTGACTTTTGGAAGATCGTGTCTCTGGTGTTGACTTGTGAGTTACGCACGATCTTCTCGAGGATGATGTTGAAGAAGTCACATGACAGTGCGTCGCCTTGTCTAAAACCTTTTTTGACATTTAATGTTTCGATGAGTTCGTTACCGACCTCGACGGAGCAGCGAGTCATCCTACACAATATGACGAGTTTGGTAGGAATGTCAAAACTAGACATGGCACTGTATAGCTCGTCCCTATGCACACTGTCATATGCAGCCTTGAAATCGACGAAAAGGTGTTGAAGGTCGATTTGCACTTCTTGGGTCTTTTCCAGGATCTGCCATAATGTGAAGATCTGGTCTATAGTGGACTTCCCTGGCCTGAAACCCCTCTGATAAGGACCTATCAGGTCATGGACAAACGGCTTCAGACGCTCACATAATACGGCAGAAAGGATCTTGTATGCGATGCTGAGGAGACTAATCCCTCGGTAGTTGGCGCAGTCAAAGGGGTCTCCTTTTTTGTGAACCGGGCAAATGACGCTGAGATTCCACTCATCGGGCATGCTTTCCTCCGACCATATCTTGCAGATGAGCTGGTGCATCCGGTCATCTCCAGCTGCTTTAAATAGTTCTGCGGACAGTCCGTCCGCTCCAGCAGCTTTGTTCGACTTCAGCTTGGATATTGCTATCTTCACCTCGTTTAAGTCGGGGGGACAGAATGCTTGTCTATCATCGCCCTAATTGAGTGGAACATTGGTGCCGTCATCGCCGTTAAGGAGTCTGCAAAAATGATCCTTCCAGATTCTCAGCACAGACTACGACTCTCCCACAAGTTGTCCATTTTGGTCCCGGCAGGCTTCAGTCCCCCGTGTTGTAGTGGGTAGAGTGCGAGTCTCACACGCCGAAGGGTCTAGGTTCGATTCCCGGCTGAACACCTCGAATTTTTCACGGCACCACCTCTTTCGAGCTGCTGACAACACTCAAAGAGTTCGCCGTTCGAAGTCGGCAAAAAACTGTAGGTCCCTACTCGTGAGAGAACGGTAACGCGCGCAACACGAGTAGTTGATAGCCAAGCTAGGCCCTGGTCCCCCTGTGGACGGTCGCGCCAACAATTATTATTATTCTTGCGTTGACTGCATTCATCCGATATCAAACACATATTCAGCTTAAGGTGAAAAAATGTCTATCGAAGGAAAGCGGCACTAAAACTTCAAATTCTCCACCCCGGTGGACTTCGAAATTCCCATCCGCGCGATAAAACAACATTTTTTCTGAACACACCTGAAATACAATGTTTCGATATTTCCTGTCACAGTCAGTGAAAAAAGCACAGCAACCTTCCAGAGTGTTTTTTGGGCAGAGTGGGTGACTGTTTCTTCATAGGCAATTCGCGTGCCTACAGCGATAAGAAAGTCTAAGTTGTGATTTATTTCTTCTCAATCACAATCTTAAGCTCTTCGATTTTGCCCGTTCAAAGAAATCACTCAGGTATTCAGCTTAAGGCGACAAAATGTCTATCGAAAGAAATTGTCACTAAAACTTTAAATTTTCCACTCCTGTGGACTTAAAAATTCCCATTCTCGCAATAAAACAAATTATTTTCTGAGTGTTTTGATATTTCCTGTCGCAGTCAGTGAAAAAAGCGCAGCAATCATCCAGAGTTTTTTCACAAAACAATTCGCGTGCCTACAGCGATAAGAAAGTCTTGGTTGTGATTCATTTCTTCTCGACTACAATCTTAACCCATAAAAAAACTTCAGAAAAGCGTATTTGCCTAAGGCAGCTTCGGGATTATTGTAATCATTCAAAACTCAAGACCGCAAGTTCATCTTGCCAAGGAATGTAGCCGATTGGCAGCCCAAATTAAAGAGAAAAACGCAAAACTCCCCATCAACAAACCTAATTCCCACAGCCAACGAAATTATTTCCAAGAAACTACCTGCGCTCCGGTAGAATATGACGGAATCCCCCTACGGTTAAACACGCTTTCGTCGGCGTCCGAACGAGCATAGCATACGGAACCGAAATCAACTCTGTGCAAGTTGCCTGACCGGTTTTGCCGCAGGAGGAACCCCATGTTAACCACGCTTATTTCACCACACATCAATTGAATTGCATTTTGATTAAGCACACACGACTGATTCGCCAGACATTAGACCCAATAAATCCGTCCGAACCAGCGCCCTACAGAGTCGTTCGGAAAAAATTCCATCGGCACCCAAGAATTGACTCAAATGTCGTCAAATGAATAATAGAGCCAATTAACGCAAGGCACATACATATGGCGAGAGGGCGGCGGGTGAGGAGTTCGTTAATCAATCGACAATGGAGCTCCTCCAGCCCCGCACGCAATTGCCAATCCAGTTCAGATCGTTTAACGACCAATTAGGACAGGGCGTGTGCGTGCAATAGTAGGATGCGGAGGACTTACTTGGACATTCAAACTTGTCAAGCAAACAGACGTCACTGTGAGGGCTTGTACTGAAGAGTTTGCTTTGGGCGATGACACAACAACGACTGACGGGCCTCACTTGATGGCACCAATAACGATTTATTGTGAACTCTTTCTTTGTTTGTTTTTTCCCCACAATTTGCAGAGACATTGGTAGGAGGACATTTGTTGATCTTTGAGACACGATAAGACCTGTGACATGGTTCGTGTGCCAAAGGTTTCGTTCTGTTATCTGCAAAGGTTTGATTAGATTAGAGTCTGATTGCTGAAATTATAGGGAAAGAGGAGCAGTGTGCGATTTATGGTCGCCATTACTTTGTCTGATGGAATGATCTCAATTAGAATTTAATTAATTTACAGCAGTCCCGATAGTCTGTTCCGGGGATTTGGTTGTAAGAAGTGTGCAATTGAATGATGAGTGACAGTAGACAAAGACCAAAGGTATGGGTAGAAACCCAACTGGTTTAGGGTTACGTTTCAGCCTTGTGACGCAATGGAAATTTACTGATAGCTGACAAAAGACTGATTGCGACTTCAAACTGCGAAATCCGTTGTCGAGACATTGGCAGCGAATTCAAATTGATAACAAACACGCTGACAATAAACGTGCGTCTTAGGCGTTGAAACAAATTACGTCAATTCCAAAAGTCGCATCAACTAGACTTATTTGGACTTGTGACAGGTGTTCTTCTTATTTGACGTTAGCAAGCGCTCAAAAGGTTACAAAGTTTACGTTGGGAAAGACTGCACTGGAGCGCTCAGAGCTGAAAACTGGTCCATTGCGCAAGGTCCACGATAAATTGTCAAGATCTCGCTGACTGCAAAATAGCTCAAATTACGAAAAGCTGTTGATACAAGAAAATTATCAATGCCAGGGTCAAAAGCTGTTGTCAGCGTCTGCTGCATCACAATAATATTATTTATTTTAATCGAAGTCTGGAGTTAGTTCAAATTTGCCTTAAAAATCCTTTCACTCCACAGCTTCAGGAATAAATAAAAATAAAACGTATGGACGAGGAAAAGCCAGAAAATAGTTTAACCTTTCACTCTGTTCTGTTGCGATTGCCATGGCGACTGATATGCCGACGGACTCAGTCCCAGTCCAATGAACTGAACACCTGTAATGCCACAGTAAACATCTTTTCCAGGCTGCTAGACACACTCAAACTTTCTCAAATTTCACCCTTCGGAGCTGCATAAGCTGTAGATTTCTTCTACCCTTGGCACAATGCTGTTTGGCAGTTGCTTAAGAAGCTGCACCCTTGTCCCACTGTGGACTTTAGTGAAATCCAATTTATTTTGTATGGTCTGTCTTCAGCCAGAACTAAATGAACAGGCGGAGTAGAACAAAATTCCAAACGACACCATTCTTGCCAAGTTGAAGCCAGGCGCAAAAAGAAACATATTAAAACGCGGAGTTACTTCCAACCAAAGAACACAAACAAATACAAAAAACGCTTCTCGAACTTGTTCAAATTATCACTTACTTCAAATCTCTAAGCAGCCACACACCCTGCCCGCGCTCAATAGAGATTTCCAATCAAAGTGCTTGGCTGGTACACAAATCTCCCACACGTATGAGTGCTCGTCACCTGAACTGTTTGACCGCACAACTCCTGCCCTCCGCAAACACCTCTGTTTACATTCCCCGATTAGCTAAGTATTTATTTTCGGCAGACACGAGTCTATTGAAATTAGAAGTTCGCTGTTTCCAGGGAAGTGTGTGTTGCTTGCTTTCTGATTTAAATCGATCACCTCCGTGCACCTACGTCGGTCATAACAGTTATTGACTCTATTCCTTCGTTTATTCGTGGCATTCAGTGCAACTTTCTGGGCTGTCTAAACTGATTTAATGATCGCCGATCACGTGAGTAGCCGAAGTGAAACAAGGTAGAACGGTTTGGTGAAACCTTCTCGCAAGCGGTGAGCGTAAGTTGGTCGGCTGCGCTGCGCTGCGTGAATGCATTATGCATGCGTGTGTGAACTGATATGCGTGTTGCTCGTCTCGCCCCAAGGTGACCGAGAACGCGTTTTGAGCTTGACATCTGTTATGAAACTGACTGTGAGCAGACGCGTGACAAAGGTTAGAAAAATTAAGGAAACTAATGTGGGTGAGAAATTCAGGAAGGAAAACAATAGAATGAGCTTGGAAATTGCATTAAATTCTGAATGAAATTTCGGAAGGGTATGAGAGGGAGTTTGAATTGACAGGGATGATAAGTGACAACATAAGACGGTTAATAGCAATGACATTGGAGTGAGACAGACTCAAGGGCAGGGACTGGTTTAAAACTGAATTTCAACTTGAAATGTTCAACGAGGTCATTTATTGGACTCTGAAGATGGTAAACCTTGGTTCACCAAATTGTCAGATGGGGCAGCAACTCACAGATTTCTGTAGAAGAATTTTTGTGGTTATAGGAAAGTTGGATTATAGTAAAATGCTTTTACATTACGCTCTGCCGCTTTTGGGGTTCAGGGGCTTAAGTTCAGAAGTGGAATCAAAAGCCTACACTATTTAATGGCATGTGGTTCATATGCACATATGGTATATATTGGATGGCGCGATAGTCCACAAGAGGAGGTGTCTAGCTCATCAACCACTCGTGTTGTGCGTGTTACTGTTCACTCACGAGTAGGAGGGACCCACAGTATATTGCCGACTCCTTTGACAAGCTTTTTCATGGACAAATAATAGTTTTTGAGTGTTGTCTGCAGCTCGTTAGAGGTGGTGCCTTAAAAAATATGAGATGTCTGGAAAACCAACCTGGAGTTTCCGCTTGTGAGTGTTGCACTCTACCTACCACGCCACACGTGGTTCATACTTTTTTTTTAAATGAATGGTTTTCCATTGAGGACAATTCAACGTTTTGTTAAGCATTAAACAAATTAAAAGACACTTCCCTTTACATAACAACCACGAGAGCGTTTGCAGATATTGAATTCGATTTTCCACTACATTTTCGCATAAATTGACCGAAATCCCACATATTTCACATTCAATAGCGGCCCTGAGTTAATTTATCTTGTAGCCGGCTTGTAGGAACAGTCAGAGGTATTCACGTAGGCTCAAAGAAAATAGTCTAAATCTGAATGAGGCGACCATACGATAATAACCTTTTCGACAGAGTAACTCCTCAGGAAATCGGTTGTAACATATGCTGTGTGGCTTGTGGTTGAAAAATATGCTATGTGGCTTTAGCACTGCCCTGTTGAAACCACTCATTAGCTACTCGTAAGTCCATACTTTGCAATTTAGGCCAAAAATAGTCACTTATCATGATGCGTTTGGGATTTGCTTTCACAGTAAAGTGGCAATTAGCATCATTGATTAAAAAACACTCCTATGACACCCCTAGCCTTATATGGCTACAAACAGGGAAAGTTTCCTGTCAAAAAGAGCATATTTTACTTATTGACAAAATTATTCAATCAGAGATCAGCACAGCCTGTCCCAGCCTTGTTTGGTGATGTATCAAACGAGTGTGAGGAGTTCATTTCGCAATCTTCTGCCATTTGCCAGTCTTTGGGGGATGAGGTGTGTTATTGTTTGCCGACAAGGCAGATGAATTTACTGTACGATCACAAACCTTTTGCAGAAAGGCAATCTGACGAATGGTTGTCAGGGTTTTCATCTACTCTTTATATTAGTTATAATCTCCTTAAAATTTTCAACTTTGCTTATTTTTCTGATGAATTTCATTTAGAGCCTATGGTGCATTTAATGCTTTTCGGTTCCCCTCAGCCTCGCAGTAACTGAGTCCGAATTTTGTTAATAAATTTAAACAACTTGCTCAAGGGTGTGCGACTGCACAATGATTTGCCAACTAAGTATAAATGTAAATGTAAAAAAAACTTAAAGAAATGTGGTGTCTTTGAGCTTTCTTATTGAAAGAAAAATTAAAATTTGGAGAGAAAATAAACTCTTCGAAATTAATTTACGCAACTCGCATAAACAGAATCTTCATTCCAGCAGTCATAGCCGGTTTTGGAAACTAAAAAGTGGGTCATAAGCCAAAAATCATTTTTTTTTAAATGTCTCACAAATGGTCCATTAATAAACTTATGGACTTGTGTTGTCTGGGGGCGGGCTTTCACTGTGTTAAGTTATTATTTATAAAGATTTATCATTTCAACATCTTAGACTCCCGGCATGCCTCACTGCCTCACTCTGTCTTCGAATTTCGCTCTGGGGTATGACACTTAGTTTTCTACTGAATTATTCGCCAACAGATAGGGATTAGAAGACTGGGGAAATCTGCATATTTCAATGGAAGGCAGCGTCGGTTGCAAATAAAAGAAAGAAAAGGTTGCCTAAGGAAACGACGTATGTCTAAGATTTGCTTTTAGTCAAAAGATGATGCAGTCACCTCCATGCGTGGTTAAATTCTTCTTTATTTTAACCGCTCTTATATGCATGCATATCAACTTTTCTTTAACTCGCGCTGTAGTGAAGATGACAGTTCTGAAGTTGAATTAAATTATTAACTAATAAGACACCACCCAGCCATTAAAAATTCCAACTGTTTTAATTGAACTCAATTACTGAAATATTATCTGACTCCTTACCACTGGTGGGGGGAAGTCAAGTTAACACTCAGATTGTTTGTTGCGAATTAAAAATTTATTGAAACAAAACTCTCCTTAAATACTACAATTTTGCTTACTTAGCTATTTACAATAGAAATTTTACACCACACAAATTATCTTCTGGGCGAGTCACCTGTGCTGTGGAGTTATACTTCTTTGTTGTGCTTTGTAGTCACAACACCAACAAAATGTAATTGCGATAGGATCTGACTTGGATTTGTTTTTATTGTTTTTTCTGCGTGTATACTTTATGTCTTATTTGACAGGATGCAAACAATTAATTTTTACTGCGATATTCTACACGATATCCCCATCATTTTAACTATAAATCGTTACCTTTTAAGTTGTGCTTTAGTAGAAGTTCAACTTTGTTTCTTTGTGTGTTCCAGACGTTTTTAAAAACCAACTAATTCCCTCTTCTGTGCCTGGCTTTAACTTGATAGCAACAAGACCTGTGCCGTTGCCTATCAAGTTTGATTCTCACACGTGCTGTTTCAGTGTTTCTCACTTACATCTTTATCTACTTGATGTGATGTCATCTATTTTAAGTAGCAAGCACACGCAAGGTACGTGCCTCATTTAATTTTACTTCTATTCCGAAGAAAGATAAAAATCCGGACGGAAGCTTAGACAGATAGGAATGGATTACGTTTGAGGATGCTATCTGCAGTTTTTGTCGGTATGAGGTAATCTGTAGCTTGACGTGGGGAGGAAAGTCAGTAAGTGCGTCGACCTTTATGCCGAAGTCCTAGATAACACATCATTTTCACGACTTTGAGTTAGAATTCAAAAAATGTAAACTTTGTCTAGCTAAAGTTTTCTATATTCAGCTGCTTCGAGTCATTTTTAAACAACATTTCACTTTTAGTTGCAGGGGCTGTCCCTATCCGATTGTAAATCAGTTAAACTTGTTCTTGTTCAATGAAAATTGGACTAGCCAAAATTTTACTCCTGTCTTGTGCAGATGAATTGCAACGTTCTGCTTTGGCCTCGACCGTCAATTTGGGAAGCGCAGTTATCATTTAATCGTGGCCGTCGTGGGCAGAGTGCGTACTTTACACGCCGAAAATCCCAGGTTCGATTCCTGGCTAAACTCCCATTATCCCCACTGTACCACTTCCTCCGGGCTGCTAATAACTATCTATGAAAAAGATTCTCAAATTTCGACGGTCGACAAGAAACTGTAGATCCATTCTACTGTTGAGAAGAACAGTGAGAGAATACAAGTATTTAATCAGGCAGCTAGGCCCTACTCAATCAATGAAAATTGGACTCGTAAGAAAATTTACCCCTGTTTGTGTAGATGCAGACGTTGCATTGTCTGGACTGGTTTGGCTTCTTATGAGGGGCGTTCAATATATTCTCTTGAATTTCTTCGAAACCACAATCTCGCGCAGCAGCCTTGGAAACTCGCGCCTTGTGAACAGGATCGTTGTAATGAAGAAGCAACACACCCGCTGCGAGTTTACCCCGTCTTTTCTTCTTCGTACGTTGTGACGTTGATGGTTTTATTTATTTTTTTTTGTATGCAAAGTGGAAGCGTAGGATGTGGCGTTGATAGTGTCACCTTATGTTTTGTACTCAACGAGCAAGATTCCCTTTGAGTCCCAAAAAACTGTTCCTTCCCGGCAGACGGAGTGACTTTGAACTTCTTGGGGGTTGTCTGTTCCTTTTTTATGCAACTGCATGGACTATTGTTTGCTTTCAGGGTCAAAGTGGTGAACCCATGTTTCGTCCCCAGTAACAATTCGATCCATAACACCGTCCGCGTTCTCACTACACATCTCCAAAAGCTCTCTACAGCTTACGATTCTCACCTTTTTCTGAGTCGCCGTAAGCCTTTGAAAGGTTAAGATGGTCATGAAGAATGGTGTAAATGGTACCAGTTGAAAGCTTGGTGATCTCTGCCACCATTTTTACCTTTATTCAGGCATCTTCAAGAATAAGTTTTTCAACTTCTTTGACGCTTTCACCTGTACAAGCAGTAGCCGGGCGCCAGAGCGGGGGTCGTCTTCAATGCTGTCTCTGCCTCTCTTGAACTCACTTGACCACTTTTGCATAGTTTATAATGAAGGTGCGGAACCCTGGTACTTCCGCAAGTTTGCCAAGTAATGTATTTAATTTTGAAATAGATCCAATGTTTGGGGATTCAAGATTAAGAACAAGATTAAGAACTCCACAATTTGTGACAGGACCACCAATTTCGAGTTGCTTTTAACCTTCAGACAGTACTAAAACCTCCATCGGTTAAAAATTACTACTCGCTAATTCAACTCGAAAGGCTGCAAGAAGCTTGGCCCTGGTCTCTGTTGGGACGTATATATTTTCCAATCAGTTTTGAATATATGAGTATTATATTTTTTATGCTCCAAAATTGTCTCTTGTTTAGAAACAAAGTAACGAACACGGTTGAAGCTTTATTTTCTTTCTTTCATATTTCCTTCAAATTCCGCAAGAACAATAGACAGTCATCATATACTGCATATAGACTAAATTTCATCAGTCCTGCACAAACCTATATCACAGCATTCTTGGTAAAATTTCACAACTCACTGCCTCGTCATCTCAGTGTCAAAATGATTGATCTTATCGATGGCACTTCCCAGAAGCGCCGAGCGCCTTGAGGTGAGAATTTAATTAACACAGTCGCAAACAAAAACCAACCAACCTTCGACTGGGATTAAGTGGCCTGGTTCTTGAGGCATACGACCGTCGAGAGAGTTTGTCTAAGTGACTTTTTCTCCCTTAATGCACTCAGTTCTTATAACTTCTAGACGGGAAGCCACATAAGAGGCGTTATATGGAGTATTTTCTGATAAATTTCATCAGTTCCCAAAAACATGTTTTTCGCTGTGAGATAAGTCAAATCTATTTTTGGTTCATTCAATTTCGCTAAGGTACCGGCTCTTGATCGTGTTGATGGTTTAACTGTTGTGTTAAACGGCACAAATGATTTTTCGTAATAGCTGGCTAATGAAAATTTGATTTGAATGTCATTTCGTGGATACGATGTGTTCGGTGTCCATTAAGAAGGATATAAACTAATCATTTCCATTTCCATGGCGACGGCTCATGGTTGAACGAAAGTTTCACATGGAAAATGATGTCTAATTGTTTGGTGATGGATGTTACGAGTGTGAGGAGTTCATTTCACAATTTTTTGTGCCATTTCTCAGTGTTTCAGCGATGAGGTGTGTTACTGTTTGTCAATAAGACAAATAAATTCAGTGTACAGTCATTTTGCAGAAAGGGAATCTGAAGAATTGTTTCCAGGGCTTTCACCTCTTTACTTTTATGTTTGTTGTTAATAATAATAATAATAATTGTTGGCGCTACAGTCCACAGGGGGGCCAGGGCCTAGCTTGCTCATCAACTACTCGTGTTGTACGCGCTACCGTTCTCTCACGAGTAGAAGGGACTTACAGTTTTTGCCGACTTCGAACGGCGAAATTTGAGAAGCTTTCTTAGGCAGTTATTACTCTTTGAGTATTGTCAGCAGCTCGAAAGAGGTGGTTCCGTGAAAAATTCGAAAAATTGGTGTTGAGCTGGGAATCGAACCGACACCCTTCGGCGTGTGAGCGTCGCACTCTACCTACTACGCCACGGCGACCACGATGTTTGTTGTTATCTCAACAAAATTTTCAATTTCGGTCATTTTCCTGATGAATTTCACTTAGGGTCTATGGCGCATTTGATATTGATCATCGGAAATAGCTTTATTGTTTTTCAAAATATTCCCCATTAAGATCTATACACTTTTGCGTGTGTTTGAACCAATTGTCGAAGCACTTTTGCCACTCTGATTGAGGTATCTCCAAGACATGCATTCTGAAAGCATCAACCGCTTCTTCAAGTGTCGAAAAACGTTGACCTCTCATTTTAATTTTTACGTACGGGAATAAAAAGAAGTCATTCGGTGCCAAGTCAGGACTATACGGCGGATGACTCATCAAATTGATGTTTAGAGTGCCGATGTGTGAGAGTTCGGATTGTCGTGGTGAGTGATCCGTCTTCGGCGGTTGGTTTTCCTGATTTCTTGGAAGACAACTGGCTAACAATTGGTTGTGTACCACTCAGAATTTACTGTTCTGCGTTGTTACAGTGGTACGGTTGCGATATGTCCAGTTTTTCTGAAAAAACAGGCGACCATTTGCTTGGAAGTGCTTCGTGCGCAAGCAACTTTTGTTGTATTTGGCTCAATTTGAAACACTCATATAGTCGACTGCTGTTTACTTTCGGGCTTATACGCGTAAATCCACGATTCATCACCTCCCACGATGTCATAGACGTGTGTCGAAGCACCCCCATCGTATTTTTGGAGCATTTCTTTCGACCAATCGACATGAGCCTGTTTTTGGGCGAATGACAAATTGTGTGGGATCCAACGCGAACAAATTTTTTGGACGGTCAAATGGCATATTGTCTGTATGCTGGTCCCACTAATGCCTAAGGTTGTCTCAATCTCACGATAGGTCACATGACGATCTTGCAGTATCATTTGACGCACAGCATCAATGGTTTCCGGAAAAACAACTCATTTTGGACGACCTTCACGAAATTCGTCTTGGAGTGAACTACGACCTTCGTTGAATTCACCATACCATCAATAAACATTGGTCCTTGATGAAGCTTCATGGCCAAAAATTGAATTAAGTTCATCGATGCACTGTTGTTGAGTTAATCCACGTCGAAAGTTGTAAAATATAATCGCTCGAAAATTTTCACGATTTAATTCCAGTTTTTGGGCGAGATGAATCTTTTAGGTTACTGTACAAATACATACAACACAAATAGCGCTCGTATGTCAAAACGTTCTGAGTACACATAACCTCAAAAATGTCAAACATACGATAGAGCTGGCAGTTGATAGATTGCAACACTAGGGTTACCCAATCTCGAAATATGAAATGCAACCTTCGTAATTAAAAGACTGAAGACTCAATCGTGTGGGAAATTCTGCGAAAGACAAACGTAAATCAGAGGTGAAAAGTAAATAGTGGTGAAAAAAGAATTGGCCTTCAATCTTTCATGGAGCATAATTGTTTTACTCCCTCAAAACATCTCAAGGAATATACGAAGACGCTTTCATTAAGATAGACAGTACATAGCTTTAATTTATTCTACAATATATATATGAAAGAAATTCAACGCATAGAGGCATACGGCGACGCCTCATTGAAGGTGTCCTTTTGCCGTTTTGTTTTTTAACATGGACACATAATTAGTTTGACACTGTTGAAGTTTATAAACAAATTACGTCAGAACGAAAAACGAAATGCAGATGGCAGCCCGTGGAATACCAGAATACGTGCGTAGTGCAGACGGCTAAACAATCAGAGAGGGCATGGTAACGAATCCGTCCACGCATCCTATAAACAAAGATAAATACGTTGATGGTTGCTTCATATGTCATGGGTATGAATATTTACAAGTAAGCGAACTGAGGTTTTAGTGAGTCAAAGGCTTCAAGTTCTCCTTTTTACGAGCTATGTCGTATAACATCGAGGTTTTGAAAGAAAAACCGAAGTCCAGACCAACTGAAGACATGCACAGACTAAGAGCAATAAGTACTATAGGCATACTTTACATTTTGCCATTTTAAATCGTGTGTTTTGAATTGTTCATCTTAAGTGTACTGTCCATTCCTTAAAAGTCACATTTCACAAATCGGAAAATCACGTATTGTCGATATAGAAGGTAACTCTCTGCTTGTGTAAGTATTTGCCAGCTCGAAATTTTAATTCGAATTATTCGGATGAAATTTTGAAACTGTTGATTCTCCAAACCAACGCGAAATTTTTGATTTTTGCTCAAGAGAACTGTTTTTTATCCAAAAAAGATCACTCACCACGTCCAAAGTGAGGAAAATATGAAGAAACAAAAATTGATTCAATTTATACTCCGAATGATATAATTCGATAGTCAAACAGGAATTCCGATGCAAAGAAAGTTTCAATTCGGAATCCCGATCTCGACTACTCTTGTTGAGGTTGCACCGTTGCCTCACAGTTAACATAAAATCAAATCCATTATCTCGGTGTCATCATCTGAAAGTAAGTAATTCGCCCGCCAGAATAATATACAAAAAGTTTTAAAAGCCGCTTTTGATGCTTGCCGGGATAAAGGTTTATTCTGAAGAGTTGCAGCGCGATCGAAATCATTAAACTCGGCACAAATGCACTCAATTCAGTACATCGATATGATATGTGTAATATTTTTATTAAAAGAAACATTACTATAGGAGCAACAGTCTGGCTTTTAAAGAAAATGATTCTTAACAAATTATAAATCTATATCAAAGTTAATGTAAGTAAATTCCGATAATTGGAAATATCCCTGAAGTGGGGTCATCAATGAGGCAACTAGATGGAAATGAGTAAATACAGTCGTGTGCAAATTAATTGTAACAAACAAAATTTTCAAGATATTTTAATTTATTTTCAATTAAATCTAAAAAAAAAATAACACAATTTCAATAGTTAATATGGCCTCCCTTGGCTTTTATGAATGAAGTGAGACTTTTTGGCATTGATGAAACAAGTCGCTCGCATATAAATAATTTCTTCGTCATGAAACCAAATATCAATAATAGACGAAGTCAGCTTAGCTCTTGTGGTGCAGTCTCTCTTCCTTTGGTAATTACCCACAGATTCTCAATTGGATTAAGGTCAGGGGAGTTGCCAGCCCAATCCAGAACAGCAATTTTGCGGTTTGCAAAATACTGTTTGATTTTTTTGGTGTGTGGCAAGATTCTGTTGGAAATTTGAATTTGCTAAGGAACGTTGGAAGCAGCATTTGAGTTAAAACTTTGCGTATTTGGTGCTTTTCTTCATACCTTCTATTAAAGTCTTAATCTTCCAGGGCCTTCAAATATTAAACAGCCCCAAAACATGACTTTGGGAGGGTTCTTTTGCGTTTGAACGATATGGCCGGGTTGGAGTGTTTCTTTGGGACTTTTTCTCACAGCTTACCCGGTGACTCTCGTCCGAGAAAACAACTTTCTTCCAATTGTCCGCTGTCCATTCATTATGTTTCTTAGCCCAATTTAGTCGCTGTCTCATTTTTTCGGTCAACAGCTGTTTTTTTCAAAATTTTCAAAGCTTTCGACCAACTTCCAGAAGACGCCTACGGACTGCAGACGTATCTACCTTAACGATATGGCCAGGTCGGAGTATTTCTTTAAGACTTTTTCTCACAAAATACCCGGTGACTCTCGTCCGAGAAAACAACTTTCTTCCAATTGCCCGTTGTCCATTCCTTATGTTTCTTAGCCCAATTTAGTCGCTGTCTCATTTTTTCGGTCAACAGCTGTTTTTTTTCAAAATTTTCAAAGCTTTCGACCAACTTCCAGAAGACGCCTACGGACTGCAGACGTATCTACCTTAACGATATGGCCGGGTCGGAGTATTTCTTTAAGACTTTTTCTCACAACATACCCGGTGACTCTCGTCCGAGAAAACAACTTTCTTCCAATTGCCCGTTGTCCATTCCTTATGTTTCTTAGCCCAATTTAGTCGCTGTCTCATTTTTTCGGTCAACAGCTGTTTTTTTCAAAATTTTCAAAGCTTTCGACCAACTTCCAGAAGACGCCTACGGACTGTAGACGTATCTACCTGAACGCCAGCTATGGTCCACTCTGATTGTAGGTCAAAACTTGTCTTGCCAGGGTTAATTATACTATTTCTTATCAAAACCTTATCGTCATGTTATGTTGTCTTGCGTTTCCGCTCGCAATGACCCTTCCTACTGTATTCAATTGATCCAGTGACATTGTGTTGAGCAATAATCGTTGAAACACTGAATTTTGAAACTCCAACGTCAGCTGAAATCTCTCGGATGATTTTCCCAGCGTGTGCATGTAACGCAATGACTTGTGCCCTCTTTTCTTTTGGAATCTCCATGATGATGAAGTCTCAACAAATAATATTTGAAATTGTATGATTTCACTTTTTTCCTTAAGAAAAACATTAACTTACCTCTTAGAACGGCCAACTTAATTTAAATGACTAACAAAACATTCAAAATAGTCTACTTAAACTTACCAAAATATTTAAAAAAAGAAACGTACAAACTATTGGCTAATATAAAAAAATTCAAAAAAGAATTGCTTGTCCCACACAATATGCACACGACTATATGGGTCATTTTGTAACTTTTATTCGCTCCTGACACGAAGTACAGAATTTGCCTTGAGATCGCTGTGTAAAATCTATAAGGCTTTACTAAGTAAACTCGAATAGACTTCGAAAGAACGTCGAAAACCTACAGACATCAAATTTAATGAACACTCCTCCTCAAACACAGAGGCATCTCTTTCATAAATCTCTGTAAAGATAATTTTGCAACTTTCGCGCCTTTGATCCCATCTAAAATCCCCTGATTTACAACCCCACGCAAGATAAGGATAAGGAGAAGACTTGTCTTCTGCAATTCAACTCGTTTAAGGTTCTCCCGTTTTCAGTATTCACCGGCAAACGTCTTCTTTCTGTCCGCGCATACGATTTTCAATCAAATTTAAGATAAAATCATCATTATGCTGGATCGTAAGGTACCTGCAGCTCGATTTTCATTACTTTTTCGATCCCCCATAAGACCTACGTCATGTGCATACAACTCGTGTTTTTTTATTTATATTCATTCCAGAAGTTTGTGAGTTTCTTATCGGATCTACTTATGACGTAATTGCGTATCAAAACAAATCGAATTGCGGATAGCCGTTTTAAAAATACAAACGAACGTTGTCGCTATCGTCATAGGCCGGATATCGAGTTCTGATTCAAATCGGCAGCTGACTATAGTTTCATTCAAAGAGTCACGTAAATTCAGAGCTAATAACGGAATGGAGGGTCCCCCTCCCTCCAGTGAATAATCGATTAGATGTAAAATTATACTTTAAAGCGTTTTACGTGAAAATTACCCCCAATTAGGGGAACGATTTGAGAGAAAAAGTGAACAACGTGAATTTGTGTTGCGAGGGTGGTCGGTTTGGACGTTGTGGTCATTTAGAGTGTGGCATCGAAAGTGAGGGTGGTGGCAAGAGGAAATCGCCATTATATGTTGTGCAGTGAAATGACGAATAATTGTGAAAGGGGAATAGGTGTCCCTTTGAGATTGAGTTTTATTTGGGGAGGCGAGACACTTGCTACGCCATGCAATGAAATCTGGCTTTTTAAGAGGGACACGTTCGTTAGATGGACACGACTGTTGTTGTTTTTGAACGGAACTAACTTAAGAAACACATAAGGAACGTTCTTGACAATTTTCTTATAAGAAGAACCTTATGTTTTACGAACGTAAAAGTGGCGAATTATCGTTTTTCCTTAAAGGGAGATTCCACTGCATGTATCACCCAAGATCATTAGGAATCAGTTTTTGGAAAAAGGTCTTATTTGTCCTTGTGCTTTCTTTTTCCACTAATCAATTGAATCAAAGTAAGCCTCTCCCTTATACGTACTTACTTAAAACGCCTAGTTCTGGATATCAGGGCATTACCGAATTTTGGGTCGGAATTGGAACTTTTTGAGTAATTTTCAAACGAATTCCGGCTTCATTCTTTGGTATTTTGCTCTCAGGGGATCGGTCAGAGAAGCGAATAATGAAAATAGACAATTTACTTTCTCGTGTCTAGTTTTTCCTATTTTATTTCTAGTAAAGGATACCCATTCCATCTTAAAATTCATGATTTATTCGTGTGTGCATCATAAATACAATTCTAGAGTTGTTGCTTCAATCAGCCCTTATTCTTATACTTGATTTTTAAACTTTCACCGAAGACTGTGTGTTGCTTTCTTTAAAGTAAATTAATAACAATTGTATGGCGCGTCAGTCCACAGGGGACCAGGGCCTAGATTGCTCATCAACAACTCGTGTTATGCGCGCTACTGTTCTCTCATGAATAGAAGGGACCTACAGTTCTTTGCCGACTCCGAACGAACCTAGACCTTCTGCGTGTAAGTGTAGCACTCTATCCATTACGCCACGGCAGCCACTTTCTTTTAAGTGGCCAAATAAAAACATTGTGCTGGTGCCTCAAAACAATCTCTGTATGGTTGAGACTCTAAATTTAATTGTTGTTTACTGATTGAGTGAATTGCTTTCCCAACTTTGAACTGATTTCCGCAGATTCTAGTAGTTGCCAAGTCATCCAAATGCAGTTTGTCTAGTTTTTGACATTAAACAAGTCTGACTCGCACAATGGACAATGAAATATACATCAGATAACAGGTTGTCTGGTGAGTTATCAGGCAGGATTAGGCATTAATTGCATTCCTCTTTTTAAGGGGTTGCCTAGGCGAAGAGAAGGAAGAAACTGCCAGTCTCTTGCAGTTGTTAGAATGGCAGCGATAGGAAGCTAGTCCTTAAACATAGAAGGTCGTAAGAGAATTTTTTAAGGGAACAAAGTGGCTTTTTGTGGTCGCCGTGGCGTAGTGGGTAGAGTGCGACGCTCAAACGCCGAAGGGTCTAGGTTCGACTCCCAGTTCAACACCAATTTTTCTAATATTTCACGGCACCACCTCTTTCGAGCTGCTGACAACACTCAAAGAGTAATAACAGTCTAAGAAAGCTTCTCAAATTTCGCCGTTCGGAGTCGGCAAAAAACTGTAGGTCCCTTCTACTCGTGAGAGAACAGTAGCGCGCACAACACGAGTAGTTGATGAGCAAGCTAGGCCCTGGTCCCCCCTGGACTGTAGCGCCAACAATTATTATTATTATTATTAAAGTGGCTTTACAAGTCAGCGTGAAAAAGGATATATAAGGTTGTCATACATCTACCTTCCGCTTCTTTGCTCTTCATCAAATGCTCCATAAAAAGTATTACAATGATCGGATTTACTTCAAATATGCGCCGTTTTGTTGGATAATCTGTTTCCATCTAGACTGCAACTTATAATACCTCCTCGTAGAAGTCCCCCTCCTTATTTGCGAAGAACTCGGACAACCACTTTTCACAAGCCTCTTTTGAGTTCAACTTCACACCATCAACGTCGTTCGACATGGACAGGAACAGGTGGTACTCACTTGCCCGGGCTATATGGTGGATGCGATAAAACCTCCCATCTGAGCTCCCGCAGCTTCTGACGAGTCATCAACGAAGTGTGTGGCCTGGCGTTGTCCTGGTGGAACACTACACTCTTCCTGTTGGCCAATTCTGGACGCTTCTGGTCAATTTCCCAATTCTGGACGCTTCTGGTCGATCGCCTGCATCAAGCGGTCCAGTTGTTCGCAGTAGGTGGTAGAATTAAGCGTCTGGCCATATGAGAGCGGCTCATAGTGAATGATTCCCTTCCAATCCCAAACACACAGCAAAACCTTCCCAGCCGTCAATCCCTTCTTGGCCACTGTTTGGGACGATTCACCGGCCTTCAACCACGACCGTTTTCGCTTGATACTGACGTATGTGATCCATTTTTCGTCGCCAGTCACCATCCGCTTCAAAAATGTTTCGAGTTCGTTCTGTTTCAGCAGCATATCGCAGGAGTTGATTCGGTCCAGAAGGTTTATTTGCGTCAAATCATGCGGCACCCAAACATCAAGTTTTTTTTGTATCCAGTGTTCTGCAGGTGGTTTAAAATGGTTTGGTGACTAACTCTCATCTCCTGGGCAACGTCACGAGATGTCGTATGCCAGTCTAACTCGATGATATCCATGATTCAATCGGTACTCGTCGTCACAGGTCTTCCGCCGGTTGGCCTATCCATGGTGTCGTTTTCACCGGCTCTGAATCGTCGAAACCGTTCCTGCGCGGTTCGAAGTGATAGAGTACCATTCGCCAAAACACCATTCATCTCACGGAACGTATCTCTAGCGGATTTGCCTTTATCGAAGAAAAACTTTAAAATAGCGGGAATTTCGGCGCTAGTGAACTCCATGTTTACACTTCTATAACTGTTGAACGCAATACCCAAACTAATCATGTATAGCGTCGTAGTTTGTAGGTTATATCAAGACCTTTCAAATGATGTATAGCATTGCCAGATACGAGCTCTGTAGCGCTTTGTACATAGCCGGAAAATTCAAAAGACAAAAAGGCGGAAGGGAGATATTTGTCAACCTTATGTATTTAATATTGATTTCAGAGGACCGAGCTATCGATTTTCTTTTGCATACGACATTGTAAAGGGTTTCAGCAATTCTCTTGATGAAGCCTCCTTAACTTAATTTACATTCGCGTGTGCGTTTTCTTTATCAAAGACCTTTGCATCTTTCTCAATACCTTCAAATTTCACCATAAAACTTGAAAATCACAGGGCAACAGTTTACAATAGGACCGGAGCCAAACTGTTTTAACACCTTCTGCATCTATTGTTCTTCACAAGGAGAAGAGGCCTTCATTTTGTTGCCGACTTCGAACGGCGAATTTTTTGGAAACTTCTTTATAACACAAGCTCTTGAGTGTCGCCAGTAACTCGAAGGGCGTAATGCTGTGAAAAAATTCCAGGTGTTCAGTCGGGGAATCACCCTCAACTCGAAGGAGTGGGTGTCGTGAAAAAAAAAACAAAGTGTTCCGTCAGGTAGTCAAATCTATGACATTCGGCGTATGCGTGTCGCACTTGACTCCCTACGACAGGGTTGTTAGTTGCTTCCTAGATAAAATCAGCAAGCAAGCAAGAATCTCTAGTAGTTTTCAAGTTCACTGCATTAGGCTTTTCAAACAACCACCAACCAAAACCGAAATGAGCTCTTCCCTCTTTCTTTCGAAAGCGAGCATCTTTGTTTGACAAACAACTGAGAATAAAGTTCAATGCGGCACACTCTGTTTCATAATCAAAATGAAAACAAAATTCACAGAACGATCACCGATCGCGCGGTATTCACAAACAAGTCAGGGGTTAATTTATATAATTTGTGCGCCCTGTGAAATCCCGTACATTTCCATGGCTACTCTGATACACTCCACTGGACACAGATGTACAAATTGGCCTTGACTTAAAAAGCAATTTCGCCGATCTGCGCCAATGTGTCATTTTGACACTTTCCGGGACATAGACGAATTATATTTTTCAAGTACCTTATCATGCTTTCATTTGTACAAAAAATACTCGAATGCCTTTGAATTTTGTTGCCATCTGTTTCAACAACCGTCAATGCCATCCTAATCCCTTATCGGATGCCAATCGAAACCTCTCAGCGCTTAACAGTGTCATACAGCTACTTCACCGGGCAACGCGACACAACGCATAATCTAATCGCAAATTAAATCATCCACGCGGAGTGTGGGACGTCAATAAATAACGATGTCCCATCAATTGGTAATAAATGCCCAGATAAGCACGAGCACGAGTCAATTTGCCGTGTTTATTCATTTTTTTAGCTCTGCTTTTGTGATAACGTTTTGTGATACTGCGCGACTTCGGCAGTACCTGCGACACATTTGTGCACTGCCCTCAGTCGATCGCCGGTTGTCCTTCGGGTGAGTAGACACCGACAACGCACGCCTATTGGTTTCCGCTTCGAGTCGTGAATCATTATTTCATTGACTGGCGCCGGAATCGAAACTATTTGAAAGCAGTGAGTTATACGGGAGCGTAAAATTTTTTGTCTAGTGTCCCCTAATTCAGGTTTGGGTTTGTTGTGTGGTTATTTAGAGTGGCAGACTATTTTTAGCCCACACGCACGAGTGTCAAGGTTGTGGACGGACTGTGATGTTAATTTTAAAGTGGCGGTATGGAAATGTTTTGCCAGTTCTGTGTTTTATATTTGAAGCTTGTTTGTTCCATGACTTTCCATAAATCTCTTGTATATTTTATTTTGCATTAATTGCCGATTAACTTCCAGTTTACGATGACTTCGGAAAAATTTCTTTTAGATTCCCCGAATAAAATTCAAAATGGTTTGCTTACCAGTCTGTACTTCTTTTATGACCGCATACAATGTGTAATCTTGGGCTTTTCCATCCAGTGTTTGTTTATCTTATTTTTATTCATTGACTCAGAGTCGGTACCGGAAATGGGGAAATGGACTTGGTGATACATTGTTTAAAATTGCGACTTTGCCCTACAGTGATTAACAAAAAAATCTGGAAACACATGCCAAAAATCTGTTCGAAAAAAGCGATCTTTTAAAATTTTGTTTTATTTACACTGAAGCTTTAAAGATTTTTGTATATCCCAGTACTTCAACACAGGGAAACCAGATTTTAATTTAATTCAACAGAAGCAAAAAAGTGGAAGTAACTTTACTTTAAAGGGGTTTTGACTTTTTTTTTTAAAGCCTATCCTGACTCCATATGCATTCTGAAGTTGATATAATTTCCAATAAAGTCATTAAGGCGTGTATTGACAAATTGGCGCACTAATCAATTACTTTTCACGTAGAGGGAGGTAGGTGGGATAAGCTCTTGCACGTTCTGCTCGATCATCATCAGGGCAGCGAGTTCGTATATCTAGCCTAAGTGCTATAAAGAAAAAAATGCTGCACATCAGTCTTGGACAACATCTTCTCTGGGTTGACACATTGCATTTCCTGCTGATAAGCTGCTGGCCAGTATCATTCATATTTCTTTCAATCATCCAAAAGACTGAATGTTCCAATCTATTTGTGAAATATAAAGCAAAATGGAACGTTTTTTTCTCTTTCTTGAACTTGCACTGTTCGATCTGATAACCTGATTTTATCAGTTTTGCGGCTTTAGCAGGCGTTTACATGAAAACGGTAAAGAAAATTTTGTAAAGCGGACTGATCTGTCGTCAGTTTGCGTCGTATAGGGCCTTTCCATTCCACTTGCTATAAAACTTTACCGCGAAATAGTTTAGAACATATATTAGCCCATTGTATCTTCCCTAATATGGTGGTCGCCGTGGTGTAGTGGGTAGAGTGCGACGCTCACACGCCGAAGGGTGTAGGTTCGACTCGAAGCTCAACACCAATTTTTCGAATTTTTCACGGCTCCACCTCTTTCGAGCTGCTGACAACACTCAAAGAGTAATAACTGTCTAAGAAAGCTTCTCAAATTTCGCCGTTCGGAGTCGGCAAGAAAGTGTAGGTCCCTTCTACTCGTGAGAGAACAGTAGCACGCACAACACGAGTAGTTGATGAGCAAGCTAGGCTCTGGTCCCCCTTTGGACTGTAGCGCCAACAGTTATTATTATCTTCCCTAATATGAAGTTTTTTTTTTTTGACACGGAATAGCTCACCATTACTGGAAGACATTTCTTTGCATTACTCCTATGGAACGATTTACTTAAAAATTACTAATGATTGTTAAAACGAAGTGTCTTTATACTTTTCTGCGCATTTGTTGCTTTCTCGATTCGTTTACTTTGCTGAAGAACTGCAATACGTTCAAACGTCTGGGTGAGTGCTTCTCTAAAGGACTTCTTATGCTGCTGGCTTAGGTGCAATGATTTTGGATTAAAACAACTTGACAAACCGCAAGCATTTAAGTTTTCGCACAACAAACAACATAAAACAGTACAAAGCAACACAGAGCAACACAATATCCGTTCCCGTAATTCGAAAAATTGGGTTTACTTCAAACCTTGCCTCTTTTAACACAAGAAATTTTAGTTGAATGGTTGTTGGTTTCTTGTCAAATTAATTGGTGTGCATACAAAGATAAGTGAGCATTGACCCATTATCTCTGTGTATGTGTCTCAGATTTGGTTGTTCAGTTTGTTTTCTGTATCGAAAATTGAATTTAACATTTCTTAATGACATACTTCACACATTTGTCTTATATGCGTTCTCATGATTGCTCAAATGAATAACTTAGCTGCATTCATTCTCTTTAAGCATTCACACCAGTTGACTCTTCAGTCCTGTAAAGTTTAGAGACTCGTCCTTAAGCCATACTGTACGAACACGGAAAGTTTTTACCCGCTCAACTTTACCCCCTCAGTACTATCCATAGGCACTTCAAATCAATGTGCATCGGAACCTTCTCTCCCTTCCTCTCTCTATACCTTCCGCCCGTGTTGTGATTAAATCCCGCTCACTTAAGGGTAAATAAATAACCCCTTTAAACGCCAATTATTTTTTACTACAATGCAATTGCGAAAATTTCCACCGACGTTTATTGTAAATTGATTTAATCAGTTTCGTTAATCTGTTTTTTGTAGAAATAAAGCTACTGCTCTTTGGAAGGAATCAAAAGTTGCAAATTGTTCGATAATTGTTCTGAAATATATATTTTTTTCATTCTCTTATTTGGCTTTGATGCACTGTCCCTAATTGTTTATAGAAAGCGTGAAGCCAAAGTCAACATTGAGGTTTCCACAAAATATCACATTTCTTCGACTTGCAGGAAACTTGCACTTTAACGCGAAGAAATGTTCACTTAAAAATCTTTGTTATTTTGAACTTTATAAGCAAACCATTACCGTGCCTTGACTTTGAGACCGCATTTGTTATTTTTCTCCTCTTTAAAATAACTTTGTTTAAGCTGATCCAATTTGATCAATTCAACAAGAAAAATGACTGATTGAATTGCACACCACCTTCAATTTGATTCAATTTAACTTTGTTTTGTTATATAAATCCCAGCGCTAAACAGAGCACTGTAGGTGTCATACTGGATGACATCCTGTCACATTTCGTGGAAGCAACAAAAGCAATTCAGAATGAACAATAAAAGTTCCCTTTGTAATTAATTTAATAACGGCTCGTGCCGTAGTGGGCAAAGTGTGGCATTCAAACGCCGAAGATCCCAGGCTTGATTCCCAGACTTGAATAACTCGCATTGCATTATAAAAAAAAAAAACCTCAAACCGTTCGGAATCGTTAAAAAAAACTGAAAGTTCCGTCTACCAGAGGGATAACAGTAGCACGCTCAACACGAGTAGCTTCTGAGGACCCTAGACCCTGGTACCGTTTTGAACTGAAGCCCCATCAAACACACACATACATACATACTTAGGTCTATTTTTTTTTTCAAAGGGAATGAACCCTTCAACACTGGTGTTATATAGCTTCGTCGAACTGTTAGATTCTCTTCTTCGACAAGGCTTCACAGTCAGACGAAAGGTGTGATACAGGCTCCACTTCTCTAATACCAGTACGAATGACATGTTTAGGCTGTCGCGACTTCAGAATTGTTTTAAATGAAAGACTATTTGGGAATAAGTGCCAAGGAATTAAAATTACTTTCATCGAAAAATCTTCTAAATTGTTGCTAGTAGAAACAAAGCTGACTATAAGAGATCGAAAGTGCACTGTATCCCAGCCTGTGCCCGTACACCAACCAACCAAATGATCAAGACGGGCAATTCAATCCATTCTGCTCAAAGAGTTTTTCCCAAGCTTTTCTAATCTCTTTTCTGGCCGCCGTGGCGTAGTGGGTAGAGTGCGGCGCTCACACGCCGAAGGGTGTAGGTTCGATTCCCAGCTCAACAACAAATTTTCGAATTTTTCACGGTACCACCTCTTTCGAGTTGCTGACAACACTCAAAGAGTAATAACTGTCTAAGAAAGCTTCTCAAATTTCGCCGCTCGGAGTCGGCAAAAAACTGTAGGTCTCTTCTACTCGTGAGAGAACAGTAGCCCTGGTCCCCCTTTGGACTGTAGCGCCAACAATTATTATTATTATTTCTAATCACACAGTCAACGTACTACCAGTGGGTTCCAAAATTTAAAAGACCCAAAATATCAGCTGTAGGCATTTCCAACTTGGTCAGTGATCGCCTCAAACTAATCCTCTTGCCAAAGTTAGACTTATTTTCTAAAATTTTCAAACGATTCATATCTACAACTTCAAAAAACATTACGTTCCAATTTCCCTTTTATTTCAAAATTCACTCATAACTTCACTTCCAAATCTTAACACCATTCCCAACCTCAATTCATTCGCCTGCCTTGGGAAATCCTCAATCTAACCTCAAATTGTTTCCCCTAGCTGCCGAACTGGTGTGATGAGAATTGATTTAGTGACAGCAAGTATGTACCGTTGCGCGTCTTCCATGCCCGCAAACAATTTTCACTAATGTATAATTTTCCTCCCTTTTTGTTGTTCGCTGCAGAAAGGCAAGGTCACGCAATTAACAGATCCTTCTATTCGCAAGTGCTGCTCATGATGGACAAACACGCAATGCAAGGACGGGTAAATACGTGCGTCACCCCGAGGTATCGCTATACTAATCCTCGATCCCGTGCAATCGAGTAGTCACTTCGTGCCGCTTAGTTGGTTAAATGGTTCCATTAGTGATTGAGTTTCCTTCCCGCTCATAGGCTTATGCTCGTTATCCTCTTCCCCATTTCGACGTCAATTTCAATTTATTAATTCTCGCTCTCTATCCACTCTCTTTCAGAAACCTCCACCGTTCGGATTCAAACATGTCCGCAAGTTTGCTGTAGAACACCTTAAGAAGATTCAACCACGTCCCTCTAGCGGAAGTGGCACATCCAGCAAATCCCCGTCGTCCACCGAAAGACAGCAGCAGCAGCCCAGCAATTCCCGCCACCCGCCAGATGCGTATCAACTGGAGCTGAGCAACATGGCCAATGACTTAAACACTGAGTAGGCAAAGTATAAACCATCTTGGTGTGCGGTTCCATTTGAAGCTATAAATTTGTGTTCTCTTCTCGTTTGTGCAGAAGCGAAAGCCTGACCAAATCCTTTCTGGACCAGAAACCCAAAGGGCGGCCGAAGATAGACATACACCGCGATGTCCTCAGCCAGGAGGCAGTCATCAAACAGACCCGCTATGCGGCGCGCGACAAGAGCATCGTATTCGGAATGCGGAACTACTGGAGCAACTGGAGCTTCCTCAGCCTTTTCCAAGGCATCGTCCCAATATTCCAGTGGTTACCCAAATACAATGTTCGAACCGACCTCATCGGGGATATCATTTCCGGCTTCACCGTGGCCATCATGAACATCCCACACGGCATGGCGTACGGCATTCTGGCGGGCGTCTCCGCTAGCAATGGGCTCTACATGGCTATATTTCCAGTATTAGTGTATTTATTCCTGGGAACCTCGAAGCACATATCAATCGGGACGTTCGCGGTGATCAGTATCATGACCTCGAAGGTGGTGCAGACCTACGCCACTGAAGACCTACAACCTGGCGAGGAGGGCTATACCCCGCTAGAGGTTGCAACAGCAACTGCAGTTATGACAGGCGTCATACACGTGAGTGCCAAAATTGAACTCCTCAAACATCCCTTCATTCAATTCAAAATCTTTGCAGCTCCTCATGGCGGTTTTGCGCCTGGGCACATTGTCATCACTCCTCAGCGAACCCCTTGTCAATGGTTTCACCACAGCGGCTGCTGTACACGTGGTAACCAGTCAATTAAAAGACACCATCGGCGTTCATGTCCCACGGCACAAGGGTACCTTTAAGATTGTGTACTCGTTCATTGACCTAGGACAGGCGATTCCCGAAACTAATCTGGTCGCTCTGGGCGTGTGGTTGTGCGTCGTGGTCTTCATGGTTACCATGAATGAGTTCCTGAAGCCCTGTGTTGCCAAACGCACACGCTTTCCAATACCCGCTGAACTGGTGGCCGTTGTCGGTGGTACTCTGGCCTCGAGGTGGTTCGACTTGAACGGAAACTATCAAGTTATGCTGCTCGGGGATATTCCTATAGGCTTGCCGGCACCGCAGGTCCCGCCATTGGAACTGTTGCCAATAGTGGCCGTCGATTCGATAGCGATAGCCATTGTCAGTTATTCGATTGTGATGTCAATGGGACTAACTTTCGCCCAGAAGCATTCGTACGAGGTCCGCGCCAATCAAGAGCTCTTCGCGCTGGGCGTAGGCAACATCTTCAGCGGATGCTTCTCGTGCTATCCACTGGCGTGTTCGCTATCTCGATCTGTGATTCAAGATCAAACGGGTGGCAAGACGCAGCTCGCTTCGTTTGTGTCCTCGTTGCTGCTGTTGTCAACAGTTCTGTGGCTTGGACCGTTCTTCAGTACGCTTCCTAGGGTGAGTGTTTTAAAATTCTTCTCAAAATACATTCACTTTACTCATGGAGTTGATGTTTTGCAGTGCGTATTGGCAGGTGTGATTATGGTGGCCCTGAAGCCTATGTTCATGCAGGCGAAGGAGTTGCAAAAGTTCGCTCAACAGGGGAAGCTGGAGCTTCTTACCTGGTTCCTTACTTTTACGTGTGTCGTCTTCATCGATATTGACATTGGGTAAGGATTAGCGCCGTCTGTAATCGGAATTTAACGTTTTGTTGACATTGCGTCCGTCTGGAATATGTTTTAAAAATTATTTTACAACTGATTTGCGACAACATCCACTCATCCATCTTACTTTCCAGTCTCCTTGTAGGTATCTGCTGCTCCCTGATGACGCTCTACGTGAAGGGCCTGAAGCCATACAGTTCTCTGCTTGGAACCATCTCCGGCCAGGACGGTGTCTACGTCGATATCCGTCATCACCTCAACGCAGTTGAGGTCCCAGAGACAAAAATCTTCCGCTATGCCGGTTCTCTCAACTTTGCCACCAGAAACTTCTACAAGAAGTCCATGTATGAAGCAATTAACGTCGATTGCCAGAAACTTCGACGAGCCTCGATCATTGCCGCCGCTCCCGTCACCGCCGTCGTCAATGGCGAGCGAAATCTGCTGAATTCATTCCGAGTCCTCATTCTGGACTTCTCGTTCCTAGCACACATCGACATGGCTGGTTGCCGGACACTGACCGAAATCAAGAAAGAAATGGGCATTCTCGGCGCGAGAATTTTCATCGCCAGCCCAGCGGATCGCGTCTACAACACCATCGTGCACAGCATGGCACTGGGTGAGGGACCGTTCGACGTCTTTCCCACCCTGCACGATGCCGTTGTGTACGCCAATGCGTGTCGCACAGCGTGACATCGAAAGATTGACCAGCGTCAGCAGATGGGAGTGGAACAAGAGACAGCAAGAGAATTGCCAAACGGGCATTGTGCGCATCCGTGAACGCGATACGCTGCTGATGCGTTACTTTAATTTAATTATTTCTGTTTTATTCTTGAAATCTTATCAAATAAGAAACGAAACAAGTGCCTGATCGTAGTAGTTAATGAGTCGCGTAAGAGACAGTGTCAGAGGACGGAGCTGGACATAGAACAGAGATGTGTGTTTTTGGTTACTTAATATAAGCCGTGTTTGTTAGTACTTAACTTAAAGTATGCCTTAGAGACGGCGAAGTGCGTAAATGTGCGACATTTACCAGTGCGGCCGCTTTGATTTGTGATTGTAATTAAAGCAGTGAAGAAAATAAAGAAACTATACAGTTTTTTACTTTTCCCGTGACGTTTTATTTTGGAATGGAGCTTTCAATTGCGGAAGGACTCAAGTCTGACGGTGAACAGAAGGGTCAGAGCTTCATAAGAGTATTGACTTCGTTTACTTAATTCTTAGTTAAGATAAGTTTCTATTTTGAAGAAAGGAATGCAGAGTTGGGTTGCAGGGAGCCAAATAAAACTTAGTTTTCTTAACAGGTTCAGAGTTCATTTATGTTCGAGTGGAAGCTTCTGTGCTTCTTGACAAATTCTTTGTCCCTCGAACATTATCACAGCAGAGAGCATTTTTCCACAATTACCCGACATAAACTCTTGAGGTGGAGAATTAACCTAAAGAATGGACATCTTCCTTGACCGTACAAATTAAACTGAATATACCGGAAGGTATATTACATCGAACATGCGGGGACCAATAACATGTATTCTGTTTTTCCCGTTAATGCAGGAATGTCCAGGAGACTTGCGTGGGTTTCTTAAAGTTAAGAAGATACGATTTCCATTCGCAGACTGTCTGCATAAGACTTGTGTCCGAATGACACTGAAACTGTCAGAGACACGAAAAGCATTTTTAAGTTTAGAATATTAGAAAAGGTTCGCCTCCGATAGCGTCTTCAGTGTTCAAACCAACAGTAAAAATGGCGCTGGTCTTGCTAGTATCTCTAGAAGGGATACTCCTAGTCCTGCCTGTCCGATTAAGATGATAAAGGTTGTTAAGTCGAAGTCGAACTCGGAAACATCATGCACATCTGAATATCAAGTGTTAGTTGTACAATTTACGTAATCCGAACGCTGATTTGGCAGCTGAATTTTCGATAAGAAGTTGTTAATTGTTGTTGCTTTTGAATGTAAAGCCTCGTTTCCATGTCCGCTTGTGGAGCGAGTTTAAGTGCACCAGTTATGTTTAGACAGGATTGACTTTGCACGTAGCTTGGGTTGCCAAGTTGAAATCTTTTCCTCACCAGACATCATGTATGGTCGTGTGCGAAAAGTTAACGATACCTTTGGCCTAATGTTTGCTTGCAGATGTGAAAGGGTGTTAAGACTCGTCCAGAATTCTGTCCTTGGGAGGGGCGTACGAATGTTTCAGTTCAGTATCATGCATTACGTTATGTATAGAACCAACGCTGATTGTGTTTATATTGAAGTCTGTTTTTCCCCATAAGCGAGAGGTCTTTTAATGTCTACTGCAGAACATAACTGATGGTGTGTGTAACCAACCCAGGAAAGGATAAGATTTAGACAACAGTCCTAGAACCCTTAGTTTTGGGAGATTTAAGCAGTTTGCTGGTGGAGAAGTTTCTTCTTCTTTTTAACCTTAATGTCCCATAACTTGAAATTAGTTCTTTTGCTTTCGAGCATGATATTCATTTATTTGAAAAGAAAGAAAGGAAGTGTAGAACGTCTTACTGATCTCGTAAGTACGTAAATCTAAGGCATGTGGGGCTACCTCATGTCATATGATATGGGACTCTTGCAGTTAACCTCATCCGGAACACACAGGCTCATTATTTAATTCTTGGGCGAAAGGATTTCGGTGCATTCATTGGTTCACTACACAATGGGTATTGTGATAGCTATCCAGGAAGCGCCGCGAGGAGGCTGACACGTGCACTAGTCCTACTTTTTGGCGTGAAAACTTGGACATTACTAGAAGCGGATGAGGAAGTCATTACTCTTTTTGAAAAAGAAAGTTCTATGTGCAACATTTGCGCCTGTTTGCGTAGATAGCATCTGATGGAACGGAGAAGCCTATGAGCTGTACAGTGACAGGCGAATGGTCAAGAGTCTTCGTATACAATGATTAAGATGGTAAGGCCATGTAGAGCGTATGGACACCAGTTCTCTGGCCCGAAAAAGTCTTCGAATCAGAGCCGACAACGCAATAGAGGACTTCCTAGGTTGAAGTGGTGCACACAAGTGTAAAAGGACCTCAACCAACTTGGAGTTCGCAGCTGGAGGGAGCTGGCGAGAGATGCTGGTTGAGGTCGAGCCCCAGGTCCTGTAGCGCCTCACGAGGAAGATGAAGAATTCTGTAAATGCTCGAATGTCGAATGCTCAAAATGCTTTTATGCCGTAAAACGCGGTTGAGGTAATTTTGTGATCTCTCAATTTTTCTGTAATATCATGAAGGGCAGTTTCTTTCAATTCTTTGTTAGGAGATGACTTGTTTTATAAGGATCCAATCTAGGGTCTTGAAAAGAAACTACAGGAGACGGACATTTTGAAGTCCTTTGAGGTCGACGTGTGTGCTTATTTGGAAATGTAAGACATTCTTTTTCGTCTGATATAATATACAGCTGCGTCGCTTATACAAAGTCGACTTTCTCCGTGTCCTGGACTGGCTCTTGCCAGAAACTGAACCGGGAAAGGAATGTAGTTGAATATTCATGGACGGCTCCAAGATGACGGAGGGTTCTGGAGCTGGGGTCTTCGTGGAAGACGACAACATCAGAGTTCACGCCTCCTTAGGTAATTCTGCGTCGGTCTTCCAGGCGTAAGGTTTCGCGATCCTAATGACCATCAACTATATTGCGAAGAATAGGTGGAAAGGACGAAGTATCTGTGTCTGTAGCGACAGCCAAGCTGTGTTTAAGGCCTTTACCACTTTCAAGATAGTCGAAGAATGTAAGTATTCCCTTAAGTTGGTCGGCAGGCTGAATTCGCTAAGAGTTGTCTGGGTCCCAGGACATTACGGGATCATGAAAAGTGAGATTGCCGATGAACTAGCTAGGCAAGGTTCAAAAGAGGCATTCGTAAGGCTCGAACCCACCTTGGCACTACCTGCGTCTTTGGTCAGGGCCTTCGTCGACGGTTGGGTCTCGCTACAACACAACCAGAGATGGCGTGACTCTCCAGGATGTAGGATGACCAAGAGTATGGTCCCGAACGTTAGCAAGCAATCCGCGTCTTTTCTGCTATATCTAGACAGAAACAAGTGCAGACGACTCGTTGGCGTGCAAACTAAAGCACTAAAGTTTGCTTGGGCTTAGTGATAGCATCCTATGTGACACCTGTGGATGAGGTGAACACTCTTTAGAGCACGTCCTCTGTCAATGTGCCGCCTTTGCTGGGATCAGATGGCATCTGTTTGGCGCTTATGTGGTGGCAGCTGAAAACGTAAGCTTTTTATCAGAGAAACGCCTCTTGGTTTTTTCTTTGGCAAACAAAAAAATTACATTAAATGAAGGTTACTGTCTGGTACGATGAGCCAGTAATTTAATGAGCGCTCCAGTGCAGTATATCCCAACCTCCAACAAAATAAGAACACTCTTTGGTTGGTTGAGGCATTGAAAATAGGGGGCCATACAGCCCTCCAACCCTATAGATTTAATGAAATTATGTTTTACCTCCTCATTCGGCGAATTCGACAACAACAAAACCACAAATTATTTAAGTAATTTTTTTTTGACACTGGCTGTGTAAGAACCTAGGTAATATGCAATGATTTCGTTATAAACTTACAATCTTCTTTAATATACTGAATTTCTGCTGACAATTGAGCGCACCTAAATGATATGCAATCTTTTCTCGAAATTATTTCTTGTGACAATTGAAGGCACTAAGATGATATGCAATGTTTTTCTTTTCTTTTAAACGGGCACTTGATATGGAAAGCGACGCCGAGAAGATATGCAGTCATTTTCTGGTGAACATGTACAATTCAAGTTTGCTGTGCTTGAAGCAGCCCTGAGTGGTATGCACAATTTTTGGGATTTCATTTCATAGTTATAACAGTTTAGAAAAGTAGCTCCCAATCTGTGAGTAAATTTTTCATTTGAGTAGTTTGACTTGAATTGTTATTCATCTTTTGGTTTGTTTGGTGAAAAATTCGAATTATTCCAATATCCAATGTTTTTGTTTTTGTTTTTTGTTCTCTTGGCTTTCAGATAGTTTAATAACGGAATGTGACAATGCTTCGCATGAACTGACCAGAAGAGATATGGAATTTGAAGTTGAGATGTTGCCCAGCAAAAGAGGAAATGCAGTAAGGATAACATGAAATTAAGGTGTCGTAGGAGTTTTCCTTTTTGCAGAGATTATTTCAGTTCTTCTCATTTATTGCCGATCAACGGGTAAGAGGAGGGAGAAGTAAGAGCAGTGGCTTACTCATCCCGTATGCAATGATGGTGCAGTTAACATTTATTCTGGATTGTCCGAGGTGTCCAGAATTCATCGCTCTCCAACAATGCCACGCTCCGATATTCGTGGTATGCTTGGAGTATCGGTTTAATTGAGATGTCCTCTTCATGTCCGTTGTATTCTGTACAGTTTGGCATCTCATGCAGCCTGTAACTTAGTGACACATGGAATGTATGTACGTACTTTCGTCATTCGTAAAGTAAATGGGCTTTCATTGAAGAAGTAGGAAGTTATAGTATTTGCGTGTGATGAAAGAAAGCTGACCCTGCCTTAGCATTTTTCAGCCAATTTTAAAACAGCTTCTTTCCAAAAATCAACTAGATCAACTTTGATGCTACAATTACTTACAAGAAATAGCGAACACAACCTACCGAGTTTGAGAATCACCCTGGCGTCCTTAAATTTTGCGGGCACCATGTTAATCCCCTTTTGATGGACTGTTCAGCAGCAGAGAATCTTTAAGGCATATGGCGCGAATGTCCTTGTCAGTTCGATTTATTTTTCCGTCCATCGCTTGGCAGACTCTCAACCAGCGGTTTAAGCATGCTTCTAGACTTCACTCTTCTAAAGAGTTATGTTATTTGTATTCTATTCTGATTGAAGGGGCAAAATTTTGAATTTAAGTGACACCTTGACGGAGTGTGATTTCATGATTACGAATATGTGCCACAAAAAACTCTTTCATTCTCGTGCTTTCCGCAGGTCTTTCTAGTAGAAAGTAGTGGGTTACTGGGGCAGCACACTTTCTACATGTTCCTCATCATTTTTGACTTATAGTTCAATCTATGTGGAAACGAAGTGCGTAGTCAGTGAACTAATATACTCTGCCCCTTGTCTATGTCTCGGGACACCAGGGGATCGTTTGAAATGAGATTTGCGCTGACCTTGCCAGGCAAGGATCAAAAGACGCATTCACAGGACCCGAACCCACCTTGAAACTGCCCGCGTGTTAGGTTAGAGCTTCCGTCGACGGTTGGGTCTCCCGACAGCAGAACCAGAGATGACATAACTCTCCTGGAAGAAGGCTAAATAAAGTGCATGCTCCCAAACGTCAGCGAGAAATCTGTTGCTTTTCTTCTAAATCGAAATAGGAAAGACTGCAGATGACTTGTTGGCACACAAACGGGTAGTTAAGTACTAAAGTCTGCTTGGGCTTAGTGATGGCACCCAATGTGACGTCTGTAGAGAAGGTTGAGACACTGCAGAACACTTCCTCTGTCACTGTCCCGCCTTTGCTCGGACCAGGTGGAGGTTGTTTGATGTGATGGGAGCTCTCTTCCACAGAAGCGCTTGCTGCTTTCCCTTCACTTTAAATATCAGTAATATGACTGGTAGGTGGCCGCCGTGGCGTAGTGGGTAGAGTGCGACGCTCACACGTCGAATGGTGTAGGTTTGTAGGTTCGACTCCCAGCTCAACACCAATTTTTCGAATTTTTCACGGCACCACCTCTTTCGAGCTGCTCAAAGAGTTATAACTGTCGAAGAAAGCTTCTCAAATTTCGCCGTTCGGAGTCGGCAAAAAACTGTAGGTCCCTTCTACTCGTGAGAGAACAGTCGCGCGCACAACACAAGTAGTTGGCCCTGGTCCCCCTTTGGACTGTAGCGCCAACAATTAATCTGACTGGTAGTACAATGACACGATGTTTGAGTTTGAGCGCTGTGCAGTGCAGGGTTTTCCAACCTCAACCAAAATGAAAATATTTTCTCGTTTCCTGGGAATAGGGAATAGGGATCCTTCCTGCCTCTTACGAGTTTCAGTGACGAGGGCAGAAGGAGTTCGGTCTCTGCAGGGAATACTTGTGCCTTGATAAATCGTTTGTCAGGCTTTAGGAAGTTTTGATACCCCGGAGCCAATGTTCTCATGCTCAGAAGTCTGTTTGGAGTGGGAGTAGCAGCAGTAGTTTCTTTTTGAGCTTCAGCATCTTGATTACTTCCCTCTATGCCTTAGATGCTTCCTTGCAAGCACTAAGTCTACAGCTTGACTCTGACCGGGGATGCATGCAGATAGACATTTCTCAGACTCGATTTCTGTGAAATTTTACTCACATTTCAGAGGTTAACAGATTCGTTTTATTTCCCTTCTGCGCAGCGAGTCTGTTAAGCTTCACAACACAACTTCATTTGGCAGCATACTACCCCGCCCGGTGCATGAAAACAATTTAAACGAGACAACCTTTAAAGTCTTTCAAAAATGTGTATATTTTCCATCAGAAGTAAATAAATTCAAATCAAATTCAAATCAAAGTTCAGTCTTTAAATCAAAACACTCAAATGCCACGACACTTGTTGCCCAGCAGACACGTTGAGTACGGAACCTCCAGGAAGCCTAAGTGCATCAAAGAAAAACCGTAAGAAGAATTCACAAACACTCACAAGCCACACTTACGATCGTCAAAGTCGCAGTTTCTCTTCTTCAAGTCGCAGCGGCTGCTGAACCACTGATAGCACTGCTGGTTGTATGCACAGATGAGACTGCTGCCATCGTAGCAAGGTTTGCCGCAGTAATCGAAGGTACCGATGGCGGCCAAGGCTCCGGAGAAGCTGAGAATAGCTGTAAGTGGCAGCAATTAGGATTAACACCGGGACAGAGTAGCCATCAACTCACCAAGGAATGCAACGGCGATCAGTTGGCTCTTCATGTTGTGACTGCGTCTGGGAGACTGATTTGCAGTTGGCCCACTGATGGCGGTTTATATACACACGACGAACTGTACCGCAAAGTGAAATCCGATAAAAGATAGTCTCTTCGTGGGGATTCACGCGGAGTTCGAGAGTCGATGCAGTGGATGGCAAATAAAACTGCGAAATGCTTTCGACAAATTGATTTCCGACGATATTCAGGGGGCTTCACACGTCTTTCTGGAGCAATCGTCTGGTTTGCTTTTTATCGGGGGGGTTTTAATTGCTCCCGAGTTCATGGAAGTGGGTTTGACGGCCGGGGTAAGTGTCAACAAGTGCGCATGGCGAATCCGTCCACCGTGGAGGCGAAGACATGTCTAATGGGATTAGGGCCGTAACCGCCAACCGGTTTGGTTGTGACGTTCTGCATGCGGGCAATCGTGATTCATTTCATTTGCATTTGTCGGCCGTCTCTCGATAGGCACGTACTCGTTGTTTACTGCGGCTGAGGAGTGAATCGTTTGACTCTTGGTGGATGGGACATAAGAAGTTGATGGGCGCTCGCACAGAAATGGGGTTTCTTTGTGATTCCGGGAAGGCGTGGTTGCAGTTAGATGCTTGGACATTTTATCTATTCACGTGAAAACAAACGCTGAAGTGGCAGTTGTTTGTTGTGAGGCAAGGAGTTGTTGAGTTTAACCTGTTCTCATAAAATATTTCAAGGAGACAAAGAAAGAATATGACTTAGTCGCTCAAGGCAAATGACACAAATTTTGGTTAAACGGAATTGCGTTTTAGTATGGCAAAGGTTTAACTGGCATTTCTCTGCTTTAACACTAAGAAAAGTCACTAGATAGACAAAAAGGAATTTGAACCTTTCGGAACTTTGTCATTTCAAAATTTTGACATTTCAACTTTTTGACAAATTAGCTTTTGGGATTATGTCCATTTATCGTTTTTGGATTTTGGTGGTTTTGGGGCGGTGAAATTTTGGAACATTGAAGAAGTTATCATGTACCATGCATACCGGTATGAAGTGAGCGTCAAGATACAAATGTCTCGATAGAAAACATTTGTTGTGAACGAGCCCTTATTTTTTTTCTTTGTTTGCTACGACATCTGTGAAAAATATTTAGTAAACATCAAGTCATTGAACAGACAACATCATATTTTTTCATCGTGTTAAAAATGCCGAATTTTGTACCACAAAGTGATGATTTGCGGAAAGCATTAATTTTTTGTTTTCATTTGAAGAAAAGTGCTGCAGAGTCGCATCGAATGCTTGTCGAGGCATATGGTGATCAGGCTCTGTCAGAAGCGACATGCAAAAGATGGTTTCAACGGTTCAGAAATAATGATTTTGATGTGAGAAATGAAGAACGTGGAAGACCACCAAAAAAGTTTGAAGACGCCGAATTGCAAACGATATTGGATGGAGATGACACTTTGAGTCAAAAGCAAATGGCAGCAATGTTACATGTTGCACAACAAACAATTTCTGACCGTTTCAAAGCTATGGGAAAGATCCAAAAGTGTGGAAAATGGGTGCCACATGAATTCAATGAAAGACAGATGGAGAACCGAAAAAACATGAAACATGTGAAATGTTGCTTCAAAGACACGAAAGAAAATCGGTTTTGCATCGGATTGTTACTGGCGATGAAAAACGGATTTATTTTAAGAATCCTTAACGGAAAAATTCATTGGTTAATCTGGGACAACCATCAACATCGACTGCAAAACCAGATCTATTCGGCTAGAAGACAATGCTGTGTGTTTGGTGGGACCAGAAAGGTGTGCTGTACCACACTGCTCCTAAAACCTGGTGAAACCGTTAATACTGATCGCTACCCGCAACAAATGATCGATTTGAACCATGCATTGATCGAGAAACGACAAGAATGGGCCAGAAGACACGACAAAGTAGTTTTGCTCCATGACAATGCACCTGCACACAAAGCGAAACCGGTTCAGGATACAATCAAATTACGTGGCTGGGAGCAGCTACCCCACCCGCCGTATTCACCAGACTTGGCTCCTTTCGACTATCATTTGTTTTCATCGATGAGACACGCATTGGCTGAGCAGCACTTTGATTCCCACGAGGAGGTCGAAAATTGGGTGTCTGATTGGTTTGCCTTAAAAGACGAACAATTTTATTGACGTGGTATTCACAAATTGCCAGAAAGGTGGTCAAAATGTGTAGAAAACAATGGCCAATACTTTGAATAAAATGTTTTCACTTTCCCATTAATAATTAGTGTTTTATTTTAAAAAAAAACGCTCATTTCATATATCTGGTAGGTGTCTCGGAATTTCAATTGGCATTTCTACGTTTTGGCATTTTGACTTTATTGTTTTTCGAACCCGGATAAAGTCACGTCGCTTATTAGCACAAATCGGTTTAAGGCGTAATTTCATCCAGCCAGTTGCCATATTTTTAAGCAGATGACAGAACCGATTATGTCACAACCCGCTTATAATAATTGTATGGCGCGACTGTCGACAGGCGGACCGGCGCCTAGTTTGCTCATCAACTACTCGTGTTGTGTGCGATACTGTTTCCTCACGAGTAGCTTACATTTTTTGCCGACTCCGAATGGCGAAATTTGAGAAGCCCTCTTAGACAGTTACTACTCTTGGAGTGTTGTCAGCAGCTCGAAAGAGCTGCCGTAAAAATTCGAAAAAGTCGTGTTGAACTGGGAATCGAACCTAGACATTCGGCGTCGCACTCTACCCACTACGCCACGGCGGCCACGTTGTCCTAACACATCACTTAATAAGTCTAACTAACTTCCTAATTAATATTAACAAGGGAATTGTTGTTAGTGGCGCCTCCTATATGTCTCGGGACTTATTGGGTGATATGTTATTATATCAGGTCACTAGTCGGTGCTGAGAATCTGGAAACATTATTTCTGCAGACTTCACTGTCGGCGATCCTGCTCGGCACAAATCCTGCTGTTAGGTAGAATGTTCTACTCAATTTGGATGACGATGGACAAGAATTCCGTCCCCTGCAACTTAGACGATGTGAAAATAGCAATATCGAGATAAAAATCGAACAAAGCTGGAGTGAACAGACTGCCCGCAGATCCGCGTGCACCAGCTCATCTGTATAAGAAAGAAAGCATGCCCGGTGAGTGGAATCTCTGTGCCGTCTATCCGGCCCATAAGAAAGAAGCCCCCTTTGACTGCGCCAACTATCGAGGAATCAGCCTCAGTATTATGCGATCGGCAGAAAGCGTTTGTCAACGACCTTATACGAGGGTTGCCTTTTATATTTCGGGATTAAAGAACAAAAACAAATATTAATCATCGAAAATAGCTTTATTGTTTTTCAGGATATTCCCCATTAAGATCTATACCCTTTTGTATGCGTTTGAATCATTTGTCGAAGCACTTTTGCCACTCTGATTGAGGTATCTCCAAAACATGCATTCTGAACGCATCAACCGCTTCTTCAGGTGTCGAAAAACGTTGACCTCTCATTTTATTTTTTACGTACGGGAATAAAAACAAGTCATTCGGTGCCAAGTCAGGACTATACGGCGGATGACTCATCAAATCGATGTTTTGAGTGCAGCTGTTTGAGACGATGTGTAAGAGCTCGCATTGTCGTGGTGAAGAGTGATCCATCTTCGACGGTTGGTTTTCCTGATTTCTTCGAAGACAACTGGCAAACAAATGGTTGTGTACCTTCGTGGAATTAGTGTAGTTTAAGGCCATTTTAAGCGTAAGGACACCACTGTTTAGGTCCGAAAAGATTTCGAGGACGCCTGCCCCAATTATCGAGTGCTTAGCCTTCTTAACATCGCCCAGAAGATCCAATCTGACGTATTGTGTGAGCATCTGAAACCTTTTGCCCACAACCTGATAGGTCCGTATCATTGTGATTTCAGGCCAGGGAAGTCCATGATAGACCAGATCTTTACTATACAGCAGATCCTGGAAAAGGCCCAAGAAGTGCAAATCGACATCCACAACATATTAGTCGATTGTAAGGCCGCACATGACAGGGTGTATAGAGACGAGCTATACAGTGCCATATCTAGTTCTGGCATTCCTACCAAACTCGTCAGATTGTGTAGGATGACGATGAAGAACTCTCGCTGCACCGGCAAGGTCGGTAACGAACTCACCGAGACCTTCAAAGTCAGAAAAGGTTTTAGACAAGGTAACACACTGTCATGTGACTTCTTCAACATCATCCTCGAGAAGATCGCGTGCAACTCATTAGTCAACACCAGAGGGACGATCTTCCAAAAGTCAGTCAATTGCTAGCTTACGCTGATGACATTGACGTGATTGGACGAGCACAGCGAGCCTTCAATGAGGCGTTTGCTGGCATTGAGGCGGAAGTGGCTAAAATAGGTCTGGCGGTAAATGAGGGCAAAAAGAAGTACATGCTGTCATCAAGAAAGGACACACAACGGACGGAGTGTCACACTAGGCAGCAGAAACTTGGAGATAGTCAAGGGCTTTGTCTACCTCGGCTCCGCGGTAAACAGGGACAACAACATCAGTACCGAAATCAAACGAGAACCACTCTTGCCAATCACTGTTTCTTTGGGCTCAAGAGGCAATTGAGTAATAAAGCCCTCTCTCGACGGACTAAGCTCGCTTTATATAACAACTCGATCATTCCAGTCCTAATTCATTGCGCGGAAGCCTGGACGTTACTAAAAGTGGATGAGGAAGTCCTCAGTCCTTTCGAGAGAAACGTTTTGCGTGCGATTTTTGGTCTTGTTTGCGTTGATGGCATCTGCAGGAGAAGATTAAATGACGAACTCTATGGGTTGTACAGCGACATGTGCCTGGTCAAGCGTATACGGATACAACGCTTAAGATGGCTACGCCATGTAGAGCGTATGGACAAAAATCGTCCGGCCAGAAAAGTTTTTGAATCAGAGCCATTGTTAGATTGGACTAAGTTGGGGCACACAAGTGGAGAAGGTCCTCAACTAATTGTGCTGGTATGTTGGTTGAGACTTAGGTCCACCGCGGACTGTATCGCCACAAGAAGAAGAACAGTAGAGGTCCACTTAGACTGAGATGGCGCACATATGTAAGTAGAGTAGAGTTTCAGCTACCTTGAACCGGAGGCAAATAGCGATGGATTACTTTTACTAGCAAAAAAATTTACCAATAATCCTTAAGAGCAAACTTCGTGTACATTATGTACCATTGCATTTAACATTCATTTGTAAAGCAAATTAAACTTATTATGTTTATACGGCTTAATTGCTCGTATTAGCAAGAGTTGAAATATAAAAGGCGGACTTTAGTCTTACTCGTGTCACACTCCAATTAAAAGAAGTTTTATTTCATGTTGTCAAAAGCTTACAGTTACGAACCAAAAATATGTTTGTATGTGTTCATGTTGTTTTACAGAAGCACTAAAAACTTAAGGACGTGTGATGCGATCTTAAACCAAACTAACTAAAACTAAATTAACATAATTCAAAAACTTGAACTGAGTATTACATGTTTACAAGACACGTAAGAAACACTGTCATTACACGAAGTGGGGCAGTTCTTTTCTCGCAGTTCTCACATCTCGCGGTTGCATATTCTTTCCCGTTCAATAGAGCAGAGCTCTACAAAGCGAATTTGTGGAATTCGTCGAGATTTCAATAGCTGAGTGGAAAATAGACAGATACTCGTTACAGCAGTTGTACATTGAAAAGCTGCAGTTACTACGACTTTGTTGACGGAGTTACGTAATGCACATATAAGAGGAATGTTAATGTTTTCAAGAAGCCATTAAAATAGTTGCCGTTAATGTACTGCCACCGTTGAAATCCGACGTTTGCAGCTCAACACAGGAAACCTACAAAGCAGCACTGCATTGGAAAGCGACACCTATTCACGAGCTCTAGGAAGAGGGAATACGTGAACAGTACTGGCTTCTAAGAGAAAAAAGGAAATAGCATAATGAGATGAGAAGGAATAAAGGCCTGGAAGTTATTTCTGACAAACTGAAAAAAAAAACATTGAGGGGAACATTTCCAAGGTGCGTTTTAGCAAAACTCGGAGTCTGTCAGCAAAACAATCCGTTGGATCTACACAGCTACGATCAGGCTTTCTTTTCTTATGTACATTAGTTGCTTAGTGAAATAAACCTTCGCGTAACTGCTACTTTCACCTGCCTTCAAATAAAGTTCTGTTTTGTTGCATAGGGACTTCCCTGGCACAGTTGGCTATGCTCTTGGTGCAGTCATCATGGTATGTACAATCAAGAAGTGGTTTTTGGTTCAACTCGCACTGGAGCTTCTACAGGTATGCCGTCTAATGCGTCTCACAGATACGCTGTCTAATGCGTGGACATCAATTATCCAACTGCGCCGCTCTTACAAAGTTGACTATACTTGTGTCAACCGACCAGGCGCATTCCTACAAACGTGTGCAAGAAATCGGCTTTGTTTCCACTATTTCGGGACAGGAAAGACTGCATGGTTTGTTGACGTACCAACGAAACACTGTAGAGAACATCAATACGCGCCCCGGCTCGCACCTAGTACCAGCTGTTTGGTGTTGATGTGGTTGGAGTTGACGATGGGCAAGACGATGGGCAAGACGATGGGCAAGAAGATGGGCAAGACGATGGGCAAGACGATGGGCAAGACGATGGGCAAGACGATGGGCAAGACGATGGGCAAGACGATGGGCAAGACGATGGGCAAGACGATGGATAGAACGATGGGCAAGACGATGGGCAAGACGATGGGCAAGACGATGGGCAAGACGATGGGCAAGACGATGGGCAAGACGATGGGCAAGACGATGGATAGAACGATGAGCAAGACGAAGGGCAAGACGATGGGCAAGACGATGGGCAAGACGATGGGCAAGACAATGGGCAAGACGATGGACAGAACGATGGGCAAGACGATGGGCAAGACGATGGGCAAGACGATGGGCAACACGATGGGCAAGACGATGGGTAAGATGATGGGCAAGACGATGGGTAAGACGATGGACAGAACGATGGGCAAGACGATGGGCAAGACGATGGGCAAGACGATGGGCAACACGATGGGCAAGACGATGGGTAAGATGATGGGCAAGACGATGGGTAAGACGATGGACAGAACGATGGGCAAGACGATGCGCAAGACGATGGGCAAGACGATGGGCAAGACGATGGGCAAGACGATGGACAGAACGATGGGCAAGACGATGGGCAAGACGATGGGCAAGACGATGGGCAAGAACTTTGTCCCTTACGATTAAGACGAAATCAAGAAAGCAATATCGAAACTAAAGTAAGCCAAAGATGATGAGACTGTATTACCTAGTGTAATTGTTCGAAGAACGCATGGCTTATGGGTGGATTACGGAACGATTACTTCGTAAAAGCTCCAAGCTAACACCTAAAGAAACTACACTGGCCATTAACAAACCAACAAGCTAATGGACAGCCAGAAGAGCATTAAAAAGAATAGGGTTAATCGCGTTTGTAAATCAGAAAAAACCTGCGCTCTCCAAGGAAAACATTTCAGCTCGATTACAGTTTTGTAAAGAATACAAAAACTGGCCTGTTGAAAACTGGAAACGTATTATATGGTCTGATGAAACGAAAATCAATCGTATTTTATCGGATGGTAAGTCTTATTATTGGCACCGACCGGGAGAGCAGCCAAGTCAAACAAACTATAAAACATGGCGGCGTGGGCACGTTTCACTTGGTGGAACGTCGGTCCTATCCATAAAATAGAAGGAATAATAAAGAAGGAAGACTACCTAAATATTTTGCACACATATTTGCCTGGGTTTGTTGATCAGTGTGCATATCCAATTGAGGAAATTGTATTCCCAAAAGATGGAAACCTCAAGCATACCTCAAAAATAGTGAAAGAGTGGCTTGAAAACCAACCATTTAAAGCATTAAAATGGCCTGCACAATGCCCAGATCTCAATCCAATTGAGGATTTGTGGGAAATTGTTAAAAGCACATTGTGTCAGCACGATTCGTCTCCGAATAATTTGAACGAGCTATGGGATCAAGTCCAAGTTGCCTGGAAAAATACACCAAACACAACAATTGAAAATTTAGTGGAAAGTATGCCGGAAAGTAAGGAGAGTGAAAAGTGTTTTAAAAAGAAAGGGTCTCTGGTCCAAGTACTAAAATTTTATTTAAATCGTTGTTTTTTTGTGTGCTGAGTCTTGTGTGCAAAACTGGACGCATTGACTTTTTTGTTTTTTCTAAGAAATTTCTGTTTTTATGTTTGTTTTATTACTTTTTATGTTATTCAATGATGAGAGTAATAAATAAAGAATTAAAAATTGAAGACCGGAAGCAAATTGGGTAATTTTTAAAAGTTTAACAGCAATATGAACTTAGATTTGATAAACATCCGAGCAGTTTTGCTCGCCACTGTGTCTGCCCATTTGACTGGGGGATCTCTTTATGACCCAGTTGCTGAGGATTTAGTCTTATTAACTTTGCATACAAGACTCTCTATATACTGTTTTGTATGAACTCCTAAAATCGTTCTGAAAGACCACTAGAAACGTGGTTTCGATCAAAGTTGAGTTTACATCATGATTACAAAATATACAGAATTACACCTTATCAGATCTGATAAAGGAAGTACAAAAGAACATCTACCGCCTGTTTATCGAATTTGTAAGTAAGCTTTACTGTGTCACATTTTAATATTTATCCACCAGTGGGTGGATAAATCCGACCTCACTGAGGCCGTCAATGTTAGTAAAGGTTTTAATCAAAGCGACACGTTGGCAGTGACTCGATTATTATAAGGAAGAGATCATGTAAAACCCACAATGATTAGCCAGCTGTCTCCGTATGCCCATTGCACACGAATGCAATAAGCTTTGGCTTCAAGGAATTAATTTCAAGCATACTTCTGTCAAATGTGGCCGCCGCGGCGTAGTGGATAGAGTGTTACACTGACACGCCGAAGGGTCTAGGTTCGATTCCCGGCTGAACACCTCGAATTTTTCACGGCACCACCTTTCTGACAGAAGTATAATAATAATTGTTGGCGCGACAGTCCGCAGGGGGCCAGGGCCTAGCTTGCTCATCAACTACTCGTGTTGTGCGCGCTACTGTTCTCCCACGAGTAGAAGGGACCTACAGTTTTTTGCCGACTCCGAACGGCGAAATTTGAGAAGCTTTCTTAGATAGTTATTATTCTTTGAGTGTTGTTAGCAGCTCGAAAGAGGTGGGGTCCTGAAAAATTCGAGGTGTTCAGCCGGGAATAGAACCTAGAGCCTTCGGCGTGTGGGCGTTGCACTCTACCCACTATGCCACGGCAGCCACAAATAGTACATGTAGTGGTATAAAAAAGGAACAGACCCCCCGAAGAAGTTCAAAGTCACTCCGTCTGCCGGGAAGCTCATGGCCACAGTTTTTTGGGACTCAAAGAGAATCTTGCTCATGGAGTACAAAAAAAAATGTGAAACCATCAACGCAACATCCTACGCTTCCACTTTGCATACAAAAAAAGGTGAAACCATCAACGCCACATTCCACGCTTCCACTTTGCATAATTTGCGGGAGGAAATTAAAAAGGAAAGACAGGGTAAACTGTGGTGTGTTGCGTCTTCATGACAAAGCTCCTGTTCCCACGGTGCGAGTTTCCAAGGCTGCTGCGCGAGATTGTGGTTTCGAAGAAATCGAACACCCACCCTATAGTCCAGACCTTTCCCCTAGTGATTATTTCCGGTTTCCGGATTTTAAAAAATGTCTTCGTGGAAAAAGATTTTCGGATGATGAAGAACTCAAGTCGGCAATAAATGGGAATTTTACAGAGAAAGAGGAAAGCTTTTTTTGAGGTTTCAAAAAAGCTTATCTCAAGATGTAACAAATGCATTGATGTTAGGGGAGATTATATCAAAAAATAAAAACAAATTAAATCGAATTCGCATTTTCCTTCATATTGATACCGAGAATATATTGAACGCCCCTCGTAATTTAACACTTACTAGCTGTTGGAAGGCTGAAACCTAGTGATAACATTAGGGTCTTACATTCCCGAAGGAACTCCCCTCGTAAAAGTGTTTCTGTTTGTTACTTTGCAGAAACGTATGTTAGTTCAACTCATAATTAAAGCAAATATGCAAATAAGGATAAAAGTGCTTAAAAGGAGTTAATTTCCCGAGGGATGAATCGGACCACAGCCAGTAAACGTTTTCTTTCGCTTCCGTTTCAACTTTTTATTACGTGGCGCAAAATTTCGAAAACAAAGGATAGTAGACAAAAACAACAACCCCTATTCAGAGGAGACCCTTCCACCAAACCTCAACCATCTACAAAGTCACAAATCAAAAGTGGATCTTCCATGCACAGTAAACAACTTTGTCCACTCACATGAAAACTTAATGAGCTTATCAAAACCGATTGCAGGGAAATCCCAGCGAGCAAAACACCCAACAAATGTCAACATTTAATCGAAGGCAGACGTGCAGCGTTGGAAATACAAACACGAGCCAAGTCAACAGGGACTCGGAGCCTCCTCCACCACCATCATTCCCCACTCAGATTGCCCGTGACCAGCCCTCCAATATAGCGGAACGAAAATATTTGCTTTTCGTCGCTGGTGAAATATTTGCCTGCTTATGCAGGTGGTTAGAACAGTCATCTATTTCATGGAGTTGCAGAAGTGGGTGAATGGGGTTTTGAGATTTCGATTGAGTGACTTAATGCGTGGCAGCCTAGCGGAACTTTTTCTGGAGCTGACTGCGGTACTTTTGTTATCTGCCAGCGAAAATTGTGTCATAATTAGTTCCCACCAAGGGATTGAAAACAAACAGTGAGTTAATTAATTCGTGCGAAAATTGAGTTTTCCGCAAGATAAGGTTTTGTCGCTTGTATTTCATTAGCAGCCAGGAAATTTTTAGCTCTACAATCTTGACGTATATTTGTACATATATTAAATCATTTTAATAAGGGCATTTCTTTTTGGGGTAAATACATTTAAAATGAAATGGAACAAAAAATAAACATGATTTTTTTTTTAAAGACAATCTTCTGGCGAAAGTTTCGATGACTTTTTGTAACATATGTAAGCCTATATTTCTAGGTGAATGTTATTATCGTTTCGGGCTTATCAGTTCAAAACTATCAAATATATTCGTTTAACATGTTGTGTGCATTGAGAAATCGTTGTCCAGCACCTGAGCTTCTTAAATTCCTGACGATTAGGTTTGGATGGGTTCCAGTCTCGCATAACTGCTTCTTGGACAGTTGCACCAAGAAGTGTTGCAGCGGGATGATGCGCGATTTTCCGTAGACCTTCTTGTTGCTATGATATTTTATTTGGTCCTTGTCAAAGGTGAGACCGGCGCAGATTCGTAATATTTTCCTTTCAAAGACTGATAGTTTCTCCATGCTAGTCTTGGAGATGCTGTACCATACAGGGAACCCATACGCTATAATGGGTCGTATGGGCTGCTTGTACAGTAATAGCTTCGTCTTCTCGTCAAGTCCGTTCTCACATCGCATCAATGGGTAGATGCGATGGGAAGCGAAACTGACCTTTTGAAGGGCTACTTTGGAGTGAGGATTGAACTTCAACCTCTCAGTGAAGTTCACTCCAAGATACTTCGCCTTGTTCGTTGTCGTTAGTGCTGTCCCGTTGGGTAGCACTACCTTAATGCTCCGGCATATTCCGGCTGTTCAGGAGTCTCGTCCTGTTGCTCTCCGCAGACACATGAGGACCGATTTATTGGTGTTGATGCAGCCCCAATGAAAAAAATATAAGGTCTATTCCAATTCATTTGTGTACAGAAATTCGTAGTTGAGTAGTTTGGGTAAAAAATCTCCCTTGCAGAGACTAACTCTATTAAAACTTGCGAAACGAGTTTTCGTAGAATACTCAGCTGTCAAATATATGAAATGTCAGAGCTGTTTTTATTTTCACATTGACAGCCATCTGCTCCCCACAGCTTTTTCTTGGGCAGCAATTCGTTGGGAGGGAAAATATTTTACTCCCTCATGAGCTCTCTCTTCAACAAAAAAAAGCAAATGGAACGCCTTTTGTCAGTTTTTCGGTGAATTTCGTAGACATTCGTAGCAATTCAAAGCAATTGGAACATACATCATGATAAGTGAATAATTAAACGTTTTCCCTAGGAAGGGAAAATATTTTGCCCTCTCATGAACGCTCTCTTCTACGAAAAAATTAGCTAATGAACCGCTTTTTCGTAGTTTTTCGGGAAAATTCGTAGACATTCGTAACAATTCAGAGCAATTGGAACGAATTTATAAATGCATAATATTACACGAAGGATATGCAACGCACCCTTTTACATTGCATTCACTTGCTCCTCAGTTAATCGATTTAAACATGCCTGTGGCACAATCCTGTTGAAACTATATATTGACCAAGACTTATTTTGTAAAAGTGGCCAAGAATAATCACTTATCAATGTGCGATAGCGATTATCATTCGCAGTTACGTAGCGAATATCTTTGTCAACAAAAACATCTAGACCAATGACTATTCCGGTATTTAATGCATACAAAACTGTACTTTTATTCGGATTACTTTCTGCCAAGTACTGCACATTTACTTGTTAAAAAACCTATTCAGCCAGAAATGTGCCCATCACTTTAATTGTTTTTTTTTTGTTTTTTTGAATCTGTCCACTGAATAGGAATATACTCTTAATTTTCAAAAAAAGTCCCTTTAGAAATCCTATTACAAGCTGATGAGTTATAACTTTTCTCATCCGATCACGATATTAATGCCAAACCTTGTAAAAGTATTTTTATTAATTTTCCAGTAAGCAAGCGTGTTCCAGCTCAACACCAAATTTTTCAATTTTTCACGGCACCACCTCTTTCGAGCTGCTGACAACACTAAAAGAGTAATAACTGTCGAAGAAAGCTTCTCAAATTTCGCCGTTCGGAGTCGGCAAAAAACTGTAGGTCTCTTCTACTCGTGAGAGAAAAGTAGCGCGCACAACACGAGAAGTTGATGAGCAAGTTACCCCCTTTGGACTGTAGCGCCAACAATTATTATTAGGCGTGTCAACGCCGGGACATTGCATTATTCCCAGCAACTAACGGTACATCTGACTTCCTAGTAAATTTTCAGACATAATCCAAACCGTCACCCACAAACTTCTTAAGCGTCTACATAAGTACGACTTGTGCAATTTTCTTAGATCTTTGCGAATAAGGCACAAGCGCGCCTTGAACCACATCGGACTCAGGTCATCTTCCCAGTTTCCTTCTCATAGAATTCTACAACCCGAAACGACCCCCAAACATCAGTGCAACTGAGTCCATAAACCCCTTAAAATATACTCACGAAAAACAAAAAACATCTCAGAGGTCCTTTATCTACTGCTTGTCTCTCTGTGATTTGTAGATGCAAAATTTCTTTAATGGAAGTTTCTTACTTTGGCGATTACTTTGGCCTTTTGGGATTTAGCTTTGTGGTAAAAAGGAACCATACAGAAGGCTCTAAAGCAAAAATTTAGTTTGAAACCCTGCTTTAAAGCTCAGATGTCTTTGCCGCTGTACCAAAGACAGACATGTCACTCAGCCTTCCTCACAACTGGAGTAAGTGTTTTCCGGCTGCATACATAAAACAATAAATCAGCTGACTCTTCAGTCCAGAAAGAATAGAAAGAACCAAATCTTAATCATGTTGTGTGAGTTATTCTTCTCTTAAGAGTGGAGCCTAGAGTATATCTCCAACTCCGAGTTTGGAGGTTTATCTTCTGTTTTTTTGTGTTGCGCTACAGTCCGGGTCGGAATAGAGCCTCACCCAACTAGTCTCTTCAGAGAGCACAACCTTCGGCCAATTGCCTCCAGTTGCGCACGCCAAAGTGGTTGAGGTCCCTCTAAACCGCGACACCGCAGCCTAGGCCGTCCTATGTTGCGTTCTTCCAATGACTAAGACACCAAATTTTCGACCTCCTCGTGGGAATCAAAGTGCTGCTCAGCCAATGCGTGTCCCATCGACGAAAACAAATGGTAGTCGGAAGGACCCAAGGCTGGTGAATACGGCGGGTGGGGTAGCTGCTGTTTTGATTGTATCCTGAACCGGTTTTGCTTTGTGTGCAGGTGCATTGTCATGGAGCAAAATTACCTTGCCGTGTCTTCTGGCCCATTCTGGTCGTTTCTCGATCAATGCATGGTTCAAATTGATCATTTGTTGCCGGTAGCGATCAGTATTAACGGTTTCACCAGGTTTTAGAAGCTGGTGGTACAGCACACCTTTCTGGTCCCACCAAACACACAACATTGTCTTCTTGCCAAATCGATCTGGTTTTGCAGTCGATGTTGATGGTTGTCCCAGATTAAACCATGACCTTTTCCGTTTAGGATTCTTGAAATAAATCCATTTTTCATCGCCAGTAACAATCCGATTCAAAACCGATTTTCTTTCGTGTCTTTGAAGCAAAATTTCACAAGTGTTTTTTCGGTTTTCCATCTGTCTTTCATTCAGTTCTTGTGGCACCCATTTTCCACACTTTTGGATCTTTTAGCTTTTAAACGGTCAGAAATTGTTTGTTGTGCAACATGTAACATTGCTGCCATTTGCTTTTGACTCAAAGTGTCATCTCCAATCAATATCGTTTGCAATGCGGCGTCTTCAAACTTTTTTGGTGGTCTTCCACATTCTTCATTTCTCACATCAAAATCATAATTTCTGAACCGTTGAAACCATCTTTTGCATGTTGCTTCTGATAGGGCATGATCACCATATGCCTCGACAAGCATTCGATGTGACCCTGCAGCACTTTTCTATAAATGAAAACAAAAAATTAATGCTTTCCGCAAAGCATCATTTTCCGGTACAAAATTCGACATCTTTAACAAGATGAAAAAATATGATGATACTAAATATTTTTCACATATGTCATAGCAAACAAAAAAAAAAAAAAAACCGAAAACTAAGGTCTCGTTCACCACAAATGTTCCCTATCGAGACATTTGTATCTTGACACTCACTTCATACCGGTATACCTGGTATATCTGGCGATCGTGCTGGCTAATCTGAAACATCAACGTTGTTCTCTTAAAAATTTTTTTTTTAACAATTTTCACCGTGTGCATAGCAGCATTGTCTTGCTGACAAGTCCGTAATTTCACCAGTTGATTCTGTTGTTTCATCGGCAATCAAATCCAGGTACTTTTTGCTGTCCATTCTTTGTGGTTCGAACTTTATATCTGGTATCCTATACCAGCCCATATCATAATAGTTCACCATGTTGCCGACAACTCAATATTGCCTCCTCTCTTCTTAAGTCGTGATAGTAATATGCCAGGCTAGCGGGACCATCTTAAATTAAACTTCTTCTCGTCCGTGAATAATACCCGACGCCATCGTTTTTTACAATGAATATGCTCCATGGCGAATTTTACCCTGTCATCGTGGTATTTTGGGAGTTTCTCCTTGTGTAAGTGGTGATTTCTTCTTAATTTTTTTGCGCTGAATAACTGGAGACTCCTTCAATAGTATTTGGACGTTTCCTACATTGGTCGTGACACATGCTTGTTCAGCAATTTTGCGAGCCGTTAAGCCCGAATTCCCTGTCACTGATAGCCCTTGGACGCCCTGAGCTACTTTTCTTTCCGTAATTTTCAGGGTATTTGAGGAAATTTGAAATCACTTTTCCGCTTCATTACAGTTTTTCAGCAACATACACAATTTTGAAATTTTCTTGGTGCAGTTTTGTAATAACCTTTTTTTTGGCACTGGTTAATTTTTTTCCTCTACCTATTTTACAACTTTTGGCACTCTCAAAAAAATAAAATAACAGAATGGGCCTTTTTCTTTGATTTCTTTCACAGTTGCTTACGCAAAGATCACCAAAGCGAGACTAAAATTCCTTTTCTGTGAAAATGTGCCCGAAATCTTCTTTTTCGGGCTGTTATCTACAGTCTTTTCTGTAATTAAGGATTTTCTAGAAACTTCTTCAGGCACCCAGTACAAAACCACTGTGGCTTTACTGGGGCGCATGGATCAAAAACAAACGAAGGCGTTGGTTGCGGAGTCTACTCTGAGGATCTGAACATTAGTCTAAAATTCACACTTCTCCATCACCGTAGCGTGTTCCAAGCTGAAGTAATGGCCATTCGCGAAGCACTGTCTTGGCTGAAGGGGAATAGTATATCCTCAGGTGATATCCTTATTCTTACGGATAGTCAGGCAGCACTCAGGGCTCTAGAATCTGTCTCAACAAACTCCAAGACGGTCATGGACTGCCGCACATCCTTAGATAAGATGGTTGAGCAGTTCAACATACGCCTGTGCTGAGTGCCAGGTTACAGAGACAATCAGGGCAACTGTCAAGCAAAATAATGGGCCAGCCTTGCCACAACGCAACCACTACTTCAGAAACACGAACACCTCGGTGTCCCTCTCGCCACATGCAACTTAGTACTGCACTTGAATGCGATCCATAAGACTAATCAAAGGTGGTCTAACCATAACCTTTGTCGCGTCTCTAAGGAGGTGTGGCCCTCTCTTGAACCCAAACGCTCCAGACTGCTACTATCGCTCAAAAGATCAGACATAAGCCTGGTCATGAGAGCCATTACCGGGCACTGTTTTTCGGTAGGCATGCTAGCAGGAAAGGGGCTCTCTCAAACGATTTTTGCAGAAGCTGAGAATCAGAAACTCTCCTACACCTGTTATGCACACGCCCGTAGCTCTCGCGCCTTAGACACAAGCACTTTGAAAGCTATTTCCTCAACGGCCTACACGACCTCAATAAAACCCTTTCCGCCGACATTTTAAACTTTATTATCGGCTCCAGCTGGTTTTAGGTTCTTCCCACATGGTGTGGTAGCACAATGGTTCTGTATGGGACTAAGTGCCACCTTAACCTACCTATCTACTAGGGCGCAGAGAGGTATAAGAAGAAAAGGATATAGGTCATTAACCATTATCCTATTAAAACTAATTGTGAAATTACATGTTGTGCTATATTTATTTCACGGACTGTATGCTCTACAAGCGTTAATGTCTGCCGTTTATCTATTAACATTTAAAACACTTTTAGAGGTCTAAGTAACATGAAGATCCTAAATACGTATATCAGAGATAAATATAATATAAGCTTAAACACTTAACTCAGACGTCGTGTGGTGCACTTATCCACTCCCCTTCGATAGCGGGCACACGAGCATTTTTAAAAATAACGAAAAATCCACAGCTCTCTCAATGGTTATGCTGAGCTATAAGAGAAAATCATAATTTGCCCTGAGGATTTCTTCAAGCGAGTACACAAATTGGTAACTGATTGATAAGGTCAGTAAATACACACTATTGCGTCCTTTAAAATGCACGAGGAGCTTCATGAAATTCGCATATTTGTTGAATTTCCAAAAGAACCTTCATATTCTGTTAAACTCTTTTTCTGAATTCGAACATAAACAAAAATCGAATCATAACGAATTTAACGCGAAAATATTGTCCCCGCATTTCACCTTTTCACCATTTTACACTTATACTTGGAATTCATTCATTTACTTTGATTCCTGTGTATTCATTGGAAATTTTATTTCGTTGTGAAAAACGTGTCACCTTTTCAGTTTACTTTTTATTTCAATATTTCAAACAAAATTAAATTAAATGCAAAAATATATTTAAATGCAGAATCACACAGCCGACGTATACACCCCAATTGATGTTTGATTCGAAAACAATTGAAATGTAAGAAGTGTAAATGCACATCGATTGAAATCGAGTTTGGCTTTCAATTCAGAGCATTAACAGCCTAAGCATCTCTTTCACTCGCAAACCACTCGCAAATGGTATCCACACGCATTGCTGTTGAAGTTGTTAAACAAAACAAACAGTTTTCATGTTTTAAATATATTTTCATTTATTACATAGTAAAAGGCATTTGTGGTTAGTTATTTTTCGTTTTCATCTTCTTTTTCTTTTCAACTTTTTCATTTGATCATTTCTATGTTGTAAACAGAAACTATAAAAATTTAAAACAAAAAATAAACATATAAGAAAAAAGGGTCTAATAAAATTAAATTAACTTTATTTATATTACATATTTACTGTATTCGTTTATTTATACACAACTGTTTGTTCCTCCTACAATTGAATGCATTCTCTTATGTTCCTTATCGTTTAATCTTCACCACATAGAAATAAAAATTAAAATTATATTCACTACTCATCATCAACGTCCGCGTCATTGCTACGTCTTTGCGCTTTCTCAACCTACTCGCTCTCATAAAAATGTACTATTAAATCTCTGTATCACAATTATATTGTTTAAAATAATTATAAAAAATATATATACATATGCGCGGAGGTGTGTATATGTATAAGAAGTATTTATAATAATTGACTAAATACATATGTTTTTATATTCATTACAAAAATAAAAACAAACAAAACATTTTCATCTGCAACTTTGACTTAAAAATTAAAAAAAAAAAAGAAGAACAACAGAAACTAAAGAAAAAAAAAAACTAAAGAGAAAACAAAACAGAAAGATGGCGAGGGAGGAGGACACGTTTCAAATCGTACTAACTCACAAATTAATCATTTGAGGTTGTGTTTGCTTTTTAACTATTCTGATTGATTTCATTTTTTTATACCATATATGCATATTTTTTTTCTTCTCATCTTAATCAAAATACAAATAAATTGTATTTTACACAATAATTGTTTCATTTTGTTTTGAATTTATTTACTAATTAAACAACAACAAATAAGATACCTATATACTTCATCATTTATTTAAAACCTAATATAGCGAACAAGAGATTTATAAATAATTTGCTGCGCCTAACTTCAGTAAACGACTACACTTAAGGAGAAATTACACGAAAAAAAACATTAAAAATAATTAAATAACATAATAATGGTGATGCGCGCAGTGACACTCTAGCAGATACACAATAAAAATAAAAACAATTCATATCTTAACAAATATCTAAACAGATTTGATTTCTTTTTTATGGATTCTATTTTATTACTTTGTTTGAAAGGATGTGTTTTGATTATGGCAAAAAGTTGTGTGTTTTTTCGATGTTTAGCAAACAGAATTCAGGGTTAGTGCAGTGAAATTTAATCTCCTTAGGGGTAGGTTGAGTGGAGACCGATGGAGCGTTGGGTGTTGTTTTGAGCATTATTGCACGACAGTCTGATTTCTAAATAAAATTAACTAACTTTTCTCTGTTTATATGCTTTGGCTCATAACTAATAAAAAAAATCACTTTTAATGATTTCGAATTTAGAAAACTTTCTTGGTTTCCTAACAAACAAAAATATAACAACAGGGATTTACGTCAGTTTTAATTCAACGAAAAGAATAATCTCCATATAAGTCATTTTAACAAAGCTTGGGCATCTTATAGTTTTGTGCTACGCATTCCGGTATATTTTGACAAAAACCTAAGTGCTTGAAGTCACTTTGGAAGCTTAAGAGATCAGCTATAAGGGCGATTTCCAGAGTAATTGCAGAAGTTGCCTCAGAGGTGTTTACTTAACGACCACTAGCGTAATATGATGTTTGCTAGCTTCTGATTGTTCGTGAAACTCCTCTCGAAATAATTCAAGGTGATGACTTATCTATTTGCATTTCCCACGATATACAAAGTTGTTACAGTTCAAACGTGAATGAAGATCAGAGAAAGTAAAGAAAGGACATGAAATGACATTCATGGCTTAGTTCACGTCCAGACGTGATGTGCCCGCAACACTTCGTGTCCACACATGTTGTGACTACTCAGGGCTAATTTCCTATTTTGCTTCGTGGAACGAAAAAATTGAAACATTTTTCATTTGTGTCGGTTGCAGCTCAGAGCGGACGTTATGATTTACTTTTTCAATTATTATTTAATTTAAGGAAACATTAAACAGAAATGTGTAAAAATGTAATATGTACGCATTGCAGCATGTGTTTTATTACTGCTGGACGAGAAAGAGAAAAAATAACAAACTTTCAAGAGAAAACTATGTAAAACAAGCAGTACCTTCCATCTCGACAACAAGAAAAAATTGATAATGGAACTACACTGCTCACGCAGAAAATTCAACTTTCGTCGTGAGGATCCGCTCTCTTACTCCCCCACCGAGTTTGCCATGAAACTGCCGACACAAAGTTGTGGGCACAACACGTCTGTACAGAGATTTTCCATTCATTCCAAACTCCAGTAGACTACAGAATCTTTAGCCCGCAGAAGTTGTCCCAAAATAAATCAATGATAGGCCTTAAACTCTACTGTTCTTCAAATCAATCTCATAGAGTCTAATATTTATAATTTTTTTTTTGCTACATGTGCCTATTGATATCGACTCACAATGTTTCACATACTTGTCTAACCAGATCACTTTTCGCCCATCAAGCAAATTTTTGAAGAATAAGGGCGATTAGCAAGGAGTACCTGCCATTTCTTTATCTATGACTCTTAGTTACAAACGTTGACGAATGATAAATTGCAAACATTTTGGAAATTCGGCATGAATTTAACTGTTGTGTAGACAAAACCGAAAACTGAATTACACATTGTTGATAAATCATAATTATTTCTCAGTTAACATTAAAAATTTGGGAAGCAGCATCCAAATAAAAAGCAAAAGATCAGAAGACCACTATTGCTTGAGAGTCTGACTGAAAGAATGGATATTGCAACAAGTGGATACTGGATATTGTCACGAACCCACCTTAGTCCATCTCAAGTGAGTGACAAGTTTGAAGACTTACGCTTTGAATTAGACGACTTTTAGAGAGTGTGGTTGTCCTTCAACCTTCACTCAATGGGTCAGCAATGATGTAGATCCACTTTCACTTACTACAACGATCTTGCTATAATCTGGCTTAAATCATAGGACCAAGAATACAAATTTTTGAATTTGAACATGATCAAATGAATAATGCGATTAAAAACATAATTAAGTGTAAAATTGAAGAAGTTTAGCCATTTGAAGCGATGATTCCAGCCTTTTTGGTATTTCTGGATTACAGGTATTAACGTACTTGTGCACGTTGGTATTCGTCTTTCCCTTTTGTAATGTAGGATTGACTCACAGTATATAGGAGTATTCAATTGAAGCATTTAATTTAACGAGATTTGACTTTTATTGTGGGCATATGGCAATAGCAAATAGTTTTCTAATACTTAACTAAGATCATTGTTAAGCTTTATTAAATTATTTGCAAAGACTTAACGATCACTGCTGCGCGTAAGTTGCTCTAGACAACAGGAATACAATTCCCGCCTACAAGTCATTAATTACGTTACTAACACGTTATTTGTACACACCAATGGAAGCTAAAAGTAGACAACCAACAAGTCTTCAACGAGAAAGTCTACAACCAGAAAGTCTACAACCAGAAAGTCTACAACATGGTTGTCTACTTTACAGACGGAAAAAGGTGAAGTGTCTGAAAATTGCTGAATTATATAGCACAAGAGTTCAACAACCGCCAATAAATTAGTCTTTTGAATGCCGTTGAACATTGTGTGTCCCTTACATACGCTGATTACCATAAATCCAACCAATATGTTGCTGACTCACTTATATCAGAGACGTTAGTCAATGTTTCACACAAAAAAAAAAATATTGTATGTATCGTGTCATTCAATTTTTCTGAAAATCAATCCCTCCCTCAACCCCAAGCATCATGCTCCATTACAGAGAATTTCTTTGTCACCCTTCAATGTGTCAACTGAAAATGTCCTCATCAGCGTTGTTCAATAGCTGCATTTTACAGCAAGTGTGTCTCCCTCTATACAAAACGTCCCGAAAACTCCCTTCTCTCCTGCACCCTGAATCCTTCAGCTCAGATTTCAAACATCAAAACGGCCGTTCCTCTCTCGGGTAAGAGCAAAAAAAAAAAAAAAACTGTGGCATGTATTTTTTTGAAATTATGTTACGGGTCTATTGCGATGATTTGGATTTAAACTCTAGTTGGTGGAGAAGTCTTATTAATTTCGATTTTATGGCTCTTTACCCTACCCCTAGCGCGCAGGTGGCTCGCGATAGGTGCCAGAAATTAATATTAATTTCCTGATATCTTTGATTCGTTGCATTTTGTGTGTGTGTGTGTGTGTGTTTGTAACTTATAATTCTAGTCTCTACGAAGTGCGTGACTAGATAAAAAAAAAGAAGTTTGCAGAAAACCATCACATCCCCTTCGAGATTCCTCTCTCTTTCGCTGCGGTTCTCTCTAAATGATTTTCCTACACAAGATCTAAACAAATAAAAATTAAACAATACTTTCCCGATCGGGAGGTGAAGGGATCTCGCCAAAGCCGGGCACGCCTCGCACCGCTGTCTGCACAATGCCCACTCGGCGCAGGGACGCGTCGCTGGAGCGGATACCGTTGCCCTGCAGGAAGTTCATGAACCATGACGCAATAGAGCCCCGGTTGACGGACTTCTTGTTGTTTTGACTGAAGGCAACGTTGCCGATGCTGCCGCTGGTCTTCTCGATGGCTTCGAGGGAACGCCACCGCTTGGATCGCAGCACGATTTCGTCTGGTGGGCAGGTGAGTGAGGCCTGGCGCTGCAGCAGGGGACAATGGGCATCGTCTACGATGCTCACGGAGCCGTTGCAGTTGTTGTTCAGGTGTTTGTATGGCAAAATTCTGGAGCCGTCGATAATCACATGGCCGTTGTCGGCATCCAGTAGTTCGAGCTCGTCGTCGGCCGCTCCGCCGTTGGGGTTTCCGCTAATCAGTGATACGCCAGTGTCTAGGGAGCGCGAGTTGTTCTTGGACAACTTGCACGGCTGCATGGGATCCAGAGATCGAGACTCTCGCAACAAGCTGTCGGCGCTGTCGATGGGAAAGATTTCCTGAGTTGAGGCTGAAGTTGTTGTGGGGTTGACGATTCGTTGCGGTCTGACCATGGCAAGTGGCTTGCTGCTGTTGTTGCTGGTGCTATCACAGATTGTTTCAATTTCGGAATGGTCCAGGGTGCTGTGCGATGCTGTGCGCTCCGCCTGGAGGCGGGCATTGCTGCCGTTGCGGCTGTCGTAGTTGCTGGTGTACACGCCGCCGGTGACTCCCCCGCCGCCACCGGCCCCACTGCCGTAGTAGTTAATGGTTGAGGATCGCTCCAGACGCCTGATCGGCAAGCACGGTGAGTCCCGCATGTGATATGTGGAGCCGTGCAGGCTATACATGCTCTCGATGTCGGCACGCGGCACACTCGATTGGCGGCGACTGCCACCACCGCAATAGTGCATGCCCAGTATGCTGGGGTGCCGCGAGTCGCAGTTCAGCTTGGGGCTCTTTCTTGGACGGCAAAACAGGGGTGGCGGCAAGTCAGTCATATTGACTGGCTTCTTTTGGATGGCCTTCTCATTGGCACCCACCAGCCAGTACGTAATCACCTCTCCCTTCCCCTTCATTGAGACAAGGCCGCGCTTTTCCGTCAGGTAGCCCCCCAGCTTGTCGAGCGCTTCTTTGCATTTAGCTGATATGTGTATTTTGAGCGCCTCGCCGTTGGACTCCATACGAGAGGCCGTGTTCACTGTGTCGCCGAACAGGCAGTACCTGGGCATGGTGAGGCCCACCACTCCGGCTACCACCGGGCCGGTATGCATTCCTATCCGCAGCTTCAGCGTCTCGTTCGGCCGGTGCGCAATCCTGTGCTGCTTGACTGCTTGCAGCAGCTCCAGAGACATGGACGCGATCTCTCCCACGTGCCGGTCTCCATTTTTAATAGGCAGCCCAGAAACCTGCAGGGGTATGTTTTTACTGATTTAGAATTGGGAAGAAATATGCAGGCTACTTACCACCATATACGCGTCGCCAATCGTCTCCACTTTGTACACGTCGTAGCCTTTGATGATACGGTCGAAAACGGTGTACAGGTCGTTGAGAAAATTAACCACCTGCAGGGGAGTGCTCTCGGCGGACATCGCCGTGAATCCCACTATATCGCTGAAGTAGATAGTGACCTAAAACGCGTGAAAAAATTAGACCTGCTGGAAGATAGAGCTGAGAAATGTTTTTACCAAGTCGTATGAGACCGGCTCAACGCCAAGGCCCTTCGTCAGCTTCTCTGCCACTGACTGAGGTAACATTCGGTGTAAGAGATCTTCGGTTTTCTTCTTCTCCTCGCATAGGAGGCGCGTGCGATCCGTCACAATCTCCTCCAGATTGTTGGCGTACTTCTCCATCATTTCCATCATCTGGTCCATGATGTTCTTGTGCCTACCGCCGCGCATCTTTTTCAGTCGAGTCCTGCAAAGGATTGCAATGGTGAGTGCAAAGTAGGCTTAGTTTGAAGAGGTGTACCTTATCGTTGGAAAGTCCGGTCGAAACTCTGGATCCTCGTTCCAGCAGTCCTTAATGCAGCTGGACACGTAGTCCGGACATAGCTCCCTAATACATTCTAATTCCGGACGGAATGGCTCGGTACCATCGACCGGTTTGTTCTTGACTAAATCGACAATTTCCTTTGGTTCAAACGCCGTCTGTCCGAATGGGCCTTTACGACTAACAATTTCATACATAATAATTGCAAATGCATACACATCTCCCTTTGGTGTCCCGTACATATTTGGATTTCGCAGCAGCTCTGGCGATTTCCAAAATTGATCTAAAATGGAGCGAAGAAAAAGGGGTTAACTGATGCAGATGGAGGATCCTTCACAAACTTACTTCTGTAGTGCTGGTGCTCGCCAATGGACTCACTTTCCGCGCAGTGGCGCAAATCATGCAGACCAAAATCGGTCACCTGGAGCATCCATCGCGATGTGACTACACAATTTGATGACTTGAGATTTCCGTGAAATCCCAGCGAGGAATTATGAATATAAATCATTCCCTGCGAAGAAGAATAGATTGGGATTGAATGTGTGGTGCATGAAGGAGAGTGAGAGCTTAAGTTTGGTAGTGAATTGGGCGGTGTTTGGTCAAGCAGACGCAGACGGGTGGATGCAAATGAATGCATCTCGGAATGAAAGTTGTTTGTCGGTGTGATGTGGAATTTACGAGGAGAACTAATGAATTTCAAATTTGTTCTTATTGATTGGAAAATTATATTGAGAGAGCAGTGTTTCAAGGACCTGGAAAGGATGAAAACAGAGTAGGGTGACGAAAGGATGGTATGGAGGATACACAGCCATTTTTTTTCTTCTTATTTCGAACGAAATTTAATCTGTAAGATCTTCGAGAGAGATGTTTTTAGTCTCATAAAATATACACGTAACCGTTTTAATCATCATCCTGTCAAATATCGGTGAAATAAAAAGTATGAAGAAATGTTGATCCAAAATTTTGTGAAGTTGCTAAAGCTCCACGAGCAGATGGACTTGACACAAAGTAACTAAGAGTTTGACAGTTTTGGAAAAATTATACTTCCGAACAGAGGCGTCTAAAGCTATTATGCATGTTTCAAGTTAAAGACCGTTTTACATCTGTGGGAGCTACGGACGGTGAAGTTTCCTTACTGAGTCAGGTCGAATGGAAAGTCGCTTTTCCTTGATCTAAGTCCTCGAGCCTGGACCCCTTAATTTCGAAATAAATATGCAGACTGAAATGAAGCTTTAGAGACAAGGTATATTGTTATTGATAAGACATAATTTGACTTATATGACAGGAGAAGATGGTATCATGGGTCTGAAACTACTCCTAAAGCTAACTAAGAACATGTCAGAAGAATAAGCAGTAGGAAAGAAACGTCTCTAATTCAGCAACTTTGTCAGGAGTAAAGCTTCCATTTCAACTTCTTCTCGCAGACTAAAGGAATTTGTATTCCTTCTATGAACGTCACTGTTGGTTGCCCCGTATTGAACCAATTAGTCTTTGGATCAATAATTGTGATTCCACCAGACAGGTCTTTTTTTTTGTTGAAGTTTGGGATCCATTGTACTACCAAGCAGTAACCTTCATTTAATGTAATTTCTTGGTTTTCCGAAGAAAAACCAAGATGCGCTTCTGTGATATAGAACTTAGGTTTTCATCAGCGCCAAATAACCGCCACCTGATACGAGTGAAGGCAGGACACTGACAGAGAAAGTGCTCTGAAGTGTCTTTACCTTCTCCACAGGCGTCGCAGAGTGTGACGTCACTGTGTCAAAGCCGACTCATGGGCATAACGAAGGTAAAGTGTCCCGTTAATACGCCAACAAGTCTTCTGCACTCGTTTCTGTCTAGAGATAGCAGAAAAGAAGCGGATTTCTTGCAGACGTTTGGGAGCATACTCTTGGTCACCCTGCATCCTGGAGAGTCACGCCATCTCTGGTTGTGCTGTAGGGAGACCCAACCATCGACGGAGGCACTGACCAGGGACGCGGGTAATCCCAAGGCGGCTTCGGGTCCTACGAATGCCTCTGCTGAACCTAGCCTAGCTAGTTCATCGGCAGTTTCGTTTCCCAGGGATGTCTTACTCGTAAAAGCTGATGCGCTTCTTCATATTCCAATTTTTAATCGCAGACATTTGTCTTGTCCTTCACGTTCTTTGGTCGACAGTTTCTCTAACTATAAATAAGTGTCTTCATGAATTGCGAAAGCCGATGACATAATGGCTTTCTCAAGAAGAGCAAGTTATCGAAATCTGAAACTGTTTCAAATCTGGTTTTGGGGTGTGAAGTTGAAGGTTGCTGATTTAAGAGAGAGAAAGTTTGAAATACTTGGCAGTTAAGGTTTTGGTACTTGTCTTGAACCGTAAGAAGTTAGAATTTAACGACGAAAGGATTCCATGTTTCGGAGTTTATTGTAGCCTATTTCGCTGTGTCTGTGCCAGCAAAACTTCGTCCGAATCGCAATTTGTTTACACTAAGGTAACAGCTCAACATTCCTATTTAGAAATCTAGGGGTTTAATTCTTCTACACTCACTGAGCTTTAGGATAGGATAACAACGAAAATAATTGAATATACTAGGAACTAAGGACAATAACAACGAACCAAGAAGCAATATGACATAGAGATGAACACAGAACTGACGAAAGAAGAAACGTAGGGTAATTTTGACTCAGGATTTAGCTGATGCACCAAAGGGTGGACCAAAATCAATTTAGGTAGAAAATATAACAACTACTCGTATAGGTGCGCGTTTCGCATTAGAGCTGTTTCTATGCCGTAGTGCAATGTAAAATAAAAACTAGTTTTCGAATGTTTGCAGACATTTAAAGAGCTCAAAAGAAGTAGTAGAGGAATAGAGCGCCTCGAGGGGGCTAGAAACTGCTAAACATACTAAAACCCGGAGAGGCATTAGACCTTAAAAGGGGTCTCCCAACAAATTTAAACATACACTAAAACCAACTCTTGAAAGATTTGGACGAAAGACTCTTGTGTGATCAACTTGTGGAAAAAATTTACCAAATTTGCTTTCTGTCGCATAATTAGTGTTTAAATCGTCTTTGGGAAATGTTTTCAATTAAAAATAAAAAACAGGGAACACTGATGCGGAATCGGAAATTATGTGTAAGTCATCTATGCTCGTAAAAGGAAAATATAACGAACAACCTGAGTAGTTGCTAAAGAAATTTGGTTCCTTGAGCACTGTAGCGCTAACAAATCTTAGCGGTACAGTGTTCATTAAGTTTGACACGTTTAGAGCTTTAAGAAAATTAAGTTTTTGATTCAACCAAGATGTTGCACATTAGCATTTCTTATTAATTTTTTTTTAAATTTCAAAAGATGACAAATTATGCAATACAAACGAATGGTAATTGAATGAATGAATCTCAAATACAAACATATTGCGGAAGTACTGCCAAACTTAGGTCAAAGTAAGGCACAATTCATTATATATTCTTTTTTGTTTAAAGCTTTCTAGAACGCAAGAAAATTTCATTTTTGGAAAGGATTTAATTAAACAATTTTAATTTAATTTTTAATGAAAAAAGTGCTGCCAAATCACCATCCATTTCAAATTAAAAATCAAAAATAATTTAATTTGCAATACAAACCTTAATTAAATCATGTATTAATGATGCAATAAATAAATCATCTAACTTAATGTCTTCGTTTTCGATTATATCATATAAACTGCCCTTGGCACAGTAATCAGTGACTAGTAAAATTCTCATTGGCTCAACACAAGCTCCAATAAAGCTATTTATATTATCGTGGCGCAGTTCGCGCAGCAGACGCATTTCCTTCATGATCTCGCGTGAGATGTCCTTCTTTTTTGGAAATTTCAGCTCCTTGATGCGGACGACAACGCCACGAAAACGTGCCGTCGCTGTGAATAATTGATTTGAGCAACGTGATCCAAACGATGCCGCACTCACTAAGCTCAGCTGCGAAGGAAAGAAAAAAACAGTTCAGTTACTACAAAAATGGAGAAAACTCTTCAAGGACAAACCACATGAGTGGAGTGACATGGCTTGAAAGAGGATTGCAGCTGATGCAGCTACGATTGCTCACCTTACTCGGCGAGGACACAATGTCGTTGCCGAAGTATCCTTTTATCTCGGACGAGTCAATTTTCCACAGCAGGCCCTCGATTTCCAGTTCGATCTTCCACTTGCGGTAAATGCTCATCGTTATGACGCCCACACAGAAGAGGACCAGCGCCAGCACCCCGGCCACAACCACCGACGTGATGTGCCGGTCGTCCTTTTCGCACAGCTCATTGAGGAAGCCGCACATTGGCTCGTCAAAGGGTCGGTCACCTCCCGTGGCCCAGTCAACACGAGCGGATCCATTGATTAGTTTGTATTCCTGCAAACGAAGAGAGGCAAAGAGTTAAACACTCGTCTTGATACGCGGCGCACCGGAGCGGTTCAAAGGAACTCAAAATGGGGTTCCTTTCCCCAGGCAAAACTAAAATTGAAAACAAAAAATGACGACTCACTCACTGGAAAATCTTCTCCTTGCTGGAAGTACGCAACAGGTATCATGTGATAATTACAGGTGAGATTATCGCGAAAGTTGTGCTTGGATGGCTTGTAGGCGAGCACGGAGAAGTTACCCTCAGAGTCTCCATTGTGGTCGATCTTAATGGTTGCACCTGTAACACCTAAGGCAAGTAGAGAGAGTCGGGTGAGTTAAAGCACTGTTGATCTGGATTGGTGGGATGAATGGTTGGCTTGTGATTTCCCTCTGCGATGGGTTAATGCTGGGCTCAGCCGTACATGTGGCAGGACGAAGGGCGGGCGCTTCTTGTGGGTGTTGAAATTTATTCGCAAGGATTTAGGATTCAATGTAATTTCTCCTCCGTTTTGGTGTACGGCAGATGGGCCAACAGATGTTCTCTCCATAAAAGCTTGGGTGGCTATAAATTTTCGTCGATTGCTGAAAGCAATATTGTTGGGTGGCCAGATTTGGGAGGAGTTCTATCGTCATTGCTACAAGAAGGAAGACGCAGATTGTGACGCCGAATAAAAAGTCAAGGGAAGTGAAAGAACGTTCGAAGGGAAGTGTGGCCCTTGACTTTAGGAGCACATCCCGGATTCATAATGAATCAAGTAAGCCATGGATTTTTTAATCCCTTGCCAGTTTCAAGATAAAATTCACGGCAGTAAATTAACTGACTCTGGCGTTAATTGTCGAAGCCATTCACTGAATTGGAAAAATTAATTAAAAATGTAGGCGGGCTACTTTCCTGGAAAATTTAAAGCACCCTTGTTTTATGATGTAAACGTCGGTCGTTGCGTAATGGCTTTCATAAATTTTGTAATCTGAAGTTTGCTGGTCGGGCTTTAAACTGTTCAGTTTTCCTAAATCGGGTACAGTGACATTTATTTTGACAAAATGACCAAAATTCGTTTTAGGTCACACCACATGGACATGGATCAGTGGATTATGAATTCTTTACGTCACTAGGACAGAGTCCCGATGCAGAAACTGTAAAAATTCAAAAATCTGAAATATTCAAAATATTGAAAAGCTTGAATTCTGAAGACGCCGAAGATAACAAAATCCAGTTTCACTGGAACTAGCTTAGAGTTCGACGCTGCCTGCACTGACAATAGAAGAAGACTGGAAACGTTGTCAAGAAGCCATCAAAGAATGGAATGATAGACCAGATCTTCACTCTACGCAGATCCTGAAAAAGATCCAAGAAGTGCAAATGGACTCACCACCTATTCGCCAATTTTAAGGCCGCATATGACAGTGTGCATAGAGATGAGGTATACAGTGCCATGTCTAGTTTTGGCATTCCTACCAAACTCGTCAGATTATGTAGGGTGACGATGGAGAACTCTCGCTGCTCCCTCAAGGTCGGTGACGAACTTACCGAGACCTTCAGTTTAAAAAAGGTTTTGGACAAGGCGACGCACTGTCATGTGACTTCTTCAACATCATCCTCGAGAAGATCGCGCGCAACTCATTAGCCATCATGATCTTCCAAAAGTCAGTTCAATTGCTAACTTACGGTGATGACATTGACGTGATTGGACAAATACAGCGAGCCGTCAACGAGCGTTACACTAGGCACTTCGTTTACCTCTCCTCCGCGGTAAATAGAGACAACAACATCAGTACCGAAATCAAACGCAAAATCACTGTTGCCAATTGCTGTTTCTTTGGGCTCAAGAGGCAAAGCTCGCTTTATATAACAGCTTGATCATCCCAGTACTACTTTATGGAGTGGAAACCTGGACGTTACCAAAGGCGGATGAGAAAGCCCTTAGTCTTTTCAAGATAATCGTTTGGCATATGATTTTTGGTCCTGTTTGCGCTGCGTATGGATATCACTGCTCCGGCCTGAAAAGTCTTCGAATCTGAGCCATTGGGAAACAGGGGACGGCCTAGACTAAGGTGGCGAACGCAAATGGAGAAGAACCTCAATCAACTTGGAGTGCGCAACTAGAGACAGCTGGCGAAAGATTGTGCTGGCTGGAGAGGCATGTTGGTTGAGGCTCAGTTTCACCTCGAACTGTATAGCCTCAAGAGTATAAATAAGAAAAATATTTGGATTGGATATAAAGGGTGATTTTTTAAAAGCCATAGGAAAGTTAAAAAAAAAACACATAAAGTTCAGAAAATGCATGAAATCTTTATTTGAATCGATAGTACGGTCCATATAATTTAATGTTTGAAGATTATTTCAAGCAAATGTTAACCTTGACTACGCCTCAAATGGTCCATCCGCTTTGTTAAATTTTGGCATAGTCTTTCTAACATTTTAGCCGGTATCTCACAAATAAATGTTTCAATGTTGTCTTCCAATGCGTCAATTAAAGCGGGCTTGTCTGTATAGACATGAGCTTTAACTTAGCCTCACAAAAAATATTACAAAGGCGTTAAATCGCACGATCTAGGCGGCCAATTGACCGGTCCTGAACGTGACCGTTGCCTTTTATTTTTCGGGATTAGAGAACAAAAACAAATATTAATCATCGAAAATAGCTTTATTGTTTTTTCAAAATATTCCCCATTAAGATCTATACGAAGAACAATTTCTAATGCCAAGCGCTTTAAACATGTAATTTTCCTACACTTCTCTTCCCTTCCTTAAATGCCCTTCCTATACCCTTTTATTTTGTTTTTTGTACAATAAGTTTTAAGTAATATGAAAAATTGTATAACTTTCGGAATTTTTCACAACTTCACAATTTAGTACTATTAAAGACTCATGTCTTATTGTACCTTTACACTAATAATAATAAATTGAATTGAATTGAATTGAAATTGAATTTTCCCTATCTGATTGAGGTATCTCCAAAACATGCATTCTGAAAGCACTAACCGCTTCCAAAACATGCGTTCTGAACGCATCAACCGCTTCTTCAGGTGTCGAAAAACGTTGACCTCTCATTTTAGTTTTTACGTACGGGAATCAAAAAAAGTCATTCGGTGCAAAGTCAGGACTATACGGCGGATGACTCTTCAAATCTATGTTTAGAGTGCTCAAAAATGCAGTTGTTTGAGCCGATGTGTGAGAGCTCGCATTGTCATGGTTGATTTTGCGGATTTCTTGGAAGACAACTGGCAAACAAATAGTTCATTCTCAGAATTGACTGTTCTGCGATGTTCTAGTGGTACGGTTGCGACATGCCCAGTGTTTCCGAAAAAACAGGTGACCATGTGGTTGGAAGTGCTTTGTGCGGGAGTAACTTTTGTTGGATTTTAAACACCCATACAGTCGACTGCTATTTACTTTCGGGCTCATACGCGTAAGTCCACAATTCATCACCTGTCACGATGCTATAGACGTGTTTCGAAGCACCGCGATCGTATTTTTGGAGCACTTCTTTCAACCAAGCGACATGAGCCTTTTTTTGAGCGATTGACAAATCGTGTGGGATTCAACGCCAACAATTTTTTTGACGGTCAAATGTTCATGCAATATTGAATATACGCTGGTCACACTAATGCCTAAGGTTGTCTCAATCTCACGATAGGTCGCATGACGATATTGCAATATCAGTTGGCGCACAGCATCAATGGTTTCCGGAACAACAATTGATTTTGGACGACCGTCACGAAATTCGTCTTGAAGTGAATTACGACCTCGGTTGAATTCACCATACCATCGATAAACACTGGTCCTTGATGGAGCTTCATCGCCAAAAATTGAATTTAGTTCATCGATGCACTGTTGTTGAGTTAATCCATGTCGAAAGTTGTAAAGACTAATCGAACGAAAATTTTCACGATTTAATTCCAATTTTTTGGGCGAGAAGAATCTTTTAAGTTACAGTAAACAACACGAATAGTCCTCGTATGTCAAAACGTTCTGAGTACGTTTAACCTCAAAAATGTCAGACTTTACGATAGAGCTGGCAGTTGCCAGACTGCAACACTAGGGTTGGCCAATCCCGAAATATAAAAGGCAACCTTCGTATACAGCTAATGTCCATCCAATGCTTGTAGAAGTTTATGGCGGTTCGACTGTTAAACTATTCAGATCGTTGTTTCGACACTGCAAAAGATTTCACCGATGAAGGCAAAAAGCGCCCTGGCTACACGTTTGAAGATTTACTGGATCAAGATCCGTGCTAACCGTAAAGTGAACTCGCAAAATCTTTATGGTGGATCCAGCAAATAATTTTATTTCGGTTACAAACATTTTCATTTGTTCAATAGCAAGGAAGTTTGATGTACGACTTAAAAGATTAAGTTACTGTAAAAAACACAAATAGCGCTCGTATGTCAAAACGTTCTAAGAACGTGTAACCTTAAAAAAAGTCAAACTTTAGAATAGAGCTGGCAGTTGCCAGATAACAACACTAGGGTTGCCCAATCCCGAAATATAAAAGGTAACCTTCATAAAATGTCCACCGAACTCGCCTCGCAATAAGTGCATTGGTGCGCGTGCTGTGTGGCATGTGGCACCGTCTTGTTGAAACCACATGTCATGTAAGGCAAGCGTTTGCATTTTGGGCAAAAAAAGTTGGATATCATCTCACGGTAGCGCTCACCATTCACAGTTAAGTTACGTTTCGCATCATCTTTGAAGAAGTACGGTCCAATGATGCCACCAGCCCATAAAGCGCACCAAACTGTGACTTTTCTGCATGCATTGGTAGGTCTTGAAAGTTTCTGGCTGATATTCACTCCAAAATCGACAATTCTGCTTATTTACGTACCCATTGAGCCAAAAATGAGCTTCGTCCAATTTTGACCATAAAGTGGAAGAAGCGTGTGATGAACTTTCTTAACAGAACACGCATGTTGATAATAAAATTCAATAATTTCCAAGCGTTGTTCGTTTGTAAGACGATTCATGGTTAAATTATAGACCAAACTGAAGATATTTGACAGTGAAACAAAACACGAAACGTGCGTCAGCTGTTTAAACCAGTGTTGCCAAAAAGAGAAAAAGCCTAAAAATCACCCTTTATAATCAGGAATAAAGCCTGGCTTGGAACTCTTAAGGCAAAAAAGCCAAACGGCATCTCAAAAACACCAAGAAGCTATCGATGCTCATGAAACTAGAAAATTTCAACCACACAGAACAGTAAAATTTTAATTTCAACGAAGTGAGCGAGAAAGTGAAAGCACCATGCTCTTTAGGAAAACAGATGTCCGATAAGTTGTTAAAGCCACAATCTTCTCCATTTATTTGTTTCGTTCCGCTATGGTTCTTGATAACCATTTCGAACTCTCGTCGTAATTTGTTTTAACGGGTGGCGGTGAATAGACAAGTGTTCATTAAGATATGATACTTCTTATACCTAAAGAGGACTTATAGATGTCACGTCCCAAAGCCATGGTTTTTTCTCTTTACGATGTCACATGCCAAAAACTGTTTTCTTTCGATATTGGAGCCACTTTCTAGGACAACAAAGCAAAATGAACGTCACTTCATACAAATTAAAATCTGTCTCATGAGGCAGACATCATATTAAAGAGTGACTTTCTCAGAAGACTAGCCAAGAGACTCAGATAGAGTCTAGCCTGCCATAGAATCCAGTTTGCAATTTTAAAGCAAAGGAAACCCCTTTTTCCTACAAATCAATCCCCCATATGGATGGCATTAGCTCCTTCCTGACGCTCTCATGCTCCTAGTGTTATGAGAGAAAACGGAAGAAAATGAACGCAAACGTCTATCAAATTGTTCGTTTTTTAAATCCTTAAGAATTCCTCGATAAATAACTCACAGCTGTGCACCCATTTCAAAGGGAAATACACAAACCAACCGAAGGACATCTGCGGGGGATTGAAAAAAAAAGAAGAAAAAACAGACGACGAAGGGATGAAAGTGTAAATACTCACTTTTATAAGTACGATTTTTTATAATGGTTTCTATTATCCTAGTTCCATTACTAGCTACATCATATATCACGTCATCCGTTAAAGGTCTCTCCTCCTGACGCAGCAGCTTATCCAATGCCCAGGCGTAGAGTTTTACGGAATCATAGAGGTAGGCGGCATATATTGATACAAACTGAAACAAACAAAAAAAAATTGTATTTAATTGATTCCCGGGCAAACACAGGACGAAAAAACCCTTTTGCTAGGAACGGCGGCAATGAACATGCAGAAGGACCGAAGAACGAAAGGACCCCATGGATCAACTCCTAACATGGTTAAGGGCAGAGTCGCCGTAGAGCAGTACGAATTGGCAATAATTGTGTTTGTTTTCTCCTGCTGCTGGGTCCTTTCGTCTCGGTGTGCCGATGCGGCAAGGAGGGGAGGGGTGCAAACAAAACAAGGCCGGGGCAATAAAAAACAAAAACAAAAAACAAAGAACCGTAAGGGAAATAGAGTGGTGCGCCGTGCGATTACAGCTGTTGACTGTTTGCATACAAACGAGCTGGAGGACGGGCGGCAGGGTACTGGACTCGTGCGGGACTCACCTTAAAGAAATTATTATTGTGGAACAGTGAGGGTAGGGAGAAGTTAAACGGCTCCTTCGTGTTGTATTCACGAACTTTAGCGGTGAAGTTCTCGTAGTTCTCTGTGGGTGGGGTCGAGACGACGATCAACAGGCTGCGGGCGCGCTTCATGAAGCTCTCGGTCTCATCGCATGACGTCATCTTCTCCACTAAATCCGGCTTCATGAGATATTTCTCGGCTTCCCTGCGGAATGAAGAAAAGACGACAAATGGCAGAATTAATGAGAATCTTGTGTCGTGTCAGCGGCAGACGTACTTGGGCGAATATGTCATCATGTCGACGAAGATAACCATGTACTCCCCCTTGGAGAAGAGTTGCACGGTCTCCATGGAGGCCATCATGTCGACCAGAGCGTACGCGGTCCCCAGGAAGACGTAGATCCGTGTGCGATTCATTGTGTTCTGGATGACCTGTTTTTTTTTTTTTTTTGAAAATGGGGGTAGACTGTGAGTTGGGGGGAGGCCTGAGTAGGTGAGGGGTGGTGCGACGTACCTGATACCAGTAGCCGCTACGGCAGCACGCTAAAAAGTTCTCACAACACTTGTGGTTGTCGATGACCTTCTCGTTGTGGTTGATGGTCATGTTCTTCTGCAATGCCTGCTCCTTCAGGGAATCCGCCACGGTGGTCCAGCGCTCGTCGTGTATTATGGAGAACTTTCTCCAGCCGTAGTACCGCAGCAGTGATATCACGGACTTGGTTACCTGAAACGAGAATGATACGAAACAGATACAGTTCAGTGCTTCTGAGGGTAGATGTCACAACGATGGCGACAACAACGGCGGAGGATAATTCAATTTTTCTCTTGCGTCGAGATCTAATCGAGTTAGATGTGGTCGAGTGCTTGTTGGATGTCCTGGGATGTGCGACCGGCGACAGCAGAATAATCTGACTGATGACCTTTGCGTCCGAAGCAGCTAAAGACCCGGAAAGAGGACAGAAATGACACAGAGAAAGTGATACTTCTTGGGGGAGTGAGAAATGGGTTTTGATTTGCTGAATAGAAGCAGATGGGAAGCGATGAGAAGGAGATGATTAAATAGGCAAACTTGCGACATTTAAGTGAGTTCGAATGCTTCGTAGTTGCCACGACGGAATGCGTTGATGCATATACGAATAAAATCAGGTCTCCGAAGGTGGAACATTTAATTTTCAACCGAGGTGTTAACATTTTTGGTAAGAACTTGAGAAAGAGCCTCAAGCTCTAACTTTTCAACTGTACGTTTCCAGCGAGTCGTAATTAACATCCCATCCTTCTTTCTAAATCATGTCTCTCTGCACATTGGATAAAGAAAAGAGAGTATCGCTTCGCTATTCGAATCGATAATACACTGTCGAACCGAAACGTAAAAATTAGCCAGCCGCGCACTTCCTGTTTATCCAAACAAAGCATTCTGTTGGGGCATTTTTTTTTAATTTTAGAAGGAACGCCCAACTTGGGTTTGAAAAGCTTGGAGAAGTATTTTCTACATGCAACAAACAATTTAATGCACTCAAAGGACGCTTAAAACACGGCAATCTATCGCCAACGAAGCTGTTCAATTTTGGGTGGCACGTGGGTGCTCGTCTGCTTATTGATGAATGCAACTGAAGAGAAATTTGTTTGCGGCATTGCCCAGTTTAACTGCTGCAATCATTGTCACGGAAGATCGGGTACAGAGAGTACAAAGAAACGTCATCGTGGGTGGCTGACTTCTTCTTATGCTGCTTCGAAAACAAGGTTTCGAGTGTAATCAATTTTAAACTTTACAAACTAACCTGCGCTTTAGTAGAAGCACTAGTCGAAGAATGCAAGTTCTGCCTTAATTTGGTCAACAGGCTGAATTCGCTAAAACTTGTTCGGGTTCCGGGACATCACGGGATCAGGGGAAACGAGATTGCAGATGAATTAGCTGGGCAAGGCTCAAAAGAGGCATTCGTAGGGCCCGAACCCACCTTGGGACTACCTGAATTTTCGGTCAAGGCCTCAGTTGGGTCTCCCTACAGGACAACCAGAGATGGCGTGACTCTCCAGAATGCAGGATGACCAAGTACATGCTCCCGCACATAAGCAATAAATCCGCAGGTTTTCTGCTATCCTAAGACAGAAACGGGTGCAGACGACTTGGCGGCGTATCTACGGGACACTTTACCTTCACTGTCACCCTTTGCTATGCCTGTGGAGAAGATGAAGACACTTCAGAGCACTTTCTCTGTCAGTGTCCTGCCTTTGCTCGTATCAGGTGGCGGCTGTTTGGCGCTGATGTGATGGGGACTGAAAGCCTAAGTTCTATATCACAGAAGCGCCTCCTGGTTTTTCTTTGGAAAATGAAAGTTACTGCCTGGTAGTACAATGGACCAGTATTTGAGTCTGGGCGCTTCAGTGCAGTATATACCGACCTCCAACAAAAAAAAAGTTGAAACACACTGGCCGACAATAGGAAATATTGGGCCTTGTGTCGGATTTCTTTTATCGTTGGGTTCAATTAGCTGTATAGGTAAGTGGCCTTTATAAGGGCGAAACGTCATCTGATACTACAGGACAGCCACTTAGACATTAGTTGAAAATCCCATTTAGGACCTTGTGCCCGAGTGCGTCGGTATATGGCGAGAAAACCCAACGGCCAGGATAACGTTGGCACAGAAACTTATTTAATAGGTTTTTGATGTATGCCAGGAGCAGTACCTGGATACCTAGTAAAGTATTCTACCGTAGATGCAACTAACGGTGAGAGGGTTGGGTCGCTAATAATCGAGGGCATTGATTGAGTGCGAAATAGTTGGTTGATGTAACCCCTTACGTTGGTGGATTCACGTACACAAAATTAGAAACTGTCACCTGATAACTCATTCAGACAAAGAGGTGGGTTTTGTTTGTTTTTAAAATGTAGTTTTTTATTTTCTATTTACACAGTGGTGGGTGCCGGTTTCAGGCTCAGGTCTAAGTTTTGTCTTGCGGCATAGTCACTATAACACGAACAGCAGCCGACTGAAGACAGAGCACTCTTAATTGAATGCCTGAAAATAATTAAACGATTTATAGCTGAACAATAGAGATAACACATAAGTTCCGTGGCAAATAGGGGGCGCCACTAAAATCCAATCGACTATTATTGAGCTTCCGAGACAAAGAGATTCCTGATAGTCCAATAGTTCTTCGCATCAGTGGCTGCTCTTACACTCAAATCCCTAAGAACTGGCAACACTTATTTATTGTAAGCCAATTACAAGGGCGAACAGAACATTTACTAAGAGATTTGAAAAGATAAATTTGCTGCTTTTGTAGTTTTGGAATTTTGTAATAGAGTTTCTTTAATAAGAAATTCCTACTAAAAGAAATATTAAAAAAAAGGTCAGAAAGTTTATGCAATGAGGGTACAAACTATTCTTTCCGTTTTCCAAAGATGGCGCCACCAGCAAGTTGGTGCTAATCTTGGAAGCGATAACCTACGAGGGATGTTCAATATGTTCTCTGTATCGGGGTGAGGCTGTGGTAATAAATTGACTTCTTTATAAAGTAATACTATTATTTTAGTACATTCAAGTGAAATTGGAAACATAACGACAACTGAGACGATGACGGTGAAAATTGAGCATCGCGCTGTAATTCAATTTCTCACTAAGCAAGGAAAAAGTCAAAAAATTATTCATGAAGTGATGGTGGCTGTTTGTCAGGGTTCCGCACCTTCATTATCAACTGTGCAAAAGTCGTCAAGTGAGTTCAAGAGAGGCAGAAACAGCATTGAAGACGACCCCCGCTCCGGCGACCCGGCTTTTGATTGTACGGAAGAAAGCATCAAAGAAGTTGAAAAGCTTATTCTTGAAAACACCTGAATAAAGGCTAAAATGATGGCAGAGATCACCAAGCTTTCAGCTGGTACCATTTACACCATCCTTCACGACCATCTTAAACTTTCAAAGGTCAGTGCAAGGTGGGTGCCACAAATGCTCACAGTGCCTCTGAAAAATGTGAGAATCGCATGCTGACCTTTCGGAGATGTGTAGTGAGAACGCGGACAGTTTTATGGATCGAATTGCTGCTTGGGACGAAGCATGGATTCACTACTATGGCCCTAAAGGCAAACAAGAGTCCACCCAGTGGCATAAAAACGGAACAGACCCCCTGAAGAAGTTCTAAATCACTCCGTCTGTCGGGAAGCTCATGGCCACTGTTTTTGGGACTCAAAGGGAATCTTGCTCATTGAGTACAAAAAAAAGGTGAAACCATCAAGGTCACATCCTACGATTACAATTTGCATAGTTTGCGGGAGGAAATTAAAAAGAAAAGACGGGGTAAACTCGCAGCGGGTGTGTTGCTTCTTCATGACAACGGTCCTGTTCACTTGGCGCGAGTTTCCAAGGCTGCTGCGCGAGATTGTGGTTTCGAAGAAATCCAACACCCACCCTATAGTCCAGACCTTGCTCCTAGTGATTATTTACTGTTTCCGGATTTGAAGAAATATCTTCGTGGAAAAATATTTTCGAAAGATGAAGAACTCAAGTCGGCAATAAATGGGAATTTTACAGAGAAAAAGGAAATTTATTTTTTGGGGTTTAAAAAAGCTTATCTCAAGATGTAACAAATGATGTTAGGGGAGATTATATTGATTAAATTGAGCTCGTATTTTCCTTCATATCGATACCGAGAATATATTGAACGCCCCTTGTATCGTGTGGCAGTCGAGTCGTAGTGGGTAGAGTGCGACGGCTCCCAGCTCAACACCAATTTTTTCGAATGTTTCACGGCACCACCTCTTTCGAGCTACCGACAACACTCAAAGAGTATAAAATTGTCTAAGAAAACTTCGCCGGTTGGAAGTGTAGGTCCCTTCTATTCGTGAGAGAACAGTAGTGCGCACAACACCAGTAGTTGCTGATCAAGCTAGGCCCTTTGGACTGTCGAGCCATGCAATTATTATACTTTTCTTGGTATGGTGTTGGTCCATTATATTGGATTAAAGATACCCTGAACCGGCATTTGTACATTTGTATTGGAAGAACTGATGCTCGCATATGCTGAGTGAGAAACGCCACTGAAGTGGAAGTTTATACACGGTAATGACCCGAAGCATCCGGCGGGTAAAGTTAAAGGGTGGTTGGAACAGCATAATGTCGATCCCATTACCTGACTTTCCATATCTCCAGAGCGTAATCAACTGCGAAACTTGTGGGGAATCATGAAAAAGTCCCTTGGAGCTAAAAAGAAGAGTTATGGAGAAAATTCAATCAGCTTGGTGCGCCATGCAGACAAGCACTTGCCGCAGACTGCCCAAAGACGCACGCTCTAATAAAAATACAGGATATTCCACTAAATAAAAAAATAAGTTAAAGAACATCGTACAATAACTATGAATTTACTACATTTTTTATAGTGGTCTTGTTTTTGTCCCCTTTCCATTTTTATAGAAAAAAATATTTTTTGCTATGATCTGAATACTTTGCAACTTTTTACGATTTATTTTTATTTTCCCTTTAATGAAACCAAAAACAAAAAATGTAAATCCTTTAAGTTTGTTAATAGAAAGTTAAGTCCTTTAAGTTGCTAATAAAAGTTAAAATGACATTCGGTGGTCCTATTTTTTTGTCCGTCACTGTGAAATCGAAAGGCTTAAAGCATTCGGCCGTGATATCAATTTCTATTCAAAATTTTGTTTTTCAAGTTTGCTTTTCAAGTTTGAATCGCTGTGCAAGTCCTAAACAAAACGAATGAACAACAGACTGAATAGTCATTGCAGGAAGCGATTTTATATTAACTTGCACTTCATTGGTAATATTCCCGGTACGACACGCTACAGAGTCTTCTAGGTTCACAATACTTTTCTAATCAGTTAACTAAAGGTTGAACAAAAACAGAGAATCTACTGAACAGCGCTGATAAACTTAAACAAACTAGTTAAAGTCACATTCTTGTTTTTGAAAATAAACGCTGTTTATGTTTGCACTTTAAATTGAAGTGGCTGTAGTGTCAAAAGTACGACACTCACACGTCAAAGGAGTTCAGATTGATTCCAGGACTGAACACCTTGCATTTTTCACGGCGCCACCACTTTTGAGCTGCAGACAACCCTCTAAGATAACTGTCTAAGAAAAAGCATCTCAAATTTTATCGTTTGGACACGACAGAAAATTTAAGGCCCCCTCCCAAACAGTAGAGCGCACAACGCGAGTAGTTGCTGAGGAAGCTACGCTCCGGTTTCCTTTTGGGGCAAACCGAATTCGTTGTTGCATATCCCGCATTTGAAGGCAATAATTTATACAAAACAAAATGACTGTCCTTATCTCAGTTGATCATAGCTGGTTATGTAAAGCACCTTCTTGAGAATCACACCAATAGTCTACCTGAGCAGAGGTTTCACTGATTTCAAAAAGAGGACTCAACACAGCGCCCTCTGAATCACGGCCGGTGATTGTCACGAAGAAATGAAGTTGTAGAGGCAATCCTCTTTTAAGGACAGTGGCCGTATTTTCATCTCACCACTCGTTAACCAGCTTCAAAGGTTCAGCACAAAAAAGGAATATATTCATCTACCCACGAAAGGACACTTTTAACAGCAAGTAGGCATATCCGCAGCAATAAATCTGTCCCTGACAACTCATTTATTTCACGGCCCTTGCCATTTGCTTACTTCTCATTATGTCGCCCGATTAATTTTCGCCATGTCACCCAAAACCCTTTGTGGCGCACCAACGACTTATAGTCTTGGTTAATGACAACACCACCCACTCCATCATAATGGCACACGCAACTGCTCATTTCACAATTCTTTCAACGCCCACAATGGATCAAAAAGAAAAAGCTGCTTAATATAGTGTCGACTTACCTGCGTGTCTGGCGGTTCGGTCCTGGCGAATGTCGGTATCGACGAAGCCTTGTTCTCCGAGCATTTCTGAAATTAAAGCGAAATTCATTAGAATTGGTTTGTGTCTCCTTTTGATGCATTCGAACGGACCTCAGTGCAAACTGAACTCCTAACGCTCTCGGAGAGCAGATGAACTCACATCCTGCCACTCGGAATTGAGTCGAAATTTAATAATTCATTCAAGATGCAATTTCCATCCACCTCTTCGAAATGAAAAGTCGACCACTCAACCGCACTCCGCTGCATTCCGCCTGATTAGCATACAATCCAGAAGTTCAACGGTCAAATGCGGTTGAAATGACAGAACTCTGGTTTCCCGATCTCAAAAATCAAACATTTCCCAGAGAGAACTGAGGACGTCGGATTTGCAAGAGTTCAAAAGTTTCGTCCGACCACACCCCCAGGGCAAAGGAGAGCCGGCAGCATCGTTTACAGTGCAGTCAAGGGAGAGGACAAATATTTTGACTTGTTTACGTACTTCTCCCTTCAGCCCGATGAAGCGAAAAAGTCCTACCAAAGCAGAAAGCAAAAAATGTTGAACGAGATGGTGCGGGGAGTTATGAATAGAAAGTGGCTCGGGGGAAGCGTGGGCAGCTAAAGCCTGTTGAATGTTACTGGGGAGAAAAGTAATTGAGTAGCGCGGTGGCGGGGGTGCAGCTACTTGGACGCGAGTTGAAAATCCCATTCAGATCCCTACACTCGGGCTAATTTAAATGCGTGAGCGATGCTGTTTATGGCGGGGAAGCCCATAGGGGAGGCAGCACTTTGCTATGGAAATTTATTAATAAAGTTTTTGTTAAATGTCGGGAGGAGTGCTTCCTGTAGCGGAGGCTACCGCGGAAGCAACTGGTGGGTAGAAGTTACGCTCAGGAGCAGGATTGGATCGCTTATAACCGAGAGGATTGATTGATGACTAGCGACGTAACCTTTTACGTAAGCGAACCCCAACTGGCGAGGATTGGAGTGCCGTGGACTCACTGAAGACAGACGGCTCTTGACTGAAAGACTGCTGATAAGTGACCTTCTCTAGTTCAGAGGAACTCGGTTTCATTTCTTTTGACCGTCATTATCGAATCATTTGCTTAGCAGTACCTTCCTCGAATCATTAGCGAAGTTCTTTGCCAAGGAAAACTTTACAAACTTCATCGTTCATTGTCGGTGTAAAGAAAGTGAAATTATTTTCTCTTGCTGCCTAGTTGATGCGCTGCGATGTGCAAAAACTTATTGAATCTTTCGCTGAGAACTCATTTCACGAAAACGAAGGTCTGCAAAATAGTCAACCTAAAGTTATCTACGGGGAGTGGATCGGAAATCTTGCTGAGCTCAGGTCGGCCATGAGGGAGTAGAGCAGCGAGCGACAGTGGTCAAAGTAATCTAATGAACAACTGTGAATGGATAGAGAAGTACATTGATGCACAATGCTGCGAGAACTGTTATACTTGAAAGTCAACTGGATAACGATCTTTCACGCAACAATGCCGAACAAGGATTCACCTCCTTTACAGGCTTTAATAATAATTGTTGGCGCGACAGTCCACAGGGGGACCAGGGCTACTGTTCTCTCACGAGTAGAAGGGACCTACAGTTTTTTGCCGACTCCGAACGGCGAAATTTGAGAAGCTTTCTTAGACAGTTATCATCCTTTGAGTGTTGTCAGCAGCTCGAAAGAGGTGGTGTCGCGAAAAGTTCGAGGTGTTCAGCCGGGAATCGAGCATAGGCCCTTCGGCGTGTGATCGTCGCACTCTACCCACTACGTCACGGCGGCCACTTTACAGGCTTTGAAGGAATTAAAAAGAAAACTTAAAATTCTAAATTCACTCTGTCGTATACGTGCTATTTTGCTATTTCTTTTCACCAAGTATGACTCTGACTCAACTCCCTGACCCTGAGTTGAATGCACTCGGTCGTATACGCAACATTTTCGTAAAACATTTATACTCACATAGGAAATCATTGGAATGTTTCGACTCTGCGAAACTATCGCCTCCACATGACACGGGCCCTCCGGTCCAAAAAAAGTCGCAATCCCACCGCATATCATTTCGGTTATAGCTCGTGTAGCAAGCACAGTATCGCCCCGAGTGTCATTCCAGCGCAGAGCAAGCGTTACGTTTGGCAATAGATTCTCATCGTTGTTGATCTTCAAATAAAAAGGAGACGGAGATTAACAGTGAATAAGGAATGTAATGATTGGTAAGGGTACCTACCTCATCTAGAGCCATCGTTAGTGCACCGGATATTGCCAAACCTTGTTTGTCCTTGAGTTCGCCTGTGATTGCAGTCAAATAGCCAACATTCAGAACAGTTCGGTTACCTGGCACTGTTATGACACCCGGGACAAGTGCTGTTGCCACCGAGAGCAATAGGAGCAGATTAAAGGGCCAACGCGTCATGGCCCCTTAGGCCGGGGCCGATCAGCGCGACACCTATTGGTTGGAATTTTTTCCTCTGAAACGAAAAGAAAACAAAACCAATTTGTTGAGTTGATGTTTGTTTAGTGGGAATTTGTGATTTTGGAAATATGTTGATGCATGGTAAATGGAGAGGACCTGAAGTTCGAAACCGATTCAAGCAGATGGTAGAACGAAAGTTCTACAATATGAAACAGATTTGTGATGTACTTGCGCCAAAGAATCGTCGTTCCGTATTCATAACTTTCAGGCCATTAATATTGACGCGATCGGAAGAGTCGAAGACCCTGATCTCTTTTACTTTGATGACAGTCTTCTACTTCTTCTTGTGGCGCTACAGTCCGGGGTGGACCTGGGCCTGCCTCTACAGCCAGCACGATCTTTCGCCAGCTGTCTCCAGTTGCGCACTCCAAGTTGGTTGAGGTCCTTCTCCACTTGTGTGCGCCACTTTAGTCTAGGTCTTCCTCTGTTGCGTTGTCCCAATGGCTCGGATTCAAAGACTTTTCGGGCCGGAGCAGTGGTGTCCATGCGCTCTATACGGCCTAGCCATCTTAAGCGTTGTATCCGTAGACGCTTGACCAGGCGCATGTCGCTGTACAGCCTATAGAGTTCGTCATTAAATCTTCTCCTCCAGATGCCATCAACGCAAACAGGACCAAAAATCGCATGCAAAACTTTTCTTTCGAAGAGACTAAGGGCTTCCTCATCCGCCTTTACTAACGTCCAAGATTCCGAGCCATAGAGTAGGACTGGGATGATCAAGCTGTTATATAGAGCGAGCTTAGTCCTTCGAAAGAGGGCTTTATTACTCAATTGCCTCTTGAGCCCAAAGAAACAGTGATTGGCAAGAGTGGTTCTGCTTTTGATTTCGGTACTGAGGTTGTTGTCTCTGTTTACCGCGAAGCCGAGGCAGACGAAGTCCTTGACTACCTCGAAGTTTCTGCTGCCTAGTGTGACGCTCTGTCCGAGACGTCGATGTTGTGTGTCCTTCCTTGATGACAGCATGTACTTAGTTTTGCCCTCATTTACCGCCAGACCCATTTCAGCCGCTTCCGCTTCAATACCAGCGAACGCCTCATTAAAGGCTCGCTGTGTTCGTCCAATCACGTCAATGTCATTAGCGTGAAATACCAATTGAACTGACTTCTGGAAGATCGTGCCTCTGGTGTTGACTTGTGAGTTACGCACGATCTTCTCGTGGATGATGGTAAAGATGTCACATGACAGTGCGTCACCTTGTCTAAAGCCTCTTTTGACATTGAAGGTCTCGGTAAGTTCGTTACCGACCTTGACGGAGCAACGAGAGTTCTCCATCGTCATTCTACACAATCTGACGAGTTTGGTAGGAATGCCAAAACTAGACATGGCACTGTATAGCTCGTCTCTATGCACACTGTCATATGCGGCCTTGAAATCGACGAATAGGTGGTGAGTGTCGATTGCACTTCTTGGGTCTTTTCCAGGATTTGCCGTAAAGTCAAGATCTGATCTATTGTAGACTTCCCTAGCTTGAAACCACACTGATAGGGACCTATCAGGTCATGGACAAACAATTTTAGACGCTCATACAATACGGCAGAGAGGATCTTGTATGCGATGTTCAGGAGGCTTATCCCTCGGTAGTTGGCGGAGTCATAGGGGTCTCCTTTCTTGTGAAGCGGGCAAACGACGCTGAGATTCCACTCCTCGGGCATGCTTTCCTCCGACCATACCTTACAGATGAGCTGGTGCATCCGCCCAACCAGGTCATCTCCAGCTGCTTTAAATAGCCCTGCGGACAGTCCGTCCGTACCTTGGATATTGCTATCTTCACCTCGTCTAAGTCGGGGGACAGAATGCTTGTCTATCATCCTCCGAATTGAGTGGAACATTCTGCCTAACAGCGGTATTTGGGTCGTCATCGCCGTTAAGTAGTCTGCAGAAATGATCCTTCCAGATTCTTGATTTATCCTTAAATTTATTAAATTGATTTTTAACGATCGTGGTGATTTTGATTGATCTTGGAAAGAAATAGTCAAATAATAAAAATAATTGGGTGTTGCTACAGTCCACAGGGGGGGCCAGGGCCTAGCTTGTTCACCACTTGCTCGTCTTGTGCGTGGTTGTATTCTCTTGGAATAGAAGGAACCTACAGTTTTTCGTCGACTCTGAACGGCGAAGTTTGAGACGGCGAAGTCTTAGACAGTTATTGCTCTTTGAGTATTGTCAGCAGCTCGAAAGAGGTGGTGGCTTGAATAATTCGAAAAATTCGTGTTGAACTGGGAATTGAACCCAGACCTTCGGTGTGTGAACGTCGCACTCTACCCACTACGCCACGGTGGTCACGGTACTGATGTTATTGCCCCTATTTACGCGAGAACGAGGAAAGTGTCAGGGACTTGACTTCATCGAAGTTTTTGTGGCCTAGTGTTACGCTATATCCGATGTTGTGTGTCACTCCTTGATGACAGCATATTTTTTCGTTTTGCTCTCATTTATCGCCAGACCCATTTAAGCCACTTCCGCTTCAGTGCCAGCAAATGCCTCAGAAGTCCAGACGTTGACATTAAAATTCCACCTACATTGGCTCTGAAATCATCTATTGTTGCGGGATTGTTGGGATGGACGAAGACTTTGCGTAGACTCAAAGAAAAACATTTAAAAGACGTTAAATCACATGAACGAGGCGACCATCTATTTTTTAGAATACGCCCGATTGTAATGTATACTGTGCGGAATTGATGTGGAAAACGAAAATCAAGTTTAAGCTGTTTATCAGCCCAGTTACGAATTGGTAGCCCTCCGAATGGCTGAATGGCTTTATTTCTTCATTTTCTACGGATGTTGACCGAAAGCGTTTCTTAAAATTCGCCACGATAACGACATACTGGTATGTGAATGATTTCCTCTTGAAGGGAAGCTCAATTGGAGTGTTCTTTGTTTCACTGGATTGAAATATTAATTCATTTTCATTTGTAAACAGAAATTGGAGTTGAATAAAATGGGCTTAATGCACCTAAAGATAGAATGCGTCTGACAATAAATTCCAATAACTTACAAACATGCATGTGTTCCTCTTCTCCTTTACAAATCGTCTCTTTCCGGACAAATGTAGAAGAAGTTAAGAAGGCCACCAAGCTGAATAAAAGGGGCTAAAAGAAATCTTAATTTCCACTTCAAAAGTGGCTTCAAATCACTCCCCTCTCAAGAAATATGTCGATCGAAGCTGCCTCTGAAGGCATCCATTGACTGCCAACAAGAATTGTTTAGTCTACGTCTGACTTACTCCCCTTCATTAGAGACCATCCTCCACTGTCCTTTAGTATAGTGCAAATTACAAAATCATCAAAAGCTTTGCAAATTGTGTCCCAAGGAGCTTCCGACGACGAATACTTTATCAGTGTGATCACTGCCACTTGCCATTCGTCTTGACGATCTCCATCAATTGACTTGATCAGGCAGCGCCGCCGAGCAATTTTCAGAAACCAACCCAATCAAAGACAATTCGATTCCGCGGCCGAGATCAGAAAGGTTGATCGAATTACTGCACGATCCAGAAGGAGGCCAGGCAATTGTCAAACGCCCATATGGCTCCATTATTCCCACCAAACCGACGGTACGAGGATCCACGACTCTCGCAATTACGTAATCCACTTGACGCGACGAGGTCACAACCACATGCGTGACAGCTCGAACGTCGGCTGAGATCTCTGCACACGGGCACCTGCAATTAGCCGAGACCGTCTAATTAGAAACTAAAGCAAGATAATGTCGTCGCTAAGTGATAAGAGTGTTTAACGCCGTCAGGCTAATCTCGGGCACCCTAAGCCGAGCGGTACACAGCGCTCGTTCTCCACTCAAATGCCAACATGTCAGACTGTGTCCCACGGACGTGCACACGCCGCTGCGTCTGACACTAGTGTCATACCAAGCCAACCACATGACACAACTGAATTAGGGACATGGCCTCGCTGTAGACGATTCACAACAAGTGACACCGACACATTAAGAGGGATGTTGTGCGGTGCCTCCTGCTCAGTTTTCACCAAACATCTCGCACAAAGCAAAGCAGATATACAAAAACTGTTGCAGTCCAAAAGGCAATCGGTTTGTTCGAAAATTCACAAGTGTACCGGGAGCATGACGCAATTCGTTTGTTGGAGATTAGGTGCTTAGATGTGATTATATCTGTTGTCTGCGACACACATCCTAATCCCCATGTGCTTGAGCAGAAGTCGCACGCTGACAATCGATGGCGTGTGTGAGTCCTTGTTTGACAACATGATTATGAATGGCTCTTTGGCAATGCTTCAAATATTTACAGCAGGGATTTGCGGACACAATTCAACGGAAAACATCCTTTCAATAGTTGTGCAAGTAAAGCATGCTATCCGATATCCGTGCATCGGATTACAATTTCAGGAGTGGTGCACATAAATTGGCTTAAAACGTGCAACAATGATGTTTACGGTTGGGGCGACGGGACTCCTAATCAGTGGGGTGAGTGCGAACTACCGATGTGGGATTTGGTTTTACGTGACCACCTGCCCTTACGGCTTATATCACGGGGAACCTTTTCCTCAAGAGCCGTAAGTGACGCAAGACTAAACGCCTTATTTACAAAAGTACGAAACTGAGATCCTGCTTGAGAGGCAATCACCCCACCTTGGCTTGTTGCGAAGCCTTTCTTAAACCTCTTCCGCTCTCTGGGTCGCAGCGCCCGGTTGAGAATGCAACTCCACACTGAGAAGGGATAGTCCCTCAACCGTCTTGCCTAGTTGTGCTTAGATAATGAACTAGACAAGTAAGCACAGTACACTATCCTCGACTTTACCACGTTAGGTGGTAAACCATAGCCACCACGATACTCCCACAAGGGCGCCTACCGCACGGTCAGGCTGGAACCGAAGTTCCAGGGGCCCCTGACCTCCCGTGGCACCAGAATATAGCCTCTGGTCAAGCTGTCACTACCAGTCAGGTTCCCTCAAGGCCTGGGTCTGTTAACCGCCATCCATCTTTTCATCATCAGTGATTCCGTTGATACTATAAATAGTGATACGGATGTGATATTGAATGAAGTGTGCGACCTACAACAATAGGTTCAGACACACAAAAATCAGTGCAAGTTAAGGGACGGAGAGCAAGCTAGCTGAAAGAGCATTGTGACGTTGAAACAAGCAAGCAGCAAATTGGTGCACGTGAAGTGTTTTTTCAACTGCCCCTTTGGTTTTGAAGACATGGGAAGAACATGGGAAGGACAATGAGACAAGGGACAAGGATGGTTAACAATTTCCTGTTCCTTCTTCCTAGTGGGTTATAACGAATGGTGAGCGCTTTGAGTGGTGTACTCAGCAGTCGATTAAGTTTGAAAGAAAGTTTCGAGAGCATGTGTGGTAAGGTCACTTATTTGATAAATGTCAAGCAAGGCAAGATATTTATCGGATTCACGGCTGTAACAAGATGAACTTCTAAGGATACGTGGTCTGTTCAAAAACTAATTTTCAAATTTTGCGGGCAACATATAGTGAACCAAAAAAAAATCAAGTTGGACACTACTGAAACAGACATTCTCGCTTGGATATCCTTTGATCTAATAAGAAGCTTTAATAAATTGCGAATGAAAGAAACATTGATGTAATAGACTCCTACATATATTTAAATTTATTTTGTACAACGTGAGTAAATCTGGCAGCACTGAAGGGAGTAAGTAGGCTAGTAGCGCGCGCCTTCAGCCTGTCAGGTTTGCTCACGTAAACCATTTGCGTCCTTCTTTCAGAATCTCTCGCGAGAAGTCGTTATTCACAAAAAAAGTGAAAGAAGCAAATATCTGCCTTCCGCGGTGTTGCTCTCCATTCAAAGCTTCATAAAACGTTTTACAGTGATAGGAGTTTGTTCAAATATGCGCCGTTTTGTTCGGTAATCTGTTTCTATCTAGACGGCAACTTCATAATACGAGGGTTGCCTTTTATTTTTCGGGATTAGAGAACAAAAACAAATATTAATCATCGAAAATAGCTTTATTGTTTTTCAAAATATTCCCCATTAAGATCTATACGCTTTTGCATGCGTTTGGACTAATTGTCGAAGCACTTTTGCCACCCTGATTGATTTATCTCCAAAACATGCATTTTGAACGCATCAACCGCTTCTTCAGGTGTCGAAAAACGTTGACCTCTCATTTTATTTGTTACGTACGGGAATAAAAAGAAGTCATTCGGTGCCAAGTCAGGACTATACGGCGGATGACTCATCAAATCGATGTTTCGAGTGCTCAAAAATGCAGTTGTTTGGGCCGATGTGTGAGAGCTCGCATTGTCGTGGTGAAGAGTGGTCCGTCTTCGGCGGTTGGTTTTCCTGATTTCTTCGAAGACAACTGGCAAACAATTTGTTGTGTACCACTCAGAATTGAAGGTTCTGCGTTGTTCTAGTGATACGGATGCGACATGTCCAGTTTTTCTGAAAAAACAGGCGACCATTTGCCCAAGCAAAGTGCTTCGTGCGCGAGGAACTTTTGTTGGATTAGGCTCAATTTGAAACACCCATACAGTCGACGGCTGTTTACTTTCGTTCTCATACGCGTAAATCTACGATTCATCACCTGTCACGATGTCATAGACGTGTTTCGGAGCACCGCGACCGTATTTTTGAAGCATTTCTTTCGACCAATCGGCACGAGCCTTTTTTGAGCGATTGACAAATTGTGTGCGATCCAACGCGAACAAATTTTTTTGACGGTCGAGTGTTTATGCAATATTGAATGTATGCTGGTCCCAATAATGCCTAAGGTTGTCTCAATCTCACGATAGGTCGCATGACGACCTTGGAATATCAGTTGGCGCACAGCAGCAATGGTTTCCGGAACAACAACTGATTTTGGACGACCTTCACGAAATTTGTCTTGGAGTGAACTACGACCTCGGTTGAATTCACCATACTATCGATAAACACTGGTCCTTGATGGAGGTTCATCGCCAAAAATTGAGTTGAATTCATCGATGCACCGTTGTTGAGTTAATCCACGTCGAAAGTTGTAAAAAATAATCGAACGAAAATATTCACGATTTAATACCATTTTTTGGGCAAGAAGAATCTTTTAAGTTACAGTACACACGAATAGCGCTCGTGTGTCAAAACGTTCTGAGTACGTATAACCTCAAAAATGTCAAACCTTATGATAGGGCCGGCAGTTGCCAGACTTTCAACACTAGGGTCGGCCAATCCTGAAATATAAAAGGCAACCTTCGTATACAGCTGATGTCCATCCAATGCTTGTAGAAGTTTATGGCGGTCCGACTGTTAAACTATTCAGAGCGTTGTTTCGACACTGCAAAAGATTTCACCGATGAAGACAAAGAGCGCCCTGGCTACACGTTTGAAGACTTATTGGATCCAGATCCGTCCCAATCGTAAAGTGAACTCGCAAAATCTTTATGGTGGATCCAGCAAATCATTTTATTTCGGTTACACACATTTTCATTTGTTCAATAGCAAGGAAGTTGGATGCACGACTTAAAAGATTAAGTTACTGTAAAAAACACAAATAGCGCTCGTATGTCAAAACGTTAAAGTATAACCTTAAAAAATGTCAAACTTTAGAATAGAGCTGGCAGTTGCCAGATTGCAGCACTAGGGTTGCCCAATCCCGAAATATAAAAGGCAACCTAACGTAAACTCCTCGTAGAAGCCTCCCTCCTTATTTGCGAAGAACTCGGACAGTCACTTTTCACAAGCCTCTTTTAAGTTCCACTTCACACCACCAAGGGCGTTCGCCATGGACAGGAACAGGTGGTAATCACTTGGCGCTTTGCCCGGGCTGTACGGTGGATGCTATAAAATCTTCCATCCGAGCTCCCGTAGCTTTTGACTAGTCATCAACGAAGTGTGCGGCCTGTCGTTGTCCTAGTAGAACACTACACCCTTCGTGTTGGCCAATTCTGAACGGTACTGGTCTATCGCCTGCTTCAAGCGGTTCAGCTGTTCGCAGTAGATGGTACAATAAAGCGTCTGTCCATTTGGGAGCAGCTTATAGTGGATGATTCCTTTCCAATCCCACCAAACAGACAGTAAAATCTTCCTGGCCGTCAATTTCCGCTTGGCCACTGTTTGGGACGATTCACCGGCCTTCAACCACGAACGTTTTCGCTTGATATTGTCGTATGTGATCCATTTTTCGTCGTCAGTCACCATCCGCTCCAAAAATGGGTCGAGTTCGTTCCGTTTCAGCAGCATATGGCAGGCGTTGATTCGGTGCAGAAGGTTTTTTTGCGTCAAATCATGCGGCACCCAAACATCAAGCTTTTTTTTGTATCCAGCTTTCTGCAGGTGGTTTAAAATGGTTTGGTGATTAACTCTCATCTCTTGGGAGATATCACAAGATGCCACATACCGGTCTAACTCGATGATTTCCATGATTCGATCGGTATTCGTCGTCACAGGTCTTCCGCCGGCTGGCTTATCGATGGTGTCGATTTCACCGGCTCTGAATCATCGAAACCATTCCTCTGCGGTTCATAGTAATAGAGTACCATCTTCCAAAACACCATTAATCTCACGGAACATTTCTCTAGCGGATTTGCCTTGATCGAAGGAAAACTTTAAAATAGTGCGAATTTCAGCGTTAGTGAACTCCATGTATGCACGTCTATAACTGTTGAACGGAATATCCAAACTAATCATGCATAGCGTGGTTTTGTTGTTATGTCAAGACCTTTCAAATGATGTATAGAATTGCCAGATACGAGCTCTGTAGCGCTTTGTACATAGCCGGAAAATTCAAAAGACAAAATGGCGGAGTTGACAACCTTATATAATACTGGTTAACGACTTAAGTCTTTTTTTTCTTATATCTCTAAAGTGGTTTTGAACTGTGTGTTTACAATAGTTTGTACAAACATCCTTAATTATAAGAAAAATCTGTAGACAACAGCCCGAAAAAATATAGCAAAATTTTCACAAGCAGGAAATTCTTTCGCGTTTCATTGATCTTTGGGTAAACAAGTGTGAAAGAAATTTAAGAAAAATACCCATTCTGTGATTTTATGTTTTTTAGTGTGCCAAGCTTTATAAAATGGGTAGAGGAGAAAAAAAAGCAGTGGCAAAATGAAGGTTATCAGAAAACTACAAGAAAACTTCAAAATATACGAAATATTGGGGGAAAACTTCAAAGAAGCCGAAAAGTGATTTCAAATTTAATCCCTCAAGACCCTCAAAACTACGGAAAGAAGAGTAGTCCAGGGCGTCCAAGGGCTATCAGTGACAGAGATATGCGCGCAATTGTAAGAGTTGAATCGAATTCGAGCTTAAAGGCTTGCAAAATCGCTTAACAAGCAGGCGTCACAAACAATGTAAGCGACGTCGATATCGGAGTCTCCAGTTATTCAACGCAAAAAAAGAAGAAACCATCACTTACGGCAAAGCACAAGGACGACAGGGTAGAAAACTCCATGGAGCATATTCATTGGAAAAAACGATGGCGTCGGGTATTATTCACGGACGAGAAGTAGAATCCCTACGGTCCCGATAGTCTGCCATATTATTTTTATATTATTTTTTTATATATTTTATTTTATATTACAAGAATTAAGAAAAGAGGAGTCATAAAAAAATTCATAAGAATTATGAACATTTTTTAACAGACCTCGAACAACTCTTTTCATTTATAATCTATGCATCAGGGTGTACTTTAAGTCAACAAATGAATATTTTTCCTGGGAAGTTTCCCAAAAGTTACGTCAGTAATAGAAAACCAAGGAACGATCTTCATACAGGCACCTCCCTCTTAAAACCCATGTGTGACGAAAGTGAATCAAATCGAACTCAACCTCTGGAAAAACGAACAAACTCCAATTTGTGTTTATCACTTGCAACTTTTGTCGGCAATGCAGTGTTCCAGAAAATGTTCATCTTTTCCAATAAATTTAACTCAAAACTCGCTCAACTTCCCTTTGAATAAATCAATGTTTTAAGCCAGAATTGAATGCAAGGCAGAATACCAGCAGAAAAGAAAGAAAAAACAAAAATCCCACCGATTTATTGACTGTAAACTTGTCAAACGACGCAACACAACATCTGCACTAAAGTCGCACATTTCATTGCCCATCAATCCGCGTTCGGCAAACGCCGCTCTGACGTCTTTATATCGTCCAGCCGGACATCCCTCAGACGGCCAACGAGCACAGGGTGACAAACAAGCAAAAGCCATTACACAGCTGCGCAATGGCTGACAACTGTCAGTGGATGGCTTATCTATGAAAATGGAACCATTTGTGCCGCACCGACACGACCATCTGTATCTGGATATAAATCAGCAAATTAAATGTCGCCAGAGTTTCTATGAGTGGTGCACCGCTCCCCTCTCCCAACTCCCCACGCGCCGTTCCAGAGTGTTGCCAGCTGGCCCTGAACAGTTTGCGCGTTTGCCTAGGCTCAAAGCTGCACTCTGTCATCTGTCATTGGTGCCATTGGCTACAAAACAGAAGCGGGAGCAGCTGAGGCAGCATCAGCGCCACTAGCAGCAACAGCAGCAGGCACCAACAGCTTTCTTACGATCTTTATGTCTTAATGACACGCACACATCCAGTCGAGTGTGCGCGGGAAACGATCCCCAATGGTTTCGACTTCGTCGTCCGCGCACTGAAAGTCTCCCCGCAACTGGAATGCTTAAGTTTCGCTTGCCGAAAACTGGATTTCTATAAATAGATGCCGGGAAAAAACAGCGACAGTTTGTAGCACCATCCGACGAGACTCTTGGGAGCTCCTTAGACGCCAGGGCAGCTAGAGCCAAGTGAGCGGCCGTGTGGTTGCTGGATGTGCGTCTATGTGTGGGGACGGGTGTGGAGGTAGGCTTAGGATCTCAGTTGATCCGCATTTTAAATGATCTGCAACTATACGGTGGATGGACGGGCTGAATGCACAGATGTATGACTTGGACTAACTGGATTCAGACACAGACAGTGAGGCAGCAGATGATTGCCGAGGGAGAGCAGGAGAGAGAGAGTTCAAGCTGAGTTCATGTTCGGATGGCGTTGCCTAGGTTGTTTTGTTTTGTTATGAAACGGGTGTCACGGGAGTGGTTGATTAATTGAAACGAGGTGCAAGGGTGACTTGGTGGCTTCCTGGCATGCACATGGATTTCAACCGAACTAACAGAAACACTCTTGGGGAAGTTAAGTGAAGTTCAAGTTTTATGGGATTGCAAACTGTCTTCAAGCGGTTGATTGGACATTGGACATTTGCTTCTGATCCCTCGATGGGTTTCGTTTAACTGAATGGAGATTGTTGTGGTGATAGTGGTTACTAGTTTTCGCTAATCCCCTCTGAGTTCTAATTTTGGACGTCAGTCTCTCCACTTCAAAGCCCACATTGTCATTCCACAACGGCAAATCTTTTAAATTTGCCTCCTAATCCATAGAGTCAGGTGCCCGGACAGATTAGGCAATAAAATCACAAATGACTAGTCACACGAACAGCATTAGACAGGATTAGTGCAATTAGCCTAACGCGCACGGCGTTGTCAGTGCCTGAGATGTTTTCGCCCTCGTGATGATTCACATTTTTTTTCGGTTCGCAATTTACATAATCTTTTAGTTGCGTATTAGATTTCGAAAAGTATTTTGCGTCTTAGGAGAATGAGGCGGATTTCCCCATCTTCACACATCAGGTGCTCTATTATCTGGGGTTTGTTTGCTTTGTTAAGTGATATCTCTTGCAGAGCGTTAAAGTGCGTAGAATGCGGCCAAATTGATGTCAACGACTAAACGACTATGCAGATGGGCGAAAAATGAGGGACAGATTTTTAACGATTTATTGACTTAGACCACTTTCGATGCGACAGTTGACGTAAGAAGAACGAAGACGTGGAAAACTATACCGTTTCGCAATAATGGGATTTTTCGAAAGAATGGCATTTTAGAATCTGTCACTTTTCAATTTTAGGCACAAATATTTGAACTTTCAGCATCTAAGGAGTTTTGACTCGTCTTGCTTTTAGGTAAATAATTCTACGCAAATTTTTTGAAACTTACAATTTTGGGCATTTTTGACGCATTTTCTAATTACGATAATACTGGGCAGTCTGAAGAGTCAAGTATTTTCAAATTTCTGTTTTTCAAAATTTTGATGACTATCATATCTTTCAGGATTCTGGACATTAAAAAAATTTTCAGCTTGTTGGGATTAATTTAATTTTTTAAGGCATCTCTGCAATATATTGTGCACCAAAAAAAAAATTAGAAATTTCGGTCTTAAGAAGATTTGGCGATTTTTTAACATTTGCAACATATTGGATATTCCAGAATACAAAAATCCATTTTGGCCGTTTTGGAATTTCTGTAATATATTGGAGGTTCCCGACTTTCTAAAACAATCATATCACAATTTTGAGATTCATTAAATCCTTTAAGAACTTTGACCACTTTGAAGTCATTGCCAAATATTGGACATTTGGACATTTGGGCATTTCAAAATTTTAGACTTTATTCAATTCTTTATGCATTGAGGCAATTTGCCTAATTTCTTTTACAAAACATTGGACAGTTCACAACACAAATTATTTAGAATTTTGGGCATTTCCAAATTGTGTGTTTTCAAATGTAGGGCATTTCTGAATTGTAAACTTCTGAGAATTTTAGCCCTTTCTAAATTTTTGGAAGATATTGAACCTTCCAAAATTAAAACTATTCAAAATTTTGCCCATGTGAACATTTTTATTATCCATTAAATATTTAGAGACTTTGACTACTTTAAAATTTTTGAAATATATTGAATATTCCAGTATATAAACGATTCAGGATTTTATACTTGTTGAAATTTTGGATTCCAGCGGCTTCGCCTACCATAATATTTTGGAAATTTTTGGAGCAGTCAAAAATGTTTGAATTCACTGATAAATTAGCAATTTTAAGCATTGTGAATTCTGTTTCTTTGGGGAGATGTGGTAAATTCTATCAGGTGTACTGGTATGAAATGAGGGTTTTTTTTTCTGAAAATAAAACACTAATTATTATTGGGAAAGTTAAAACATTTTATTCAAAGTATTGGTCATTGTTTTCTACACACTTTGACCACCTTTCTAGCAATTTGTGAATACCACGCAAATAAAATTGTTAAGGCAAACCAATCAGACACCCATTTTTGACCTCATTTTTTTTTTTTTTTTTGTTATATCCATCACAGAGTCACACAAAACACTACGTTCTTCAAGTGTTAACTCTCAGTATCGCTTTACACAGCAGATATTTGCTGAGCGACTAAGGATCATCTACCGACTCTTATCGTCTTACAGATTACTTCAATTGTCATCTGTCACATTGAGTAGTTGATATTGAGTTGAGCAGTGCTTTTTAAATTAGTTTTTATTATTAAAAAGTGCAGATTAATTTAAGGATACTTTCGATAAAGTTGATTTCTTAAAATTGGCATAAAAGGATCTAAAAATAAACCAAAAAGGACATGCAGAAGTGTGAAAAATGCAAGCGCCCTATAAGAGGGGAGACTGGCATACGGTGCGATGGTGTATGTACAAAGGTGTTCCACTTAAATACAAGGTGTTCAGGTTTGGACGAATATTCTTGTGACATATTAGGAGTGAATCCCTCGGTGCGATTTATCTGTGATGAGTGCATACTGTACATACAAAATGTGGACATGGTGCTCAAAGATGTGCAGCAGAGTGTTGAAAAAAATACTCAGTGCTTGGGGAGCTATAAGGAAGAATTTGAAAATTCACTGAGGCAAAATGAAGGCGAAGAAAACCGGTATATGCAACGATTAAATGATATAGAAAAGAAACAAAAATTATTCGAAAAGGGTATTATGGAAATGAATAAACTAAATACAGTAATTGAAAGCTTTAAAAAGGAAAATGAAACTGTCAGTGCTGAAGTGAAAAAACTTGCAGAAAGTAAACAAACCACAGTGCCGACTAAACAATTGTCTTTTGCAGAGGCTGTCAAAAATTCTGACATTAGACCAATGGTCCCAAAAATGCTAAAAGGCTTGCCACTTATTGTGAAACCCAAAGTAGCACAAAATAATACTAAAACAATAGAGGACCTAAATAAAAACGTTGACACAATAAATTTAAAAATTTCGAGCATACAAAACATATTGACTATTGCTCTACTATTTTATTTTATTTTTGTTAATAAAATTAACAGTCTTCAAACTTTACAAAATAGGGCAACGAGATGTATACTTAAATATGGATCAAGATCTCATAGTGTTAATTTGCTAAACGAGTTGAAATGGTTGAATATCGAACAAAGACTGAAAATGAATGTACTAATTTTTATTTTTAAATTAAAAAATGGACTATTTCCTGTATATTTACAACGAAATTAACTTAAGAAATGTAGAAGATTTCCGGTTACCCCTATATAGGAGAGATAGAACACAAAATAATGTTTTATACAAAGGAGCGCAATTGTTCAATAACTTAAATACTGATATCAAAAATCAAACCATCACCAACATGTTTTAAGATTTTATTAAGAATGAAATTGAAATTGTAAGAGTTTATTTTTAAACTAATAAATTACTATCTATCTATCTATCTATCTATCAATAAATAATAATAATTCAAATACGTTGCAAAACTCATGTTTTTAAATTCTAATCGTAAGAAGCTAAAATTAAATTGATTTAGATCATTATATGTATTTATACATATTGTAATAGGTTCATTGCCTTTTGTCAAAAAGTAAGTTTCTCACCCGTAGATATCTTTGGGGAGCATATATACTCATGAGAAAAAGTAATTCTGGCCAATTTAACTGATAATTAATAGCTGACGTTGCTTTACGCCAGAAAGTTCAGGTTTGCAAGCCAATTGTTTTGCATCTTTCAACATATTTAGGAATACAACTTTCGGAAAGCATTCTTTTGAACTCGTTCGAGTCTAAGTTTTTGATTATCGTAAGGTGAGTCCCAGACAATGGATGCATATTCCAAATAGGGTTTTACAAACGAAACAAAGATGGTCTTTAAACTGGATATATCGCGAAAATCTTTACTATTTCTTTTTAAAAATCCTAACATAGAATTAGACTTCGCAATGGTGTAATCGTAATGTAGTGAGAAATCCAACTTGAGGTCGAATATTGCTCCAAGGTCTTTAACTTCTTCTAGGTGATCGAGTTTATAATTTTTGACCAAATATCATAAACAATTGGATATGTTATTTTATGTGCCGTAAAAATTTTGCATTTTGCAATGTTTAGATCTAGAACATTATGTTTACACCATTCCGCTAGTTTATGTATATCCGACTTAAACTTAATGCAATCAGCTATACTATTAATCGACAAAAATAATTTAAAGTCATCCGCGAATGTTAGAATTTGGCAGAATTGAATTATCTTTCGTGAACATCGTTTATAAATAAAAGAAATATTAATGGGCCCAAGTGGCTACCCTGTGGCACGTCCGATGTTACCTTTATTATGCGAGAAATATAACTATCGACCTTAACCATTTGCTTCCTCTCCTTTAAACAATTGAAAAACCATTCTAGCATTGCTGAATGAATTCACATGGATTTAAGTTTGTTTAAAAGCAAAGTGTGATGCACTTTATCAAAGGCTTTCGAAAAGTCAGTATAAAGTACATCAGCTTGTAGACGATGCTCTAAGATTTTAAATAAATAATTTGTAAATAAAGATAAGTTAGTAGTAGTGTGTGGTCGCCGTGGCGTTGTGGGTAGAGTGCGACGCTCACACGCCGAAGGGTCTAGGTTCGACTCCCAGTTCAACACCAATTTTTCTAATATTTCACGGCACCACCTCTTTCGAGCTGCTGACAACACTCAAAGAGTAATAACTGTCTAAGAAAGCTTCTCAAATTTCGCCGTTCGGAGTCGGCAAAAAACTGAAGGTCCCTTCTACTCGTGAGAGAACAGTAGCGTGCACAACACGAGTAGTTGATGAGCAAGCTAGGCCCTGGTCCCCCTTTGAACTGTAGCGCCAACAATTATTATTATTATTAGTAGAACATGACCTACCTCGCATGCAGCCATGTTGCCTATTTGAAATAGGCTCTTTTACTAGAAAATACATTTTTTCTTTTACGAGGCTTTCAAACAATTTTGGAATATAGGCCGATAATCGATGAAACCAAATAGTAGTCGGAAGGAGCCAAGTCTGGTGAATACGGCAGGTGGGGTAGCTGCTCCTAGCAAAGTGTTTTGATTGTATCCTGAACCGGTTTTGCTTTGTGTGCAGGTCCATTGTCATGTAGCAAAACTATCTTGCCGTGTCTTCTGGCCCATTCTGGTCGTTTCTCGGTCAATGAATGGTTCGAATTGATAATTTGTTTTCGGTAGCGATCAGTATTAACGGTTTCACCAGGTTTTAGAAGCTCGTGGTACAGCACACCTTTCTGGTCCCACCAAACACACAGCATTGTCTTCTTGCCGAATCGATCTGGTTTTGCAGTCGATGTTGATAGTAAGTTCTATGACTATAGAATTTGCAGTATATCTTTAATTTGTTTTTGAAAACCTGTGTTTATAAGGCACTTCAGGTATTCAAAAATTTGAAAGAGAATGGCCTGTCAGATTTTTTGAATTTGGGTCGCTTTGGGATTTTTTACATTTGGCAAGTGTGCACATTTGACAGATTTTCGAAAGTCAGTTTAATTTTAATTAGATCATTGTTTTACAAACTTTACGTTTCTGTGCGTATTTAGAAATTTTAAATTTTGAACTGTTGGCCGTTTTGAACTTCTCAGAATTCCGTTCCCTTTCAATTCTTAATTTCTGATGTATTCTGAAAGAATTTTTTAGGCATTTTTGCACAAGCACTTTTGCATTTTTATGATTTCGAAGTTTCCTGGTTTCTCGAAATGTTTCTGGTTTCTCGAAATGTTTCTTGTTTCTCGAAATTTTTCTGGTTTTTAGAAATTTTTCTGATTTTTCAAAATTTAGGCCCCTATTTTGGAAATTTCTTGATGAAGAACACATTTTAGAATAAAATAGCATGCCTACCACGAGTTTCTGTTTTGGAGACTCAGCCTTGTGGCTTTCAAATAATTCACAAACTATGTGACAGTCATCTAGATTCGACGAGTTTTAACTTAGGTTCATGTGTTGGAAATGCAATCAAAAGTGTAAACTAGTTTGAGTATGATTTTGTGGCTAAAGGTATATTTGGTGAGAGAATTGTATTGCTATAATCTCTCTTTTTGCTATTTCCAAAAAGGCGAAAGAGAATGAAGACGGTCGATAACGGCGAAGAAAAACCTCACAACTCATTGGCTGTACCCTATTTTGGCTGCAGATGTTCCTCAGACGAACCCCATCTCCGAGAAGATAGAAACTTTACTATCTTCTTAATTGTTTTTTAATTCGTTAGCAGATCTGATTAAAATTCACATCCTATGTCGTCAGTATTTTCATTTCCCCCGACTAAACGTGACTCACTTCATCTTCACACGCCCTTCCGCCTCTGGCACCTTCACTCCAAAATATCTGAGTAGCTGCCAATTTAAAATAGCATGTACCCCTCTCCCACCACTTGGTCTTTAATGAACTCCTTCTCAATTTTTGTTTTGTTTGCTTTTTTTTGTTCCATTTTGTTTTAATATCATTGTCCCACAATTTATGCAAACGAGGGCGACAGATCTTCCCTCAGTCGTTTATAAGTCAGAATTGGAATGCAAATTAGGCGGCGGCGCGCACTGAATCGTGCCGTGTGTGCTGTTCCGCCGTGCTGCTTTGTATAATTTTTTAATTTTCGTCTCTCAAAGTCCATTCAAGAAAACATTCATTTTGTCGTTTAAAGTCTGCGTAATTTCGATGTATGCCGGAGATAGGTTTCTTTCTGTCGGTTTTAGAAATCGATACCGCAAATTCATGCGCGAAAAGTTGAATTAGGAAAATTAATTATTAATGAAGCGAAGGAGAAGAGTTGCGATGCGCCGGAAATTGGGGCGGCTGCGACATAACGAGAAGGCGGCATGAGAGACTTCGCCTCAAGTCCGGGTGACGAATATTATGTGATCGAGTGGAGATGCCGGTTACGTTGAGTCGAGATGAGTCGCTCGCTCTCCACAGGCGCACGTGGTGGGATGTGGTTGCGGTATTTTTGGGGATTCAATTTATGAGTTTGTTCGAGACAATTTGAGCTGACATTTATGGGAGTAACTGCCAGACGGAGGAGTGTCTGTGCGGCTAATTTATTGTGGATTTGGTATAAGGAAAGCTGGTTTACACGTGCTTTAGATTCTGGTTCTGAAGGAGGGCGACAGGGAATGTTGCTCGGAATGTGGATAGAAAGCGTCATGTGACTGTTTAAATAGAACATAATAATTGTAGGGTGCGACAGTCTACAGGGGACCAGGGCCTAGCCTGTTCATCAATTTTTTTTTTATATAATCGACGCATGCAAAAGGGGTTGCGAGTACCCTAAAGTGACCGGATCAAGTCACAGCATGGCCCGAAGGTATAGAGGAAGAGAGGGAGAGGAGGTACCGATGCACATTGGTTTTAAATGCCTGTGGATTGTAATGAGAAGGAAAAAATTGAGCTGAGAAGCATTCTAGATTCGTGTAGTGCGGCTAAGCAACGAGTACTATAAGTCCGAAGGAGGGCCTGTGTGTGAATTGGTGGGCATTCCTAGCGTGTATTGCGGGTGAATTCTTGAAGGGGAGGAATGCAACTGGCTTATTCATCTGAGCATTTCTTGGTAAAATAGCGATAAAAGAGTGACAACGACGTGACATTACGTCTGTGTTCTAACGAGTCAATCGACTTTGATTACTGTCACCTATAATTTTAATCGCTCGCTTTTGAATTCTATCCAGCAGGTGCAGGGAGGTCTTAGAAGCACCTGACCAAATAGGAGCGTTATAATAAAGTTCTGGGCGTATGTAGGCCTTGTATATTGTAGCCAGATCAGAAAGGGTGCAGTACTTCTTAAGGAAGCCTAGACATTTTGCAGCATTTTTGGCAACCTCAAATATGTGATCGTTCCAACTAATTGTTGGGTTGATACACGTACCGAGGATGGAAAGTCTTTCGGTTTCAACAACGCAAGTGCCGTTCATGGATAACGGCTGATTATTTTGTGATCGCTTTAACGACAGTAGACAGCACTGAGTTTTGGCACCATTAAATTCCACTCTATTCTTATTTCCCGATTCGATTATTTTGTCAAGGTCGGAGTTTAATGTGCTTAACATACGCTGCCGTTTCGAGTCTAAAGCCGAAGTGGAGGGACGTGAGCCAAGGTACGAATATGAAACGCTGAGGGTACTGTCATCAGCGAAGGAATGAATAGGATTAGAAGTAGCAGACAAGAGATCATTTATAAAAATGAGGAAGAGTGTCGGAGACAAAACAGGGCCCTGGGGAACACCATCATTAATATGGTGAATATCAGACTTGAATCCATCCAAAACGATTCGAAAGGTAATTTCTAAGCCATTGAAGAAGAGACTCATCGATCCCAAAAGCACGCATTTTCGACAAGATAGCCTGGTGCCAGACCCTGTCAAATGCCTTTGAAATATCAAGCGCAACAATCTTGCTTTCTTCTACATTGTGCAAAGATTGGTTCCACTTTTCAGTGAGATATGCCATCAGATCCAAAGTGGAACGGTTGCTTCGGAAGCCGTACTGCCGGTCATTTAGAAGCTTCCGGGACTCAAGATATTTCATAAGCTGACGGTTTATCAGCGTTTCCATGACCTTGGAGAGAAGGAACGTTAGTGCTTTGGACCGGTAGGAGGTGGGTGACGAACATTCGCCCTTTTTAGGGACGGGCTGGACAAATTCAGTTTTCCACTTACTCGGAAAGAGCCCTGAAGAGTAGGACAGATGGGAAAGCTTACGCAGTATTTTTGCCAGCGTAGAAGAACACATCTTCAGAAGAACAGGGGGTATACCATCAGGCCAGCGGATTTGTGTATGTTTACATCTATAAGTACTCTTGCTACTGTAGGAGTGCGAAAGTGGATTTGCCCCATGGAGAAATTTACGCTCTCATGTACAGGCGGGGACAAAGTGCTATCTGGCAGCGTTGAGGTAGCTGCAAAGTGTGCAGCAAGCAGATTAGCTTTGTCCAAAGAGCTGATAGCTGGAATGTCATTTCAAATGAGCGTTGGGATCGAAGATGAGGCTTAATTCCTTTTGTTTTTTGCGAAAGACTAAAAACTTCTGCTACCCTTGCGGCATTGTAGAACTTTTTGCCTCAACTTTTGGTCAAAGGAGAATTTGACACGTCCTATTAATGCACTACAGTCACATCAGATCCGTTTGAACTTTTTCCGGGCTTCCTCAGAAGGGTCTTTAGAGTCCCAAAAACTGAACTCTCTCAACCTGATAGCCTCTTTGCAGCTCGAGTCGTACCACGCGTTTGCCTTAGGCTTGATGCTTTTCACTCTGTGAGGAATGAAGCACCTCATGCCCAGCGAACGGCGAAATTTGAGAAGCTTTCTTAGACAGTTATTACTCTTTGAGTATTGTCAGCAGCTCGGAAGAGGTGGTACCGTGAAAAAATCGAGGTGTTCAGGCAGGAATCTAATCTAGACCTTCTGCCTGTTAGCATCGCATTCTACCCACTCCGCAACGGCGGCGACTTAAATAGAACATACTTGCAGCAAAATTGTTGTAACGAAACGAACTGGTCTACGCCTCGTAAGTGATGTCAAGCTTTAGTTGTTTCTGATATTTAGCAAAGCTGCCAATCAGATCTCAGCGAAGAACGACGTCCGACCCTTATCTCCGAAATTCTATTTGCAACTAAGAGTTGCCTAGAATCCGACAGTGAGTAGTGGCACAACGGCGAAATATTGCAAATTTAGAAATTTTGAAAATTCCCACTTGCTGTGTATAATAAACTCACGCGAGAAGGTCCAACATCGCCACTACTATCCGATCACCTTATACTACTCAAAGGTCAAAAGTTGTCGCTTTCGATTACCACCTTCATCCCCACCCAACACCGCCGCAATTCCCACACCGCACAGATGGGTTGCATCTGCATTCCAGACGCAAAAACAATCAACAACAATCGCAGCAGCAACCTTTTGTGACCAAGAATGCGGTTTCCTTTCCACAGTCCGCGACTGACTGACAGTACTGCTCACCCCGTCTGCGGCTCCCCTAGCTGCTGCTACCCTCGAGCTCCCTCTACAGTTGATACCCAGGAGGAACAGATCAAAGGTGTGTCAGTTGTGGGTCTTAATTAGCCACATAACAAGAATGGTCTTGTTGTTGAGTTATGCTATCGAATTACACGGCCGCGATGTTATGACTTCCCAACTGGGTATTATTAGCTGTTCAGTGAATCGCGTGGATCCAGAGAAAGGAGAGAGGAAGAGATGCAGATTTGTTCTGTTCTAGCGAATGTCTCGAGTGACTGATACTCAATCAAGCTAGACGCTGACTTTGCTCTGTGATAAGAGTCAATCAGCGAAAATTGTGTCTGCGTGTGTGGAAAGATGTTCGATAACGGGGCATAGTTTGGATTTTTCCAGTTGATTCCTACTGTCAATCTGATTGAACGTGTACGGTGGCAGCAAAGAAAGTGATGACTAGATTGTTGAAACCATGAACGCCGGTAGATGGCAGCACTTCACTTTTCACTTCATTTTACACTTCTTTGCAAAAATTGATCGTAGTCTTCTACGAGTGGTGAAGAAAACAAAAAGTCAAACGGAAACAATGACAATCAGAGAAGCCGCAGCTGAAGTTAAGTCTTCGCCTTCAATGCACTCAGGATTTGTCACTGTACCACATCTCGACGCGGTTCGAAATACATAGGTTCTAGTTTTTTTCCAAAAACATTCTGACTTTAAAGAGAGTTCAAGAGCTGACAAGCACGTCAATTAAACTACTAGACTATCGGCAGACACATTTGCCGTCAACAGAACTACTAGACTATCGGCAGACACGTTTGCCGTCAACGGAACTACTAGACTATCGGCAGACACGCTTGCATTCACTTTTAAGCTGCATTTTTTAGGTTTGAATTTACAAAGACAATCAGCGGCAACCAGAGGAGAAAATAGAATGACCCGGGTGTACAGATCGAAACTCACCACCTATTCGTCGATTTAAAGGCCTCCTCATATGACAGTGTGCATAGCGACGAAATATACGGTGCCATGTCCACTTTAGGCGTTCTTACCAACTAGTTAGATGGCGTAGTATGACGCTGGAGAACTCTCGCTGCTCCGTCAAGGTCGGCAACGAACTCATCGTGACCTCCGAAAAATACTCTAGACAAGCCGACGCACTGCCGTGTGACCTCTTCAACATCATTCTTGAGAACATAGTGCATTAGATCTATTCCAGGCGGGAAGCAGAGAGTCGATTAACATGCACAATAGGAGAGGTGACAGTACGCCACAGTCGCACTGTCGAGAGCACCCTCTATATCGATGAATATGCCCAGTGCTTTCCTGTCAAGTGGACTTTCAATTCTGCCGACGAAATTTCGAAGCGCAGCCTCGGAAGATTTTCCGCGCTGGTAAGCATGTTGCATCTGAGATAGAGGGTGTAATCGCAAAAGCATTTTTGCGCAGATGCATGAGGCATGAAGTTACTCTACAACCCGTCAAACTGTGATCAACTTTGGTTTTGGAGTGAGTGTTAAATTAGGACAATAAATGAAGTGGCGGCATTTCGAAATTTCCTCGCCGTTTCTGTACTAAAAATTCATCACCACTTGAAACCAAACTCACCTCCAAGATAAATCATCAAAAAAGTGCGGAGCGAAGTATTTCACTGAGCACATCCCCGTTGCTGTGAGTGGTTGCATAAATCTTCGCGAATATAATGAAAACAAACTAATCTCGCAACCCCTGGAAGCAGTATTTAATTCTCTTGCCCTGAACATCCTCCGGTAATGTGTGAGAAGCTGTCCATTTCGCGTTCCGTCGCCTATCGCCACCGGCCTGCGGACGCCACTCAAAGCCCATTGTAAAGTTGACTTTATTCAAATTTCAGTTTATGACACACTGCCAGTTCCTCTCCCAGTCAAGGACATTCCCTTGTGTCCTCTGTTTCCTTCTTCCTTTCAATTAAACAATACTGCAGTTTCATTTATTAAAAATTACCTCCCACTCTCTGGAGAAGCATTCTGAGGTCTCGGAAACCAATTGTCAGCAATTCAGCATGTCCAGGCACGCAGCGCAAAAAAATCCCATTTGCGATATTTTCGCTTGCAAAACTGAGGCGAACATAAGTCGTGATCCTTGGTCGGAAACAAACAATTGACTGTGAACGACGGCAACAGTTTCATTTTTTTTCGGACCCTGGGCGGGCTTCTCCGGTTATTGTTTGCGTTATTTCTTCTTTTGTTGCTTTGTTGCCGTTGGGATTACTTTGACAGCACACTGTTTCCAGCGCACGAACATTATCCCTGCCGTATAGCGTGTGAGCGTATGCGTTGTTTCAAATGCTTTTATGGTGATTTCCCGAATAATTAAAACCCCCAACGCCAGGCGGCTGCGGTGCGTTTCCCAGAACCGAAAACATTGGCGATGAAAATGCCACCGGCACTCAGGGGTAATTTCGTGAACTTATGCCTGGCAAAGGGCGCGGGAGTGAAGGACCAAAACAACAGGATACACTCACCGGGGAGAGTTTTTAATGACATTTGGATGATTTTCAGTTAAACGTAGGTAGAGATGGAGTGAAACAAAGTACGCGCACATAATAATGAGCCGTCTGGGATGGGAAAAAAGGACGCGCGAGGGGATTTTCGTTTTGCCGCTTTGGCAGGGATTACTCGTCAGTTAATGCGTTGCTCTTGGTTTTATGTGCTCTTTTAGAGCGCTTGCCTGAATCAACGGAGAACGAGGAAGATCGGCGCCTGGCGTCGATGTATTTTTGACGAGTTTTGTTGACTTAATTTGAAACAATAAATCTGCGATTTAAGCTTTCTTTCAAGAGGCTTCTAAATCCTCGCAAAATTGACACTAAAAAATATTTTGTTTGATTTGAAAAGCTAGATGCCATCCGTGGCAACAGAGCAACGTCGGCGCCTCTGAGGCAGAGAGACGGAAATCTTAGGGACTCGTTTAAATGACAACTCATATGGAATAGAAACTTTTCAGGTCAACCCGGAATCACAAAGAAGTTGTCCATTCTGAGTTCTCGTGCAGTTTCAATTCCTGGCACTGCACGACGTCCGAATAGGTTTAAATGGAGAACCTGTCGAAATCAATGAAACGTCGCTGTTCATAAAGGAAATAAGCTTCCTACCTTTAAATAGTGTGGTCGCCGTGGAGTAGTGGGTAGACTGCGACGCTCACACGCCGAAGGGTCTAGGTTCGATTCCCGGCTCAACACCAATTTTTCGAATTTTTCACGGCACCACCTATTTCAAGCTTTTGACAACACTCAAAGAGAAATAACTGTCTAAGAAAGCTTCTCAAATTTCGCCGTTCGGAGTCGGCAAAAAATTGTAGGTCCCTTCTGCTCGTGAGAGAACATTAGCGCGCACAACACGAGTAGTTGATGAGCAAGCTAGGCCCTGGTCCCCCTGTGGACTGTAGCGCCAACAATTATTTATTTTCTACCTTTAAATAGTCTTTACTGCCAGCCTTGCTGACCTTCTTTCAATAGCCACAGTGGGTGTAGCCTTGTGTTTTAGCACACAGTGAGGGTAGTCTTTGTGCTAGAAATCGACAAGAGGGACTGTTCTCTCGCCAAAAACTTGAGGCCTATAAGTCTAACTTTCTTAATTCTGAACAGCTCGGAGAGGCACTACATGGGCGCGAAATTGCTTTGCGGATTTGGCATCTTTCTCAAAAAATCTTGTCAGACCGTCCGTGAAAACCCTGATGGCAGAATTGAATTTCCACTTGACCTGCGCCTCGTCAGGATGAATTGACACAGAAGGTGCTTTTAACAATGCGACATTTGTTGTGCCACGCAACTAGAGAACACTGCGTCAAGGAATCATTGTTGTGCGTTGTGTTGTGGATAAAAGCAATGCTAATAAAAGAACTATAACCGCGGAATCGTAGGTATACAGGGGCTGACCGCACGGTGCGGTCCTGTTTACCCTCCTATGGTGCATGTTGGTCAACTCCTTGCTTGTCTAACACCTACGCCCAGGCTTACGCGGATGATGTATCTCTCTCCTTCCTCTATACCTTTGGCCCGAGCTGTGACTTAAACCTGGTCACTTAAGCGTTTCAAATAACCCCTTTATCGCGCAACAATTATAAAAAATAGAACATGTAGGTTCACTTGCTACCGGGCTATGTCAAGCGGCTGTAACCTCAAGTTGGCAGGTGGCTCTGGATGTGATCGATGATTCATGTTACAGAATTGTACTTCCAGTCGAGGTTGTGCCTTTCACGAGGAGGAGGCATGTGCTAGTCTAACTTAACTGGTACCAAAAGGTATCCATATTCCTCTTTCCGATGAAACTAAACGAACATTGCTCCGGAAACTTCCAAGTTGGAGTTTTTGGCAGAACTTGGGGTCTATTACCGTGAAGATCTCTTTGGATCTACACGACTTTGATGAGACCTCTTCTATTGTATGCAGCAGTTGTTCGATCGAATAAAACTTTGCGCAAGCACGTGACTCCTGTTTTCGCCTAGTTTCAAAGAATGGTCTATCTTGGCTGCATAGGGGCTTTCGTTAGCACGCCTGACACAGTTCTTGATGCATTGCTAAATCTCCCTTAATTTGATAGCCACCTCACGGTGGATCATAATAGATCATAATAATTGTAAGAAACGAGAGGTGCAGCTGGATTTTAGGGTTTTTAAAAGAGTTGCCAAATAGGATTTATGGTTTTACAATAATAATAATAATTGTTGGCGCGGCAGTCCACAAGGGGACAAGGGCCTAGCTTACTCAGCAACTACTCGTGTTGTGCGGGCGACTGTCCTATCACGAGTCGAAGGGACCTACAGGTTTTTGCCCACTCCGAACGGCGAAGTCTGGGAAGCTTTCTTAGACAGTTATTACTCTTTGAGTGTTGTCAGCAACTCGAAAAATGTGGTGCCGTGAGAAATTCGAAAAATTGTTGTTGAGCTAGGAAACGAACCTAGACCCTTCGGCGTGGGAGCGTCGCACTCTACCCACTACGCCACGGCGGCCATAAGGGGAACACAATGAAAATTGAAATTTTTGGAGAAAATTACATTTTTTGAGAAAATAAAATTTTATGAACAGACCTCGTACGTAGCGATTTGTCAAAGTCATCGATGTTTCGCCTTTTTCCTTGTGAACAGTTAGATTTCCACTCGCGTGCCTTTTCGATGGCGGCTTGTCATATTCACCCAACCACGTCAGCGCACTTTAACGGTTTTTACGATTATGTCTCTATAACATTACACAAGCTTTTAAAAATTCAAGTTGACGAAGTCGACAATCGACATCCGTCTAAAACTGACGGAATTGGAATGAGCGGCAAAACTGCACATGACACTTTTCAACTCGTTGTCACACTGTTTGAAATTGACGGGCGCTTCTCACGTCTTTACCAGGATCTGCGGCAAACAACACTGATTACAATAAGTACTCGTATCGTGGCGTCATCGCAAGATCTTCGATCGTAAGCTCATTAGTAAGTTAATCAGCGTCCATCTCCCCGACTAGACAGAACCTGATAGTCCCGCTCAAACGCGGTAGCGACAGGAAAGCAATATAACACCACATTATTCGCGACATAAATGTCATTCGAATAGGAGCATATATCACACTCCAGGATTACCGGACAAGCAAGTGAACGAAAACCAGAAACACCGCGTCCAATAATAGACCAGCCAATTGTTTACCTCTGCGACTGCCGCATTTGCATTAGAACGACAAGCGCCAAAGGTTACACTCTGAATGTCCGCATCGAGCAGAGCCGATTGACAACGCAACACGGCAACAGCGCCACCACCAGACAACATAACCAGCAATCCAACAACTGTGCCATAAAAAACCGTCGATTAGCCATGAAATGTTGTGTCTAATTTAAAATTACTTAATTTATTAGTTTCCTCCTCCCGCGGCTCTGCTCTAGCACGCTCGCACTTCCTCTGCGAACACATCCCACAAATCCGAACGGAGGCGACGGTTGACACTCGCAAGGTTCATTAAACTTGGGAGGAGGGAAAAAACACAAATAATAGCCCACGACACAGAGAAAGCAATAACAAAGTGCGTCAATAGTGATTTGAAGTGATTTGAAGCCACAACGTGCACACCCACACAGGTTGGTTGGACTCCGCGCGTTCCCATGACAGCGACACCTTCAACTTTGACACTGAAATTGGTTTGTGTCAGATACGAGTGACAGTTGTGGCTTGTCATATGACAGACGCAGACATATCCGCGCAATTAAGAGAGGAGGCGCGTCAAGTGACAAAATGTTTGACAGAAGAGGAGAGACAAAAAATAGTACAAGGGAAGGGAAACGTCAAAGCGCCAGATCGACGACAACACCCGGTGGCGGCAGAATGGCGGCGCTACGCAGTCCCCATATGCGTCCGACAAAACAATAAATGTGCTGGCAACAGCGAAGCGACATAAACGATCGGAATGCCTGACGCGCCAAACTCGTCCGCTACCCTCCGTCTGCCAAGAACGGATCGCACCTCAGCGCCGGTGCTGCCGTCGCCGCCGGTTCTGTTGCCCGCCACAATGAAACGCGCAGAAGGTGGCCGTCGTGGCTGCCTGCAGTGGCAACCTCAGCGTCAGCGGCAACAAAAGCGACTCGTTGACAGCAGTGTTACAGTTCCGCGAATGCCAATTGTGAATGTTTGTTTGCAGCTGTAGCAGTGGCTATCGTGTGTGTGCGTGCGCTCGTTCTTAACTCGCTTCCGCTGCGAAACAAAAATGATAATCGACTCGCAGCTAAGAAATGGAATCAAGAAGACAGCTTAAAAAACCGAACACGTTTGCTTGTAGCCGCAACGCCACCGATCGGAGATCGCTCGCCACTCGCTGCGCTGCTGGTGTTTGTGTCGCTTGGTGTCGTTGGTTGTGTGCGCACGCTGGGCGGCAGTGGTGACAGCGGCGCAGAGCAACGAAGTGTACATTCTCGCGCTCGCTCTCGCACTGTCGCTCCAAGCCGCGCCGCGTCGTATTGTTGTTTGCATATGGCGCGGCGCGACGAGGCGGTGATCTATTTTTAGACCGAGGTATTTTTAAATGGCCTTGAAGTAATTGTGCGCCTCGGGTGGGTGATTTCAGAATATAAATTTGTAAGCGCTACACTGTGGATGAAAGACCGCTATACACACTGGCACGGGCGTGCTGAGCGGCGCGACGCGGCGCGGCGGAGCCACTCAGTCAAGCGCAGCAACCAGTTGGGGACGACAGATGATGGCTGACGGGCTTGTGGGCCAAACGGAGTGACATTGCAGCATCTGTCTAACGAGGAGCGAGAGAGACGCACGCCTGTGACTGTATGAGATACAAACTCGTCGCCGTCGTTGTCTTCAACGAAATCGCGTGTACGCGAAAGATCACTGCGGCGTAGCGTGGAACGGACCACGGGTTGTTGAGCTACGACTGGATGTGTATCTTCTTTGCAAAGTCTACACTGTTCTGGCTTGACTGACGCCGAGTGTGTCTAATTATACATCAAAGTACGAGGCACGTCTTGTTTGTTTTGTGTGAAACGAGAAGCGCTTGTTGTTTGAGATTTGGACATGGCTGGCTATAAATAAATTCTGGCTTCTGACTTGTGACTTCGGCGCTTCCAGTCCGGGTATCATCTACAAACCTGTAACTGAAGAGTGTTGGCCGTGTTTCATGGACTGTCAATTTGTTTGTGGATTTTTTCGGCCATGTACGTGACTTTGAAATCATTTTGCAATGGAGCGTGATCATGTGTGGGATGAGTGAGAAAGGGAGAGGTGGTGGCGTTGGGCTTAAGCAAACCATAAGGCACGTGGAGTACTTTTGGCAGATGACAGATCGGGTGAGAACTGGCTTTTGTTTGATTTGTTGACTGAACAGAAATGATGATTTTTGATGGATGTGCGGTTTGTGGTCGCTTGTGAGGCAGTTGATGGAGTGCGCGAAAAGTGAGGAAACTGTTTCGAAAATCGATGCATGCCAAGAATGCCTGTGTTGAGAGATGTTGTAGGTGCACATCTTTGCATGGACAAACTGGTATGCTTGGGTGTAGCAAAGAGTTGACGGATTCATGCTAGAAAGTGACTTCAAACCAGATGGAAATCAGTAGTCTTTTGGTGTCGAAAATTCGGAAAGTCAATTGTGTCAACTGCGCAGACTCCAAATTTTCTTTCAGACTTTGAATTGATCTGTTTCATCGACTATGGCTTCAGGAGACATAAATTCATCATCATCGACTGGAAATGTCAATGAACGCGAAGGTTCTGGGCATCGAGGAAGATATTTGTCCTCTTCGGCTAAGAAAATCAGTCATCCAGGGTATTGGCGCGAAGATTAAACTGAAACGGCTGACGACCGATAAATCACGACTTTCAACACTTGGCTTCAGTTCAAAACTCCGTCACCAGAATGCATTTGAGCGATAAGGACAAGGCAGTCAAAAGTGCCTTCAACGTGAGTACGGAAACACACACTGCAAGTTTTTAGAATGGAACGAAAAGCTGATTTTAAACGGTTGACTATCTCACATTCGGTGGTAACAAGACAGAGTTCAGTGGGAATGCAAAGACTGCGAGTTTCGTTGATGGAACACGGGGTATGGTAACATTCCAGGAGTTGTTTGCCCCTAATCTGCCCGAAGCAGCGGCGTTGGCACACATCTCGAGGAATCGAATTTGTGCCGAATCGCCCACATAAAAAGTTAAGGGACAGCTTTAGATCGACGAGATCAAAGTAGGAATGAGCTCTTGTTGAACTAAGAACAACCAATTTTGAGGGGTGAACGCTGGCTCCCAAAACGGATTGCTCCATTATTACCCTTGTTGCCTAACTTGGACGGAAGGCCAACAACGCCATCTTTGGAGGTGATAAGTTGACGATTCCTTGGACACCATAGCAATACCCTCAATAAAAGGTGATTTAGAGAGACCCCTGTATAATGAACTCAGAATGCCAGCAAAGATTATTGAAAAAGTCGACACGACAGTTAAGCATGAGTCTATAGTGGCAAACATCGTAGATGAACCGATCCTGGGTGTGGACTTCAGCGGCACAGAAAACTGAGATATGAAGACCTGGAAATTCCACTGAATGAAGGGAAAGAGATGTGTCTTGAAACACACAAGTAGCTGCTTCGGCTTTCTGAATCCTGGAACTCCGATTTTTCTAGACATTGCTTTCAGCCTAAACTCACGCATGACCTAGCTTACAGTTGCTCTCAAAATTTATCACGCTTTTTCCTTAAAAAGGCATTATGACCTACAGAGGGATGAAGTTGGATGCGTTTGACCATTATGTTATGATTTGGTAGCACTTGAAGTTCCTTGTAACGGTTCATGAAGATGATTATCTATTCCCACTCAAAGAAACGATTTTTTGGACCAATGCACTTGCCGTGGTATCGTGATCAATTTTGTGAGTTTGAAGCAGAAGTACAAGAAAAACAATTTTTGTATTACAAATAAAAGAAAAGTGCTAGGTAAACTAATTTGCAACATTCCCTGTTCTGTTGTCTAGTTTAGTCAAATATAAACATTTTGTTAGTTTTAATTAAAGTTTTGAAAAATGGGACCGAATAAAAAACCTCTGAAAACAGCAGAAAAGGACCAAATTGAAGGCCTTTCAATTTCGTCAAACCCTCAAAAATTTGCCTTGTACAAGCCGTGCCAGACGCAAAAAGTTCTTGTCTGATATTGAAGATCGCAAGATTGTTCGTGACTTGAGTATGGAAAAATTTGAAAATGCGGTTCAAATCAAGCAAGCACTAGAAGTCGAGCAAAATATTACCGTTTCTGCGGAAACCATTCGCAGGACTCTAAGGGCAGCTGGTTTAAGAGGAAGAGCCAAAGTAAAAACGCCCTTGTTAACAAAACGTCATAGAGACTTAAGGCTGAAATTCGCTAGAAAACACTCAAATTGGTTGTCTAAAGATTGGGCGAAAGTGATCTGGTCAGTTGGCTCAGTTGGGCGAAAGTGGGTTTGGAAAGGTAGGTAGGTTACGGTGGCTGATGAATGCACTTAGTCCCATACAGGACTAGTGAGCTACCACACCATGTGGGAAGAACCTAAAACCAGCTGGAGCCGATAATAAAGTTTAAAATGTCGGCGAGAGTCATGTAAGCCGTTGAGGAAATAGCTTCCAAAGTGCTAGTGTTTGAGACGCGAGAGCGCCGGGCATGTGTATAACAGGTGTAAGAGAGTTTCTGATTCTTCCTCATCCCTGCCGCTTCTGCAAGGCATGTCGTCAAGGCAGGACACACAATGTCCACGTTTCAGACAGAGCATCACATTAGGCAGCAGAAAATTTAAGATGCTAAAGTTTGTGACCACCGTAGCATAGTGGGTAGAGGGCGACATTCACACACCTCGAATTTTTGCTGCACCACCTCTTTCGAGCTCCTGCCAACACTCAAAGAGTAATAACTGTCTATGAAAGCTTCTCAAACTTAACCGTTCGGAGTCAGCAAGAAACTGTAGGTCCCTTCTACTAGAGAACAGAGGCGCGAACAACACGAGTATTTGATGAGCAAGCTAGGCCCTGGTCCTCTGCGGACTGTCGCGCCATCCAATTATTATTACTTCGACCACCTCGGCTCTTAATAGGGACAACAACATCAGTAAAATAATCAAACACAAACGCCAGCCAATCGTCGTTTCTTCGGGTTTGAGAAAAAAAGCCCTCTCTAGAATGATTTAGCCGGGTTTTTAAAGCTGCATGGACGTTATTAAAAGCAGTTGAAGACGCGCTTGGTCTTTTCGAGAGAAAAGTTCTTACTGCGATTTGTGGTCCTGTTTGCGTTGATGGCATTTGTGAGTGAAAATTCAAGGACGATCTTTATGAGCTGTACAGCGGCAGCTCGTCTTCGGATACGAAACTTAAGATGCTTGGCCATGTAAAGCACATGGACACCACTGTTCTAGCCAAAAAAGTGCTCGAATCTGAGCAATTGGGACAGAGGGCGGCCTAGGCTTAGGTGGCGCACACAAGTGAAAAGCACATTAACCAACTTAGAGTGCTCATTTGGATGGAACTGGCGGAAGGTCGTGCTCGCTGAAGAGGTCAACTTTGGTCATTCATGGTTTCAGAGCGAGCACATTGCAGCTTTATCATAGACCACAACGAAATGAAAATATTCGGATTGATTGGCGCCACCCTACATGGAGCAGAATTCCCCAAATCAACATTTTATTTGCTGTTTAATTTTTGAAAGAAGTGGTCCAATGATGAGACCACCCCAAAATACGTGATAAGTTGTAATACTCTGTAAAGACATTTTGGAATAAAATGGAAATTTTGTTTGTTCCACGAAACAACGAAGTTTGAAATGGATGACAACGTCAGTGTGTATCCTATAAACTTTCTGCATAAGGCTGAAGTAAAACAGTTGCAACGAGTGCCCTGTCTTCAGCGTGACAGATTTTCAAGACTAAGCCAATTTGTTTGACAGCTTTATGTGTAGATTGACAGCGGCAACCAAACAATGCGAAAAATTTACTGACCTTGTGTCGGTAAGGTGGTGGAGCTCATAAAAATGATTTTAACGATTTTGTGAGCATTGCGTGCACTTCAACTTGGCGTTGACAAAGACAAGTGTTATATGCTTTCTTCTGCGCACATGATGCTGACGAAGCTATAAATTAACATTTTGGAGTACCAGCAACAAGCAACTTCCGGAAGAAGCCCATGAAGTGCGTCACAAGTTAAAAGGAAAGGCACTTTATTTCTAAGAAATCAGGAGAATCCTTAGTCAACTTGACACCAAGTTTTATTCATTCGTAAACTATGTGAGCTTCCTCACCTTTACCCAAACAACCTATTCACCATAACCTCAAAAAACGAGTGATTGCAAAATAAACATAACCCCTCGAAGAGCACAATTCTCCAGAAACCCTGTAACGCGATCCGATTATGTCAAATCGCTTCTTAAACTAACACAAAGGCATCCCGAAAACAAAATCAATTCCCTCCGAATCAGCAAAGAGATCTCTGCAAAGGCAGCACAGATTCGGGTTTCGAAAAGGATGTTTTGGTTGGCTGTAAGATATGTTTACATGCAATTGACTTCACTTCCGTTCTCGAAGTTAATTTAGGACCCTAATCATACATCAAATTCCCCAAATTTCTTGAGAAGAGTGTTGTTGTGAGGAAACTCACCCAAGTTGCGAATTTATCGCAAGAGGTTAGTTTTTTCTGTTTAGACTGCAACACAGCAAAAATAGACGTGGGCAGTGGGAGGTCTTTATCGTCGAACGGTGGAATGTACGTCCGAATGTTGAGAGAATTTCATAAGGCGATAAGCTCCTCGGAATGGCATCATTTGTGATTTTTGCCCAGAACTTATTTGTAATCGTGAACTTCTAAGAATAGATTCGACATCACTTTTGCCCAGATGTTTAGAGAGTTGGACAGAGTGTGATGTTATTGCGCAAGAATAAGAGAGCTTCTCGAAAAGGACTTGTGCCACGCCTCCAGACGAATTTTGTGTGAGTTTTCATTATTTTCTTTGCGCCCAAAACCCAAAACAAAGGGCAAACGGAGAAGACCCAAATGATTCTTTGTCTTCAAGTGATCAAAGTCTCCACTTCACTATTGTGTGAAAAACGAATTTTGTGGAAGCTAGCATTATCGCAATTTAAAACATGTTCCAAGTCCAACTGCGATCCCGAGCAACGGATGTTGGGGGACATCGCAATTTAAAACATGTTCCAAGTCCAACTGCGAACGGATGTGGGGGGACATTCTGACTTTCATGGGATTTTTTGTAATTTGAAATTTCGCGAATTCTTGTAGACTTGCGAACAAAGGAATTTTTTTTTAAATTTGGTGGCTGGAGCACTTTGTCACCATCTCGAAATCACTAGAACGTGTCGACGTGACTTGTTGCCATTTGCAGAGTCTGGAGTATAAGAGTGAAGGTCAGTGTGATTCGTTGAAGGTGTGTACATACAAACCAGCAAACAATGGGATTGCAAATTTACAAACAGGAAGAGTTTCTAGCTTTGTCTCGCCGTTTTCTTCGATGGTTTAAAGAGAAGGTACATTTTGTGGACGCCGTGGCGTAGTGGGTAGAGTGCGACGCTCACGCGCCGAAGGGTCTACGTTCGACTCCCAGCTCAACACCAATTTTTCGAATTTTTCGAATTTTTCACGTCACCACCTCTTTCGAGCTGCTAACAACACTCAAAGAGTAATAACTGTCTAAGAAAGCTTCTCAAATTTCGCCGTTCGGAGTCGGCAAAAAACTGTAGGTACCTTCTACTTGTGAGAGAACAGTAGCGCGCACAACACGAGTAGTTGATGAGCAAGCTAGGCCCTGGTCCCCCTTTGGACTGTAGCGCCAACAATTATTATTATTATAACATTTTGAGGACGAGAAAGAAAGAAGAAGAGGCGAAAGAAATAGAGATAAAGGACGAGAGAAAGCTTGTAGTCCTATATTAAGTTCAAACTTCAGTTTTATAGTCTCACAGCTTTCAAAAACAAAAATGTTCAGCAAACCACAATTTGGTTCTTTGACGAATTTTCAATTTTTGGAATTTTTAAAAACTTTGGTCGAAGGTGGATAAGTGGAATCTTAGTGCCGTTTGTTCGGTCCACAAGAAAGAAGACCTATTTGACACCGCCAACTGTGGATAAATTAGCCTCGTAAACATCGCCTACAATATCCTTTCTGCTGTATTGTGTAAGCGTCTAAAGCCGTTTGTCCACAACCTGATAGCTCCTTATCAGTGCGGTTTCAGGCCATGAAAGTCCACCTGGGATCAGAACTTCACCTTAAGACAGATCCTGGAAAAGACCAAAGACGTAGAAGTCGACAATCACCACAAAGTCGTTGATTTTGAGGCCGCATAAGACAGTGTGAATAGTAGAGGTTGTCATGTTCAGTTTTGCCATTCCTATCAAACTCTGTCGCTGCTCCGTCAATGTCGGAAGCCAACTCACCGAGACTTTCTATGTAAACAAAGGTCACATTGTGTAGGACGGAGTCGGAGAACTTTCGGTGCTCCGTCAAAGTCGGTAATGAAGTAACCGGGATCTTCGATGTAAGAAAAAAATTTTTAGGGAAGGCGACGCACTGTCATGTGACTTCTTTAACATCATTCTTGAGAACATTGTGCACAACTCACAAGTCAACCCCAGAGGCACGGTCTTTCAAAATTCATCTCAACTGCTAGCTTACGCCGATGACGTTGATTGGATGAGTCAATGGCATTGAAGCGAAAGCGGCTATACCAGGTATACCAATATGAATATGAGCGTCAAGATACAAATGTTTCGATAGGGAACATTTGTTGTGAACGAGTTCTTATTTGTTTGTTTGTTTGCTATGACATCTGTGAAAAATATTTAGTATACATCAAGTCATTGAACAGACAACATCATATTTTTTCATCGTGTTAAAAATGTCGAATTTTGTACCAGAAAGTGATGATTTGCGGAAAGCATTAATTTTTTGCTTTCATTTGAAGAAAAGTGCTGCAGACTCTCATCGAATGCTTGTCGAGACTTATAGTGATCATGCTCTATCAGAAGCAACATGCAAAAGATGGTTTCAACGGTTCAGAAATAATGATTTTGATGTGAGAAATGAAGAACGTGGAGGACCACCAAAAAAGTTTGAAGATGCCGAATCGCAAACGATATTGGATGGAGATGACACTTTGAGTCAAAAGCAAATGGCAGCAATGTTAAATGTTGCACAACAAACAATATTGACCGTTTAAAAGCTATGAGACAGATTCAAAAGTGTGGAAAATGGGGGCCACATGAATTGAATGAAAGACAGATGGAAAACCGCAAAAACACTTGTGAAATTTTGCTTCAAAGACACGAACGAAAACCGGTTTTGATCGTTACTGGCGATGAAAAATTGATTTATTTTAAGAATCCTAAACGGGAAAAATGATGGGTTAATCTGGGACAACCATCAACATCGACTGCAAAACCAGATCGATTCTGCAAGAAGACAATGCCGTGTGTTTGGTGGGACCAGAAAGGTGTGTTGTACCACGAGCTCCTAAAGCTCCTCTTGAAACCGTTAATACTGACCGCCACCGACTGATGATCAATTTGAACCATGCATTGATCGAAAAACGACCAGAATGGTCCAGAAGACACGGCAAGGTAATTTTGCTCCATGACAATGCACCTGCACACAAAGCAAAACCGGTTCAGGATACAATCAAAACACTTGGCTGGGAGCAGCTACCCCACCCGCCGTATTCACCAAACTTGGCTCCTTCCGACTACCATTTGTTTTCATCGATGGGACACGCATTGGCTGAGCAGCACTTTGGTCCCTATGAGGAGGTCGAAAATTGGGTGTCTGAGTGGTTTGCTTTTAAAGACGAACAATTTTACTGGCGTGGTATTCACAAATTGCCAAAAAGGTGGTCAAAATGTGTGGAAAACAATGGCCAATACTTTGAATAAAATGTTTTTACTTTCCCATTTATAATTAGTGGTTAATTTAAAAAAAAAAAACTCATGTCATACGGGTATACGGTCTGAAGGTCTGAAGGTAAATGGAGACAAAGCGAAGTACATGCTGTCATCAAGGAAGGACATACATAATCGACATCTCGAATAGAGCGCCGGAAGCAGCAGAACTTACGAGGTGGTTAAGGACTTCGTCCACCTGGGGGGCAAATGGGGGCTTCAACATCTGTACTGAAAATAAATGCGGATCACTCATGCCAATCGCTGCTTCTTTGAGCCCAAAACGAGGTTGAGTAATACAGCCTTGCTCCAAGGACTATGCTGACTATTTATATCAAATTGAAAAATTCAGTCATCGTTAAGACGCGAAAACTTAGACGTTACGAAAAGCGCGCGACGAAGTCCTTAGTCATTTCGAGAGAAAAGTTTTGCGTGAGATTGTTTTTCCTGTTTGCGTTTACGACATTTAGAGGAGAAGATTTAGCAGAGAACTCTATGGGCTGTACAGCGGCATGCGCCTTGTAAAGCGTATTCGGATGCAACGCTAAATATAGCTGGCCATGTAGAGCGTATGGGTACCATTGCTCCGGCCAAAAAAGTCTTCAAATCGAAACCAACAACGCAACAGAAGACGGCCTAGGCTGAGGTGGCGGACACGAGTGGAGGAAAGGGCTTCAACCAATTTGGAGCGTGCTATTTGATGCAGCTGGTGGGAGATCATACTGGCTGGAAACATGCTGGTTGAGGCCCAGGTCCACCCCAGAATGTAGCGGCACAGAAAGGAAAAAAAATTTTGAGCCAAGGTAGGTAGGTAGGTAGGTTAAGGTGGCTGATGAATGCACTTAGCCTATTGAGCTAACCATGTGGGTGGTGGGGGTATATCGGCTGGAGCCGATAATAAAGTTTAAAATGTCGGCGGGAGGAGTTTTATTGAGGTGATGTAGGCCGTTGAGGAAGTAGTTTCCAAAGTGATTGTATCTAAGGGGCGAGAGCGCCGAGCATGTGCATAACATGTGTAGGAGAGTTTCTTATTCTTCCTCATCCCTGCAGCTTCTGCCAAAATCGTTTGAGGGAGCCCCTAGCCTGCTAGCATGCTCACCGATTAGACAGTGCCCGGTTATGTCTCCCATGACCAGACTTATTTCTGATCTTTTGAGCGATAGTAGCAGTCTGGAGCGTTTGGGTTCAAGAGAGGGCCACACCTCCTTGGAGACGCGATAAAGGGTATGGTAGACCACCTTTGATTAGTCTGATGGATCGCGTTCAAGTGCAGTTCTGACTTACATGTGAGGGATATTATGGTGTTCGTGTTCCTGAAGTAGTGGTTGCGTTGTGACAAGCCTGGCCAATTCGTCTGCTTGACAGTTTTGAGTCAAAGTCCATCTGAAATGTCCGTGATGCAGGCTTGGAACATTAGTTTCTCAACTACGAAAGATTTCATCCCCGATTCGTATGTTGCAAATGGAAACCGAGTTTCATTCGATTTCAATTAAAATTTGCATACAATTTTCCTCCAAAACTGCCTTGTTTTCAGATGGCTTGGAATTCAAGAAATTGTTGTCCATTAAAGAGATTATTTAATTTTCAAAGACTTGTTCTGCTATCGAGTATGGTTTCACAGACTCCTTGTTGAATGCCGCATTCTCTCTTTAGTATATTCTTATTCCAATTTGCTGCTGTAGCAACCAAAACATTTAATATTTTTCTAAAAGGAACAAAAGAAATGTTTTCCGAAATTGAGAACTTTGTAAGCACAAGTATTTTATTTATTTTTTTGCATTGTAAAACAATAAGTCCTTTTTGGCAACTCTTTTAAAAACCTTAAAATCCAGCTGCACCTGTCGCTTAAAGTCTGCTCGATTAAACTCGCCTGCCAACCCCATTCATTCCAAGAAATCCATTTCTTCTCAACTGTCCTGCTTATTATAAACTCATCAAGCAGGACCTCCGTCATTCCCCATCATGCTTATAGCTGCAGAAGAAAAGATAACCCTGTCCGGAGCTGCTCACATTCTCCATGCCCTTCAGACTCTTATTAAACATGTCAAGCGCATTACTCCTGCACCAATGCCACTTTGGAAAACTAAAAGTTTTCACCCCTAACCATCATTCAGCTGACAAGCACGGCAATGAGGATTAATGCACATCTCAGACGGCAAAAGGAGCTGAGGAGCAACTTTTCTATTCCAAAGAGTGTCATTGCTTTCCACCGACATCCTTCAGTGTCGTCGTCGCTAGTGGAGTCGTCTTTTGTTTCACGACCTGAACTTGAACCTCGTCGCCGTGTCGGTGCAATGAACATGGCCAAGTATCGCATGCCCAACGAGGTGTGAGCGAGTGAATCTATTGATCTGCATCGTGTGCCCTGGCTTACCTTGAAAATCAGCGTGAAGGGAACTCCAATTCAGATGCAGGAACTTGAGCCAGGATGCGCTTTACATTTATCCATATCTGAAAAGAAAAACCAGAAGTGCTTGATGAATTAGGGAAATTTTTAAAGGAAGGAACTTTCTTGCACGTGGCAACATTCAAACTCAAATTTCTCCTCTCGCCGCGATAAGTTCCACTGATTGACACAAACTGCGAATTCGCCAGAACAATTCTGTCACCCAGTTTGCGGACTTCAACACGCTTGTGTACAGAAATGTTCGCCCAAGCAGATATCATTCGCGACTTTCAGCTGAGTTAATAATATTTTGAGGTATAGCACAGCGCAGAGAATTCCAAAAATTGTACCGTGCGTTTATCTAAACTGTTTAAATATCAAAATATTTGCGCAAGGCGACGGAGGGGTATTTATAGCTCACGGCAAACTAGAGTCTTGGACCCTGACGAAAATATTATGCCTGTCGTCTTTATTTGCGACTGCTGGGGAGATTAAGTTGTTGTACAGTGCTGCTCGGTGACTGACGGCATGGGACTCGTGGTTGTGCAAAGAATGATGGGGGGGGGAAAGGAGAGTGTCGTATCAGTTAAGTTTTTGTAGACGCCTGTAACAGTAGAGACCAAATCTCTAAAAGGCTATTCAAGAAAACCCACAGGAACAGATTACACAATTCCTCCATTAATAGTCACTTTGTTTCCTCGATGACGACATGGGTGGCGCTGCTGACACAATAGTACACACTATTTCTTCATTCCTCACAAAGTGAAAAATATCAAACCTTACATTAACGCCTAGCTTGACTCGAGCACCTCGAGAGGTTGAGAGAAAAAGTTTCAGGACCTTTAAAGAAGTTAAAAAGGACCCAAGATGACTGCAATGCATTAATAAGACGCATTAAGCTCTGTTACGATTTAAACTAGAGGCAAAAAGTTCTACATTGTCGCAAGGGTAGTATAAACTTTTGGTCATTCGGAATAAGCGTAAAGAATTTCGCCTCGTTTTCGACTCCAACGCTGCTTAACAATCAAATTCCAGGTGGCAGCTCCTTAAACAGAACAAATCTCAAACTTTCTTCTTCTTATTCTTGTGACGCTACAGTCCGGGGTGAACCTGGGCCTCAACCAACATCTATCTCCAGCCAGCACGATCTTTCGCCAGCTGTCTCCAGTTGTGCACTCCAAGTTGGTTGAGGTCCTTCTCCACTTGACTTCGCCACTTTAGTCTAGGTTGTCCTCTATTGCGTTGTCCCAATGGCACCGATTCAAGGACTTTTCGGGCCGGAGCAGTGGTGTCCATACGCTCTACATGGCCAAGCCATCTTAAGCGTTATATCCGTGGACGCTTGACCAGGCGCATGTCGCTGTACAGCCTGTAGAGTTCGTCATTAAATCTTCTCCTCCAGATGCCATCAACGCAAACAGCACCAAAAATCGCACGCAAAACTTTTCTTTCGGAAAGACTAAGGGCTTCCTCATCCGCCTTTGCTAACGTCCAAGATTCCGAGCCATAGAGTAGGACTGGGATGATCAAGCTGTTATATAGAGCGAGCTTAGTCCTTCGAGAGAGGGCTTTATTAGTCAATTGCCTCTTGAGCCCAAAGAAAAAGCGATTGGCAAGAGTGATTCTGCGTTTGATTTCGGTGCTGATGTTGTTGTCCCTGCTTACCGCGAAGCTGACTCGGACGAAGTCCTTGACCACCTCGAAGTTTCTGCTGCCTAGTGTGACGCTCCGTCTGAGACGTCGATGTTGTGTGTCCTTCCTTGATGACAGCATGTACTTAGTTTTACCCTCATTTACCGCCAGACGCATTTTAGCCAGCCAACGCCTCAGTGACGGCTCGCTGTGTTCGTCCAATCACGTCAATGTCGTCAGCGTAAGCTAGCAATTGAACTAACTTCTGGAAGATCGTGCCTCTGGTGTTGACTTCTGACTTACGCACGATCTTCTCGAGGATGCTGGTAAAGAAGTCACATGGCAGTGCGTCACCTTGTCTTAAATCTTTTTTATCATTGAAGGTGTCAGTGAGTTCGTTACCGACCTTGACGGAGCAGCGAGAGTTCTCCATCAACACAATCTGACGAGTTTGGTAGGAATGCCAAAACTAGACATGCCACTGTATAGCTTGTCTCTGTGCACACAGTCATATGCGGCCTTGAAATCGACGAACTATTCCATTATCTGCCGTAATGTAAAGATCTGGACTATAGCGGACATTCCTGGCCTGAAACCACATTGATAGGGACCTATCAGATCATGGACAAACGGTTTCAGGCGCTCACACAATACGGCAGAGAGGATCTTGTATGCGATGTTAAGGAGACTGCTCCCTCGATAATTGGCTCAGTCAAAGCGATCCTCTTCCTTGTGGACCGGGCAAACGACGCTGAGATTCCACTCATCAAATCTCACACCTTAACTGACGAAAATGTTGAAAGCCTTGCTTTCGAACATAGCTCGGAATATCGACGACAAAGTACTAAAAAAATTGTGGACCTATCCGAAGTGGACTTCACGTCAACGGACGCATGAAACTTGTAAGTTCAGATTTGAGACCGCTCATGTTTCTGACTCACAGACATGCCCATTCCACACGAACCTGTCGGCACCAGATATTAGCTTTACCCGTGATGTTCCTAAATGCTTAGAACTTAATCTATTACCACTTATCACTCGACTAAGCCGAACATCAGTACTGCAGATGCTGACTGTGGAAAAAGTGGTGTTTGGAAAACATGACTGGCGCCGTTTGGCGGCAAAATCATTGATTTTGATTGATTCTGATCGATGACATAGTTTACTCATCATCTTTTCGGTTTGATGGATAAACTATGTAATCAATTAACGTTCTCCTGGCTCAGAGTTAGGTGGCCGGCTCTTACAAAAATTCTTTAACCGTGAAGCTAACCATCGCATTAGCGGCGGAGCAAGCCTGCCGTTTGAAACGCGATTTATCAAATCTCACAAAAGGATGCACCCTGGAATGAACTCAGGACTTACAATTAACTCTTCATACGATGATGCTTCTGATCTAGCTGTCAACTTCTGAACAACCAAGTCTCTTTAGCTTGACAACTGTATACTATCCCCAAGCTTACACATTGTCATTTGCTTTTTACTCTTTCCACCGATGAGGGGCAAGGAAAGTCAAGCAGAATGCGAAAGACTAAACCAAAAGAAAAACCAGTCTCTGATTCTAACGCTCATTTACAATGACATAGCAGCTGTCAGTTCCATAGACAAAGCAAATCTGCTAGCCTTACATTTTGCAGCCAGCTTAACGCTACCTGATTGTGCTCTGTCTACGCCTGTACTTGAGAGTGCACATTTTTCCTTGGGAGAAATCCGTTTTCACACTCGTACAATTTTGCAGGGAATTTTAAAAATCTTAACGGTCCAGATGGTATACTTTCATATGCCAGCGTCTGAAGTGTAGTTCTTTTACGCTAGCGAAACCAAGGCGTTAGTTTGCCTCTGCCTGACTTTTAATGGCTTTTTCTGAGTACGGCGAAAACAGCATTCATCTAGCCCTTCGCTTAAAGGAGTGAATCATCATCATCCACCTCCTACCGATCTATAGCACTTACGTCCCTACGTTCTAAGATGATGGAAATGTTCATAAATCGTCAGCTTATGAAATATCTTAAAACTCGGAAGCTTCTTAATGACCGGCAGTATGGCTTTCGCAGCAACAGATCCACTAGTGATTTGATAGCTTATCTCAAAAAAATACTCATGTTGTGCGCGCTACTGTTGTCTCACAAGTAGAAGGGACCTACAGTTTTTCCCCGACTTCGAACGGCGAAGTTTTGAGAAGCTGTTTATTAGACAGTTATTACTCTTTGAGTGGTGTCACCAACTCAAAAAAGGTGGTGCCGCAACGAATTCGAGTTGTTCAGGAAATCGAACCTAGACATTCGGCGTGTGAGCGTCGCACTCTACCCACTACGCCACGGCGACTTTCTCACTTAAAAAATCCGCAATTGACTAAGGCAGTTGCATTCCTCTCCTTCGAGAATTTATCCACTAAACACGCTTTACTGGTACAAGGAGTGCCAAGCCGTAGTCTCTTAAAACCACCTTCGAACGCACTGTAAAATTTATGGACCGCATCACACGCATATGGATTGCTCTTTCCAGCTCAACTCTTCCCTCTTACTACAATCCAAAGATATTTCAAATCAATGTGCATTGGCACCTCTTCTCCCTATCTCCTCTGTGCTTTCGGCCTGTCCTGTGACTTAATCCCGATCACTAAAGTGTGCCAAAGAATCCCATTAGCAGGCGGAAAACGTTCTCGCGAAGATTGTAAAAATGGGTATTTTTTAAAAGTTGTTTTCCAACGTAGAACCACCGATGCTTTAGCTCCAAATCAAATTGTTTGAAGGGATTTTTCTAGAGGTCCGCAATGTGGTCTTCTGTGGCAGCGATTGAGGAGAATCATTTGAACTTTTCCTTTCCGGGAAATCATTTTCCAAAATTTGGAAAAGCACGGAAGTAGATCGAGGACAAAACTGGAGTAAAGGTTCGATGGGGGTGCTGTTGGTAGTTTAACGCTGCCTATTCGGCGACGGCAACGACGGAGAGGTGAGCCTGTGCAGCGTAATTGTTAACGAGGGACAGATGGAAGTTATTTCCTTCTTGCATTTCGGAAAGCAATCGGCTTAAAAAATTCGCGTAGAAGGGTTGTCTAACAGTTACGCCCTTCTTCAGTAAGTCCATGAAGATCACAGCCTTACTTGCCAACATTTGTTGTTTAACGCTGCCTATTCGGTGACGGCAACGAACGAAATGTGAGCCTGTGCAGCTTTATTGTTAACGAGGGACAAATGGTAGTTAATTCTTTTTGCATTTCGGAAAGCAATCGGCTTAAAAAATTCACGTAGAGGGGTTGTCTAAGAGTTATGCCTTTCTTTAGTAAGTCCACCAAGATCACAGCTTAGTTGCCAACATGTTTCCAGTCAATAGGATCGCCTCCCCTTTCTTCAGAGGCCCTTTGCCTGGTGCACCTTATACTCTGTCGACTGTTCAATAGTCTAGCACAACAGTTATAAGATGATACATAGTCACATGTATTTAAGCAGAGCCTCTTGCCGGTGCTTTTACTCTGCCGAAGGAATTGCGGATAGGTGCTCGCAGATAGTAGGACATGACCCACTCGGACATCTTTGCCATCTCTAATGCAGTGCATTTGTTTGTCTGCCCAAAGATGGATTTTTTTTGTGGTGGTGTGCCTTCGCTTTCTGGGCAACAGAGAGTTTCTCATCAAAAATAAATTTGTAACCAACCAGGGGAGTCACTGCACACAGCCCCTAAGCGGTCTTTAGCTTAACTGCACGATTTGACTTTCAAACTATTGGATCACCGATCGATGCAAGTCTATCTTATTTCTCCTAAATCTGCGAACAGAACATATAATGAAATAAATCCGGTGAAGTAAGTTTACAGTCTCGGTAGTTCAGAATCTGTCCATAATGGTCCATCGTATCCTATCTGACCATCCAGCGGAATGTTACAGTCCTCAAAGAGCAGAGTTCATTACTTTCTCGCAGCGAGCACTTGTGCTTCTCCACTAATAGGGCGAGTCTACGATTCTTTCCGACTTTTGCAGAAGCTTAAAACTGACAACGAGTTCGACTTGAAAAAAGGACTGTTGTGAAAAATGTAATTGACTCCAAAAATTCGAACTTAGACAGCATCCTTCTCCACCAGTCCCTCTGTGTACGGGTGTTCCATCTCAAGCCGAAGTAGCTTAACACTGCCAGACACTTCGTCGTCTCTTCCGTTACAGAAGTATTCAATTTTGAAAACTCCCACCCATCCATCTCCACTTTTTTTTCAAAGATCGCAGGTGTGACCAACTAACGATCTCATTCTCGACACCCGACTCAAGGCAATTTTTGTTTTTCGCCCATCCGCAATCCATGTCTACAAGAGTCCGCCTGTGCATAAAGTCTAGTGGCGCCAGCCAGCGTTGTGCACGCCCCCCGCGATGAATTGGTCGCGCGTCTGTGTACTCAAATCGAGCACCAAAACCTCTAGCATACCAAATCGACCATCAAATCGTGCTCCTCAGCACATTTCCGCAGATATTTCTGTTTTCCGTCAGCTATCGGAGGCAAGAAGAAAGCAAAAAGTGTCGGAAAAAAACAGGGTATGTGCTTTAGCAGCAAATCGCGCGCTCGGCAAATACAAAAGAGCAATCTTTTACCGCAAAAAGCCCGATTAGCGCATCTATTTATAGACGCCCGCTGCAATTCAGTACAATCTAAGTAAATAATAAGCGCTTTCCGTTGTTGTATTCTTTATTTTTTTTCGCCACTCGTGTGCTTCTTTGCTTCTCGATTAAAAATAGATTTTTTTGTGGGTTTTTCTGCAACGAGAATTGCATGATTTGCGCTGAAGTTTGTGGGCTGATACAAGTTTGGCGGGCAGACACTGCCGCCAGTGCGCTGGAGGGTCATAGGGCGGCATCGGCTGCTCGGACTGATGCTGAAGGCGAGCTCTGTTCGGGGTCTTGTGCCGCTCCGGGGCGCATATGGTTATCGATTGGATTTAGGAGATAAGAGCAAATTGCCTAAAAAGATACAGATAATGATGCCGGAGCAGCGCACAAGGTGGTGTCTGACGTCAATGAAAGTGGAACGCTTTGCGTTATCTGCTGCGATGATAAAATTCATATTTATCTGCTTTCCTGTCTAGTGGAGCGCTTCCCAATTGAGAATGAAACGGAGTAAGCGCAGCAAACTTGGAGGGAACTATAATTAGCTGACATGTTATTTCTTGTCGACAGAATGACAGCATTTCACTGTGGGTGACAGCAGCGAGTATTTAACCTTCAGAGGGGAAGAGTGCTTGAAGCAGCACGTTGGATGGCTTCAGTTATGAACAATGAACTATTCCGGGAACTATCAAATGACATATTTGTTAAAGCGTTACTGAATTCAACGGACTCCCTAGAATTGGTATACTTTGGGAAGGGAAAGGGTCCGGTTAAAAAACCGGACTGGGACTTGGACTGGGACTGTAACTGTCATTGGAACTGGGACTGTAACTGGCAGTGGCATTGGGACTTGGCCTGGGGTTAGGACTGCATGAGGACTGGGACTGTGACTGAGACTGAGAATGGGACTGGGATTAGAACTGAAACTGGGACTGGAATTGGGACTGGGATTGGGATTGGGACTGGTACTAGAACTGGGACGAGTACTGTGACTGGTACTGGTACTGGGACTGGAACTGGGATTAGAGCTGGGACTGGGACAGAGATTAGAGCTGTGACTGGGATTGGGACTGGAACTGAAACTGTGACTAGGAGTGGCATTGGGACTTGGGACTTGGCCTGGGGTTAGGACTGCACTAGGACTGGGACTAGAATTAGAACTAGAACTGAAACTGAAACTGGGATTATAACTGTGACTTGGACTGGGACTATAATTGGTACTGAAATTGGGACTGGGACGAGTACTGTGGCTGGTACTGGGACTGGGATTAGAACTGGGCCTGGAATAGAGATTAGAGATGTGACTGGGATTTGGAATGGGACTGTGACTGGGAGTGGCATTGGGTCTTGGGCTGGGTTTATGACTGCACTAAGACTGGGACTGGGACTGGGACTAAGACTGGAACTGGGATTAGATCTGTAACTGGAACTGGAACTGGGATTATAACTATGACTGGGACTGGAATTGGGACTGGTACTGGGACTGGGACTGTCATTGGGACTGGGACTGTGACTGGGAGTGGCATTGGGTCTTGATCTGGGTTTATGACTACACTAGGACTGGGACTGGGACTAAGACTGGGACTGTAATTGGGACTGGAATTGATGTACTGGGGCTGGTGCTGGGACTGGGACTGGAACTTACTCTGTGACTGGGATTAGAAATAGAACTCTGATTAAAACTGTGACTGGGACTGGAATTAGGACTGGTATTAGGACTGGTATAAGGATTTGGACTAGGACTGGAACTGGGACTGGAACTGGGACTGAGACTGAAATTAGGACCAGTTCTATAGGTAAAGCAGAAGAGAAAAAATTATAATTGATAAGCATTGCGTTCAATGTCAATGTCAATGGACGTCATCAACGACCTCCGGCGATAGTGTTGTATGTTCAGCATTAAGGTGTTTCCAACGAACCATTTAATTGTTCTCTATTGAAATCAGTTCTAGTATTCTCTCTCCTTCACATTTTTCTCATCGCTTTGGTTGAAACCACAAAACAAGTGCCGAGGAGCTAAATCGAATCTCCCCTCGGCATGTGCTGTCGTCCACCACCAATACCAAGAAACGACAAAGGCCACAGAATGAAATAATTATCTTGAAAGGACCTTTTGTGCTCCGAATGAACATCTCGTGAGTGCTCATTGTGAGGAAGTGGACATGACCGACAAAAGCTTAAAAGAGGTTTTGCAATTATTTCAAATCGAACTGGTGAAACTCGGGAACCTCGGTCGTCAATGGCGAAGAGAACGACTGAGAGAGAGAAATTTCAAATCGGCATAATGGAGATGACCTTGAGTGGAGTGAAACATTCTTCTCACGTACTGTCCCGCCTGCATCGAACGCATACGAATTGCATTTGTAACGAAAAGCACGTGTCCACCCACCAAACTGCAGGAAGGAAGCTCATCATTCCACCACCGACGAACGAAGCAACACCCGGAAGAGCGCACTCTAATTGCCTTAATCGGTAAACAACAAAAGGGGTGTTGGAAATTAGGCTTGTCAGTCCATCAGTCATCAAATTACCGCAATGACGCACCGTTCAATCTAATTAAGCAATCACCCGGGCATCAAGTGGAATTACATGATTATTTACCAACACGCCTCCGCCAAGCCCCCGTAATGCCTGCTGCCGCCCCCTGCGCACAGCGAATGCTCGCCGATTAGTGCTCATTATCTGAGAGTTCATCGCTTGTGGATCCTTTAAGCATTCCTCAATTAAGCACCCGGCCACCCTTCTGCTAAAGAAGGGTGTACGTTATCGAATATAAGTGCACAGTTGGCATAGTTGCCAATTAATCGGCTTTTGCGTGACACGTGTTGCGATTTTGGCGCCCAACGCTAGACTCCTGATTCCTTCCTCCACTTAATTTGACATTCGCTCGTCTCGTGAATTGCAAAATGAAAAAAAATTTAAACACAGTCACAGATATACAAATCGGCCAGCTGATGGCAACGGCTGCGGGTGGATGCTTTCTAGCAAGGGGTAAATCTGATATTTAGACTGTGCCCGCTAATGAGATCACGTCGTGTGATCGTTTAGCGAAGCGTTAATTAAAAAACCTCTGCCAAACCGCACCGCAACTGGCTGACAATGTTGCAGAGCTTAAATGGGAAGAAACGTCGATCTTATTAGAGAATGCCGAAGGGTAGATGTGAGCAGTTTTGGTTTTTGTGAATTTCGCAACAGACACGATCGCTCACATGATCGATTTGATTTGATCAACTGTTGAATAGGTTATTTTGGGTGGTATTTGTGATGAACGTCTATTTTGGGTACAAAATGGCACAAAAATTAGCACATGAGAGGAGTGACATCTGATGCTTAGCACGTTACTTTTTTTGAAATTCAAATTCATACAAAAGCTCTTGACCAGTCGAAATTTCAAGAAGGATCAGTGATTGGTAAAATAACATTTTTCGTATTCATCAAGTCTAAGGCGAGCAAGGGCATCTAAGAACAAGAAATCGTGTCTGATTGGAGTGGTTTACTAATTAACAGAAAGAGAGAACTCCCTGGAGGCCTTTTGAAAGCCTACATCTTCTTGAGTAATTGACAGTTTTTTTTTAGGTTGACTTTTGGAAAAAGTTGTAAAGCTTCTGGGAATACAAAGGTTACCTTTTATATATCGGGATTAGGAAACCCTAGTGTTGCAATCTGGCAACTGCCAGCTCTATCATAAAGTTTGACATTACTGAGGTTATACGTACTCAGAACGTTTTGGCATACGAGCGCTATTTGTGTTGTTTACAGTAACTTAAAAGATCCATCTCTCCCAAAAAATGGAATTAAATCGTGAAAATTTTCGTTTGATTAGTTTTTACAACTTTCGACGTGGATTATTATATTTGTTATTCCGAAATATAAAAGGCAACCCTCGCATTATTTGCATCTGGGAGCACTACAATTTGCGTTCAGAAGGTTCAATTCTAAGCTTTATTCAGTTTAAAAATCCAAATTACGTTTTTCTACCCACTCTGGATGCACTGGATTCGCAAAAGAAATGTAGTCTTGGTTGCGGAAGTAGCATAACACAGCACAGAATGCCAGTGTGGAGAAATGTACTCTTGAAAGAAGACTGACAGTGTGATGCAGAGCTAAACATGCATGCCTGCAGGAAGATCTAAACTCTGGTTAGTGCGACCATGTGCACAATGCGTCACATAGACAAGAATTACTCTCTGAATGTTGTCAGCAACTCTAAAGTGGTGCCATTAAAAGTTCGGGGCGTTCAACTAGGAATCGAACGTGGGACCTTCGCGGTGTCGCACTCTACCCAGAATGTCACGGGGGCCATATAGGAATGGAATCTCCAAAAAAAAACCTATTTCTTACGTGAACGTTCTCGAAATGAGAAAGGAAGTTAGGAAACTAAATATTTCCATTTTGCAATGCGATGCCCTTTTTTCACAATCCTTGCCACACCCTCAATTGGGGTTGCTGTTGAGCAAACAAATTTTCATTGCTTAAATCCCCTTCAAAACAGAACCCACCAGTCATGCTCTCGATTGTTCGAGGCAACGAAGAGTTTTCGAATTTCAGTATTTGCTGGGAGCGCAAAAGACAATGCAAAACTTTGTCAAATGGCAGGGAATTAAGTGCAAAAGCGGCTTTGCGAAACAAGGACGCGCTTTGCATACCAACGCTCTGCTCTGACAGAAGTGGGTGCATCCCCCGAAACCGCAATACATTCCGAAGCTCCGTGCTGAGCCCAAACAAAGTGACATCTAATCGAGCAACTAAACTGAATCCCGAACGAAGTGCAGATGCGGTTCATTGCGAATGAAGTCTAGCAATCTGGACGTCCTGTGAAATAATCTGAATGATGCAAAACGAGGTATGGACATCAGCAAACAGCAGCCTCGCAGAGTCGTTACGACATTGGCTGGAGGGTTTGCAACTTTTTGCATCTTAGCGGATGCTAATTCCTTGTACAAATGAGTGCGGAGGTTAAGAGGAGGTTAGATAATGTATTTGCTGATTTTCCTCAGATTCTTGAAACGCGTTGTTTCCAAAGAGGGAGGAGGATTGCGTCTGTCTGTATTTGTTGATTTTTCTCAGATGCTTGAAAAACGTGGTTTCCAAAGAGGGAGGAGGTTTGGGTCTGTCTGTAGCACTAACATTAATTTAACTTAGTTTGTAGCTTATGGAAGACCGTGCAGCACTCCACTGAGGCGTTGTTTTTTGAGGGACATTTGGACATATGCAAGAAGAAAGTATGCCAAATATTCGTCCGCTGCAGTTTAAAATATTAAAAACAATCACCCTCCGCCATGTGAATGAAAAGTTCTTGCGGCAAATCACAAGCATTCAGAATATTTAGGTTTATGATCGGAGGACTAGGGTCAGATGCCACACTTTATGATCTTCAATTTAAACTAACATGCTTGCTGTAAAGTGTAAATGGAACTCAAGTGCCTTAGATCGCCAAGGAATATTTTACACAGAAGTCTTTGACTAACCGATCCCAGAGCTACCACTTTAGGAATACTGCCAGCAGTATCTACAGAACGAGATATATTCATTTTCTGTCACATTCTATTTGTAAAAGAAATAGAGGAAAAGAAGGATGAAAACAGGAACAATGAGGACTGTTTTCGCTGTCCGCCACGTCAGTTGGAAATGAAAACTTATAACAAATAAAAAAAATTATATAGAAATAACCGAAAAGAATGATGTTGATAACTATTGGCTCCTGCATTTCAATTTTGGTTTGCTCTGAGATCCATCAACGAGAATTTCAACATGCAGTTGTGTTCATAAAAATAGCAGTAGTTACACGACTTAGGTATTTAGCAACATTTTTCTCAGAAGATCCTTTTTCCAAATGTATATCCGGTTTTATTGTATTTTCCGGTAACTAAGTCAATAACAATTTTTGGCGCGAGAGTCCACAGGGGGACCAGGGCCTAGCTTGATCATCAACTACTCGTGTTGTGCGCGCTACTATTCTCTCACGAGTAGAAGGGACCTACAGTTGTTTACCGACTCCGATCGGTGCAGTTTGACAAGCTTTCTTAAACAGCTAATACTCTTTAAGTGTTGTCAGCAGCTCGAAAGAGGTGGTGCCGTGAAAAATTCGAAAAATTGGTGTTGAGCTGGAAGTCGAACCGAGACACCTCGGCGTGTGAGTGTCGCACTCTACCCATCACGCCACGGGGACCACGGTAACTAAGATACCACACCAGAAATTAAAAATAGAAAATAAAGGCTTACTTTTTTCACTTATTCATTGAAATCTGTTGATTGAAGCCTGTTCCTAAAAGCAGTGGTCTAAGCACTATTCTAAGCAGTGTTTTTTTCGTTTTACCATAAAGTGTCTCAGAAATTGTAGTTTAGAGTTTACAAAGTATTTATGTTTGTTAAGTTTGAGTATATGTTGTCTTTTATTAGGTAGGTAGTTAGGTTAAGGTGGCTGATGAATGCACCTAGTCCCATACAGGATCATTGTACTACCACACCATATGGGAAGAACCTAAAACCAGCTGGAGCCGATAATGTCTTCTTTTTATTAACATACTTTAAAGGTAGAGATATTGGCCGATCAAAACATTGTACCGAAGATATGCGAAATTTGATCAAAAAATTGCGTTCGGAGGGAAAAACATGCTTCAATCCGGGAAATCATAAAATGTTCGGCGAAAATGGTCAGCAATCCGCTAAACTGGAAAGCTAGGCCCGAAACACGCGGTCCAAAAAGAATGACGGCTAAGCGAACTGACCAAAAAATGATCAACATGACAAAGGAAAACCCTTCAATAAGCTCCAGACTGATAAGGGATGAACTCCAACTTCCGGTGAGTGCTGTGACGGTTAGAAGACGTCTTCTAGAGGCTAAACTACCAGCTCAAAGCTCGCGAAAGGTACCGCTTTTGACAAAAAAGCATGTACCAAAACGATTGGCATTCCTAAAGTTTCACAAAGATTGGCCTAAGGAGAAATGGAGGCATATTCTGTGGAGCGGTGAAAGCAAAATAATCATATGTGGGTCCAAGGGTCGTCGGGAATATGTAAGAAGACCAAAGAATGAAGAAAATACAGTTAAAACTGTCAAGCACATAGGAGCAAATCTAATGATTTGGGCCTGTTTCTCATATAATGGGGTTGGGCCTATATATCTTATCAAGGGTACAATGGACGGTGCTGAGTACGTTAACATTTAAGAACAGGTTATGCTGCCATATGCCGAGGAGGAAATGCCACTAGTTTGGGTATATCAACAAGATAATGACCCAAGACATACGTCAAAATGGGCAAAATCTTGGTGTGATGAAAAAAGAATAACCGTTATGGGGTGGCCAGCACAATGCCCTGACCTAAACCCCATTGAGAACTTCTCAATGGGGTTTAGGTCAGGGCATTGTGCTGGCCATTGAGAAGTTCTCAGTGGGGCGATGTTAAAAATTCTGTCCGTGAGGACAAACCAAGAAACGCCAGGGAATTGTGGGAGGTAGTGCGAGACTCATGGGAAGCTATACTAGTTGAGAGATGTCGGAACCTGGTGGACTCCATGCCACGAAGATGCAGTGCAGTGATAAAAAACAAAGGCTTTGCTACAAAGTACAAATGGTAAGCTGTAAATAATAGTGATTGCATATTGTTTCATTGATTTATGTTGTCTAGGCACAGCATAATTCTAAACGCTGCTATTTTGATGAACAACTGCAACCACAAAAAATAGTTAAAAGTTATGAACAACGTTTATTTTGTGATATACCTGTTAAGACTGCAATACTTTACTTTTGTATACGTTTTTTGAAAAAATAATAAGACAATTTAAATTAGTAGAAAATTATTTGTCTTTTTTGAGGAGCACTGCAATTTTTATGAACACAACTGTAGATTGGCTTCGCTTCAGCAAAGTCCTAACACTACGGAGCCACCCGCGAAGACTCAAATATACTCCAAGAGGCCGTAATCATCAACGCTATGCTGACTGTTAGAGGCATTTTTGGACACCTCAACACATTTATATTGCCGCATCCGCATATTTTTCACATCTGGTACCCTGCAACTTCTCCTTATTCCCGAATTCGAAGAGGTCCATGCAGCATGCTTCGGTTCAGGGAATAGAGGGAGTCTTGAAGAGGGAGCCTTCTTTCAGATTTCATAGGATAAGAAATAGATAACGTTGCCGCAAGTATAGGTGTACCGGTATGAAGTGACCGCCAAGATACAAATGTCTCGATAGGGAACATTTGTTGTGAACGAGCCCTTATATTTTTTTGTTTGTTTGCTATGACATAATAATATAATAACATAATAATAACCATAATTTTGTTCTTTGACGAATTTTCAAATTTTGGCATTTTGGCATTTTGGCATGCCCTATAAGTGGAATCTTAGTGCCGTTTGTTCGGTCCACAAGAAAGAAGACCTATTTGACACCGCCAACTGTGGATAAATTAGCCTCGTAAACATCGTCTACAATATCCTTTTGTTGTGTAAGCGTCTAAAGCCGTTTGTCCACAACCTGATAGCTCCTTATCAGTGCGGTTTCAGGCCATGAAAGTCCACCTGGGATCAGAACTTCACCTTAAGACAGATCCTGGAAAAGACCAAAGACGTAGAAGTTGACACTCACTTCGTTGATTTTGAGGCCGCATAAGACAGTGTGAATAGAGAAGAAATGTAGAGGTTGTCATGTCTGGTTTTGCCATTCCTATCAAACTTTGTCGCTGCTCCATTAATGTCGGAAGCCAAATCACCGAGAATTTCTATGTAAACAAAGGCTTAAGACAAGGCGTCAGCTTGTGTAGAACGGATACGGAGAACTTTCGGTGCTCCGTCAAAGTCGTTAACGAAGTCACTGGGATCTTCGATGTAAAACAAAGATTTTTAGAAAAGACGTGACTTCTTTAACATCATTCTTGAGAACATTGTGCACAACTCACTAGTCAACCACAGAGGCACGGTCTTTCAACATTCATCTCAACTGCTAGCCTACGCCGATGACGTTGATTGGATGAGTCAATGAGGCGTTTGTTGGCACTGAAGCGAAATCGGCTATACCAGGTATACCAATATGAATATGAGCGTCAAGATACAAATGTCTCGATAGGGAACATTTGTTGTCAACGAGCCCTTATTTTTTTTTTCTTTGTTTGCTATGACATCTGTGAAAAATATTTAGTAAACATCAAGTCATTGAACAGACAACATCATATTTTTTCATCGTGTTAAAAATGTCGAATTTTGTACCAGAAAGTGATGATTTGCGGAAAGCATTAATTTTTTGTTTTCATTTGAAGAAAAGTGCTGCAGACTCTCATCGAATGCTTGTCGAGGCATATTGGGATCAGGCTCTATCAGAAGCAACATGCAAAAGGTGGTTTCAACGGTTCAGAAATAATGATTTTGACGTGAGAAATGAAGAACGTGAAAGACCACCAAAAAAGTTTGAAGACGCCGAATTGCAAACGATATTGAATGGATATTACACTTTGAGTCAAAAGCAAATGGCAGCAATGTTAAATGTTGCACAACAAACAATTTCTGACCGTTTAAAGGCTATGGGATAGATCCAAAAGTGTGGAAAATGGGTGCCACATGAATTGAATGAAAGACAGATGGAAAACCGAAAAAACACTTGTGAAATTTTGCTTCAAAGACACGAAAGAAAATCAGTTTTGCATCGGATTGTTACTGGCGATGAAAAATGGATTTATTTTAAGAATCCTAAACGGAAAAAATCATGGGTTAATCTGGGACAACCATCAACATCGACTGCAAAACCAGATCGATTCGGCAAGAAGACAATGCTTTGTGTTTGGTGGGGCCAGAAAGGTGCGCTGTACCATGAGCTTCTAAAACCTGGTGAAACCGTTAATACTGATCGCTACCGACAACCAATGATCAATTTGAACCATGCATTGATCGAGAAACGACCAGAATGGTCCAGAAGACACGGCAAGGTAATTTTGCTCCATGACAATGCACCTGCACACAAAGCAAAACCGGTTCAGGATACAATCAAAACACTTGGCTGGGAGCAGCTACCCCACCCGCCGTATTCACCAGACTTGGCTCCTTCTGACTACCATTTGTTTTCATCGATGGGACACGCATTGGCTGAGCAGCACTTTGATTCCTATGGGGAGGTCGAAAATTGGGTGTCTGATTGGTGTGCTTAAAAAGACGAACAATTTTATTGGCGTGGTATTCACCAATTGCCAGAAAGGTGGTCAAAATGTGTAGAAAACAATGGCCAATCCTTTGAATAAAATGTTTTTACTTTCCCATTAACAATTAGTATTAAAACGCTCACACCGGTATATTGCCGGTATATTGCCACATCCTCATATTTCTCACATCTGGTGCCCTGCAACTTCTCCTCATTCCGGAATATGAAGAGGTTCATGCAGCATGCTTCGGTTGCGGAAATAGAGGAAAACTTGAAGAGGGAGCCTAGTTCCAGAACTCAAAGGATAAGAAGAGGAAAACGTCGACGCAAGTATATTACCTGAGGTGGAGACAACAATGTAACACAGGTACCCTTGGATAAGTACAAATAAACCGTGTGAATGGTACAGAGTTGCGAAATGCCTTACTTCCCTTGGGATAAGTCACATCATGGCTTACTATCAGTCAAAAGGCACTTAATGCCAACACTAACTCCTTTCTGCTTTGGCAGCAGTTTCTATTTCATTTTCTTTCTTAAAAGACTCTATGGAGCGCCTGCATGGATTTATTGCTATCGACTTTTGACGTCTCAGATAATTTCTTATCACCTACATTCTTGCTCATGTTTCTGAGAATCTCAGTACGTCCTGGAATTCAACTTGATTTCTCTTTTACAGGGAAATTCGAGAGAAAAATTGACAAAGAACCGCATTTCAAGTTAAAGTGGCTCAACTGTCACAAACCCGACATAAAGAGACGCTGGAGCAGAAATTTTTTGCAGTAAACGCCTGTACAGAAGGGAAGATGCAGAATTGGTGAGAAAAAAGAAAATGTCCACAAAAGGAGGGGGAGGAGAAGGTCCCTACTCAAATAATCGAATTCAGTCAAACCATCCATGACAACACTTAATGAAAGGTGTTAAAGATTTCTTTTAGCCCGCACCTGTACAAATTCCTCCATAAATCTCCAGAACAACAAATGTGAGCTTTAAAGACAAACACACAAAACCCTCCTCTCCCCGCACTCAACCCTTGAACGGAATTTCCTTCTGTTCACTTCCCACTCGATTCCTTTTAAAGCATTTGACGCAGTAACCCACTGACATCTCTCCGTATCGATGTGCATTGTTTCCGTCTATTGAGGTGACGATTGAACAAAAATGAAATGAAATGCTTTCTCTGACATCCACAAAATCCCTTAATCCCCGAAAAGAATGCCAAGACTCACACTTACCTCGGCTTAAGTTTTCAATTTTCATTCAGTTGCAGTGCAAATTAATCATTTACAGTCGATAATAAGTCGTTTACGACACTTTAAAGATACGAATATCCGTTAAGGCCGCGTAAAGCTATTTCTGAAGCACCCACTTCTATAAAATCGAAGACAGTAGCGATCTGATAAGATTTGGGGTGCGATATGATAAGGCACTCACAGTCACAGAGCGGGAGACAAAACCACTCAGTCATGTTCGACAGCAGCACACGATATAGTTGACGTGCTGTCAGCGATAATTGTCGGAGCGATGAGTGCAAGTGGCTGTGAAGCTTGCCGCGGCCTATTCGTGTCTATCTAAGTGGTCAAGCAATTTGGTGGTGGAACCGGATTAATGGAATAGGCGAAGAATGTAATAAAGTGAGAATGGGCGAGACGTCTTTCACATTTCCGTCTCTGATTGACATGAGGAACTCTTGGGAATCGTGTTTCCAAATGACCATGGGGATGCATATTGACATTCGTGTGTAGCACAGAATGCCGCAGGAAATCCGTCTGAGGATATTTCGATTTCGTGATTTTCCATTTCCTTCAGAAGTCGATTCAATGACTGAATTCGAGGAAATCAAGCCGATACCCAGGAAGTGTGTGGGGAGTGAAGATGTGCGCCACACATCATGTTCCCTCTGCATCGTGCACGGAATTTGATTTGACATTGATTGTGGGCAGAAGGCGTTGGATGTCATCCACTGTGGCAGTTTATTTGTCAGCAACAAAAAGAGTGTACATGTAGCCAAAAGCAAGAACAATTCAGTTTTGGGTTAAAGTTAAGCTGAGATCTCAGTGAATACCCATGTGGCTGCAATTTTTTAACATCCACGACGTATTGAGAAAAAGTAACAGTTTAAACCACAGCCCCAACCACAGTGTCAGTTCAAGTCCACGTCCCAGTCCCAGTCGCAGTTCCAGTTCAAATCCACGTCCCAGTCCCAGTCGCAGTTCCATTTCAAGTCCTCGTCTCAGTCCCAGTCCCAATTCCAATTCAAGTCCACGTCCCACTTCTATTTCAAATCCGAGTGCCAATTCAAGTCCCAATTCCCGTTCCAATTTAAGTCCCAGTTCCAGTTCAAGTCCCCGTCCCAGTCTCAGTTCCAGTCTCAGTTCCAGTCTCAGTTCCAGTCTCAGTCCGTGTCCCAGTCCAAGTCCCGGTCCCAGTCGCAGATCCAGTTCAAGTCCACGTCTCAGTCCCAGTCGCAGTTCCAGTTCAAGTCCACGTCACAGTCCCAGTCCCAGTCCCAACTCCAATTCAAGTCCATGTCCCAGTTCTATTTCAAATTCGAGTGCCAATTCAAGTCCCAATTCCAGTTCCAATTTTAGTCAAAGTTCCAGTTCAAGTCCCCGTCCCAATCTCAGTTCCAGACCCAGTCCCAGCCCCAGTTCCAGACCCAGTCTCAGTTCCAGTCTCAGTCCGTGTCCCAGTCCCAGTCGCAGTCCCGGAGTCACAGATCCAGTTCAAGTCTACGTCTCAGTCCCAGTCCCAATTCCAATTCAAGTCCACGTCCCAGTTCTATTTCAAATCCGAGCACCAATTCAAGTCCCAATTTCCGTTCCAATTTAAGTCCCAGTTCCAGATTAAGTCCCCGTCCCAATCTCAGTTCCAGACCCAGTCCCAGTCCCCGTCCCAATCTCAGTTCCAGACCCAGTCCCAGCCCCAGTTCCAGTCCCAGTCCCAGTCCCAGTCCCAGTCCCAGTCCCAGTCCCAGTCCCAGTCCCAATCCCAGTCCCAGTCCCAGTCCCAGTCCCAGTCCCAGTCCCAGTCCCAGTCCCAGTCCCAGTCCCAGTCCCAGTCCCAGTCCCAGTCCCAGTCCCAGTCCCAGTCCCAGTCCCAGTCCCAGTCCCAGTCCCAGTCCCAGTCCCAGTCCCAGTCGCAGTCTCAGTCCCAGTCCCAGTCCCAGTCCCAGTCCCAGTCCCAGTCCCAGTCCCAGTCCCAGTCCCAGTCCCAGTCCCACTCCCAGTCACAGTCCCAGTTCCAGTCCCAGTTCCAGTCACAGTCCCAGTCCCAGTTCAGAGCCATTCACATTCCTAGTAATATAATTTTCTGATGGTCTCTTGGAAGCCGTTTCATCCCTCAGTTGTCACATAAATTCAGTCACAGAATGAGGACTCCAACGTACTTCCTTTCACAAAATTCAATTGGTTCTTGTCTATGGAGTCGATTCATTGACTGGGGCAGAAGTTTTAAAGTAGACCACCAGCGAGATGGTTTTTAAAGAGACACATTAATACATCGGCTAGCTTCCTCTAAGATCGACTGATAGAAGCACACTGCCGCAGCATCTAAGCGCTCCTAAATCACCTTCTTTAGATAACAAGGACCACAACTCAGTTGACATTCCCCCTTCTAGAGCACGTCTTCAGCCACGCGCGATAAACTCATCTTGTCAATGAGCTGGGCTCGTCTTCATGCTGATGGGAACAGTGCAATAATATCACTCCCCTCATCAGTTCGCGAATTTTATGCGAATCTCTTTAAGAGGATTGTAATCGATTCCGCGATAAGCGAGCATCTCCATAAATTGATCACCCCAGGATACCGGATCACCTCCAGCAACCGACGACACGTTTGACTTCGCCGTAAACTCCCCAAGAAATTGTCAGATTGAATCAAACCTAAACTATTCACGCGCACACTTGTTGAGCGCTTGCTGGCTGCGGCTCAAAAGACGGCGGCGGTCCCATGGTATACATGTGTGTCATTAGCTGAGGTAAAAGATTTCATTGGGCGCACATGCACTCCTCAGTTTATGCATCACGCTCAATTATGAGTTGACTGACGAACAGGAACACAGCACAGTTCCCCTCGTATTGTCAGCTGGGGAGTGCGAACGACGAAATGAAATTCTGCAGAGTCGGTCGTCTTTCTGTTCATGTCATCGCACACAATCTACTTCTGTACATTCAGTTGTCTCTGCTTCTATTTTTAAACGCGACGGGCGGAAGAAAATCTCATCAGAAGCTTTCAAACTGCTCTTCGAGAGGACGAGGAATTCGGTTTGAATGGGCGGAGGATGTGTATCCTTGACACGTGGGAAGCAGCTGAAGAGTTCACAAAATGCGAATCTAAACGGATGTGCGGCGAATGCAACAAGGACCGCAAAATTGAAATACTGTTGATTTTCTTTCTGCCATTGTGGCGGAGTCCCAAGGACAACCGGAGGATAAGGCAGGCCAAATAATTGAGAAATAAATCTCATTACAGTTAGGCAGAAGAAATTTCGCATTTTTTTTTTGCCATTGTCCGCTGAACTGGGAAATCCAGTTAGTCAGGAGGGCTGGGGGAAGATTAAATGAAAATGAATCTCGGGGATCTTTGTCGCCTTGGGAGACTGAGGTAGTCACCATGTCTCCCCAAATGCGGGGGGGACACCGTGTTAAAGTTTACGAAGGGAGTCCTTTGGAGGAACTTTCCGTTAATGACTGCAAATACTTTCAGCCACTGACGATGTGCAGGGGGAATAAGGAGTGAGATGAGGGAAGGAAAGGAAAGAGCAGATTGTCAAAAGGAAAAGTCAATCAGTTGAAGTCAAAGGAAAAGAAGTGAAAAGTTATTCCACTTCCCTCTAGTGAGTTTTTCGTTGCTGCGCACCTTGAGACCAGGCCAGAATGCTCTAAGTAACTTAGTAGAACGACTGCGATTGCTGCTGTTATGGCGTTTCGGTGTCTGAACGCAAAGGTCCTCTTGGTCCAACGATCTAAGTGCATTTCGCTTCGTGAACAGGAGAGATAAACGAAATTAAAGAGTGTTTACTTAACAAATCCTTTTGTGGCTTTGAAGCGTGGCTTGTGGTCGTGGCACAGTCTTGCAAGAAAATAAACTTCCGATTTGTGTCCATTTCCTTTGTGAAGTGAGGTTTCTGCTGCAAAACACTGAACAGACATCAAACAATTCGATTTTTGCCACTTGTGTGACCTAACTTTGCTTTTATAACTTCAATACTTCACCTATTCATTTTAAGTTGGGTGAGAAGGGGTGAGAAGACAGGACTAAGCTTTACTAAAATAGATATTTAAGCCAGCCACTTACGGTGGTACTTGCGGCCGACTTGTTTCTCATCTTCCTAGACGTCATTGGCACGAACAGGACTATGAGACCAAGAAAGTTGGGTCTGAGAAAAAATAAACACTTCAGGGAGCCTTCTGTACTGCAGCTTTAATCTGTGTTCAATCTGTTGCATCTATGCATGCTAACTTGCATTCCCCGTCAGGGGGAATGAGCGTGAATAAACAAAAGAGCTCAATTTTGATTATTATAAGTACTAACTACTTTCGAAGGTTGAATTTTGTATTTCGGGATTGGGCAACCCTAGTGTTGCAATCTGACAACTCCCAGCTCTATCGTAAAGTTTGACATTTTTGAGGTTATACGCACGCAGAACGTTTTGACATACGAGCGCTATTTGTGTTGTTTACGGCAACTTAAAAGATTGATCTCACCCAAACAATGGAATTAAATCGTGAAAATTTTCGTTCGATTAGTTTTTACAACTTTCGACGTGGATTAACTCAACAACAGTGCATCGATAAACTTAATTCAATTTTTGGCGCTGAAGCTCCATGAAGTACCAGTGCTTATCAATGGTATGGTGAATTCAATCGAGGTCGTAGTTCACTCCAAGACGAATTTCGTGCCGTTCGTCCAAAATCAGTTGTTGTTCTCGAAACCATTGATGCTGTGCGCCAACTGATATTGCAAGATCGTTATACGACCTATTGTGAGATTGGGACAACCTTCGGCATAAGTGGGACCAGCATACATTCAATATTGCAAGGACATTTTACCGTCAAAAAAAATTGTTCGCCTTGGATCCCACACAATTTGTCAATCGCTCAAAAAGAGTCTCATGTCGATTGGTCGAAAGAAATGCTCCAAAAATACGATCGCGATGCTTCGACACACGTCTATGACATCGTGACAGGTGCTAAATCGTGGATTTACGCGTATGAGCCCGAAAGTAAACAGCAGTCGACTGTATGGGTGTTTCAAATTGAGCCAAATCCAACAAAATTTGGTCGCGCACGAAGCACTTCCAAGCAAATAGTCGCTTGTTTTTTCGAGAAAAAACTTTACATGTCGCAACTTTACCACTAAAACAACGCGGAACAGTCAATTCTGAGTGGTAGACAACCATTTGTTTGCCAGTTGTCCTCCAAGAAATCAGGAAAATCAACCGCCGAAGACGGATCACTCTTCAGCTCTCACACATCGGCTCAAAGAACTGCATTTTTGAGCACTCAAAACATCGATTTGATGAGTCATTCGCCGTATAGTCCTGCCGTAGCACCGAATGACTTCTTCTTATAATATAAATAAAATGCGCAACAATCAATGGTTCGTTTCAGGAATCGAATCTTGAACCTAGACCCACGAACTGACATTCTAGGCCATGGCAGCTATGAAAAAGTTTCATTGAAATATGTGATCTGTTCAGGAAACATTGCCTTCCTCACGGCCAAAAAAGGCCATCCCAACGAGAAGTGGATAAAATGAAGTTCACTAATTCTGTAATCTATCAATCTTGGTTCGTATTTTAGCGAAAGTAAAGTTTTCTAAAACAAAAATTAATTGTGCTCATAAGAATGCACAGAGATCTGATTTTGAACGACTCACAATATTTCATTCTTTTGCGGAACACGAATTTCGAACAGTGACTTGGGGCTGTGTCTGTATAAAATTTAAATGGCCCAACAACGTTAACTTGAGGAAAGTTAGGAATTGATTCATCTCATCGTCGATCGTCCTTAACGATGAAAGAAAATTGAAGCAAACAATCAAAATGAAGCCAATCCAAATAACATCCAATAGCGTTCAAAGCAATGTCAAATGAGTTTTGCAGTAGAGGCAACCTCGGGCCATATTACTTTCTTTCAACTTTACGAGCACTGTAGTTTGATTTTTAACTCAACTAATGCAAAACCGAGTCAAGTGGTATGTAGACAGAGGAAAGGAAATTGTTCATCCCATCTGGTCTAACTCCAATATAAAAGGAAGATATTTGTCTAACGCTTGCAAATGACACTGCATCGTGTGCTAAGAAATCTCTTCCCCTACAGAAAGGAAGGATGGAATTTAACGGCAAGCTAAATAGTAGCGAAAATTGAGAGTAGAAATTAAGTCAATTTTTTTTTTGCCGAAAAGATGTTAAAAAATACACATCATCTCTCTGCAGCTATCTGTTAGACGTTTTTCGATTTCTTCGAGAGGCTCGACCCAATGGTCCCCAAATAGTCAGTGTTTCCAGTTAGTTCTTTAGTACACCACACCCGTTTGGTCCCACCAAGCGTGGAAGCGAATGTTTTTCTTTGGCGGGGAAGTAGACGGTCGTGGAGAGGAATGAACAGACTTTACATCGCCTTCCCCTTTTGGGGCTAGTGTATCCACTTTTCGTCCTCAGTCACGTTCCGGTGTAAGAACTGTTTCCTTTGATGACTTTCACGAAGCAGTTTCACGGTGAAAAATTGCCTGGCATCACTCTGTTTTCACTCGTAAGGCATCCGCTTAATTTACTTTTGAATACATTTTTTTTTTGTTTATAACCTAAAATGACTGGATTTTAGTCACAGCACAGGCAGAAGGTGTAAAGGAAGAGAGGGAAACGAGGTACCGATGCACATTGGTTTTAAATGCCTGTGGATTGTAATGGGGGGGAAAATTGGGCTGGGAAGAGCATTCCATATTCGTGTGGTGCGGCTGAAGAACGAGTCTCCAAACTTTACTGTACGTTCGAAGATGGGCTTAAGGTTAAACGGGTGAGCATTCCTAGCGAGGCGGATAGCGCAGGTGAATTCTTGAAGGGGATGAATGCAGCTGTATAACTCGTTAGAGCATTTTTTGTGTTAAAATAACGATGAAATAGCGATAAAGACGTAACATTTCGTCGATGTTCAAGCGAGTCGATTGTCATCACAAATAATTTGTATCGCTCGCTGTTGGATTCTATTTAATAGGTGCAGAAAGGTCTTAGGAGCACCGGACCACATAGGAGCGTTGTACTCAAGCTTTGGGCAGGTGTGCGCCTTATATATTGTTCCCAGGTCAGAAGGAGTGAAATATTTCTTGCATCGCTTTAAGAAGTCTAGACATTTCTCTGCATTTTTGGCGATCTCGAACATGTGATCGTTCCTACTTAGTGTTGAGTTGATACACGTACCGAGGATGGAAAGTCGTTCAGTTTCAACAGTGCAGGAGCCATCCATAGATAACGGCAGGTTGTTTTAAGCGCGCTTGAGTGACAGTGGACACCACTGAGTTTTGGAACCATTAAATTCCACTTTATTCCTTTTGTCCCAATCGATTATGCTGTCAAGATCGGAATTAAATGATATGATACGATATGAAAGATGATTAATGGCGTACGCTGCCGTTCCAAGTCAATTGCCGAAGAGGAGGGACGAGAGCCGAGGTACGAGAGCGGAGGAACGAGAGCCAAGGAACGAGAGTGGAGGAACGAGAGCCAAGGAACGAGAGTGGAGGAACGAGAGCGGAGGAACGAGAGCCAAGGAACGAGAGCGGAGGAACGAGAGCCAAGGAACGAGAGCGGAGGAACGAGAGCTAAGGAACGAGAGCGGAGGAACGAGAGCCGAGGAATGAGAGCCGAGGAACGAGAGCCAAGGAACGAGAGCCAAGGAACGAGAGCGGAGGAACGAGAGCCAAGGAACGAGAGCCAAGGAACGAGAGTCAAGGAACGAGAGCCGAGGAACGAGAGCCAAGGAACGAGAGCGGAGGAACGAGAGCTAAGGAACGAGAGCGGAGGAACGAGAGCCAAGGAACGAGAGCCAAGGAACGCGAGCCGAGGAACGAGAGCCAAGGAACGAGAGCCGAGGAACGAGAGCCGAGGAACGAGAGCCAAGGAAAGAGAGCCGAGGAACGAGAGCCAAGGAACGAGAGCCAAGGAACGAGAGCGGAGGAACGAGAGCCAAGGAACGAGAGCCGAGGAACGAGAGCCAAGGAACGAGAGCCAAGGAACGAGAGCGGAGGAACGAGAGCCAAGGAACGAGAGCCGAGGAACGAGAGCCGAGGAATGAGAGCCGAGGAACGAGAGCCAAGGAACGAGAGCCAAGGAACGAGAGACGAGGAACGAGAGCCAAGGAACGAGAGCCAAGGAACGAGAGCGGAGGAACGAGAGCCAAGGAACGAGAGCCAAGGAACGAGAGTCAAGGAACGAGAGCCGAGGAACGAGAGCCAAGGAACGAGAGCGGAGGAACGAGAGCTAAGGAACGAGAGCGGAGGAACGAGAGCCAAGGAACGAGAGCCAAGGAACGCGAGCCGAGGAACGAGAGCCAAGGAACGAGAGCCGAGGAACGAGAGCCGAGGAACGAGAGCCAAGGAAAGAGAGCCGAGGAACGAGAGCCAAGGAACGAGAGCCAAGGAACGAGAGCGGAGGAACGAGAGCCAAGGAACGAGAGCCGAGGAACGAGAGCCAAGGAACGAGAGCCAAGGAACGAGAGCGGAGGAACGAGAGCCAAGGAACGAGAGCCGAGGAACGAGAGCCGAGGAATGAGAGCCGAGGAACGAGAGCCAAGGAACGAGAGCCAAGGAACGAGAGACGAGGAACGAGAGCCAAGGAACGAGAAACGAGGAACGAGAGCCAAGGAACAAGAGACGAGGAACGAATATGAAAAGCTGATGGTACTGTCAGCAGCGAAGAAGTGAATTGGATTAGAAGTGACCGACAGGAGATCATTTATAAAAATGAGGAAGAGTGTCGGGGATAAAACAGAGCCCTGGGGAACACCAACATTAATATGGTGAATATCAGACTTGAACCCATCCAATACAACTTGTATTGAACGGTTTGATAGGTAATTTCGTATCCATTGACGAAGAGACTCATCGACGCCAAAAGCACGCATTTTCGACAAGAGAGCCTGATGCCAGACTCTGTCAAATGCTTTTGAAATATCAAGTGCAACGATCTTGCTTTCCCTTACATTGTGCAAAGATTGGTTCCATTTTTCGGTGAGATAAGCCATCAAATCACCAGTGGATCAGCCTAGAGCAAGTCAAAGCTGAATTTTCGACCAAGCTAACCGTAACCTTCGAGTCGGTGAAAACAACTCAAGAATAACACCCTCCTCATCAGATCGCGATTTATATCCAAAACTCTTTAGGAGCATTGAAACCAGGATACCGTATCGCCTTCGCCGTCTCGCAACACCTCTCTCTAAGAAACTTTCGACCTTCCTAGACGCACACTTGTGAAGCACTTGTTGACTCGGCTCATAGGAGCTCTTTAACTTACGCGTGCGCTTGACGCACACCCCCTTCCAACTGGGGTTTCTTTTTACATCTTGTTCAACATTCTAAGTCAATTTTCAAAAAAGGTTTGATCACTTCAAATTGTTTTCTAAAAGCCTGCCTGAACGATGTCAATCAGCGTCCGCCTCAAAGCTTGACAGGCTTTAAACAATTCTCCCGGGGATTCTCCCACAATCGTTGAACGCGGCCTTCCCCGATAGTTTCATGCCTGCGGCCAATATAACGTTAACAGCTTCCCGCAAATCTCTTCATCCCCGCAAGGCTGCTGAAAATTTAAAACGACCATAATCCATTAATCCACCTGACACCCACGTTAATCCATTATCCCGTCCCGAATTCGATGCACACATCTCCGCATGATCTCACCCCCACCCCAGTGCACGCCCCTTCAATTTGCACAAACAATTTAGGCATGCCTGCGTGTGGCGCTACCGCAAAAAATATTTATTCAATTGGGAATTCATTAAAAAAACACCGTCATTCGTCAGCCTTCACACACACGTTTGGCACACAGAACGTTGTACGTGTGTTTCCAACCGAGGAACGCCTAGGAGACAGCAGCGACGCGCAAATATCTTCGATTTTGTATTTTTTTTCAGGAGGTACAAGCAGATTATCGTGCGTTTCGCTATTCGACACTCAATTACATCTCGGCGCGCCGCCGTGGGATGGAAATTTTCCACTCGCTGAATTGCAAAGCAACACCATAACACCGAGCCCAGCGCCATGATTGTTCTCATTTAGCAGATGAGCTCTAATTAAATGAAGGTTCCGTATCGTCACAAATCAGCAGCAGCTGCTGCGGCCACAGTGGCTTATCCGGACTGAATCGACTGTGAGTTCGTGTGCTTTCGTCTTCTTGTACGAATCGTTTTGTTTTTCTTCTGTGTGTTTTGGGTTATCTAACCGGCGGGCATTGGAAATGAAGTTGTCTCAGTGACGAGCGCTTTTCGAAGGGACCGACTTTGGTGCAGGCGCCCGTTCGGACATTGTATGCGTCTGGAGCCAGAAGGGTGTGCAGTACATTTAATGAATATTATTCATGAACTCTGAACGGGTCTCTTCCGTATTGACATGCAAATCGAGGTGTGACAGGCGCAACTAGGCTTTTTTCGGCTGCAGCTGAGTTTGGGCTTTGTTGCGTGTAGTCTTTGTTTAGTGGGTCTTTGAAGGAATTGTCACAGAGAGTGACACAGTGTCGATTTGTGGAGATTGCACATGTGCCCTGGACGATTTGAGTGATTAGGATTGAATAGGGAAGGCTTTTGCTTTGCCAATTTGGATTAGATAAATTTTGCGTACCGACGTGTTTTGAACGGCCACCTGTAGTTGGACCCGAATGTCCCAGATTCTATTCCTGGACTGCACATCTCGCATTTTTACAAGAAAATACTTCCTTCGAGTTGCTTAAAACACTCAAAAAGGTGTTACCGTCTATGTAAGAAAGCTTCTCAAATTTCCCCCTTCGGGATCAGCAAACAACAGAAAGTCGCTCCAACTTGTGAGCAAAACACGTCAAGACCAAGGACAAGAGCACCCAAACCCGGTCAGCGGCTACATTCTGTCCTGCCCAAGGACAAGAGCACCCAAAACCCGATCAGCGGCTACATTCTGTCCTGACCAAGGACAAAAGCACCCAAAACCCGATCAGCGGCTACATTCTGTCCTGACCAAGGACAAGAGCACCCAAAACCCGATCAGCGGCTACATCCTGTCCCCTTGTGCGGCCATAAACTCAGTCAGTTAGAGTCAGTTATGCGATTAGGCACCATTCTTGACAAGATGGCTCAATACGCGCAGGTCATTGAAAATTGGCTTTGGACAAACGTTAGTACAAAAGTGCTTGAAGGAAAGCGTTAAACGGAAAGTGGAAAGCGTAAGCGTTTGGCGGCATTAAACTTTGCCAAGTACACCCCTGATTTGCAACAACAACTTAGAACAAACATCTCAGGACCGAAATCAAGTGTTTGGTGTCTAGCCCTGTGTGCTATTTAAGATCTTGGAATGTGACTTCAGATTTTTCTGTTTTCCAAAATGAAATTCTCTCGAGGGAGAAAAGCAATCTTTTCGGACAGCCAAAGCTACACCTAAGACCTTATCCTCCTACAAAGAAGGACTTATAGCTGTGGAGTGCTACAACAAAGCAAACTCTTTCCCAAAACACAAGCATATAAGATTTAAATCGATCTTTGGGCAACAAAGAGGATTCATGGGCAATGAAACTGTGAACGAGCTCACTTGGACGCGTTCGGAAATTATGTTCAAAAGTCCTTTACTATAGTGCCAATTGGATCAAAGTAGAAACAATTGTTGACAAACAAGGCACTAAGGCGTATTTCTACAGGGACAGGCAAGCCAACAGGCTTCTTAATATTAGGCCACTGCAGCCTGAAACACCACCTTACCATTTTAAATTTGGTGATGGACAAAGAATGAATTTAGGCCAATTACAAGTTTCCGTTTGAAATGAACAAAAGTCTATTGTGCTATGCTGTATGGCTTTCTTGATGCGGCAGCCGTGGTATAGTACGACGAATTGTCCGCAGAGCTATTTGAAGCAGCTGTAGATGACCTGGTTGGTCGCATGTAGCCGCTCAAAAAAGAATTATAATAATAATAATTGTTGGCGCGACAGTCTACAGCGGGACCAGGGCCTAGCTTGCTCATCAACTACTCGTGTTGTATGCGCTACTGTTCTCTCACGAGTAGAAGGGAACTACAATTTTGTGACGACTTCGAACGGCGAAGTTTGAGAAGGTTTCTTAGACAGTTATTACTCTTTGAGTGTTGTCAGCAGCTTGAAAGAGGTGGTGCCGTGAAAAATTCGAACAACCGAGAATCGAACCTAGACCCTTCGGCATGTGAGCATCGCACTCTACGCCACTGCGGCCACTCAAAAAAGAATGGGTCAGAGGAATACTTATCCGATGAGTGGACTCCCAGTGTCACCTGTCCGACCCATAAGATAAGATATCCTTTTGACTGCACTAATTATCGAGAGATCAGCCGCTGCAACATCGCCTACACGATCCGTTCATCCATTTGTCTACAAACTGAAAAGTTCCTATCAGTGAGGTTTTAAGCCAGGGAAGTGCACAATCGACCAAATTTTCGATATTGGAACAGACCCAAGAAACACAAGTTCGAACACACCACCTATTTGTCGATTGTAAAGCCGAATTTGGTAGTGCGCATAGGAACGAGCTATACAGTGCCATGCCTAGTTTTGGTATTCCTACTAAGCTCGTCACAGGATAGAGTCAGAGAGTTCTCAATCAATGCTGCTGAAGAGATTACAGAGACATTCGATGTCGAAAAAGGTCTGAGACTTCTTTTGTGACTTCTTCAGCAAAAATTTGGTGAAGATCGCGCGTAACTCAGAAGTCAACATCAGAGGTATGATCTTCCAAACATGCATTGATGGCATGTGGCATGACGTGATTGACGTGATTGGGTAAACACAGTGAGCTGTAAATGAGGCGTTTGCTATCACTGAAGTGTGGTAAACGAGGGCAAAACGAAATAATGTGAGCGTCAAAAGTGAGTAAACAAATATCTGATTACTCTATAAAGATGAAAATTGAGTCAAAACAACAACAAAACTCAAATTCCACTGGTACACAAAAACAGCTTTATTCAATGTGTTCAATTATTCAAAAAATAAAGTACGGTAAAAACAAAAACAAATACATTTTTTAACGAAAATTATAACTACTTCATATATTACCAGTCTAAAGTGAGTAAACAGTATATATTTCTATCAACAAATGTACTTATTTATTGCATAAAAAATTAAGTTTAGTACTTTGTTGGTCCTCCTTTAGACTTTATTACTTTCTTGAATCTAAGTGGCATAGACATTACCAGTTTTTTGGTAACATCGGGGGAAATTTTTGACCATTCTTCTGTTATAGCTTTTTTCAGGGCTTCCTTGTTGTTAATAGTACTCTGTCGAATTTTTCTATCCAAATGCTCCCATAATTGTTCTATTGGGTTAAGGTCCGGTGATTGTGGGGGATAATCAAGCTGTTTTGGGGTCCTATAAAGCAACCATTCCTTAACAAGACGTGAGGTATGCTTAGGATCATTGTCTTGCTGAAAGATCCAATTCCTAGGTAAGCCTAATTTGTGGTCACCGTGGCGTAGTGAGTAGAGTGCGACGCTCACACGCCGAAGGGTCTAGGTTCGACTCCCAGTTCAACACCAATTTTTCTAATATTTCACGGCACCACCTCTTTCGAGCTGCTGACAACACTCAAAGAGTAATAACTGTCTTAGAAAGCTTCTCAAATTTCGCCGTTCGGAGTCGGCAAAAAACTGTAGGTCCCTTCTACTCGTGAGAGAACAGTAGCGCGCACAACGCGAGTAGTTGATGAGCAAGCTAGGCCCTGGTCCCCCTTTGGACTGTAGCGCCAACAATTATTATTATTAGGTAAGCCTAATTTGTCTACCCTCGGTTGCAAGTTGGTCCTGAGAATATTTAGATAATCTTCCTTCCTACTACTATCCTACTACTTCCTACTACTATCAATGATGGCAAGATAAGCGACCCCAGATGCTGCTACACACCCCCACACAATCACTGAACCTCCCCCATGTTTCATGACCTGCCTAATATTTTTTCAGTAAATTCTCCATTTTTTGCTTTCCAAATTTTTTTTATTCATATTGCTCCTAAAAATTTCGAATTTGCTTTCATCACTAAATAAAATGTTTTTTCCAAAACGAAATGTCGTTGTTTATATTAAACGTTTTTGTTTATTCATTTTTGAAAGCATTGGCTTCTTTCTTGCCCTTCTGCCATACAGTAATCAGATATTTGTTCACTTACTTTTGACGCTCACAGTACATATCCGGAAAACCAATTCGGCTTTAGGGCGGGGCACGACACAATTCATGCCGCGTCCAAATTGGTTTCCGACATACAATGGAACAGAAACAAGACACAGTGCACAGGTGCCTGCCTGATTGACATGGAAAAGGCGTTCGACACCGTATGGTTAGAAGGACTCTTCCTCAAGTTGGTCAGGCTTGGCATGAACAAAACGTTGCTATATATGATCTATGACATGATAACAGGCAGGAAGTTCGTTGTGAAAAATGGCAACGTAACTTCCTCCACTGTTTTTCACATAAAAAATGGGTTGCAACAAGGGGCGATTGGTTCGCCGATTCTATTCACGATATTCACTAGTGACCTTATAGGTTCCATGCCAAACTTAATTGCGTTTGCCGATGATCTAATCGCGTACAGATCAGGTGCAAAGATTGAGGTCATAAATGGCCTGCTGCAACGTGATTTCGACTTGATTCAACAATATTGCGACGACTGGAAGTTGAAAATCAACTACCGGAAGTGCGAAACTATTCTTTTTAGAACCCCGTTGTCCAGAGCATCAAGGGACACGAAAAGAAATTGGCGCAAGTTCAGCATATTGGACCCACAGGGGCAGCCATTAACTGTTAAAAGTGTGGTTAGATATCTTGGCATTTGGTTGGACCAGTTCCTGTATGGTGGTATCCATGCAGCAACAGTTTTGACCAGCGCTAAGAAAGCCTTCGCTATGGCAAGGGGGCTGTTTTACAGCAGCCAACTTGATACCAGAGTGAAGGTGATCTGCTACATGGCCCTAATACGGCCAATTATGGTATATGGTTGTCCTGTGTGGTTCAACGTGAGTCCTTCCCAGATGGAAAAGATGAGGGTGTTCGAGAGACAGTGTCTTCGGGCCTGTCTCCGTTTATATCGTACACCCGAATCCCAGTACAAAAAATTCTATCCCAACGAGGTTTTGTACAATGAGGCAAACCTGATCAGAATAGATAATTTTATTATTAAATTAATTCGGGGTCACATAGCTCGAGCCATGACCTCAACCAACAGTCTGATCTTTGGGGCTTACTACCCTAATGAAATGTACCATGAGAAGGTGCGTCTTAACGGCTTTATCCCACCTGAGGCGTTCCTCTATTTGGACACGAAAGGCCTGATACAAGATAGGGAAGGCTGCCCTATCATCTTCCATGTCGCACGCCGAACAGTGGAAAGGCGACTTCAATACGAGCCGGACGTCGCTCGCAGCCACGAAGGCCTCTTACGGTTCAGTAGAGCGATCTCTGCCCGCGATAGAGCAGTCTCTGACAAAGAACGGCTTTTCTTCTGGAGGCTGCATCAGAATCAGCCTTCGATGCCGCCAACTTCTCACACAGGACCAGGATAGTTGACTCATTAGGGCCAACTTACATATTTTAAGGTAGCTATAAGGTAGATTAAGACAAAAAAAAAAAAAAAAAAAAAAAAAAAAGAGGTGCACCACGGAGTATTCGATATATATGTCAAGCATATAAAGAGCATATACTCCCTGGTGCACGCGTCCGTATTGCTTACGGATATAGTTGTAAGATATTTGTAAGTATGTTTAAGTTTGATTTAGGATAAGTAAGTTAAGTTAGCAAGTAAGTTAAAAACATACTAAAGGACGTCCAAGTTTTTTTTTTTAATTTTCTTGGGCAACAAAAACGAAACCACTAGACTTAAGATATAATAACAATATAAAAGATGTCGAAAGGCAGAAAAAACTAACATAGATTAGCTTAGAGTACTTGTTTAGAGTCAGTAAGTTAGATATAAGATTAATATTACAGATTAAATATTTAAGCTAGTTTTAAGCATTTTTGTCTAGCAACTAAGTTAACGAATTGTAAAGTGTTAATAAAAATGCGTTACAAACAAACAAACAAACTCACAGTACATATTGTCGCCAAGGAAAAGCACACAACATCGACGTCTTGGTCAGAGCATCGCACTAGACAACAGAAACTTTGTTAGGTAGTCAAGGAAATCGTCTACCTGCGTTCCATTGTAAATAGGGATAACAGCATGGAAAATCACTTTGCCAATTGCTGCTTATTTGGTCTCAAGAGGCAAGAAAATACCTCTTTATCGAAAGACTTCGTTGGCTTCGTAAACAGCTTGATCATCCCAATTCTACTTGTTGGCGCGGAACACTGAACATTACTAAAAGCGGATAAGGAAGCCATTGATTTTTTCAAGAGAAAAGTTCTGCAAACGATATTTGGTCTTGTTTGTTTTGATTTATGAACTCAATGGGCTTTACAGCGACATGCCTCTGGTGAAGCGTCTTTGGATACAATACATAAGGCGGCTGGGCAATCTAGAGTGTATGAATATCACTGCTAAATTCTACATACGCCATGGTACACACGTCCGTACTTTGATATGGGCATAGTTTAGCTAGGTTTTTATTAAGTTTAAATTTAAGGTAGGTTAGGTTAGGCTTAGATTTAGGCTCAGGTCCAAGTTTTTATAACTTTTCTTGGAAAAAAAAAAAAAGAAAAAAATGTTATTATTACAAACAAAATTTTACTTGCAAGTATGCCCAAAGGCAATTTAAAACAAAAATCAAGAATAGCTTAGGGCACCTGCTAATGGTCAGTAAGTTAGATTTAAGAAGTACTGTTACGATAAATGTAAGCTAGTTTTAAGTATTTTTCTAGAATTAAAATAAGATAACATTAGAATTAATAAAATATGCCCAAAAAACAAAACAAAACAATATCACTGCTCCGACCAGAAAAGAGTTCGAATTCAGGCCATTGGAACAACCATAGAGAAGAGGGCCTAGGCTGAGGTGGCGCACATAAGTGGAGAAGGACCCCAACTAACTTGGAGTACATAATTGGAGACATCTGGCTAAAGATAGCGCTGACTGGAGGGGCATATTGGTGAAGGCCCCGGTCTAATCCGGTCTGTAGCATCACACAATAAGGAAACAGATGCCATGGCGTAGTGGTTTAAGTGTGTCACAAACACAACGAAGGTACAAAATTGGACTGAAGGGTTTCTGTTGAGTTGCTGACAACAATGAAATAGTAGTGTTTGCTTGGAAAGGTTTCTTAAAACCGCAAATAAGATGTTGGTTGCTACTTCTCGTGAGAGAGCAGTAGAACCTACAGTACCAGTACTTGCTGAGGAATCTAGACCCTGATCCCTTGCGGACTATTGTGCCATCAAATACATATAAAATAATAACAATTGTTGGCGCTACAGTCCAAAAGATGACCAGGCCCTAGCTTGCTCATCAACTGCTCCTGTTGTGCGCGCTACTGTTCTCTCACGAGTAGAAGGAACCTACAATTTTATGCCGACTCGGAACGGCGAAGCTTTCTTAGACAGTTATTACTCTTTGAGTGTTGTCTACAGCTCAAAAGATGTGTTGCGATGCAAAAATTCGAAAAATTGGTGTTGAGCTGGGAATCAAAGCTACATACTTCGGCGTATGAGCGTCACACTCTACCCACGCCACGGCGCTGTACGTATATATATGTACAACCCTTTTGGAAACGAATATACAGTGTTGGAAAAAATAATAGAAACAACCTTGTTTTGCGCTCTTTGATATTAAAATAATGAAAACGTGAAGCCAAACACAAATTAAATATATATTGGGTCGTTCATTAGATGATAATAATATGATCAAATACATATTTGATTAATGAATGCCCAAAATAAAAAAATAAAAAAATCAATTTCAGTTTTTTGTCGATTTTAAGCCTGGAACAAATAATAGAAACAAAATTAAAATTGTAATTTTTTTTATGTAGTAAATAACTTTACGTTGAAGGTTCTCATCCTTTTTTAGTACTTGGTCGTAGCACCTTTGATTTTAATCACTGCCTCACATCTTCGTCCCATGGAGTGAACTAAGTTGGCACAGGTTTCGGCAGGTATAGAGTACCATGCTTCCTGGATTTTGGACCACAATTCTTCTCTATTTCTGGCTTTACATTCCCCGATCTTACGTTTTAGAACGCCCCACAAGTGTTCTATCGGATTTAGATCAGGGGATTGTGAAGGCCATTCCATTACAGCAATTTTATTTGTTTGGAACCATTGCTTTGCTAGCTTTGAGGAATGCTTGAGATCATTATCCTGCATAAGCTCCCATTTTGTATTCAAGATGTTAACATAGTCCACAGCACACATTTTGTCCTTTATCCAGAAAAGTGGTCCAACACCAGACGATGAGAAGCAGCCCCAAATCATAAGGTTACCTCCACCGTACTTTACTGTCTTCTTTGTGTACTTCGAGTCGAATTCGGAATTTTTTGCTCATCTCACGTGCATTTTCTCATCAGATCCAAACAAATTGATCTTTGTTGCATCCGACCACAAGACATTGTTAAAGTTTTCACGGTAGAGGTGTCTGTTAGCAAAAGTTAATTTCTGTTTTATATTTTTTTGACTTAGAAAAGGGACTCTTCTTGGGCTTCTTGCCATTAAACCTGCTTCACTTAACCTGTTCCTAATTGTTCGACTTGATACAGGTGCCTTCAACTCATTTTTAAGTTCCTCCGAAGAAGAAAACGGCTTAGATTTACAATGACGCTCAAAAAGATGGTCGAACCGAGATGTTGTTTTTCGTTTTCTGCTTTTTGTTTCTTCTTTGAGATCAAAATGCAGGGCTTTAAATACTTTTTTTTTTGGAACACTTCATTATAAGCGCTATTCTGTCCATTGTACAACCGTCATTTCTTAACTTTTGAATTAATTTCCTTTCAGAATCAGTGCAGTGGACTCCGCGCTACATTTTTACAAAATTTTAGATTTGACAACTTATTTCTTGTTTCTGGTAACACTTTAATAAAGGATAAAACGTATTTCAATTATTTCCAATAAAAATAAACCTTCTTTCTCTAAGGAATCACTAATGCGAAATGCGATAATCATTTGTTTCTATTATTTTTTCCAGTAGCATGACCGTTTGCTTTGTATTTTTTTTTTTTTTTTGCGTTCAAGCTAAATCAAATAGTGATAAAAGATAAACGAATGCACCATTTCAAAGTACTGTTAGGTAGCATTCATATGCAGTAGTGGTATCAATGTGCGATGTATTTATGATCCACAGATGTTTGTTTACTATTGTATCTGCCTTTGTTTCTATTATTTTTTCCAACACTATAATAAATAAAGGATATGTGGTTCAATTGGCTGCTTCTGCTGGTTTTCCAAAAGCGTATTCTTTCATGTAAGATTTTTACATGACCTTGTGGGTGGTTTCCTCCTACAGCTCCCTAATGGCTAAAAGGTTTTAGCCTCTCGTTCTAGTATCTTTTTCGGATTTTTGCCAAAACGATGTTTTCCAAGGCAACAAGTCTAAAGAGCACATAGCGCTGCTGTGGGCGGCCAATCGACAGTACAAAGACCGATAACAAGATTTGGAAAGTTGATTGTGGGATGAGTTTTTTTTTTTTTGGCAAGGACTGTCATTCTGATAGAATCTCAGGGAAGTTGACGTGGCCTTGTATCACTCACCGTTGTCTTGAGCGTTATTAGCATCGAACATAAATTGCCACATCAGCACTCTACAATCCTTAACTCTCTGTCATACTCGAACAAGGGACCTAGCAGACCGAAATAAAGTTTCAGGGGTTTCTGACGTCTCGTGGGTTAAAAATATTTTCCATGGTCGTAAGCCGCACGATTTCCTAAACACCCGAGCCTGGTAAACCTAGACTTTGACCCCATTGCCACTGACTATAGTGGTACGGATGCGATTTTTAATTAGCTGAGCGGTGAACCAGGGAACATTCGAAACAATAGACTTTATTTGAGAAATGTTCCTAAAAAAGACGAAGACTGTCCTATCGAACGGAATACCAGTATGAAGCGTCAAGATACAAATGTCTCGATAGGAAACATTTGTTGTGAACGAGCCCTTATTTTTTTTTTTTTTTTTTTTTTGTTCGCTATGACATATGTGAAAAATATTTAGTAAACATCAAGTCATTAAATAGACAAGATCATATTTTTTCATCGTGTTAAAAATGTCGAATTTTGTACCAGAAAGTGATGATTTGCGGAAAGAATTAATTTTTTGTTTTCATTTGAAGAAAAGTGCTGCAGAGTCTCATCGAATGCTTGTCGAGGCATGTGGTGATCATGCTCTATCAGAAGCAACATGCAAAAGATGGTTTCAACGGTTCAGAAATAATGATTTTGATGTGAGAAATGAAGAACGTGGAAGACCACCAAAAAAGTTTAAAGACGCCCCGAATTGCAAACGATATTGTATGGAGATGACACTTTGAGTCAAAACCAAATGGCAGCAATGTTAAATGTTGCACAACAAACAATATCTGACCGTTTAAAAGCTATGGGAAAGATCCAGAAGTGTGGAAAATGGGTGCCACATGAATTGAATGAAAGAATGATGGAAAACCGAAAAAACACTTTTGCTTCAAAGACACGAAAGAAAATTGGTTTTGCATCGGATTGTTACTGGCGTTGAAAAATGGACTTATTTTAAGAATTCTTAACGGAAAAAAATCATTGGTTAATCTGGGACAACCATCAACATCGACTGCAAAACCAGATCGATTCGGCAAGAAGACAATGCTGTGTGTTTGGTGGAACCAGAAAGGTGTGCTGTACCGTTAATACTGATCGCTACCGACAACCAATGATCAATTTGAACCATGCATTGATCGAGAAACGACCAGAATGGGCCAGAAGACACGGCAAGGTAATTTTGCTCCATGACAATGCACCTGAACACAAAGCAAAACCGGTTCAGGATACAATCAAAACACTTGGCTGCGAGCAGCTACCCCACCCGCCGTATTCACCAGACTTGGCCCCTTCCAACTACCATTTGTTTTCATCGATAGGACACGCATTGGCTGAGCAGCACTTTGATTCCTACGAGAAGGTCAAAAATGGGTGTCTGTTTGGTTTGCTTTTGGTTGCACGCTTTATTGGCGTAGTATTCACAAATTGCCAGAAAGGTGGTCAAAATGTGTAGAAAACAATGGCCAATCCTTTGAATAAAATGTTTTTACTTTCCCATTAATAATTGGTGTTTAATTTTCAAAAAAAAAACGCTCATTTCTTACCTGTTACCATTTTGTTGGATTCACAAAAAATTAATCTGCAACAGCTACAGGCAGAATGGTAAAACGATCACAGGGTTACACTGTTGTGGGAAATAAGAACAATTTGAAGCCAAAACATTTTATGAAACCAGTTCTGGCGGCATCGTAGCAGCTCACACATTTTTTTCTTCGTCAAGCTATATTAACTGACGTTCATTTGCTTGGACGCTGAGACGGCTGCTTTCAAAACAAGTAGACTCAGCGCCATTGTCTTAATATTTTCCATTGCACAAGGATGCAGTGGTTGAGGCAACAAATCAACTCTCCTCTCTCCTGACTTATGACCGAAAATTTAACAAACTGCAGTTGCCCCTGAGTGACAGTCATACGCAACAATCTACAACTCAGGCATCTCTAATTTCTCCATCCATCAAAATGTTCCAGCAATCACTGAAACCAAAACAACATGTCACATGAAGCATATATTCAGTTTTAAATTTCCCTCCACAATTTCGTATTTCAGTGAGGAACAAAATGCAAATTATGTGGTGTCCACCCACCGCATGTACATGCATGAGGGACGCAACTGAGTTGCCATAGAAAGCTGTTAGAGGGCGTGCGGCGGCTGGTGGTGATAGTCCACTTTGTGATAAAGTTGTTAGCAGGACACGGCGACAAATTCGCCATCCAGGCTTATCTCACGCAACCGCGACGAAGAGTCAACCTAATTGCAAGCTCACTGAACAGATGTTGTTTGTGACTCCCCCACCCGCAGCCAATTAGCTGGCGGATTAAAACACGAGTGGCTTCCACTGACCAACCTGGGAAAAGTGTATGAATATTCATGGAGAGAATTTAAAACAGCTCCTACAGGAGCAAACTGAAGGAAGACATGAAGCCTCGGACTGATCGGGCATTTCCGTAGAAAGCTTGACTATTGTGAAGCTGACTGAGATGTTAATTGGGATTCCTGGTTCATCGTTCCTTGAGGCACTAGCTTCATTAAACCAAGTGAAACCCTGTGGTTTGACATACCGAAATCAATGGGGAGGCAACACCACCGAGCAATCTTCTCACAATCATGAACCTGCTATACATTCAGGGCGAATGAACGCCTCGAAAGTCAACCAAAAAAAAAAAACAAACAGACAGCGCCAGTAGTTCTGGTATTTCCAGATTCAGATCTTAACCCACCGTCATTCCAGCACAGCACGCCAGTCACACAATTCGAATGCCCCCAAACAGACCTCTCACGCAAAGCCCGGCGTAGACGCGCATAAATTGCCTCCACCTGTGCGAATTGGGCTTATCTACCGCTAATCGGTTGCTATTCCACATTAGTCGGCGCTCCAACTCCATACGTTCCACCGGCCCACATTCTCCGCCCTCCTCGCACATCGTTCCACGGTCATTCAGTAATCGATCAAGCAATGTCCGCAAAAGTTTTCACGTATCAGGCCTACACCACGGAACGCATGTACATCTGGTCCACAGTTGACAACGTACGTGCCCTTGTTAGCGTCTACGCACGCTGCATACACGCCGCCATCGTCAACCCAACCAAAGAGCAAACTTCACGCATCAATATGCGATGCCAACGATTTGTACCAGATCACTTGCAAATTTCTGCCGATCTACTCCATAGTCCCTCGCACATCAGCACCAGCTGACCGCTAGGCGATGACAGTACTAAACCACTAAAGAAAGCATTCACTTTGGGATTTCAGTGGGAAAACGCAGGGCAGCGGCGTTGGTGGCAGCACGCGGCCGGCTATTAGGCACATAACTCAAGACGTTTTATGTTCGTGTTATTGTGCGGCACGCTCGGGGGCGACGGCGCCGGGGGAACGGGAATTAGGTGGAAAATTAGCACTGCCGTTCTGCTTTGAACATCAGACCAGAAGCGAAAACAGAAAAAATCACGAAAAAGTGCTGCTTCGCGAGAGGAAAACGGTCTCGGAAGCTATTTTTAGACCTGTTTACGTGTTCGGAGTTTTGTTTGCTTTGCCTTTAATTTGGCAGCAAATAGCGAGAAAATTTTTAATTTCATTGTCAATGGGATGTTGTGCGCGCCACCCGCGCCCAGAGTCTTCGTGAACAGCGGAGGTGGCGCGATTGCGATCGTGAAATGACGATGAACAGAGTTGTTATGAGTTTGTTTACAACAAATTCATTAACTGATTGTGCCTGTGTGGAGGAGGGGGTAATGACACAAGTTTAGACGAAAATCCCTTTGATTCTGAGCGCAATGAAATCGATGTGACAGCTGTCATAATGAGTGATAGTTCGGGATTGAAAAAGTTCTGACGGTTCAAATGACAAACGATGCGATGGGGTGTTCATTACTTTGACGTGGAGAATGGAAGACACTCGCGACAGCTGTTAGATTTCTTCACGTGTGACGGATGAAAGCTGTTTTACAAATTTTAAAAAGGTCTGTTAATTTTTAATAATATTTTTTTGTTTTAAATTTTTACGTGAAATATTAAACTTTCTTGCAAAATTTTGACTGGAGCAAGACTTTGATCAAATGCTTGGACTGCAAAGTGAACTTAACTTGGGCAAGGGCTTAGGCGGTAGAATTGACAAACATCCACGCAAAATATACGACAAGGACGGGAATGAAAGCTTTGCCAGAAACTTCGGCTAAAGCTTGGAAAAAGGTTGGAACGGGGTTTAGGAATCGAATTAGATGATGACTGGAACGTAGAGAAGAACGTGGATTGCAAGTTCAGAAATATCCAGGTAAAATATTGCATGAGAACTCGGGCAATGGTTAAACAAAAAAGGAAAATATTTTGGGCTGCACGTAAAACGAGGATTCTTCTTGTGGTGCTACAGTCCGAGGTGGACCTGGGCCTTAAACAAAGATTCAGGAAAAAAAAGAAACGGCGACAACAATCTAAACAAAAGTAGGATGCGGACAGAAGATTTGAAAAAATCACATCCCTCAATAAGTCGCGGGACTGACATATAGGGGGCGCCACTAACAAAGAATCCATATTATTTTTAGGATGTACAAACATTCAAATGATACCTTTCAAATTTTCATGACAATCTGATTAGGTTGCAAGCCATTGCCTTCGACACCGTTTGGTTGAAAGGACTTTTTTGCAAGCTCAGTCGGCTCGGCATGCATAAATCGCTTCTATACCTACTGTTTAGTATGCTTCCTGGCAGACGTTTCGTATTCAAATATGGCAACGTAACTTCGGTGGGCACATTCCATGTTAAAAATGGTCTCCAACAGGGTGCCGTAAACTCACCAATCCTATTTAACATTTATTTGAGCGATCTTTTAAGTTTTCTCCATAATGCAATTTCGTACGCAGATGACTTGATAGTGTACAGATCAGGTTCAAAGATTGATGGAATTGCCACTCTCTTGCAGGGTGACTTTGACTCCTTCAGACGAGATTGCGACAACTGGAAGTTAAAAATTAACTTCGAGAAGTCGAAAACCATCCTGTTTAGGACGCCATTGCATAAGGCTTCGGCGGACACAAAAAAGAATTGGCGCAAGCTCGTAATCATTGGACAATACGGGCAACCACTGGCGCAGAGGACGGTAGTCAGATACCTCGGGGTCTGGTTAGATCAGTATTTGTATTTTAACAAACATATAGATGCTGAGCTGACCAGGGCTCGAGGCGCCTTTGCCTTTGCAAAAAGAACTGTTTTACAACAGCGAACTCGATGCGAGAGTGAAGGTAATCTGTTACATGGCCCTAATCAGGCCAATGCTTACCTATGGCTGTCCCGTGTGGTTCAATGTGGGAGTTAATAATAATAATAATAATTGTAGGCGCTACAGTCCAAGTGGGACCAGGACCTAGTTTGCTCATCAACTACTCGTGTTGTGCGCGCTACTGTTCTCTCACGAGTAGAAGGGACCTACAGTTTTTTGCCGGCTCCGAACGGCGAAATTTGAGAAGCTTTCTTAGACAGTTATTACTCTTTGAGTGTTGTCAGCAGCTCGAAAGAGGTGGTGCCGTGAAAAATTCGAAAAATTGGTGTTGAGGTGGGAGTCGAACCTACACCCTTCGGCATGTGAGCGTTGCACCACTACACCTCGGCGACCACGTCCATCTTTGCTAGTTCTAAATAAAGTGATTAGTTTATCCATTCAAAGTCAGTAAAAGACATTGTCATAATTTGAGCTAACGAGGTGGACACACGTTGTTTGTTTGTTTGTTTGTTTTTTTTGGAGGTTAGGAAGTACTGCACCGGAGTGCTCCGACTCAAATACTGGTTCATTGTACTACCAGGATGTAACATGCATTTAATGCGTTTTCTTGGTCTTCCAAAGAAAGACTAGAAAGAGTTTCTGTGACAAAGAGCTTAGGGCTTCCGTTCCCACCACGTCAGCGCCAAGCAGCCGCCACCTGATACGAGCGGAGGCGGTACACTGACAGAGAAAGTGCTCCGAAGTGCCTTCACCTTCTCCACAGGCGTCGCAAAGGGTGACATCTCTAAGCCCAAGCCGACTTAGGTAGCGAAGGAAAAGTGTCTCGTTAGTACGCCGACAAGTCGTTTGGTTTCTGTCTAGAGATAGCAGAAAAGACGCGGATTTCTTGCTAGCGTTCGGGAGCATACTCTTGGTCATCCTGCATCCAGGAGAGTCACGCCATCTGTGGTTGTGCTGTAAGGAGACCCAACCGTCGACGGAGGCCCTGACTAAGGATGCAGACCAAGGATCCAGACCAAGGATCCAGACCAAAAATCTAGACCAAGGATCCAGACCAAGGATCCAGACCAAGGATCTAGACCGAGGATCCAGACCAAGGATTTAGACCGAGGATCCAGACCAAGGATCCAGAACAAGGATGCAGTCCCGAGGTAGGTTCCGGCTCTAGGAATGTCTTTTCTGAACCTTGGCTAGCTAGTTCATCGGCAATCTCGTTGTCCGTGATGTCCGTGGACACACGAAACGAAAAACCTTTACCGATTTGCTGTGCTCAACGGGGAAGCAAACCACAAAAGACAGTCCCAAAACAATGTTCGTCTAAAAGGACAGAACCCTCTCTAAGAAAGAGGAAACAAGAAATTCAAGCAACTTCTAAATAGTTCATCAAGGCTCCATATTAGCATGCGGCGTACTCTTAATGTGTCTCCACCCAAAGCTCTTTACACTGTGTGTCGTTCATTTGAAATTCCCTTCAGATTGTGTGGGTTGCTGCTGTGTTCGTCAATTTCCAAGCTCCTTTGAGTTTGGCGAAAACATTTTCACAAATATGACGTGCCAATTAGCAGTTATTTCCCGTCACCATATGAACTTTGTCATTACCAACTTCTGCCAGCAAGTCCCGAAGGAACCATCCACCAACAGCATCCTCTGCTTGGTGAATCAACACAAATTTGCTTTTTACGCCGGCGCCCCGTAGTGCCATTGCCAACTGCCGAAAGTGTCACCCGAGGGACAGCCTAACCTTCAAACCCACACGCCCGACAAAAGCAGAAATGTTTCCCCACTAATGACAAACCACAAAAAAAAAAAACAGAAAAGAAAAAAAGCCAAAGAAGAGAAGATAAGCAAATAAAACAAAAATTTGTTATTCGTTCGTGTCTTTAATGTCAGTCATGTGATTGCAGTTATTAACCCTAATAAGAACTCAAATAGACAAGCTTTGCACAACCAATTATTTCTCGGTCCCTTTCGCGCGGTCTTTGCGCGAGAGTTTAACTCCCGAAATTGTGGGGAAAAATGCGAAGCGACACACCACAAGAAAGGTGTGTTCCGTTTCAGAGGCGAATTGTTTGCACAAGAATCGAGAACGAATGCCAACGCCACCCTCTCCCGCCCGCAATCATAATTCGGTCGAGCCAATGTCGATTTTAAGTTCCTCCTTATCGATAAGCGCGTCCTCAAATTGATTTGAGGGGAGAGCGAGGGCAGGACTTTGATGTGCATCTCCGTAGATTCCAATTTCCGATTGATGGGAAGCGGGGATTGCGATAGTTTCGCAATAGTGGATGTTACGCCGTCAAATCGAGATTCGATTTCAAAGGTGTAAACGAAGAAGACACCGCCGCGGAACCGGTTTCAGAATCAACTTTTCGATTTGATTAATGATTGCTGTCGGTGTGCGGGTCGCTGTAGGCAGGCGATGGATGAGTCAAACACGGCCGTAAAATTGAATGTGTCTTCGATTGAATAGAATCTTGTTTTCGTCCAAAAATGGGGAATCTTGATGCTTGGGGGCTTGTGAGGAGAGGACTCAGAAAGTGCTCCATCAAGTCGTAGATTCAGTTTCACGTTTTGGAACTTTTAGGCGAACGTTTTGGTTCCTGTGAACGAGTGTCACAGTTGAGATCAAATTTTCCAAGAACATTTGGCACTGATATTTGAAATGCAGTCTGGAGTCAAAGAAGCAAGGGCCGCTGGGTAAATCTTAGCCCTGAACTAATGCAAATGTTGAAAACCTTCCCGAACTTAACACGAAAGATCGACGATCAAATATTTAAGAAAAAACGGACACTTTTGAAGTGGTTTCCACTTTAGTCGGCAGACGCATGAAACTTGGCTGGTTCAGATTTCAGGCCGTTCATACTTCTCACTCACGAACATGCTGATCCAACGCGAACTTGTGTCATACGTTGAATCCACCCGTAACGTTCCTCAGTGCTTAGAACTTACTCTGTTACCGCTAGTGACTCGATCAAGCCGAACATCACGACTGAAGATGCTGATTCTGGTAAACCTTCTCCCTCTCCCTCTATACCTTCGGCCCGTGCTGTGACTATCATAAATTCCGGTCAGTTAAGGGTATAAACATTTACTTTAGCGGGCGCCAATTATAAAAAGGCATGGCTTTGATGACTTTATTTTTCGCCTTGGCACCGTTTGGCGGCAAAATCATCGTCAACCTTTCAGTCTGATGGGTAGCCTATCTCATCATTTTCAAATTAAAGTTCTCCTGGCTCGGAGTTAAGTGACCAGATCTTCAACCGTGAAGCCAATAATTGCATCTCCCTAAACTAAGTCCTTGCCATTTTGTTTTAGAGATTGAGAAACAGTACACTGAGGCATTTAGACCAAAAAACTTTTCCATTGTACTTCCAGGCCCCCATTTTTTGTAATTTCTCGTTTATCCGAAGGAAAGCCAGCATGTATAGAGAGCCTAGGTTTACAGCTCCTATCACATCAGCACCAAACAGGAGCCACCTGATCCGAGCAAAGGCAGCCGACCAGAAGAAGTGCTCTAAAGTACCTTCACCTTCTCCACAGGCGTTGCAAAGAGTACCATCACTAAGCCGAATCAAGCTTAAGTTGTTAACAACGGTGCACTTTACCCCGTTTTTATGTCAACATGACGTCGGCTGTCTTTCCAATTTGGGAACATAAGCTTGATCAGCCTGAATCCTGGAGAGTCATGCCATCTTTGGTTGTGCTATAGGAAGACCCAAACGTCGACGGAAGCTCTAACTAAGGACGCGGGCAAACCAAAAGTGGGTTCACCCCTGTGAATACCTCTTTTGATCCTCGCCTTGCAAGTTTATTCAGCAGACTTTCTGTGATTGGAATTCGTCCTTCCGTACGCTTTTTTAACCTATGCACTTATAGCATGTTTCAACTGTGTTTGCTAGTCACTACTTGGACGGTTAAGAATTTGGAAAAGCCTTATGATCGATGCTTAAATTGAGATGGAAAGGCTAACTACACCATTGGAAATTCAAAACAAACGTTTTCCACTTAATCTTGCGTTCCAAACTCCATTGTCAGTCAAATTGAACTCAAAAAAAGTTTTAAATTGATACAAAAATCAAACGAAACATTTTTGGTTAAAAATTAGTCATGTGTCAGCAAGAGGTGTCCCAGAAATGCTTCATAAGTCAGCAAGAAGTGCTCCAGTCGAGAGTAGAATCCTCCTCCAGTCGCAGCTTGTTTGCGGATAGGGCTACTTGAATGCACCACCCGAAATGCAGATCCTCGGAATTGAGGCGGGGTCTATTGAAATATAAGTTTTCTAAACACCTTATAGGAGAATTCTGCGTGGAAAATCACAATAAATGCGATTTTTGTAGTTGAACTTATTCCATCACGTAGTGAGTTGGACTGTGTGGCATGATTGAAGGGCCTTATGGAGGAAATGAGTAAAATTTCGGAGAAGAACTTGGACGCGAGCAAGACTTTGGGCTGCAACGAGACCTTAGACTAAAAAGTGAACTACAACTTGACCAAAGGCTTAGACAGAAGCTTCCAGTAGCAAATAGACAAAATGAACGGCAAGAAAAGAGACAGGATCTTGGCCAGAGATCTAGACTACAGACTGGTAAAAGATTGGAGAAGGGCTGAGGCGTCAATTAAGATGATAATTTAGACAGGAACGATGATTTAAACGAAAAAAATGAAAAATATTTTAGGCTGGTTGAGGCCCAGGTTCACCCCGGACTGTAGCATCATAAGAAGAAGAAGAAGAAGAATTCTAGGCTTCAAATTAAACGAGGATTCAGGCAAGGTACTGAAGTAGAACAGACTAAGGACATACACTGTAACCACGGGAAGGATCTAAAGAAAAGAAGAACGCGGACGAAAGAGTGAACGGAAATTTGAGAAGGTTTTTAGCGTCAAATTTACCACGAATTCAAGCAGTTTAGGTTGAGGGCCTGGTTGGGCGCATACACCAGCTCATCAGTAAGACATGGTCGGAGGGAAGCATGCCCGATGAGTGGAATCTCAGCGTCGTTTGCCCGGTTCATAAGAAGGGAGACCCCTTGGACTACACCAATTAGGGAGGGATCAGTCTTCCTAACACCGCATACATGATCCTCTCTGCCGAATTGTGTGAGCGTCTAAAACCGTCTGTCCATAACCTGATAGGTCCCTCTCAGTGTTCTTTCAGACCAGCTAAGTCCACGATAGACCAGATCTTCACATTACGGCATATCCCGGAAAGGACCCAAGAAGTACAAATCCACACTTGATTTTAAGACCACATATAAGAGTGTGCATAGAGACGAGCTACACGGTGCCATGTCTAGTTTTTGATTCCTACTGTTGGGACAATGCAACAATGGCCGACCTAGGCTAAGAAGAAGAAAAAGAAGAAGAAGAAGGTCGAGGGCTTTGACAACATTTTGGTCAACAAATTGATTTGACACTTAAACAGAGACTTGCATAAGGACTTAGGTTGCAAATAAGACCATAAATTTAACAAAATGGACAAAGGCTTGGCCTTAAACTTAGAAAATAATTAAACGACAGCTCTAAGAGGCCTAAAAAATCTTGTACAGTTCCAAGCTATGGATCCGCAAAGAAGACGAGATTTCAGCCAATAGGAATATGGAATTGTACAGGCCTGACAAGCAATTTTTAATAGGGGCACGGAAAGTAATGAATTTTAACAAGAGAAATTTGGTTAAAGACTTGAACTGTAAACTTATACATGATTAAACAAGAGCTTAGGCTACAAACTAGACAAAGATTGAACAAAAAGTACGGAGATTAGAACATGGAAAATAATGGAACTTCATCTCTAACAAAGACCCAAAAAAGAATTTGGATAGGGACTTTGTTTCCGAACTTAGACCACGAAGAAGTAAAGACTGCAGACAAGAAACTACAGACAAGGAACTAAAGACAAGGAAACAAAACACAATCTTAGATAAGGGAGCAGAAAGCAGAAAGACTAGGGCTTGAAGAATGAATTTAACTAAGACAAGTTTCGGTTAAGTGGTCGCCGTGGCGTAGTGGGTAGAGTGCGACGCTCACACGCCGAAGGGTCTAGGCTCGACTCCCAGCTCAATACCAATTTTTCGAATTTTTCACGGCACCACCTCTTTGGAGCTGCTGACAACACTCAAAGAGTAATAACTGTTTAAGAAAGCTTCGCCGTTCGGAGTCGGCAAAATATTGTAGGTCCCTTCTACTCATGAGAGAACAGTAGCGCGTACAACACGAGTAGTTGATGAGCAAGCTAGGCCCTCCTTTGGACTGTGGCGCCAACAATTATTATTATTAATTATTTCGGTTAAGACTGCAAACTTTTGCAACGTTGTACAAGAGCTTAATCTGCAAACAAGATGAACAAAGGAACAAACTGCACGTAAACTTTAAGACCTTTAAAATATTGGACAAGAACTTAGTTTGTAAGCTTTGGATGCAATATATATATACAGCAATAGGAATAGTGACATGAACAGCCCTAACAAAACAAAAAACAAAACACAATCTTGGATAAGGGTGCGGAAAACAGTTAAACTAGGGCTTGACACGTGAATTTGGTCTGCAACCTTGGCAAGGGAACAAGCAACTCCTTTGGAAAAGTTTTGCTCTTCGTCTTAGATGAAGACTTTAAAAATAAACGTTAATAAGGTCATTGATGGGCGCCGTGGCGTAGTGGGTAGAGTGCGACGCCCACACGCCTATGACCCAGATTCGATTCCCAGCTGAACACCTCGTATTTTTATGGCACCACCTCTTTCGAACTGCCGAGCTACGCTTCTTCTTCTTCTTCTTTTTATGTCCTGGTTGGACCTGGGCCTGCCGAGCTGGGCTTGGACAGAATAATAACTGTCTAAGAAAAGGCTTCTCAAACTTCGCCATTCGGCGTCGGCGAAAAACTGTGGGTTCCCTCTACTCATGAGAAAACAGTCGCGCACACAGCACAAGTAGTTGATTAGCAAGCTAGGCCTTGATCCCTCTATCGACTGTAGCGCCCCTATGGACAACTAGCTAACTAAGGTCATTGGCAATGTTGTCTTTCAAACAAAAAAAAAAAGCTTGACGTACGCAAGGAGCTGCTACATACTCAACTCTCGCCGCAACCATTTTCTAGATTTATTTCCTGCCTTAACTTCGCGTGTATCCTAGGCCACCCAGACATCGAGTAATTTCGTTTGTTCCACCAATCAAACAAATCCTGCAGAGAAGTTTCCCAAAAGCCCCACATTTTATGTTTTCAATTCCAGTACGAGTCAACACCATCCCAGACGAACTTCCACTTGCCATCGGCCAAGCCCTGGGCCAAAAAATCAATCATTCCCAGCTCACGCGGCTATTTATGGGCACCCCAGCCGATTATAAATTTCCGATAGCCATCTCTCAAATGTCACGTAAATCCATGTGGGACATGCGCCGCATCGAGGTGTGGCCATCACCGCTTCCACGTCCCGGCACAAAAGAACGTCGCTCCAGCACCGAATCTATTGTGAAGCCAATTTATCGTCGTCGTTAGTGCGAAAAGCCGAAAGTCCAAAACTCTTTCCGCACATAACCGATGAAAAAAATTAATTCGCCACAAAAATCATGTCTAACACGAAAGTGCTAAGTCAGAGTGCGAATAAATCTCTCCGCGCATTTGCATTCGACGTCTTGTCAAGAAGATTGGTCTAAAAATAGACACCCGTCCTGGCGATAAATCGGTTCTTGGAAGCGTCGGCGATCACGGCCACGTCGGTGGAAGGTGAAACTTGTTGCCTTTCATCTGGCAGAAACAAAGTATCGGCTTGGCTATTAATTTGCTGCTATTTTGCGGTTGTTTTCGAGGCAGGAATGATTTTTGGGTTTTTTGACACACACATCAGCGTGGGGCCATAATTTTGAGAGGGTGCGACAAATGCTTGACAGTTTTGCGCTGTTTGCTGGTCCATTGACCCTGGTGAAAGATGAATAATGCGTCCGGCAAAGCGTAGGTTGCATGAATGCTAAATTAATTGCTGAGGAATTCAGTTCAAAGAATATTTGTCGTGTGAGAGAGTCAAATGGTAGGCAGATTGTTGTGTGCGTCTGCTGAGGGAGGGTCCGACTTTGACAAAGTTTTCCGAAGTCCGTACAACTGTGTAGGATTGGATTGCTGGAATCGAAAGAGCGACAACTGAACATGAATTAGGAAAATATTTCGTCACTGATGAAGGACGCAGAACCTTGACATTTCGAGCAAGTATCACAATGGGTAGCAAATGGCAGCGTTAATCTACCTCAGCCCGGCAATAAATAACGACAAAACCAGAACCGAAAAAAAGCATAGTATCGAAAAGGTTGTAAGAATTGAAATCCTAAATCCATTAATGTAGACATTGAAATTTAAATTTTTTAAAACGTTTTTTTTTAAATGTCATTGATCACTTTAAAAAAAAAAAAAAACGTTTTAAAAAATTGAAATTTCTAAGTCTACATTAAACTGTAAGTTTTCTCTACTACAAAAGCAATAGCACGCACATTTCTGAAGAAGCACTACATAAAGAAACCGTTGGTGCCGTCTACTCGTAAAAGAGTAAAAGCATGCTCAACACGAGTAGTTGTTCAAGAGACAAATGTCCCTCAGTGAAAACTGTTTATTTTTTTTATAGATACAAACATTTTATTTCAGAACAAATGGTGGGTGATTCTTTTATTGCATTCCAAATGTCTATTGGTTTTAATTTGATACACTGCCAATTATCATCCACAAACTGACAGGTTCCCATCAGTGTGATTTTAGGCCAGAAAAGTAAACATCGCCTACAAGATCTTCGCTGCCGCATTGTGTGAGCGTCGGAAACCTTTTGTTCACAGGTTTCTATCAATGTGATTTCAGGTCAGAAAAGTCCACGATAGACCAGATCTTCCCTTTGCGGCACATCCTGGAAAAGACCCAAGAAGTGAAAATCGACCTCACAACCTATTCGTCGATTTTAAGGCCGCATATGGCAGGGTGCATAGAGACGAACTAGTCATGTCTAGTTTTAGCATTCCCATCAAACTCGCCAGATTGTGTAGGATGACGATGGAGAACTCACGCTGCTCCGTCAAGGTCGGTAACGAACTCACCGAGACCTTTAATTTCAAAAAAGGTTTTAAACAAGGCGACGCACTGTCAGGTGACTTCTTCAACATCATCCTCAGGAAGATCGTGCGTAACTCACAAGTCAACACCAGAGGCACGATCTTCCAGAAGTCAGTTTAATTGCTAGCCTTCGCTGATAACATTGACGTGATTGAACGAACACAGCGAGCCGTTAATGACGCGTTTGCTGGCATTAAAGCGGAAGCGGCTAAAATGGGACTGGCGGTAAATGAGGGCAAAAAGAAGTACATGCTGTTATCAAGGAAGGACACACAACATCGACGTCTCGGGCAGAGCGTCACACTAGACAGCAGAAATTTTGAGGTAGTCAACGACTTCGTCCGAGTCGCCTTCGCGGTAAGCAGGGACAACAACGTTAGTACCGAAATCAAACGCAAAATCACTCTTGCCAATCTCTGTTTCTTTGGGCTCAAGAGGCAATTGAATAATAAAGCCCTCTCTCGAAGGACTAAGCTCGGTTGATATAACAGTCTGATCATAACAGTCCTACTTTATAGCGCGGAAGCCTGGACGTTACTAAAAGCAGATGAGGAAGCCCTTAGTCTTTTCGAGAGAAATGTTTTTCGTGCGATTTTTGGTCCTGTTTTCTTTAATGGGATCTGGAGAAGAAGATTTAATGAATAACTCTATGGGCTCTACAGCGACATGCGCTTGGTTAATCGTCTTCGGATACAATATTTAAGATGACTAGCCTATGTAGCGCGTATGGACACCACTGCTCCGGCCCGAAAAGTCTTCGAATCAGAGCCATTTTGACACGCAACAGAGGACGGCCTAGACTTAGGTGGCGCCCACAAGTGGAGAAGGACTTCAACCAATTTGGAGTGCGCAATCGGAGGCAGCTGCTGGCTGGAGAGGCATGTTAGTTGAGGCTCAGGTTTGCCCCAAGAAGAAGAAGAAAAATTTGATACACTATATCAAATGCGAACCGGTCTTTGAATGCAGTTGAAATCTTCCTAGTTCACAAATATTTATTCAGAAGGTTTGCCTTACTTAATGTTATTGGAACAGGAGTTATGGTCTGCCAACTAGAATGTTTATCCAGCGATATTTTAAACGCGGTTATTCACATTTCAGATCGTGGACTCTTTTGGAGCTGCACAGGATCCTTGACTCTTTTGTCCTCTTAATTCATTATAAATGACGATATAGTCGACAACGCCAGACTGATTTGGAATTTTTGCAAATTTCAGAATTTGTGGAATGGCCTATTTAGTCCGCCAAGTCGGAGAGGGTAAGAGTGTCAACACAAGCGCTAGAGGGTCCTAAGCTTGATTCTCGGCAGGATGTTCTTTTCAGAAACGCTCTATTGGGGCTGTAGTTGCACTTTGATCTTCCACAGTATAACTGCCAACTTTGGAATGTTTTGGTTGTTTCTACCTGAATGCAAATCTCTTTATGTTAATGGGTTTATAGTGGATGGGCTTGTTTGAATGAGTTTTTGCAAAAGCAAAAGGATTGAGGATGTAAGGATTTCAACCTAATTATCTGTCAGAAATAAAAAAGTTTTACTAAAAAAATGTGCGTGGGGAATGAATCAAAATACATACATTGTGAATTTCGAAAAAAAAATTCAGAAAATACTAAATTTGGAACAAAATTAAAAATCTGAAATACAGATCATAAATAGGTGACAAGAAAATAAAAATATACTCACATTTGCGCCGAAAACAAATAGAATACACCAAAAATAAAGAACACAATTCAGGAACAAAACGATTCGATGTGCCGTTGGACGCCTTCGCAACACAGACCGGTGAGATCTGATTTGTATCCAAATCGAAAGAAAAACAATACCGTATCTCAATCAAAATCACTTTCTCTCTCTCTCTCCTTTGCACTGCCCTTGTTGTGTCAGGATTAATACCTCTCAGATGCGATTATGTTGAAATGCTCCTCTCTTGTTATTGTATTCATTTATCAGCACAAAACGCACAAACTACACCGAGATTCAGATTCCATCAGAAGGCGACGACGGCGAAGGAAACAAACAACTGAGAATCAAAAGCACACACCGAAACCACAGAAAAAAAATGCAACAGTGACAGCACCGAAGCGACACTCAACACAACAATCGCGCGCTTGTGTATGTTGATGTGGGTGACAGTGGCTCTTTATCAATAATAACTCGACACGAAGAGGAGAATTTTCCTTTTAAAATAACCACGCGACAATGACACTATTTTTTTTACGAAAAAATATTTATTTTTTTTCTGTATTTTATTTTTTATTTACTTTTTTGTAATTCGTCGTCACGTCAACTCCAGAAGACGGTTGGAGGTTTTTTTTCCACACTGCACTCAAGACACCGTAAACTAAAATTGAAAAAGAAGGAAAACAAAGAAAATTTTATTTGGTGACAAACAATTATTGATAAAAGAAATCCAAAGATCGTGTTACTCTCGCTCTCTATTGCCATCCGCACTTAATAACCACACATCTCGATCAGTGAGAAGAAACAGAATCAATAAAGTGTCTTCGGGTATAGATCAGGAACGCACGTACTTGTGAATACAAAAATAAAAACACAGAAAACATCAGAACGAAACACTCAAAGAAGAAGGATAGTGGCAACACAAAAAAATGAGAGATTTACAAAAATATACTAAATTTCGAGATCAGCACTAGTTTAGTGCGACCCAAGAGTACCGTGTGTCCGTACACAAAGATAATGAATTCAGCACAATCGGCCATGCCATACGATGGCCGCACAGAGAGACAGACAGAGAGTTTGACGGAGAGAGTGAGAGAGGGAAATCGGGCGCACACCATACGAAAGAGAGGATTCCAATCAAGTTATTTATAAAACAAATAAAGTCGAGCAATACATGAGCCCGACCAGACAGAGATTTACTCGTGAATCGTGCGCATACACCGACGAATTGTGGTCGAAGGGGGAGAGCACACATACACTGTCTGAGGTGGAGTGATGCCAAATCGCAAATCATTCAGATAGAGAGGTGTGAATTAAATGTGCGGTAGGATCGGAACTTTTTTGATTTGTTTGTAGGTTTAGTTGTGTTTTTAAAAAACGGAGATCATGTCATGATCAGTTAGAAAAAATAAATTGGAAGAGAACTTCCCTGCCAGTGTTGCCAATTTTGCAGACAGTGCTGTCTTACGTTTTTTTTTTTTATTGTTTTCACATTGACAGTTTCCCACTCGCAGTCTGGACAGAAAGTCATCATAGCTGATCCATAGCAACTTATTTGCAAAGAGAGTGTTGTGCAGCGCTAATGAGTTTATGTCAAAATAAAGAAATTTTCGGTGGCCGCTGTGGCGTAGTGGATAGAGTTCGACGCTCACTCGCCGAAGGGTCTAGGGTCGATTCCCGGCTGAACGCCTCGAATTTTTCACGGCACCACCTCTTTCGAGCTGCTGACAACATTCAAAGAGTAATAAGTGTCGAAGAAAGCTTCTCAAACTTCGCCATTCGGAGTCGGCAAAAAACTAGGTCCCTTCTACTTGTCAGAGAACAGTAGCACGCACAACACGAGTAGTTGATGAGCAAGCTAGGCCCTGGTCCCCCTGTGGACTGTCGCGCCAACAATTATTATTAAAGAAATTTTCGAACATTAAACGTGCTACTGATCTCAACGGCTTAATTTTTCCTATTCGTCTTTGTCACTTATGGTACAAGGTCCGATTGAATGAAGGTGTGATCTTTGATATGGAATTACAGTAAAGGAAGTAAGAAAGGTGCAAGGATTTTGGGCAAGTATGCTGATGGAGCGCAGTGTATATCAGCGGCTTCGTTAATAAAACGCGTCTTGGGCTCGGAAAACCTGCAATTTTTAAAATGTAAAGCCAGTGGAGTCATGGTGAGTTAAAGTTTGGATCGGATTGCGGAAATATTGATGGACTTTTTTGAAGAAAAAGATGAAAAACGTTGTTAGTCAACCGTGCACCTTTTAGAACCAAGATCCCCAACTATGTGCCAAGGCTAAGATTGACGATCTCTTGTACTTGCTAAATATTACTCGATTTCCGTGTCACTTTTATTCTTCATTCAATTCCCAAATCATGTTTTCGGCCCTTAAGCCAAGAGAAGCGGACATCCTACGGGGGTCAATCGGCCGCCACTGACTTATTATGACCCCCTCGGACATTTGCAAAGCCGTAAACGACCGCCGCCGTGGCGTAGTGGGTAGAGTGCGACGCTCACACGCCGAAGGGTGTAGGTTCGATTCCCAGTTCATCATCAATTTTTCGAATTTTTCAGGGCACCATTTCATTCGAGCTGCTGACAACTCTCAAAGAGTAATAACTGTCTAAAAAAGCTTCTCAAATTTCGCCGTTCGGAGTCGGCAAAAAACTCGTAAGAGAACAGTAGCCCGCACAACACGAGCAGTAGATGAGCAAGCTAGACCCTGGTCCCGCTTTGGACTGTAGCGCCAACAATTATTATTATTATTATTATTAAACGATCAACATAGTCTTAAACATCACTTGATCATCACTTGAAGTACTTGAGGTCAACGACACTCAGATAAGTCGTAATTTACAGCTCAAAAGCATCAACAAGCTCTTGCAAATTTAGAATGACAGAAGTTCCAACTTTTATTGCAGACTGCAACAGACGTAAGAATTTGTTTAGCTTCAGCAATAATCCTTCGAATTGCGAGATATTCAGTTTACTCAAGCTTTTAAGTGTACAGGTGCTGCAGAAATTCGGTTTTTATTATAATCTCCTCTTGAAGCTTGGGTCAAAAGCTATTCTACCGATTTCCTCTTATTCCGTGTGAACATACATTTGCGAATTCCCTGAGTTAACTGCGACATTTCTTTCATATTCTAAAACTCTTTTAAATTGGTTTCACCATGTTGCGGGAGCGTTTTACAACACCGTGAATGAATAGATGCAAATCCTACATCACAACTCGACAGACCTCTGTCGTCTCGCATTCTTTGACAAATCCAGATTCAGACACGGAATCAGAGGTAGGATGCTGCGAGAGTAGTCCTTCAACTTTGAGATTCGGTTTTCTTTCTGGAAGTGGACATTTTCCCACTTAATCAACCGATACCGTTGCCCAGTGACATTTCTCCTGCAACAGCACATACCCCGATTCTTGTCAAACACAAGTTCATATTCACTCGAAAATGACGGAAAGGACACTCGTTTGGAAACGAATTCTGAGAAGGAGGATGATGACGGTTGCAAAATGAAATTCATCATATTTCATAGCAGACGACGTTACCGAGGAAGCGAAAATATTTTAAACGCACATGTGGTCTTGGTCTATTTTCTGTCATCGATATGTGATTTGTCATCTCAAACTCGAAACTTGACCGCACTCAGCCGTGGTCAAGCAACCAATTTGAGTAACAGTCCACGGAATTGACTTGTACAAAAATTCCGCCAAAATGCAGCACCATGACTACGTGTGCGGATGAAGATAAAGGAATTAGTTTTATTTCTGTGGTTCTTTGCACATTTTCTACACCGGACATGCCTTGACATCCTTGCAGATTTAAGTTCAAATTTTGGGATGCGCTCTAGTACAAGAGTGGGGAGGGAAGACTCCAAAGAAAGATGCTTGGAGTGGGGTGGAGATGTGCATTGAATCCTTCAAATTTTCTGCAATATCACAAGTGCATGTCCGAGGGAACACATGTTTCTGGCGGCATGAGAAATAGGAACTGAAATGGCCACATTCACCGTGATACGAAAATGCCGAAGCAGAAGGGTACTATTAATGAATTGATTTTATTTGAAATCGTTTCAAATTCGACAACATGGCAAGATGGCAGCAATTTGGAACAGAGCATTTAGTAACGTCCTCCCCATTTAACACCGAGGACAGTGCCCACTGAGATGTGGAGGAAATGAAGACAGCATCTGCCAGAATTTGACGCACAATAGCGGTTGACCGGCGGGAAGACATGAGCAAAAAATCGTCAATTGAAACTTAGACAAGTCTTTCAAAAAGGTATTGACTCAGAATGAAGATAGACTTAGTCATCGGTAGACTTTTGGTCTATTCCGCGCTTCTTCTTCTTCTTATGGCTCTGCAGTCCTGGGTGGACCTGGGCTTGTCGAGCTGTGCTTGGACAAAATAATTATTGTGTAAGAGTCTTGCGTTACTTACGACTCTTGGGAAAAAGGTTCCCCGTGATATAAGCCGTTAAGGCAGGTGATCACGTAAAACCAAATCCCACATCTGTCTAAGAAAAAGCTTCTCGAACTTCGCTGGTCAGAGTCGGCAAAAAACTGTAGGTCCCTTCTACTCGTGAGAGAACAATAGCCCCCACAACACGAGTAGCTGATGAACAAGCTAGGCCCTGGTCCCTCGGTGGACTGTCGCGCCATCCAATTATTATTATTATAATGGTTAATGGGTTTATATTTAGCTCGAAAACACGGTTCCACTGAGACGCTCGTTTTCAATAAGATTGAAAGAATGCCCTTTCTAATAATTGTTGGCGCGACCTCCCACAGGGGGACCAGGGCCTAGCTTGCTCATTAACTACTCGTGTTGTGCGCGCTACTGTTCCCTCACGAGTAGAAGGGACCTACAGTTTTTTGCCGACTCTGACCGACAAAGTTTGAGAAGCTTCTTCTTAGGCAGTTATTATTCTCTCTAAGCGCAGCTCTGCAGGCTAAGGTCCACCCAGGACTGCAGAGCCATAAGAAGAAGAAGAAGCTAGGCAGCGTCAAAAGAAGAAGAGGAAGAGGAAGAAGCGCAGCTCGGCAGCTCGAAAGAGGTGGTGCCGTGAAAAATTTGAGGTGTTTAGCCGGGAATCGAAACTTGATCCTTCGTCGTGTGAGCGTCGCGCTCTACCCACTATGCCACGGCGGCCACAATGAAATATATATATGGAATATGTATACTTAATAATAATAATAATGGCGCAATGAGTGGAATCTCAGCGTCGTTTGCCCGGTTCACAAGAAAGGAGACCCCTTGGACTGCGCCAACTACCTTGGGATTAGTCACCTCAACATAGCATACAAGATCCTATCTGCCGTATTGTGTGAGAGTCTGAAACCGTTTGTCCATGACCTGATAGGTGCCTAAAAGTGTAGTTTCAGGCCAGGGAAGTCCACGATAGGCCAGATCTTCACATTACGGCAGATCCTGGAAAGAACCCAAGAAGTGCAAATCAACACTCACCAGTTCTCCGTCGATTTTAAGGCCGCACATGACAGTGTGCATAGAGACGAGCTATACAGTGCCATGTCTAGTTTTGGCGTTCCTACCAAACTGGTCAGATTATGTAGGGTGACGATGCAGAACTCTCGCTGCTCAGTCAAGGTCGGTAACGAACTCCCCGAGACCTTCAATATCAAAAACGGCTTTTAGACAAGGCGACGCACTGCCATGTGACTTTTTCAACATCATCCTCGAGAAGATCGTGCGTAACTCCCAAGTCAACACTAGAGGTACGATCTTCCAGAAGTCAGTTTAATTGCTAAGTTACGCTGATGACATTGACGTGATTGGTAGAACACAGCGAGCCGTCAATGAGGCGTTTGCTGGCATTGAAGCTTAAGCGCCTAAAATGGGTCTGGCGGTAAATAAGGGCAAAAAGGAGTACATGCTGTCATCAAGAAAGGACACACAACATCGACGTTTCGGACGGAGCGTCACACTAGGCAGCAGAAACTTCGAGGTAGTTAAGGACTTCGTCTACCTCGGCTCCGCGGTAAACAGGGACAACAACATCAGTACCGAAATCAAACGCAGAATCACTCTTGTCAATCGCGGTTTCTTTGGACTCAAGAGGCAATTGGGTAATAAAGACTTCTCTCGAAGGACTAAGCTCGCTTTCTATAACAGCTTGATCATCCCAGTCGTACTCTATGGCGCGGAATCTTGGACGTTAGCAAAGGCGGATGAGGAAGCCCTTAGTCTTTTCGAGAGAAAAGTTTTACGTGCGATTTTTGGTGCTGTTTGCGTTGATGGCATCTGGAGGAGAAGATTTAATGACGAACTCTACGGGCTGTACAGCGACATGCGCCTGGTTAAGCGTCTACGGATACAACGCTTAAGATGGCTAGGCCATGTAGAGCGTATGGACACCACTGCTCCGACACGAAAAGTCCAGGACCAGGGCCTAGCTTGCTCATTAACTACTCGTGTTGTGCGCACTACTGTTCTCTGACAAGTAGAAGGGACCTAGTTTTTTGCCGACTCCGAATGGCGAAGTTTGAGAAGCTTTCTTAGACACTTATTACTCTTTGAATGTTGTCAGCCGCTCGAAAGAGGTGGTGCCGTGAAAAATTCGAGGTATTTAGACGGAAATCGAAACTTGACCCTTCGGCGTGTGAGCGTCACACACTACCCACTACACCTTGGCGGCCACATGTATACTTAATCCATGACCTTATTTCGGAATTTCAAAAAATCGAAATAAAAAATATCACAAATTCGTTCCACTCCCACTCGAAATCTTTGAGTGAGGTGCCATCACAAGAACAGCTGCAATGCGTCATTTTTCATTCTCCTTTTCTAATCCTGTTTTTTTCAAGGTTTGATCCCATTGACATCTTAGAAATTTTAGTCCTCCTGAATTTAAGCCTGCTTATATCTTCATCTGTTTTGTGTGCATTTGGAGACAAGTTCTTTGGCTGGAAGATGGCATCCGGAATATTCTCTGTGAACTGTTCCGAAAGAAGCTCTGTGAAGAAGTGTGTAATGCTCATAGGACAAAGATTTTAGAGCCTTAGAAGCTCACCACAGAACCGGCTGTGTCCAGTAAGCCGTAGAGGAGTTAAAGGTGGAATTTAGAGCACTTTCGGGGTTCCCACTTCGTCACTTTCCGATAATAAGATGTGTGATTTGGGTGTGTCCACCCCGTTCTCAAGATCTGACATTGATGGTTTTTAGAAGGTTTTCTTGTTCGGTTCCAGAGATTTTCTGACTCAGAATAGATTGCTTGAAGGTTGAAATCCAGTAAGCTTAGAAATCTTATTTTTTTTTAGTTATTTCAGAATTTGTTGTGGTATTAGGCTTCTTCTCTAGGCATGTCTAGCACACCTGACCCTGCTTACGAAGGAAAGGAACGAGCTTTAGAGAAATCTTTTTCAAAATTTTGATACGACAAGGCAAATATTTTTAAAGCATGTTTTGAGTTTCAAATTAAATCCACAATGTCTATCCTTTTTTGGTGTTGGCCGGGCGTACCATTTTTGAGTGACACACAAACTTCCAACTTTATTTATTTAAACTGTTTTCAGTCTCAAACAGATCTATCAAAGAGACATCTTCCCCTCTGCTCCTCCACACCACTATTCACACAGACACTGTGGCAGGGAAGAATTCCTGTCACTTTCGCAGGAATGCTTCCTCCTCCAATATTAATTACACAACACGTCTGTTACTCTTCTTAATTGAGGAAAAACAACTTGTCAGACGCACACCGCTCTGATCTCAAATTCCGGTGTACATTCTTGCCCGCCGAGCGCAATGCCCACGCGTCCCTCCAGCAGTTTGTTTAGCAATTTGAGGGTCTGTCAGTAAGTAATCGAGTGAAAAATCAATTTCATGCTCATTAACAACCCGAATTGTCAAACTGACCGCAACACGCCTCATTAGCCTGGCATCACTGGTCACAGCAGCCTGTGCGACCGTCATGTGTGTTGTGTTTTTGTCACTTTCCGCGGTCTTGTGTGCGGCTGTGTGTCGGTGTGAGAGAGAGAAAGACCAAGGAGAAAATCCAGAACGAGGAGACACGACAAAGAAGCGAAATAATCCAAAGAACCCAAGATGCATGCATACACACAGTTTACTAAAATAACTGATAACGATGTTACATCGCAGCAGGGAAGAGTGAAAGAGTGAAGCGAGCCGAGAAATCAAAACAACTTCGCACAGGGTGGCAGTGGGGCGAGAGGGAGGGACGGAGACCGGGAAATCAACAACTTCACCTACAGAATTGCCGACTTCTGCCGAGTAGGAATTGAGTCTCAGCGCCTAAAGTGCGATAACCTTAGGAGACGTGGACGGGAAGATTTGCGCACTGTTACACTCGTAGTCGTAGATCGAGCACAGCAGCGGACCTATGACGGAGCCCTGCGGCGGAGGGTAATGAAATCGAGTGCGATAGAGTGAGAAGGATGGAGTCATTTCATTGACAATATATTCCAAAAAGTTACGGAAAAGAATCGCAGCGAACGAGACGACCACAGAGAAGTACTGAGCGAGTGAGACATAGGCAGAGCAACATAGTCAAGAAGGCAACTTGAGTTGGGTTCTGACACAATTGCATAAATTGCTGCGGCTCCTCCATGCGGCACATGTAGTTATCTAATTGCGTTCGGAATTCACTTTTCAGTTGTTTCCAACCTGAATGTAGCGGTCTCTCATCATCTCACCGGCGAGTGCCTCGTCGCCGACTGATTGATTCGAATGATTGAAGAGATCGCCGCGAAAGACTAGCATGGGGGCGCGACGGGATGAGTGAATGCATTAATTATTGCGTGTGCATGTATACGTGTCAATTACTTAACCGATTGACATGCAATTTGTTTAAACGGCGGATCGTGGTGACTTAAAGAGTTGAACCCCAGGGGCACGAAAAATGAATTTCAGAGATGAAGAAGATCTTGACTCCTCCTGAGTCTTGTGATTGATTACATAGGTGTGTGGGAAATTTAATCTTAGTCGTGAGTTAAGCGGTAGTGCACTTCTAAATGGAAATATACTTATGTCTGCTTTGCTCGTACTATCAAAAGGAGTGTTCTTATTCGCTTTAGTTATCTAAGTGTTTTCAATATACGTGGGCCCACATCCTTCCAAGAATTGAGAACAGTGAACGGCCAAGTGTGCGCGACTTATCGTGAAGCCTGCCCAGAATTAAATCTCCTAAAAAAATGATGTGCATTGGGACACTTTACTTGCTGATGCATCGAATACTGCTCAACCAATGTTAATACGTTTATTATTTGCAATCATATTAACAACATGCTTTCCATCCAATCCTAGAAATCTATGGGGAAAATATAGAGACCATATGAGTGAAGATATCCTACACCGATTGCGTACCACTGGCCAAAACCCGGACATTCAATTCACACCAGACATTTATAATGAAGCATTAACTTTGATTGAGGATCTACGTGTGGCAATCGCTAACAAAGCATTGGTCCAGTTAGAAATGACAACCTTCTTGATCGTGATTTACAACGTGAAACACACTTTAATTTCAATGAATTAGATATGTTTGTACAGACGAATCTTCCGAAGTTAATTCCAGAACAACGCGTAGTGTACGACACGATTGTGGATGCAATGCACCCGGAGGCACTGGTATAACATTTCTAAATTCTCTTATATTAGCAATCGTACGATCTCAAAATAATGTCGCATGGGCTATCACTTCATCTGGAATTGCGGCAATGCTTTTGGATTGTGGTCGAACTGCGCATTCTGCATTAAAATTGCCATTAAACATACAAGCTATTGAAGCACCAACGTGCAATATAACAACAAATTCTGGAATGGGTAAAGTACTCTAAAAATGTCAAATTGTCATATGGGATGAATGTACAATAGCGCACAAGAAATCACTGGAAGCACTGAACCGAACACTTAAGGACCTTAAAGGAAATGAACGACTTTTTGGAGGTACGCTAATTTTGTTGTCTGAGGACTTTCGACAAACTTTACCGGTCATTCCGCGTTCAACTCCGGCTGATGAGCTTAATGCATGTTTAAAATCATCTTTTTTATGGCGACGTGTGCAAAAACTAAGCTTAAAAACCAATATGCGTATAGAATTACAGTGTGATGGATCCGCTAAACGTTTTGCAAAGCAATTATTGGATATTGGAAATGGTAAATTGACTATCGATAAGGCTACACAATGTATATCATTGCCACCAGAATCCTGCACATTCACATCAAATGCAGACGAGCTAATACATAAAGTTTTCCCCGACATCACAAGAAATTACAAAAATCATGAATGGCTTAGTGAACGTGCTATATTAGCAGCCAAAAACAACGATGTCAACTCAATTAATTTCACCATTCAAGGTGAAATACCTGGAGAAGCGAAAACATATAAATCCATTGGTACTGTGATGAACCAAGACGAAGTTGTCAACTATCCAACTGAGTTCTTGACATCACTTGACTTATCTGGCACGCCTCCGCACGTTTTAACATTGAAAATTGGCGAGCCTATCATTTTGTTTCAAAACATTAATCCACCACGACTTTGCAACGGCACTAGGCTTTCAGTAAAAAAACAAAATGAAGGCGAATATCATCGAAGCTACTATATTGAATGGAAAATTCGAAGGAGAAGATGCCCTATTGCCTCGCGTTCCAATGATCCCAACTGATTTACCATTCCAATTTAAACGTTTACAGTTTCCAGTGCGCCTCGTCTATGCCATTACCAACAACAAGGCACAAGGACAATCCTTACAAGTGTGTGGCCTGAATTTAGAAAATCCGTGCTTCTCTCATGGACAACTGTATATGGCCTATTCACGCGTCGAAAAGCCTTCATTATTCGTTTATGCCCCAGAGAGAAAAACAAAAAATGTTGTATATCCAACAGCACTTCAATAAACAAAATAAAAAATAAAAATCTTCTTTTTAGTATATGTATATACATTAACTTTTTTTTAAATTTGATTTATTTTAGCGTAGCAAAGCCGGGTATAGCTAGTAGGGAATAATTTGCAGTGAGGCCATTGAATTCTCCTTTCCTGGTTTCAAGCAATATCCGTAGGCCGACAATATGCAAAATTGACCAAACACTAGTCCATAGTATGTAAGAATGTGCAGGGAAGTCCAAGGCGGCCGTTAGCAAGAGCTCGGCATCTTCTTAAAATTCAAGGAAAGGAACTCACTTGGAAACTAGAATTTATTCTTCCATTTTGTGATGCCACCTCTACACATTATTGACGCTTAATAATAATAAAAATTGTTGGCGCTACAGTCCAAAGAGGGACCAGGGCCTAGCTTGCTCATCAACTACTCGTGTTGTGCGCGAGTAGAAGGGACCTACAGTTTTTTGCCGACTCCGAACGGCGAAATTCGAGAAGCTTTTTTAGGCAGTAATTACTCTTTGAGTGTTGTCAACAGCTCGAAAGACGTGGTGCCGTGAAAAATTCGAAAAATTGGTGTTAAACTGAGAGTCGAACCTAGACCCTTCGGCGTGTGAGCTTTGCACTCTACCACTACGCCACGGCGACCACATTGACGCTTGCAAACCTCAAACTCCACATAATATGCTAAAAAATAAAAATTCTTAAAAAAAATGCCGAAAAGTAGCGGAACTGGATTGATAGGGATTGGATTAGTTAGGAATATAGTATAATATAAAGCAGCTATGGGATGTTGTGCAGGTTGCGTGGAAGAATATCACTGTCACGCCTTAATGGATTCCATGCCAAGAAGTTGTGACGCTATACTTAAAAATGAAGGTTATATGAACAAGTACTAACCCAGTAACAAAACCTTAAGAAAAAACTTCATTATTCCATTGACTTTTACTTCATATTTATGAATTTTTGCACTTGGTGCTATTATTTTGCACAATCCAAAATTCGGTATCGTTCCGAATAATGGGACTTTTCTAAGTTCAGAATGCACTTTTTTGTTATCTTGTTTATGGTTTTTGTTGCTGATGGAATAAGTATGTTGGCCAGTAAATATGATGTTTTGCATGACGGTAAGAAAATGTTGTTTAGAAAATTGTGTTAAAATTTTGCACAGTGCTGTATACCAGGTATACCGGTATTAAGTGAGCGTCAAGATACGAATGTCTCGATAGGGAACATTTGTTGTGAGCGAGCACTTATTTTTTTTTTCTTTGTTTGTTTGCTATGACATCTGTGAAAAATATTTAGTATACATCAAATCATTGAACAGACAACATCATATTTTTTCATCGTGTTAGAAATGTCGAATTTTGTACCAGAAAGTGATAATTTGCGGAAAGCATTCATTTTTTATTTTCATTTAAAGAAAAATGCTGCAGAGTTGCATCGAATGCTTGTCGAGTAATATCGTAATCTTGCTCTATCAGAAGCAACATGCAAAAGGTGGTTTCAACGGTTCAGAAATAATGATTTTGATGTGAGAAATGAAGAACGTGGAAGACCACGAAAAAAGTTTAAAGACACCGAATTGCAAACGATATTGGATAGAGATGACACTTTGAGTCAAAAGCAAATGGCAGCAATGTTAAATGTTGCACAACAAACAATTCCTGACCCTGGGATATGTGTTACATATGAGGGAAACTTATTTGATAGGGGCAAAATAGAAACTGATGAATGAATCTTGAGAAAAAATGAAATTCGTCTATTTTGATACGGTCTGGCATAATGGATTGTTACAAAAGCTACTAAATGTTATTCTCCCTATGGACCTTATAAAAATAATTCAGTCAATTCCCTCAACACGAGGTTTTAAGGTGTGTTTTTTAGATAAAAAACAAATCAACGTAAGCGTTCCACAAGGATTTGTCCCTGCACCAGTCCTTTTTAATTTATACACATGTGACATTCAAAAAGATTTATTATTTATTTATTTTTTATTTATTTATTGGCAGACGATACACGTATTTATTCATCTGACTCAACTGGTTTCTGTGTTGAAACTACCTTGCAGTCAGCTTTAAATACGTTGAAAGAATATTGTAACATCTGGAAAAGTAAACTTAATGCTCCGAAGACCCAAGCTATTTTCTTTACGCGTTAAAGAAAAGCAAGAACCTGCTACTCAACGGCGTACAGATCGAGCGAAAGTCCAGTGTAAAGTACCCAGGAATTTACTTAGATAAACGCTTAACTTAACTAAGAAAAGTTTCAATAGTCCAAGAAACAGTTAAGAAAGTGAATGTCACGATGAGGATTCTCTATCCACTTATTTGCAGAAACTCACACCTGGACATTCACAACAAGTTATTAATTTTCAAAGCTTTTTTCCAAGCCATCATTTTCTGTGGATCTCCCGTGTGGGGCAAGAGTGCAAAGAATCGTCTGTGTAAGCTTCAGATAGCTTAAAACAAAGTTCTGAAAATGACTTTCAATTTACCACGGGTATTCTCTACAGAGGTACTTCATGAAATTGCTAACATAGAATTGAATAACTATGCTAAAAATATAACATATCATGCTTATCATCTGAAAATAACTTGATTTCAAATCTAGCTTCGAAAAAGTCCAATACTTAGTTTTTTATTTTTTAATTCATTATTATTATTATTTATTTAGTATTATTATTTTTTATTTATTACTATTATTATTTATTTATTATTATTATTATTTATTTAGTATTATTAATTTTTATTTATTATTATTATTATTTACTAAGCAGTTAAATAATTTTACCATACCAATATTTATGGTATTTATAATTATTATTATTTATTTATAAATATATTCAAGTTATCTTTTCAAGTATCTATTGATTAATATATTATTGATTGTTCCTCTATTTATTCTCATATTTATGAGTTATTTATAAATTTATTTATATCTATTTTTTATTTATTTAGTTATTTATTTATTAACTTTTTTATTTATTTATTTATTAACTTATTTATTTATTTACTTATTTATTTATTTATTAATTAATTTATTTATTCGTATATCGTCCTATTTATTAAATTATTTATTCTGTCCGCTGTGTACTGTGTAACACTGCTGTTAAGCGTTTTGAAATGAAGTCCTAAATACACCTCTATCTTCCCTTTTTACTGAAGGTTTTTAGTGGCTTTTCCTTCATATTACATATGTGATATATTCTTTAAGAGTTTGTATCAATACTTTAGTAGTAAGGTAATAACACCGAATCTCTGTAAACAAGTAGTGTACCATAATGCACAACCATTGTAAAATTGTTGCCACAATAAATAAACTAAACTCAAAACTTAACTAAAATTCGACTAATATTTTAACTGACCTCGTATTCTTTGTCCAAAAAATTGGGAAAAATATAAGCTAAGGCAAAGCAACACTGGTTAATCAAGTGGACGAAAAATAAATAAAGAAGACAACACATTAAAACAAGTAGGATTTTTTTTTTCAATAACGCCGAGAAGAGATGACTGGAAAGGTTGGTTTGGAATTTTGTATCAAAATGAAAACACAAAATTCAACTACACATTCCAGCGAAATACCTATTGCGTAAATTGAGCCTAAGACTTCGAAAAAATTCGTCTGCATAGCGAAAAAATGAACTCGGGAAGTAGTGCTAGTTATGGCAACAGGATTCACTTTTAATGAAAAAAAAAATGTATTAAGCTGGAGTAGAAAAATTTAGTTTTTCGTGAAGAAGATTTTGTACTACAGACGAAGTTTAACTAAGCAAACTCAACCCATTGTACAATAAATTACTTGGATCTGTTAGAATATTTCAAAGCCTTGGTTTAAACTGTGTTTTTCAGGGCACTTTACGTCTTATACTCCACAGCCACAGGACAAAGATTTACTTAAAAGTAGGTTTCTAATTTTTTCTTTCTATGTAGCTTGAAATGATAACATCAATGGGGATTCCATGTGACTAATAATTTTTTTAAACAGACAAATGTCGAATGTGACGATTCATGTCAACGTCAGAAAACTCATTCACTCGCCACAGGACAAAGATTTACTTAAAAGTAGGTTTCTAATTTTTTCTTTCTATGTAGCTTGAAATGATAACATCAATGGGGATTCCATGTGACTAATAATTTTTTTAAACAGACAAATGTCGAATGTGACGATTCGTGTCAACGTCAGAAAACTCATTCACTCAAATTGACATCCAATGAACAGACTAAATCACTGAGGAGAGGTTTCACTCTTATTTAAAATTATAATCTTTCTATGCCTGAAACATTTATTTTCCGGTAATTGAATACCACTAATTTCTTCAAAAATTTGACAGACACCATCACTTACTTTAAAGCAAAGTAATTATACCTAAAAATGATGAAGGTCTGTAAGATCTGAAGAATCCCAGCTAACAAAACGCTGCATGAAAAACATGATTTTGTTGAAAATTCTTCAGCAGACCATCCACAAACTCCCGAGCACAAACCAAAACAAAAGAAAGTCACACATTTTTGTCCTTCAGCAAAAGCAACAAATCCCCATTCATTCCGTGGCGTCGTTCGGTCAGAATATACACTCACTTTCGCACCCATGACGAATTATCCACCCAGATGTCCAATGTGTTGCGGAGGGGCCGGGCAAGATCAATGTTTTCGCACCAGATGCCAACTTCTCGGAATCCCCAATGACATACTGTGCTCCCTGCTCCGTCAATCTTGAGATTAACTGTTTCTAAAACATTTCAATTGCCTAACGACAGCCGTATAACTCTAATTACAGCAAAACACCGCCTTGGGCGACTACAAATGGGGTGGTGAGGATATAAATACCCTCGGTCTCCACACAAACAAAAACAAACCCGACCGATGTTTCCAGTAAAATGCAGAATCGAAAGCAAAACCAAAGTTCCACTTTGAAATCTCATTTTGTGCTGTAGTTGTTGTTGTCCCCCTACACCGCCCTCACCCACACTCTCGCAGCTGTCGAGCTGATCTTTTCTCGCTCGGTCGCTTGCTCACTCTCAGTCTATTTCTTCGTAGTCCAGATAAACGACTTTCTTCGGCGCGGGAGGCCCAACAGTTTAGCCGCCCCACCACCCCACCCAACTCTCACACTCACTCAACACACACACCCGCATCACCGCAGCAGTGCACAGATTTTCTTCGCGCACACAGCCGCACGCCGCCGATCTCGCACTCCCTCACTCGCGCCTCCATTCATCAGCAGGGGCACACAGTGACACGTGCGCTGAGCATGTATTTCCGCAGACGACTTGTTGATTCTCTTTCTTCCCCAACGCACACAGGCGCCCCGTTTATCAGCGCCGAGCAATGATCGAGCAAAGCACTCCGTCCCACACGATCGGACGCACGTACACATGCACTCCAGAGCATACACTCGCAGCACTCACACATACACACACACACGCACGGAATATGCAGATAAAATCGTCGAACTTTTTCGGATGAAAATTTCAAAGAAAACTCACAAATCGAGACCACTGTGCAGAAACACAAAGAAAGGACGTGACGGCTCCGATCGGAGGATCCACTGGCAGGCCTCTATGGGCTGCCGCGCTATCCGGGAACAGAAGTGTGGCAATCTCAGATCGCTTGCATCACGATCACGTCCAAGGAACAATGAGCTACGCTGCATCCACCGCGGACAGTGTAAATCACCGAAACTGTTGCACCGCGGCGATCGGTTCACGGGTAACTTTCACACACGCCGAGCGCTGAGCGCACACAGAGGACAAAACGCAACCGAGCCACTTCGCGATAATTTCCTGGACGGTTTCTATGTTCCGGAATGTGACTAGCTCGCCTGGTCTGCTGAAGCGATGTTCGGAACGGCGGTCACCAGAAGAAAAACACACACGCTTCGCTGAACTATCGAAAGTGGTGAGAAGAAGCAAAATAAAACTTCAAACTGAAATTGTACGGATACGTCGAATCGAACTAGCGCGAACGAGACACAAAATACAACTGAAGACGACAACGGAAAGTGTTTCGTGTAGTCTGTAGACTGTAGAGCGCGCTGTCCCGTGGTGCGGAGTCAGCTACTCGTCGTGTTAAGTCCCGATGCTGGTCGTCGTTGGTGTGGTGGTGGCGATAGCAATAGTGGTGGTGGTAGTGGAGGCAGTCGCACTCCTCTTTGTGTGAATTGAGACAAGTGCTGCTGCAGGGTATTCGAACATGTTGGCGGTTTCGGTGTCTCTTTGCAAAGAGAGGTATATAAGAAGAGTGCAAGAAATGCTTGTAGAGTTCTCTTTCGACTTTCTGTACAGTAGAGCTGTGAAAAAGAGTTACGAGTTCTTCGATGTACAAAAGTTGGAGTTAAAAAAATAAAGATTGGGGAGAGTTTGTCTGCTCAATAGAGTCAGCATTTTTCAACTTGAACTCTGGCATGGATATGATCGTAGAGTCCAAACGCGGAAATTTGAAAATCTGTTTATGGATTATTATGTGGTGCTCGCCATGACGACCATTCTGTACAGGAATCACATTTGCATAAGTTCCTCTCACATTAGCAGTAAGCATACAAATACCACCTCCACAAATTTGTTCTTACGGGACAGACTTGGCCAGGAAAGATTCATACCATACCAATTATTACAGGAAAGGAAATTAGATCAAAAGACGTTTTAAAACTCATAAAAGATGCACTTATTCTAAACGAATAGTCCTCCATGGCTGCTGTTTTAATGGGAATACTAAGCCCTTACCGAGCGAAAGAGCCAGAGGCCATCTTTAAAACACCCATTGATAGTTTGTGTTCCTGGACCAATCTCAAACCAACCAAGAAGACGCCAAGTGGAAGCTCTATGCTATCAAGAGAAGTGAAGAAGGAAAAGAGATAAAAGGGCAATATAAGACAGTTACACGTATACAAAGTTTAGAAAATGTTCCATTTACATGTACGAGGGTTGCCTTTTATGTTTCGGGATTTGAGAACAAAAACAAATATCAATCATCGAAAATAGCTTCATTGTTTTTCAAAATATTCCCCATTAAGATCTAAACGCTTTTGAATGCCTTTGAACCAATTGTCGAAGCACTTATGCCACTCTGATTGAAGTATCTCCAAAGCATGCATTTTGAACGCATCAACCGCTTCTTCAGGTGTCGAGAAACGTTGATTTCTCATTTTACTTTTTACGTACGGGAGTAAAAGGAAGAGTGATCCGTCTTCGGCGGTTGGTATTCCTGATTTTTTGGAAGACAATTGGCAAACAAATGGTTGTGTACCACTCAGAATTAACTGTTCTGGGTTGTTCTAGTGGTACGGTTGCGACATGTCCAGTTTTTTTCCGAAAAAAACAGGCGAACACTTGCTTGAAAGTGCTTCGTGCGCGAGCAACTTTTGTTGGATTTGGCTCAATTTTAAACACCCATAGAGTCGTCTGCTGTTTACTTTCGAGTTCATACGCGCAAATCCACGGTTCATCATCTGTCACGATGTCATAGACGTGTTTCGAAGCACCGCGATCGTATTTTTGGAGCATTTCTTTCCAATCGACACGAGCCTTGTTTTGAGCGATTGACAAACTCTGTAGGTTTCAACGCGAACAAATTTTTTTGACTGCCAAATATTTATGCAATATTGAATGTATGCTGGTCCCACTAATGCCTAAGGTTGTCTTAATCTCACGATAGGTCACATGACGGTCTTGAAACATCAGTTGGCGCACAGCATCAATGGTTTCCGGAACAACAGCTGATTTTGGACGACCTTCACGAAATTCGTCTTGGAGTAAACTATGACCTCGGTTGAATTCACCATACCATCGATAAACACTGGTCCTTGATGGAGCTTCATCGCCAAAAATTGAATTAAGTTCATCGATGCACTGCTGTTGAGTTAATCCACGTCGAAAGTTGTAAAAAATAATCGCCCGAACATTTTCACGATTTAATTCCATTTTTTGGGCGAGATGAATCTTTTAGGTTACTGTAAACAGCACAAAGAGCGATCGTATGTCAAAACGTTCTGAGTACATATAACCTCAAAAATGTCAAACTTTACTATAGAGCAAAAGATGGTTTCAACGTTTCAGAAATAATGATTTTGACGTGAGAAATGAAGAACGTGAAAGACCACCAAAAAAGTTTGAAGACGCCGAATTGCAAACGATATTGGATGGAGATGACACTTTGAGTCAAAATCAATGGCAGCAATGTTAATTGTTGCACAACAAACAATTTCTGACCGTTTAAATGCTATGGGAAAGATCCAAAAGTTTGGAAAATGTGCACCACATGAATTGAATAAAAGACAGATGGAAGACCGAAAAAACACTTGTGAAATTTTGGATCAAAGACACGAAAGAAAATCGGTTTTGCATCGGATTGTTACTGGCGATGAAAACTGGATTTATTTTAAGACTCCTAAAAAAAAAAAAATCATGGCTTAATCTGGGACAAACATCAATATCGACTGCAAAACCAGATCGATTCGGCAAGAAGACAATGCTGTGTGTTTGGTGGGACCAGAAAGATGTGCTGTACCACGAGCTCCTAAAGCTCCTTTTGAAACCGTTAATACTGACCGCCACCGACAACAAATGATCAATTTGAACCATGCATTGATCGAGAAACGATCAGAAGGTCCAGAAGACACGGCAAGGTAATTTTGCTCCATGACAATGCACCTACACACAAAACAAAACCGGTTCAGGATACAATCAAAACACTTGGCTGGGAGCAGCTACCCCACCCGCCGTATTCACCAGACTTGGCTCCTTCCGACTACCATTTGTTTTCATCGATGGGACACGCATTGGCTGAGCAGGACTTTGATTCCTACGAGGAGGTCGAAAATTGGGTGTCTGATTGGTTTGCTTTAAAAGACAAACAGATTTATTGGCGTCGTATTCACAAATTGCCAGAAAGGTGGGCAAAATGTGTAGAAAACAATGGCCAATACTTTGAATAAAATGTTTTTACTTTCCCATTAATAATTAGTGTTTTCTTCTTCTTCTTCTTGTGGCGCTACAGTCCGGGGTGGACCTGGGCCTCAACCAACATGCCTCTCCAGCCAGCACGATCTTTCGCCAGCTGTCTCCAGTTGCGCACTCCAAGTTGGTTGAGGTCCTTCTCCACTTGTGTGCGCCACTTCAGTCTAGGCCGTCCTCTGTTGCGTTGTCCCAATGGCTCGGATTCAAAGACTTTTCGGGCCGGAGCAGTGGTGTCCATACGCTCTACATGGCCTAGCCATCTTAAGCGTTGTATCCGTAGACGCTTAACCAGGCGCATGTCGCTGTACAGCCTATAGAGTTCGTCATTAAATCTTCTCCTCCAGATGCCATCAACGCAAACAGGACCAAAAATCGCACGCAAAACTTTTCTCTCGAAAAGACTAAGGGCTTCCTCATCCGCCTTTGCTAACGTCCAAGATTCCGCGCCATAAAGTAGGACGGGGATGAGCATGCTGTTATATAAAGCGAGCTCTTTCGAGAGAGGGCTTTATTACTCAATTGCCTCTTGAGCCCAAAGAATCAAGGATTGGCAAGAGTGATTCTGCGTTTGATTTCGGTACTGATGTTGTTGTCCCTGTTTACCGCGGAGCCGAGGTAGACGAAGTCCTTAACTACCTCGAAGTTTCTGCTGCCTAGTGTGACGCTCCGTCCGAGACGTCGATGTTGTGTGTCCTTCCTTGATGACAGCATGTACTTCGTTTTGCCCTCATTTACCGCAAGACCCATTTTGGCCGCTTCCGCTTCAATGCCAGCAAACGCCTCATTGACGGCTAGCTGTGTTCGTCCAATCACGTCAATGTCATCAGCGTAAGCTAACAATTGAACTGACTTCTGGAAGATCGTGCCTCTGGTGTTGACTTGTGAGTTACGCACGATCTTCTCGAGGATGAGGTTAAAAAAGTCACATGACATTGCGTCGCCTTGTCTAAAACCTTTTTTGACATTGAAGGTCTCGGTGAGTTCGGTACCGACCTTGACGGAGCAGCGAGAGTTCTCCATCGTCATCCTACACAATCTGACGAGTTTGGTAGGAATGCCAAAACTAGACATGGCACTGTATAGCTCGTCTCTATGCACACTGTCATATGCAGCCTTAAAATCGACGAATAGGTGGTGGGTGTCAATTTGCATTTCTTGGGTCTTTTCCAGGATCTGCCGTAATGTGAAGATCTGGTCTATTGTGGACTTCCCTGGTCTGAAACCACACTGATAGGGACCTATCAGGTCATGGACAAATGGTTTCAGACGCTCACACAATACGGCAGAGAGGATCTTGTATGCGATGTTCAGGAGACTAATCCCTCTGTAGTTGGCGCAGTCAAAGGGGTCTCCTTTTTTGTGGACCGGGCAAACGACGCTGAGATTCCACTCATCGGGCATGCTTTCCTCCGACCATATCTTACAGATGAGCTGGTGCATGCGCCCAACCAGGTCATCTCCAGCTGCTTTAAATAGTTCTGCGGACAGTCCGTCCGCTCCAGCAGCTTTGTTCGACTTTAGCTTGGATATTGCTATCCTCACCTCATCTAAGTCGGGGGGACGGAATGCTTGTCTATCATCGTCCAAATTGAGTAGAACATTCTGCCTAACAGCGGGATTTGGGTCGTCATCGCCGTTTAGGAGTCTGCAGAAATGATCCTTCCAGATTCTCAGCACAGACTGCGACTCTACTACTAGTTGTCCATTTTGGTCCCGGCAGGCCTTGGTCCGAACCTTGTATCCTCCGGATAGCTGTTTTACCTTTCGGTAAAACTTTCGGACTTCATTCCTGCCAAAGCACCTTTCCATTTCCTCGACCGCGCGCTTCTCATGCTCCTTCTTTTTCCTTCTGAGAAGCCGGTGCTCTTCCCTTCTTCTCTGTTCGTAGAGTTCACGAACAGCTCGCGTCGTTCGATGCAGCGTCGCCTTATAGGCGTCTTGTTTAGCTGCGTGCGCTTGCCTGCACTCGTCGTCAAACCATGGGTTCCTTCTGGGTGGTGACGTGAAACCCAGCACATCAGTGGCAGCTTCTTTGATGGCTTCTTGACAACGTTTCCATTCTTCCTCTATGCTTAGTGCAGGAAGCGTCGAACTCTGGACGAGTTTCCGGGAGACTCGGTCGGCAAAGTTCCCAGCAATCAGCTGCGATTGTAGCTTTTCGACGTCAAACCGTTTTGGCCTTTCTCGACTCCGTTGCTCTCTCGATATCCGGATTCTTACCTTGGCTACAACAAGGTGATGATCCGAGTCAATGTTTGCACCTCGGAAGGTTCGGACATCGAGAATACTGGAGGAGTGTCTGACGTCGATCGCAACGTGATCAATCTGGTTGACGGTTGATTGATCAGGAGATCGCCAGGTTCCTTTGTGAATGTTCAGGTGTGGGAACCGCGTGCTAGCCACAGAGAGGTTTCGCCCCGAGGCGAAGTCCAACAGCCTGAGTCCGTTTCCGGATGTGTTGTCGTGCAGGCTGTGTTTACCGATGACTCCAGCAAAGATGTCCTCCTTTCCCAGCTGAGCGTTGAAATCTCCTAGAACGATCTTGGTGTCATAGCTGGGGCATCGATCGTATGTTCTTTCTAGGAGATCATAGAAGTCATCCTTGATGTTGTCATCCTTCTCCTCTGTCGGGGCGTGAGCGCATATTAGGCTGATGTTCCCGAATTTAGCCTTGATGCGGATTGTCATGAGGCGCTCGCTGACTGGGTCGTAGCTCAAGACTTTTTGCCTAAGTCTGCCTCGAACAACAAATCCGCATCCGAATAAGCGCTGCCTTCTCTCTCTATAGCAATTGCTGTAGTAGATATCGCAGTTCTTCATCGCTTTTATGCCAGGCCCATCCCATCGCACTTCCTGGATGGCGGTTATGTCAGCTTTGTAGCTGTCAAGAGCCTCCGCAAGTTGTTCGGCTGCACGTGGCCTATTAAGGGACCTCACATTCCACGTGCAAAACCGAAAATCGTTGTCCTTTAAACGTTTGCTGGGGTCGTCAACAGTTAATCCGTCCTTATCCGAGGCATATCGGTTTTTCTGAACTATTTTTCTTTTTTTACGTGGTAAGGAAGTTACCCTCACGCACAACCCACAGACTGGTAGGCCAGGCCCATTATTTAAATCCTCGGGCAGAGGGGGTCGCTGCATACATTAGTTCACCATACAACGGGTGTTGTGATGGCTATCCAGGGGGCGCCACTTGGAGGCTGTATGTCAACTTGACCTGTGCACTAACGAGGATTGCCTTGGCAGCTCGCCATGTTGAGCGCAATCAACGACGTTACCTCGCGTGCATAGGCCCATGCCCACCCACCACAATTAGTGTTTTATTTTTTAAAATACCGGTATACCTGGTACGAGGAAACATGCAATCTATGCTACGTAGGACAACAAAACAATTTTGTTTTGTTTTCAGAGTTTAACATAACAACATTCGAAGTAAACAATAAGAATGCGTCAAAAACAGCACTGGCCAACCACTGCCTACTGATTTACCACCATTCGGACTTCAACAATGTTAAAATTCAGCAGACTGAAAAACACACCAGCAGAAACCACATTTCACATTATTAAAAACAGCAATAATATGAGATTGTCAAATATCTTCCTTCCGCTTTTTTGCTCTTCATTCAATGCTTCATATAAAGTGTAACAGTGATCGGATTTAGTTCAAATATGCGCCGTTTTGTTCGACAATCTGTTTCCATCTAAACAGCAACTTCATAACACCCTCCTCGTAGAAGCCTCCCTCCTTATTTGCGAAGAACTCGGACAGCCACTTTTCACAAACCTCTTTTGAGTTCAACTTCACACCACCAAGGGCGTTCGCCATGGACAGGAACAGGTGGTAATCACCTGGCGCTTTGTCCGGGCTGTATGGTGGACTCTTGCCAAACGCTGTTTCTTTGGGCTCAAGAGGCAATTGAGTAATAAAGCCCTCTCTCGAAGGACTAAGCTCGCTTTATATAACAGCTTGATCATCCCCGTCCTACTATATGGCGCAGAATCTTGGACGTTAGCAAAGGCGGATGAGGAAGCCCTTAGTCTTTTCGAGAGAAAAGTTTTGCGTGCGATTTTTGGTCCTGTTTGCGTTGAAGGCATCTGGAGGAGAAGATTTAATGACGAACTCTATAGGCTGTACAGTGACATGCGCCTGGTCAAGCGTCTACGGATACAACGCTTAAGATGGCTAGGCCATGTAGAGCGTATGGACACCACTGCTCCGGTCCGAAAAGTCTTCGAATCCGTGTCATTGGGACAACGCAACAGAGGACGACCTAGACTAAAGTGGCGCACACAAGTGGAGAAGGACCTCAACCAACTTGGAGTGCGCAACTGGAGACAGCTGGCGAAAGATCGTGCTGGCTGGAGAGGCATATTGGTTGAGGCCCAGGTCCACCCCGGACTGTTACGCCACAAGAAGAAGAAGAGGAAGTATGGTGGATGCGATAAAATCTTCCATCCAAACTCCCGAAGCTTTTGACTAGTCATCAACGAAGTGTGTGGTCTGGTGTTGTCCTGGTGGAACACTACACCCTTCCTGTCGGACAATGCTGGACGCTTCTGGTCGATCGCCTGCTTCAAGCGGTACAGTTGTTCGCAGTAGATGGTAGAAGTAAGCGTCTGGCCATATGGGAGTAGCTCATAGTGGATAATTCCCTTCCAATTAGCGCAAATTTCATCGTTATTGAACTCCGTGTTTACACGTCTATAACAGTTGAACGCAATATCCAAACAAATCATGCATAGCGTCGTTTTATATGTTATGTCAAGGTCTTTCAAGTTATGTATAGTACTGCTACGAGCTCTGTAGCGCTTTGTACATAGGCGGAAAATTCAAAAGGCAAAAACCTTATATAAACAGAAAGCTATACATACAAAACTTATCGGCGGTTTATTCAGCAATGGTAACGGCCAGCCAGTTTTGAAATATTAATGTCATCTTTCTACAAACACCAAGACTGATATTCGTCCATCGAAGTGCCAACAATATGTGCAATAATAGTTTTTAGTTTAAATAGTATATTTTCAATTTGAGTAGTTTAATTTAATGTTAAATGTTAAATGTCAACGAATTTGCAATTTGTAAGTTATTCAATCCCATTTGTATTAACGTGACCTATTACTGTATGACGATGACAGCATCCCCTGTCGAAACGGCGGGACAACGCAAATGACATAAACTTGTTTCATTTGCTCCTTAATGAAAAAAACAGCCGACGAGGAATAAGATTCTTCAACCACCAAATATTATTTTACTTTTCTCTGTCTCCCCCAAAAGGCAATTTGACATTTGGGCCAAATTAAATGCCCGAGCGGTGATCCTATCTGATTTTTTGTCTACTACTTTCAATGCTTATCGCTTAACCAAAAATTTCCCTTACAGAAAAAAAATTATTTGAAAAACTCTTCTGGTCACCTTTTCGAAAAGTAAATTCTCATCTCCTCTTGGAATCACCACAAACAATGTTTCTCTTAGTTGCGTCTCTCTTAAAAGGCACACCCCCTACAGCTGGCAAAGTGCAGATGTTGGAAATGAACCAAGTCGCTGATTGATAAGGTCTATTAAAGCGAATCAACAGGTACACACAGAGCGTGTAACCGAAGTGGTTGCACTGCACATAATTTATGGGAGGATGCCGAAATATAGATGTTCTCTTTAATGAAACCACGTGAATTGGTTATTTCAAATGTGGATGTAAAAAAATAATTTATGTATTCTTGGTATGGAACTCATCGCTTTACATTGCTTTACAAAGTTTTCAGCTAATTTCGTATTTATTTATTTATTTCAAGAGAAGGTTACGTCCTGTTTTTATTTGTTTTCTTGCCAATAACCAATATAGCTTATGAAACCCTTTTGGCAGTGAAAATATTCGGATTTCCATGGCAAAACAACAGTCCTTTACGGATCCTTCAATCGCCATGGAGAAGAGTTTAGAAAGGTTAAAGAATGTTTGAATAATGTTCATCTGACTATTTTACAAATTAAATTTCAGTTGCTATCAAAATAGTCAAAAAATGGGGAACAAATGTCCTTTGGGGCATTATCTCTTTTCCCCGTCCGAGCTGTGTTCTTGACTAATTTAACGACAAATAATTTTTAAACCTTACCACTAAAACCTGGACGTTAAATTTAAAACTTTTCGATCCTTAATGATCAGAATATTGTTCATAAAGAGCGCGGAATAGAAATAAGAAATTAATGGAAGCGAACTGAGCACTCTGCTGGCCACCAGAGACTGATTGATACACCGACATGTGAATTTGTATTTTGTTAACAAGAAAGAGAACAAAATTGTCTTAACTCCGCAATTCGTAAAAGGTTCCTGTTACTGGTATCATCAATGGCAAAACAAGATATATTCTAATTATATCACATTTCTCCATACAAATCACTTGCATAAATTGAGCTATACCAGTAGCTCCTCCTATCCAGTTCAATAATAAGCTAATTATAATAAATAATAAGCTTCTTTTTTGAGTTATATAACAGTCCAAACTGGTCCTGGACTTCAACAACCACGGTTCTCCAGCTCAAGGTCCGCCTCTTAAAGTTCCACGCAATTTATGTTTAACTTCATACTAAGAGTCAGTTGAGGTCCCTCCTCACTTGTACGCGATATCTCAAATGAAGACACTTTAAAGCCCCACTAGGTCAGACCAGTTCTATTAAGCTATCTTCATACCCTAGTCATCTTAAACGTCGTTCGTCCATTGAAACTGGACGCAGGCCATGGTAGAGTCTCCTTTCACATTAAAAGGACTAGTAGCCATCGTCAACTAAAGCAATCTCAAGAATTTGGTAGAAAAATTTACAATAGCATGTCTCTACGCAGTTTGCCGCCGTGGCGTAGTTGGCAGAGTGCGACGCTCACACGCTGAAGGTCTAGGTTCGATTACCGGCTCTAATTTTTCACGGCGCCACCTCATTCGAGCTGCTGACAACACTCAAAAAGTAATAACTGTCTAAGAAAAAGCTTCTCAAACTTTGCTGTTCGGAGTCGGTAAGAAACTGTAGGTCCCTTCTACTCGTGACAGAATAGTAGCACGCACAACACGAGTAGTTGATGATAGAGATAAAAAACTGTAGGTCCCTTCTACTCGTGAGAGAACAGTAGCGCAAACAACACGAGTAGTTGATGAGAGAGCTAGGCCCTGGTCCCCTCGTAGACTGCCGCTCCATACAATTATTATTGTGTCCCTTATCACCCTGTCCATATGGCTGAGCTCTTAAAATAGACATATCAACGATGATTTCTATTTCCAGTCATGTTTTCGCGATCTGACACAGACAGACCAGTTGTTAAGTGGATTCCTTTCAGAGCCTATCATTTAAAGCTTTCAAAAAATGCCTAACGAACGATTACACTGGATGTCCCCTAAGTGTTGTTCTTGTCACTATATGAAATCTCCTTGGAAACTTGAGTGGTATCTTTACAACAAAGTTTAAAACTTGAGCATTTTTATTTTACCCAGTGACCCACATGTGTACATTTCTATTTCAATAAAAGATTGACCTGAGAGGATAGAAATTCCTGTTGAAATGTCCAACAATACCCAAAGTAACAGAGGGTGAGCAACCTTCTTCTGCACAAATCGTTTGTGAAAACTACTAGTACAGAGTCCACTTTCAGATCTCACATCATGATTCGTGTGCAATGTGCTCAATGAAGAGTTTTAAATGATGTTAAGTTAGATAGCTCCCAAACACCAAGAGGATTGTATGTTCTTTGTACTGTATACGATGTAAGAATCAACCTTTACAGTCGATGCAACCGTTTGCTAGATGAGTGCCTTTAGTTATTTCCTGTAGGTTAGTTGAAGTAAGTTTTCACTAGTGCGTGCCACTTCGAAGCGGAACCTTTACTGTTGCATTGTTCTTGTGTTCAGATTAGAAATTACACACGCCAGAATTTTGACTGAACTACAGTCAATCCGCAGAGTTCTTCCCTCACTTTCATCTTGACGTCTTCAACGCAACCAGATATGAAGGTTTCCTTTTTCACTTGAAAGGCTGACATCCACTTGTAGCCATGAGTTGGCAACGTTCATCCCACGACTTTTATAAATTCCTCTTTCATCGTCTACGCACATTGAAATCTGACATAAGTGTCATTAGCAAGACATCCTAATCTGATTTAACTTATTTCAGATGCATAGCTATCTGCGAGCGGCAGCTGTAAAGAACAAGAAAACCTCATCTGAAAGCAGCAACAACAAATTACCTCCAAATACCCATAGTGTATATACAGTTTATTTTTTGATTTACACACACATACACATCTTTACAAATTTAATATCAATTGCAAAATATTTGTTTTCGAATACTAATCTCGGTGTTTAAGCTTACACTTACAACAAAAACAACAAACGAAACAAATCAAAGAAAAACGAAACTATACGCGAATAAATCGTGTACACTGTACATTGCACCAAGCGGAGTCACGCTACGATGCGCATCTCCGTTGGCAAAGCAGCAACGACATAAGAGCGCTAGCCGAGGACGGCGTAGACCTTAAACTAGAGTGTCAGTATATGGAAATGTTTAGAGTGGTCAAAATTCGTGACAAATCGGCAAGCGCGTAGCATCCTCTGTTCGACAAAATGCCTAAAGGAGTTGGTAGAAATGTATACGAAAGAAACGCGAACAGACGAATGCAAGAGTATAGAAATTGTGACCTTTTACTGAAGCCCACACGGCGGCTTAAGCTTGGCAGCACTCGTGTTTCTAAGGAAGACTCATAAGAGATCAAATATCACGGTACCGTGCGTTCGTGCCTGCTCCGGACGGCGAGCAAGCGTTCATCGCTATAAACTGCTCTGCTATCCCTGCGACTAACTTACACTTAATATTGTCCCCTTTCCTCTATAAGTTAGCTTATCTAAGGTGTTACCAACTATTTACATAAAATAAATAACAAAAACAAAAAATAATCTTTTGGTATGTTCCCGTGGATGGCTGTAGCTGTTCTACTTCCCAATTGTGTGTAGGGAGGTGTACCCTGAAGGACCAGGAGGCTGTTCATTCTTCGAACAGCAGCAGCAGACCTTCTTCAGGACGTCCAACACGGAGTCGTTGCCGAAGTCATCGAAGTCGGTGAGAAATACACCGGAGGTGAGATCCTCTTCGGAGCGGGTGCCGACGAACTCGCGCAGATCCGACTGCGGGAAGCCGTCGCGATAGTAGAGCTTGATCGTGTCGTAGGCGTCCATAATGACGGCAATGAATAGCGACAGGACAACATAGATGTAGAGGGAAATGAAACAGTAGAGGTACACCTGGCAAAAGTACCATAAGAGGCGGGATTTGCTGGAGAGTGTGGCGAACGTTGCGAACATATCGTCGCCGTTGATGATGGAGAAGAGACACTCGGAGGTCGTGGCGAGCGAACGGAATTTTAGGTGGTATGGTCCCAAAACCAGCCAGCCGCAGAACGTGAAGCCGGCGTAGATGAGAAGTGCACAGAACAGGAAACGGGCGATTTTCGGAGCGGCCTTCTGCAGCGTCAAGATCACAACGTTGTAGGTCTTGAAGAAGCCGACATAACGGAGCACTCCGATCCAGACGAGAAGGTTACCCACGCCCAGAAACACCGAGCACACGTCCCAGCCGTCAATGACAAGGAATTTCCGTTCAATTTGCTCCTTCAGAGCAGAGCCCACGATGAGCAGGATGTCGTTGAAGAGGATGGTGATGTACCTGAAACGATGGAAGTGCTGAGTGCTGGTCTGATATCTATCCAAGTGCGAAAACTTACCACATGTTGACGAACTCCATTTTCCCATCGAAGCTGAGCTCCTTCTTGTAGGTAACCCGGAAGAAAGTCATCGTCTGTATGCGGAGCAGATGCGCGCGGTAGATGGCTCTAGCGCACAGACCGAACGATAGCATGCACACGAGGATGACCAGCGTGTTAAGGATAGTCAGCAGGAGCGTGTCGAACTCGGCGTCGGTGATGTACTCCATGTCGCCCTTGCAGTGCAGTCTCATGGCATCAGCATCCAGCGACAGCAGCATCTGTCCATCGTGGTCCCGGTTGTCGAAAAATATTCTGATGTCGAACCGGAAGCAGTCTGGTGCCGACAGTGGTCCATACGCCTTGAAGTTAATCGTCTTGATACCGAACGTCAGACTTGCCTCGGTCAGGGCCGAGAAGCTTAGACTGAAGCCCTGCTGTTCGAGGAATTTCTCAACCCCGATGTAGGTAACGTTTTTCGTCAGCAACTCGCAGTGGATCTCGATCTCCGGGTTAAAGATGTAGCTCTCGTTGAACCCGAAAATGATACCCTGGCGGTAGCTATGAAAACAGAGCTTCATTGGAGCCATTTCGTTGTCCTTTGTCGGATAGTCGTACGGTCCAATAGAGCGACTCACATTCGCATACCCTCTGAGTGCGTAGTCAATGGTTGCGAAAAATTCCTGCTTCTCATAGACAGCCAGTGGCCCATTCGAAGGCGGATAAGATTCGGTCTCGCGGGACGAGTCCCATCCGCGCAGAAACAGATGCGAGAACGACACACGGTTGTCCCACGTGTAGTTGATGTGATTGTAGCGAGAGTGAGCGAACAAACACAACTGCATTGTGACTAACACAATTTTCACCACCTAAAGCCGGAGAAGAAGACAAAAGACATGAAAAATATTTGCTCGGTGAATACCTTGTAGGATTTTGGAGTCTAAGTAAACGCTAGAGATAAGCGGTACTGCGTTCATTGTAAGAAATGTGAATTGTCTGGTTTGGCCGTTATCTTTACGTAAGCTTGCCGGCTGAGGGCTAACTCCAAAGAGGCACTTCTTGAGTATGTGACATGCCGTAACACCACTTGATGCATTGTTAAAACAAATTTCCTGCCCCATGGCTTTGAAGCTGTTGACGTCAGTATCTTAAAATATCGTGCTGACTGTTTGGGGATTACCCTTCTCGAAGGTGGAGCACAGCAAAAATTCGCGATGAGTGGGGGGAGGTACTTTTTGTTGATGCCCGCATGTGATTTTATTGGGCGTTGACGATGTGTGCGTGAAAAGATCGAAGAAGGGAGCGGTTTCTGCAAGAGAACTCAGAAGGAAGGTGCAGGGGTGTAAGGCGACGTGACAATGACAATGATCCCTCATTAAGTGCATTTGGTTGAGCAAATTATGAGGATGGTGGTGGAACGGAGTTCGAAGCATCACATGCCGATGTCAACAATCTGTTTATGGTCTTGAAAAAATGTAAACTCTGTTCATATAACTGGAATTGAATCATTTTATAAGGTTCATGAGGAAGAGAGAGAGCGACACCTCCATTCTCGGGACATTGAAAGCCCGCGCATAAGACCACGAGACATGAAATGGATCAACCTGTTTAGACCTGGGCAATTGTCAAATGTCAGAATGCTGTAAAGCATGTTTTTTTTTTATTTATTTATTCATCAATGGATTTACAATATGCTGATTACAATATTTTGTTTCTTAACAACAAAAAGAAAAAACCAAGTAAGAAAAATAATGCTATGTAGATTCAGATTCCATAAATTTATGAATTTAATTGGATCGATTGTGAAAAATGTTTTTGATAATATTTTAAAAAGAGTCTCTGCTCATTGAAGTGTCAACTTCAGACGAAACAGAATTAAATAACATTAAAGAACGACTAATTGGTTTATTTTGACCATAATTCGTACGGTGAATGGGATGATAGAAAACTTCATCTCTATGTGTTAAACTCACGTCTGGGACGTACAAAGAAATTAAGGCGAGTAGCTCTTCAGATTTTATATTGCAACTTAAAATGTCTTTGACATTGAACTTGTCTCCTACTTTCAAGACTTTTTAAGCCCAAAAGAGCACATGCTGCTGTATATTCGGGTAAACCGTCAGACCACCTCAGATTTCTCAGAGCAAAACGAGTGAATCTTTTTTGAATTCTTTCAATTCTAAATACGCTGTTCTCATAATATGGTGTCCAAATTACACATGAATACTCTAATATAGGGAGTACCAGCGATGAGAAAATTGACTTAAGCGTATAGGGATCCTTAAAGACGCTTGATGTTCTCTTAAGGATACCTAACATAGAGTTAGCTTTACATATAATAAAGTCATAGTGTGCCGAAAAAGTAAATCTTGTATCAAAGTGGATACCGAGATCCTTCAATTCTTTGACTTGTACTAGTAATTCGTTTCCAATTCTATAGTTAAGTCACCGGCGACAACTTTCTATATACGCTAAATGTCGTGCACTTCGCTATATTAAGCTCAAGGTGATTATATTTACACTAATTACCAAATAAGTCAAGATCAGTATGTAATTTTAAACAATCAGAGATGCATGAAATTTGTCGAAATAATTTAATATTGTCTGCATACATTAGAATTTCCGCAAATTTAAGAAGTTTTGGAATAACATTAACGAACAGAACAAACAAATGACTTCCCTGAAGAAGACCAGATATTAATAATTTATAATTGTTGGCGCTACAGTCCAAAGGGGGACCAGGGCCCAGCTTGCTCATCAACTACTCGTGTTGTGCGCGCTACTGTTCTCTCACGAGTAGAAGGGACCTACAGTTTTTTGCCGATTCCGAACGGCGAAATTTGAGAAGCTTTCTTCGACAGTTATTACTCTTTGAGTGTTGTCAGCAGCTCGAAAGAGGTGGTGCCGTGAAATATTAGAAAAATTGGTGTTGAACTGGGAGTCGAACCTAGACCCTTCGGCGTGTGGGCATCGCACTCTACCCACTACGCCACGGCGACCACAAGACCAGATATTGCGTCTATATAATTAGATCTGAAACCATTTATTTATATTTATTACTTGTTTCCGATTTGATAAATAGGAACTCAGCCATGTTAAAAAGCTAGGGTTAAAACCTAGTTTTTGGAGTTTTAGTAATAATTGTCTATGATGAACTCTGCCAAACGCTTTTACGAAGTCAGTGTATATAACATCAACTTGTATTCGCTTCTCCATGGAGTTCAAACAGAAATGCGAAAATATACACAAATTTATTGTGGTTGAACGACCGCTTATAAAACCATGTTATTTCGATGTAATGGAGTTTTTAATAACAAAGAATAGTTTTTGACTAACTAGTTTTTCAAAAAGTTTCGGTATTACAGACAGCTTCGATATCGGTCTGTAATTTTTAATAAGGTGCTTATATTCTCTTTTAAGAATTGGAGTTATAAAGGAGATTTTCCGCTCATCTAAGAATACCCCAGTGAGCTTTGAACGGAGAGCAATGTGATGATGCACAATTCTTTAACAATAATGGGGGAATTTGGTTCAAACCAGCATTTTTGGTTGAATCCAGAATTCTCAAATAAAACACATGACAGGCTCAAGAAGATGAGGACATCTATAATGGTTGAATCTAAGTCGATTAAACCATTATAGATGTCCTCATCTTCTTGAGCCTGTAATCGGCTTAGATTCAACCATTATAGATGTCCTCATCTTCTTGAGCCTGTCATGTGTTTTATTTGAGAAATCTGGACTTACCATAGTCTCACTTTGCCATATTTTTTATAATTAGCGCAATAAAGGAATTGTTTAATGCCCTCAAGGGACTGGAATTCAGTCACAGCACGTGCCGAAGGTGTACAGGAAGGGAGGGAAAGGAGGTGCCGGTGCACATTGGTTTCATATGCCTGTGGATTGTAATGTATGTACGCCTTGTAAATTGTAGTCAAATCAAAATAGGAGAAATGTTTCTTGTGTCGCTGTAAGAATCCTAGACATTTCGTCGCATTTTTACTGATATCAAATATGTGATCGTTCCAATTTATTGTTAAGTTGATACACATACCTCTCTACTCGTGAGAGAACAGTAGTGCGCACAACACGAGCAGTTGATGAGCAAACTAGGCCCTGGTCCCCCTGTGGACTGTAGCACCATCCAATCATGATACACATATCGAGGATGGAAAGTCAATCGGTTTTAGCAACGCAATAGCCAATCATGGATAATGGCAGGTTATTGGGGGATCGCTTGAGTGACAATAGACAGCACTAGGGTTTGAAAAATTCCAATCAATTTTTTGGTACTCCAATCAATCATTCTGCTAACCAGCTTTTGATTTCGGCAAGTAGATACGCTATCGTGTATGACGTCAACACATCTATGAATCAATGAATCGGAGCATAGACTAACCTACCCGTATGACATTAATGTCACCTTGCATTTGCCACGAGTGTTATATTGGTTTTATTAAAGATATATTATACCTACAGCGATGGACAAAACAAAAAGACCAGTACGGAAAACACATTTAACCTGTTCTGACTGAGAGAAAGCTGTTTTTAAAATGAAACCAAGAAATACACTACATCTATGGGAAGCTGTGCAGGCTGCGTGGAGGGATATTCCAATTCGGCGATGTCAGGCATTAATCGACTCTATGCCACGACGTTGTGCCGCTGTGCTCAAAAATAAGGGTTATAAGACGAAGTACTAGAACAGTAGTATAAATAAAAAAAATAAAAACCGTACTATTCCTCTAAATTTTGCATTTTATTTACGACGTTATACTTGTGGTGCTATTATTTTGCACACCAAAATTTCGGTTTCATTTCGTATAACGGGAATTTTCTTGTCTTAAAAAGCATCTTCGCTTATCATGTTTTTTACATTTTATTACTGATACCCAACAGATGTCCTACAATAAATATCGTGTCTTTACATGAGCATAGAGAAAAGTAATTAGCATCCAAAGTGCAGACCTCAACGTGGTGCTATTTTTTTGCACAGAGCTGTATATTATTATAAGTATAGAAATGACGATATCTGTGTGTTAAAATGCATCGAATTATTCATGAAAGCAGGAAAAATGAGACGCGGAGTGCACTGCCTTGCAACCGAAAGGGACCTGAACTGAAAACTTACACAGAAGAGAAAGTCACAACTGGAGGTGTGCAGACTAGTGAGAAGATTGTTTTTTAAACGTTACAGCCGCGAAAATCTCACATGCCAAAATGTCGTTCACGAAAAACATCTCCAAAAGACGACGTTGACAGAGGGTTTTTGTCAGCGGCAGACATTAAACATGAACAGGATTTCCCCGTTTGTTCTATAACAGTACGAAGGAAGCTAGAAGAACAAAATCTGTTTTTAAGAAGGGATTTACCACTTCTTATTAAAAACCATAGGAAAAGTAGAATCCAATTTGTTAAAGAACATCTCAAAATGGATGAATACAAAAAAAAAAAAAAAAATGGCGAAATATTCTTTGGTCGGATGAAAGTAAGATCAATTTGGTGGGATCAGATGGTCAGAGGTGGATAAGACTTCCAAAAAATGCAGCATACCAGCCCCAGTACACAAGCAAAATCGTTTGGGAATGCTTCTTTTGGTATGGTGTTGGTCCATTGTATTGGATAAAGGATACCATAGACAAGAATTCGTATACCAAAATGTTTGAGGACTTGATGGAAGCGTATGGTGAAAAATGTCGAAACATACGGCGGGCAAAGTATGAAAAGAGCGTAATGTCGATCTAATGATCTTACCCTCCCAATCTCCATACTTTAATATTCTGGAAAACTTGTGGGGAATAGTGAAAAAGTGCCTGGGAGCTGAAAAAGTAAAAAATAAAGGAGAGTTGTGGAACAAAATTCAACCAGCTTGCTACGCCATACAGACAAGCACTTGCCGCAGACTGGTCGAATCTATGCCCGAAGAGTGCGTGCTGTAATAAACAACGAAGGATATTCCACTAAACTCTAAAAAACTTAATGAACATCGTACAATATGAATGTACTACATTTTTTTATAATGGTCTTATTGTTGTGTTCCCTTTGCATTCTCGCTTTTTATAGAAAAAAATACTTTTTGTTATGACCTGAATACTTTTCTTCTTATGATTTTCCCTTTATTGAAACAATAAATGAAATAAAATGACAAGAATACCAAAATGATTTCAGTTTTTCTATGGAAGTTTAACTGGTATTCAGTGGTCCTATTGTTTTGTTCGTAACTGTATATGCGGCACTACTTGTTCCTAAGAAAAGAAACCCATACAAAAACTGTTTCATCAAACTCTAATACAATGAGAAGGTGTCATAGAATATGTCAAACTTAAAAGCATCATATGTGAGATTAATAGAATAGTTTATTTTAAACTGACAAAGTGAAACCCAGGTGAAGATGTGACGCATAATCCCTTGATGTTGAAATCATCACTGAGATCCTCGACACAGGTTTTCAATACTACTGGTTCTGTGTTCCATTACACAACACGGTCAGTAAACTAGACTAAAACACTTTTGAGTATAGAGCAAAATGAGGCAAATGACTTTAACTTTGACTTCAAATTCAGTGTCAGCTGACTTTGACAGAGTGGGCATAATGAGATGAGCAAGAAAACTTAAATAAATTGAATGTTAGACGCCAGCTTCTCAATATCTTCCACCGTAATATAAACATCAAACCCGTAGGGCTTCTTGTCTGCACCGAGTGTAATTCCAGTAACAATCGAAATTTGGTGAATTTCTGTTTACCTCAGTTGCTTAAGAAATTATTTCTGTTGACTCCAAGGACTGTCCGAAGACAAAAGAATGCAGCTTGCCACTGAAGCTTACGGGTATCAACTTAGTCTTTCAGAAACAAAGTTCTTGCCCTCAGCAGAACCTACTTTGTTTGTGACTTTTTGAAAGTTCAACATATTGCAACAAGAAGACATGAGACATTTGAAGATGATTAGCTTGCCGCGTCGTAAAAACAGTTGGTTTGTCAGTCGAATTGAAAGAATGATTGATTATCCTACTGTCTGTTGAATGGTATGAGATGTTTTTAAGATTGCACAAGAAACCTGTGCACAAAATAGGATTTGTTAACTAACTGTCATTAAGTATTCCTCTTTTGTCATGAGTATTCCTCTTTTGTCAGTTGACTTGATCATTCTGAACGTCCTTAACGAGACCGTGGTTGCTGCTACAATGATCAGTTGAAGATCACAGGTGGTCAAAGCAGTAATTTACGATTGTAAGAATAACAACAATTGTATGGAGCGACAGTCCACAGGGGACCAGGGCCTAGCTAGCTCATCAACTACTCGTGTTGTTCGCGTTACTGTTCTCTCACGAGTAAAAGGGACCTACAGTCTTTTGCCGATTCCGAACGGCGAAGTTTGATAAGCTTTTCCTTCGACAGTTATTACTCTTTGAGTGTTGTCAGCAGCTCCAAAGATGTGGTGCTGTGAAAAATTCGAGGTGTTGAACCGGGAATCGAACCTAGACCTTCAGCGTGGGAGTGTCGCACTCTACCCACTACGCCACGGCGTCCACGTTTGTAAGAAGCGTATGGAAAAAAAGCAGTAAACCAAGGATTGAAATCTGCCTCTAGAAATTGGAGGAAAGCACTAAGGATCCATGACCACATGAGATTTCTACCTTTCTTCAAATTTAGTTTATATTTGACGGTTTAGAGAAAAAAACATTTTTGCATTTGAATAGATAGCGATTTGTTTTCATGGAATTCAGCGCACCAGCAAAACTCTCGCTCGTTTCCAACGGTTAATAATATTATCTTGAAAATGTAAGTCAAGATAGTAAATAGGCAGAAAAGAATTCACAAACATTGGATATACTTTATCCAGGCCAAGAGCATGAATTGGATACAATCCCAAAATTGAATTATTGTGACTGTTTTCTGATTTTGATTCGAACATATGTACGAGTTCCAAACAAGGCAATACAAACCGGCATTAGGGAACAGATGATCGCGGACATTGGTTGGAGAACTTTTCCCGAAGAGTGGATTTATTTCCCAAGTGCTTAGGAGGGGACTATACACAGCAACAGCAAAGTTTTTTATAACATTTTCCTTTTCCTCTGGGTTCCCAAAATTGCTGTTGAAAAATACAGCATAGCGAAGTTCTGCTGCTACGTGCAATTATGGAAATAGTGTGTCCATAAGTTGCTGGTCTTCTTTATTTAATTCTGCTCAATGCGCGAGAGTAGCCCAGACTACCTTCGTAGGACAACATTTTGGCAATCTGCGTTCCTTCTTAATCATTATTGCGGTAATTTGCGATGCTTTGTATGACAACATTGCACAACGTTCCTTTGTAGGACAACATTGTGCCAATCTGCCTTCCATTTGAAAAAATTCAGAGTAGTGGTAGGTATGAATTAAAAAACTGAAACACTGTGAATCTTCTAGAGGATTTTTGATGCTGGTACGAATAACAACCGAAGCTTAAAAAATGTTTAACGTATGCCCCTTTAATGTGGAGAAGGAATCCAACAATCAAAACAAACACAATTGTCTGAATTCTATGAAGTCCTCTTGAAACCATTCGTCTTAAAGTGTACCAATTAAACTGCCCTCGTAAGCCACTCCAACGTTTGAAAGTGTCAATTCACTGATAATCATTCCTTTGATACGTGCCTCGCTCGGTGAGTCGACGGTGAGACGGAAGACGATCTGCAGCAAGTGCTAATGACTTACAGTGTCAGCAAAACACAAATTGACACAAAGCCTGAGAACATATTTCCTCTGAATTGAAGAAAGAAAAAGTAAACAAATGAATTATGAGAACTTTGACGCAAGATTTGTCTTTCTTTTTATTAACAGCAACGTCTTTCATACCGGAAGTGATTTGTTAACATTCCCTTTCCTAGAAAATTTCCCTTACTGTTGGGATTCCCAAAAGATTCCCTTTAGTCTCCTAAAACGTCAAATTTAATTTGGCACCATGAACATAATTTTAAAAGATTTCCTCGACTAGTAACCAAACAAACACAGTCGAATTACTTATCAAACGCATTTCCAAAGAAACTAAATTCTTACGTTGCCAAACAGAATACACGCACGGTAAGATCGTGATAACAGCGCGAGATATAAAGTTCACCAGAAGACTGTATTTGCAAAGTGAATTGAAGTCACACAAGATAACACGAATTACAAGTTTCACCCCATCCCTGTGATGGATTCGCGATAAGCACATATACGAGTACAATAGAATTCAATTGTTCACAGATTCACATTCGACCGCAATCAGGGAGGCACAGAAACGCATTATCTCTCACAACGACTGTACTTACTTGGACTACAAATTTGTATGGGAATCGACGCCTGGCATGCCATTTTTCAATCGGATTCATGAAGAAGAATTGTAACTTCCTACGCATCCGCTCCTCGTTTAGCAGAGCCATCGGAGACATACCTTCGATGTGCGTGGAGGATGCGGGCATTTCTACGTACCCATCGTCGGACGTCTGACCTGGTGAGTGCCTCCGATGGACTCCTCCCGAACTGGGTGTTGATGTCTCACGACCTGCTGTTGCATCCGAGTGCGATTTGTTGTGTATGTAATTCTCGTCGCTTTCACAGCCAGAATTTTCAGCTTCCGTATCGGTGCGAAGTTGACTCATCTCAAGTTCAATTGTACGAGCGCCAATTTCGATGCAGAGCACTTCGGTAAATGCGAATTTAATTCGATTTAGCAGCGTTGCTGCTAGTGTTGTTCGACGATTGAAATTTGTTGACCTCGAAACGTCACTGCGACAAAGATGACTTGTCCTTGTCGAAATCAGCAAACTGCTGCCGTTGTGACTGGTAGTATTGGGATTTGTGTCTGTAAATTGTGGCTGGGGAAAGTGTTTTTGTGGGTTCCTTTGTCAGATTTTCATTTTTTTTCCATTTATTTGATTACTACATCAGCTGGTAATGACAGCTGCATTTGTTTTGATGATTCTAGTTGACGACAGGTGGCGTCGAGGTTAAACTGCATTACCAATATGACGGTAAGGTGGTGCAATTAGCATTTTAGATTGTTTGAGAATTTCATTTTACGATTAATTCATAATTTGAATGATGAGCTACTCTTTGTGCCGTTTTAGTATAAATCTGATTTGCGGATGAAGAATAAAGCCTGTCCCAGAAAAACCAACAAAAGAAAGATTTGCACAATCTCGAAAAAGTATTCTTTGAACTTCCTTCCAACATCAAATCTGGTGTCAAAATTATCTGCAGCGTCTCCAGTCTCGTCTATCTTCTCAAAACACCTGTCTGAAAGACAGCACCACCCCATTACCCCATTACCATCTCCAGCCCCACAAAGAACGTCAGCTCATGAATCAAGGCACAATCAAAGAACAGTGTCAGCTTACACTTCAAGACTAAGCTTCTTCGCCGAACACATCGTTCCCATTGTCACAGAAGCAGAGCGTGGTCGCGTACTCGCCGTCACGTGTCTAATCCCGATCCAATCGCTCACAAAATCCTCTACAAGGTGTTAACTTTCCATAACCAAGCCGGCTTTGAATAACTTAATAAAAATTAGATAAACCATCTCATTTCGAAGCATGACAGATCGTGTGAAGCACAGCAGAGGACCCGCCGCTGCCGGTTGCCAGTAGCCACTCAACCAGTCAGCGTTTTCATTGTGCGCGTGCCCATTTCGTTGAACTCGAACTGCATCGTGAAGCGGTTCAAGTTCTCGTACTCTGACCCTAATTTCTGTATTTGTATTCGGGCCTAAACGGTAAACCCCTGTGGATCGTGTGTCACTCCGTCGGAGAACAAAAGAAAACCGGATCCAGACATAATTTTGGTCGCCTAATCAGCGGACGGATGGATTTCCAATTTCCATACACGACACCGTCTCCTGGGCGAACCAGCTCTAGTATGCACACAAAGACGCGAGCACGGCAATGAGCTGGAAATGTGTCCGGGCGATACGCCTAACGCCTAATCCCGGAATGATTGGCGTTTTTAGCGCGACCCGTGATTTGTTACAAAGCGAGTATCTATTGGATTTGTTTTGACACAATCGAAGGAATTTCCTCTTGAGTCAGGGGCTGGGGCTGGAGTGTGGTGTGTGGCGAGTGGTGTGTGGCGAGTGGTGCGTGCTGCGAGGTGGGCACTTGATGTGTGTACCGCGGCACCGACACCGATTTCCGTGGATCAAGGCAAGAAATACGTCGGCCGCAGCTGGATTGATGGCAATTAGGTTGGGATTTATTAACCCGGCACTAAGTGATGACTCTTGTCTGCAGCTGTGGCTGTATGTGTGCGAGGAGAAGGAGAGCGGAATGTGAATGCCTGAAGACTCAATGAGCCCACGAATGACGACAGTTTATCAAATGGCACTTCATGGAAATTGGGCGTGAGTGAGGCTAGTGTCTGGTGACAGTTTGGTTATCGGGAATTTCAGAGGGATTCAGAAGTAGAGGCATACATTAAGTTTTCTATAAATTTGGTGGTGTGGGACATCGATCTTGGGTGGTTGGAGGTGAACGTGGGGAAATACCAATATCTGCCTCATCAGTGCCGACGTTTTTAAAGCAGGTCTTGAGAACAAATATTGAAGAGGATTTAAAGACTGAAACACATTGAAGAAAGAGAGGAAGAGGGAGCACAGACATCACTTTACTTAGAGACAGGGCTACATTCGGAGTTGTCAGAATTGAAGTGGAAGGTGACGCCACAACCGAAGACAAACTTGGAGCTTAGGATAAAGGCCAAGAAAAATTTTGAAGCGACGCCAGAGTCAGGCAAGAGTTACATCTAACTATAGACTTAAAAACTGGCTTGAAATGAGAGCTTTTCTTGGAGTCGGTGCTATAACCGGAAAGAGCCTTTTTTTACAAGAAGCAGGGCTAAAACCGGAGTTGGTGATAGACAGCCAAGGCTTTGTCCGAACAGAAGACGTACAAATGTTAAGAGTAGTGAAAGCATAAATGTAGCTCTAAGGGCATGCCGTCTGATGCGGGGACACCAACAGTTCAGGTGCGTCATTCATAAAAAGCCTCTGTGTGCTGTACTTGTTCTGGCCAGAAACTGAGCCGATGGAGAGATTTGGAGCTGGGGCCTTCGTGGAAAACGAGGAGATTTGACCTTACACCTCTTGGGATAAGTTCCCATTGGTCTTCCAAGCGGAAACGTCTGTGATCCAAATGGCCACGAACTAGATTCTGATGAAAAGGTGGAAGAAACGAAGTATCCGCGTCTGTAGCAACAGTCAAGTTGTGCTTAAGGTTGCTCAACCGTCTAACTACTCCCACGGTAGTATAGAAATGCAAGTCTTGCCTTAACTATGTCGGCAGACTTAATTTGTTAAGACTTGCCTGAGTCCCGGGACATCACTGATTAACTTGCCCTGCAAGGATCAAATGAGGCATTCAGAGGACTCGAACCCACCTTGGGATTGTCCGCGCCTTTGGTTAGAGCTTCCATTGACCGTTTGAACTCCCGACAGCAGAGATGGCACGATGCAGGCTAACCAAGTGCGTGCTCCCAAACGTCAGCAAGAAATCCGCGGCTTTTCCGCTATCTCTAAGCAGGAAAGACTGCAGACGACTTGTTGACACACAAACGGAGCACTTTCGCTAAGCACTATGCGACACCCGTAGAGAAGGTGATGGCACTTCAGAGCACCTGCTCTGTCAATGTCACGCCCTTCCTCGGATCAGGTGGCGGCTATTTGGAGCTGATGCGAGGGCAACTAAAAACTTATGCTCTTTGTCATAGAAGCTTTTGCTGGTTTTCCTCCCGAAAGCCAAGAAATTGCATTAAATGTAGATTACTGCCTGGTAGTAGAATGAACCAGCCTTTGAGTCTGAATGCAGTGCAGTGACTCCCAGCCTGCGGAAGGCGTTAAATCGGACCAAAAGTCCGTTTGTTTTGCTTAACTGACACAAATAAATCTATATTCTGTAAGACCTCTCCTCAAACTCTTCCTTTCATTGGTCAAATACTCACTTTCAGTCGCCTTCATTTAGAGCAAATTCTTCCTCCATCTGCTTGATCGAGTTTAATATTTTTTTTGTGGCCGCACAAACTCGATTTCGCCCAGCCAACTAATGGCAAACATTCCACCTGCCAAGCAGAACACATGTACCCCGGTGTCACTCATTCAATCACGACCGATCGGAGCAGTACACCTTGCACCCGAAAGGCCCTCTGCCCGCCCAAGACCGGCAGCAATCGGCGCAGCGCATTCCTGCCCGGGCCCTCGGGCACTCACCACAAGTCCCAGAAACGAATGCGTGAACCTAATTTATTTTGACATCAAACTCTTCGGGGAACATTAACAGTCGCTGGGACAGTCGCCGCTCTCACTCCTGCTCCCGCGCCAGTGGTCCCTCCGGTCATTATGTAAATTCCTGGGCTTCAATCGCTTTTTCGTTTTTTCTTTTCTTTTTTGAAAAATGATCTAATCACTTGTTTTCATAAAAGTCATCCATAATGCCTGAGCCGCAGCACTCCACCATCGACCTATCGGGCATTCTGAAGCGTCGAGGGGGCGGACGGTGGATGAGTGGAAAGACGTCGGGTGCTTGCGTGCCTTGGTTCGGCCTTTTCATCGCCTCGCTCGGTTGGATGGATGATCAGTGATAAGGGTTCGAGGTACTCTTTTGCCAAAAATAAACGAAATTGATGACTGATGGGGGAGAGGGAAAGGGGCGGCGTTCGATCGGGCGATTATTGTCATTCGTCTAGGAATTGAATACAAATGTGTCGTCGATGAGCGATTAAGGGCTTTGAAGTGCGCAGGCGTGCACCGACGGTGACAGGTAAAGGGGGTAACCGAATAACGCCGATGTGTTCGGTGGAGGAAGAGGGGTGGGAGCAGTTTTACGTTTGGGCTTGATTTATGATGGGAACGACAGGAGGAATGCCACTGTGTATTAAATGGTTAACAAGTAGAGGTGGGTAACGAAGACATCGAGGAGATCTGTGAACCATCCGAGATTTTAACAAGCCTTCTGTCGGCGACAAAAAAAAAAATAGTCTGGGATACATTGATTCGATGCTCCAACTCAGGGATAAATGAGGAAGGAGATGCACACCTTCACAGCTGATCGATCAGCTGATTTCCACTTTGTCCATCGAAAATTCGACTGATTTTGGTGAATTTTGAATGTTATTTACGAACCATCGAACACATGCTTAGGTTTCCCCTCCAAAAACTATTTCTACGCCGTCTCCTTCTAACGATTTGAGCAGAGAGGTAATCCACTATCTAAACAGCTCACACGTATTCTCATTTAGGAACAAAACTCCCTGTCTGTGAATCAGCTGTTCAAAGACGGGAAATGTTATGAAAAACGGTGTCAACATGTGTCCAAGGGCGGGAGACGATGAAGCTGTGGGTCTCCTTCCCTTATTGGTCCCTGCTCCAACTCCTTTAGTTTATTTTGAAAATATACGATTTTTTCATGTCGGCAATGTAGGCCAACTAGGTCACATTCGGCTCAAATTTGGAAACAAGAAGACTTTGGCATGGATGGATGGCAGTTCGTTGCCCATTGTAGATTCGAAGAGTGGATTGTCATATTGGATGAGCATTTCTTCCTCATAGGGACTCGTATTTTCTGTTCTTCCGTACTTTTCTCCACAATCGGCTTAATAGCGTCCAGTGACCAGTGTCGGTTAAGGTCACACCTTAAGAAATCGCCCGTCATGAACTTTCCTGCCCATAAGTCTCATGCTGTGTAAGCTCCATTTTATGTAAAAGATCACTCAACAAGTCCCGGGACCTATAGGGAGCGCCAGTAGCAAAAATTATTAATTTTTTTGTTGTTAGTGTCTCCCCCAATGTATTTCGGGACTTATTGAGCGATGTGTTACTATCCTTCGACTTACGCTTTCAAAGGGACTCAGAAGTGGTGGCAGACACTCGGTTTCCTATAAATTTGTTGGTGTGGGACATCGATCTCGGGTGCTTGGAGGCGAACGTGGGGAAATACCAATCTCTTCCTCATCAGTGCCAACGCTTATAAAGCGGGCCTTGAGGACAAATTTTGAGGAGGAGTTGAAACAAAAGTAAAGCCTTGATTGAAAAGAAAGAGAGGGAGGGACCGCACAGATATTACCTCACTTAGAGGCAGGGCTACATTACGTTCCTTCGACTTTCTGCCCACGTGTCGTTTGCTGTGTAAGCTCCATTGCATGTACTGTCCTTTAACTTCCCTTCTGATAAGTCGTTTCCGTATGTTATATACTGTCCTACAAAGTTTTCGCCGTGTCATCTGTGCGTTGCACTGTCTATATATGCGTTTCCCCTGGTCGTCTGTGTTTACAATCACTTCCACAGACTCTTGAAGATCGACGAAAACTCAAATAAAGGGTGATTTTTTTAAAGCTATAGGAAAGTTAAAAAAAAACACATAAGATTCAGAAGAATGCATGAAGTCTTTATTTGAATTGACAGTACGGTCCCTATCATTTAATGTTTGAAGATTATTTCATGCGAATGTTGACCTTGACTGTGCCTCAAATGGTCCATCCGCTTAGTCCAATTTTAGCATACTCTCTCCAACATTTCGGCCGATAACTCACGAATAAATGCTTCAATGTTGTCCTCCAATGCATCAATTGAAGCGGGCTTGTCTGTATGGACATGTGCTTCAACATAGCCCCACAAAAACTAGTCTAAAGGCGTTAAATCGCACGATCTAGGCGAACAATTGACCGGTAACGAACGTGAAATAAATTGTTCACCGAACTCGCCTCGCTGAAATGAGCTCTTTTTTTTGAAAATAAACCACTAATTATTAATCGGAAAGTAAAAGCATTTTTCTCAAAGTATTGGCCATTGTTTTCTTCACATTTTGACCACCTTTCTGGCAATTTGTGAATACCACGCCAATAAAATTGTTCGTCTTTTAAAGCAAACCAACCAGACACCCAATTTTCGACCTCCTCGTGGGAATCAAAGTGCTGCTCAGCCAATGCGTGTCCTATCGATGAAAACAAATGGCAGTCCGAAGGAGCCAAGTCTGGTGAATACGGCGGGTGGGCTATTGCTCCCAGCCAAGTGTTTTGATTGTATCCTGAACAGGTTTTGCTTTGTGTGCAGGTGCATTGTCATGGGTTAAAATTACCTTGCCGTGTCTTCTGGCCCATTCTAATCGTTTCTCGATCAATGCATGGTTCAAACTGATCATTTGTTGTCGGTAGCGATCAGTATTAACGGTTTCATCAGGTTTTAGGAGCTCGTGGTACAGCACACCATTCTGGTCCCACCAAACACACAGCATTGTCTTCTTGTCGAATCGATCTGGTTTTGCAGTCGATGTTGATGGTTGTCCAAGATTCCGTTTAGGATTCTTCAAATAAATCCATTTTTCATCGCCAGTAACAATCCGATGCAAAACCGATTTTCTTTCGTGTCTTTGAAGCAAAATTTCACAAGTGTTTTTTCGGTTTTCCATCTGTCTTTCATTCAATTCATGTGGCAGCCATTTGCCACACTTTTGTATCTTTCCCATAGCTTTTAAACGGTCAGAAATTGTTTGTTGTGCAACATTTAACATTGCTGCCATTTGCTTTTGACGCAAACTGTCATCTCCATCCAATATCGTTTGCGATTCGGCGTCTTCAAACTTTTTTGGTGGTCTTTCACGTTCTTCATTTCTCACATCAAAATCTTTATATCTGAACCGTTGAAACCATCTTTTGCATGTTGCTTCTGATAGACCATGTCTCGACAAGCATTCGATGCCACTCTGCAGCACTTTTCTTCAAATAATAATAATAATTGTTGCCGCTACAGTCCAAAGGGGGACCAGGGCCTAGCTTGCTCATTAAGTACTCATGTCGTGCGCGCTACTGTTCCTTCATGAATAGAAGGGACCTACAGGTTTTTGCCGACTCCGAACGGCGAAATTTGAGAAGCTTTCTTAGACAGTTATTACTCTTTGAGTGTTGTCAGCAGCTCGAAAGAGGTGGTGCAGCGAAAAATTCGAAAAATCGGTGTTGAGCTGGGAGTCTAACCTAGACCCTTCGACGCACTCTAGCCACTACGCCACGGCGACCACAAATGAAAACAAAAAAATCAATGCTTTCCGCAAATCATCACTTTCTGGTACAAAATTTGACATTTTTAACACGATGAAAATATATGATGTCTGTTCAATGACTCGATGTATACTAAATATTTTTCACAGATGTCATAGCAAACAAAGGGGCTGGTTCACAAGAAATGTTCACTGTAGAGACATTTGTATCTTGACGCTCACTTCATACGGGTATACCTGGTAAGTCCATTGTTTGCGCGTGCTGTGTGGCCTGTGGCACCTTCTTGTTGAAACCACATGTCATGCAAATCAAGCTCTTGCATTTTGGGCAAAAAAAAGTTGAATATCATCTCACGGCAGCGCTCACCATTCACAGTTACGTTACGATTCGCATCATCTTTGAAGAAGTACGATCCAATGATGCCACCAGTCCATAAACTGCACAAAACTGTGACTTTTTCTGTATGCATTGGTGGGTCTTGCAATGCTTCTGGCTGATATTTCACCAAAATCGACAATTCTGTTTAGTTTAGTAGTTATAATTGACTTAATTTCAGCAAATATAAAAATTACATTAAAAGGATATTAACATAAGTCATAATGGATTTGGCTTATGGCCGTCTACCAGGTTGACAAAATGTATAATTCAGATATTTATAATATATTAGAAGTCTCCGTCTCAAGTGCACGCAGCTAAACACGACGCCTATAAAGCGACGCTGCATCGAACAACGCGGGCTGTTCGTGAACTCTACGAACAGAGAAGAAGGGAAGAGCACCGGCTTCTCAGAAGGAAGAAGAAGGAGCATGAGAAGCGCGCGGTCGAGGAAATGGAAAGGTGTCATGACAAGAATGAAGTCCGTGAAACAGCGATCTGGAGGATACAAGGCTCGAATCAAAGCCTGCCGGGATCAAAATGGACAACTCGTGGTAGAGTCGCAGTCTGTGAGAAGAATCTGGAAGGAACATTTCTACAGACTTCTTGACGGCGATGACGGCCCAAATTCCACAGTAAGGCACGCGATTTGGACCAGATAGACAAGAATTCCGTCCCCCCAACTTAGACAAGGTGAAGATAGCAAGCTGAAGTCGAACAAAGCTGCTAGAGCGGATGGACTGCCCGCAGAACTGTTTATAGCAGCTGGAGATGACCTGGTTGGGCGCATACACCAGCTCATCTGTAAGATATGGTCGGAGGAAAGCATGCCCGATGAGTGGAATCTCAGCGTCGTTTGCCCGGTCCACAAGAAGGGAAACCCCTTTGACTGCGCCAATTATCGAGAGATCAGTCTCCTTAACATCTCATACAAAATCCTCTCCGCCGTATTGTGTGAGCTTCTGAATCCGTTTGTTCATAACCTGATAGGTCGATGTTGGCACCTCAGAAAGTTCGGACATCTAGAATACTGGAGGAGTGTCTGACGTCGATCGCAACGTGATTAATCTGATAGACAGTGGACTGATCACCAGGTCCCTCTGCGAATGTTCAGGTGTGGGCACCGCATGCTAGCCACAGAGAGGTTTCGCTTCGAGGCGAAGTCCAACTGCCTGAGTCCGTTGCCGGATGTGTTGTCGTGCAGGATGAACCCGCCTTCAGATATTTCGAATCTGAGATATTCGAACAACGCTTGAGAAGACGTCCCCTGTTGCGGTAGCGCATTCGGTTGCGGCAGGGCGCAATACCCCGAAAGTAGACTCTTGGCCGTGAGTTATACGCTTGATCAACTTTATAGGCGTTTTAAGGCGTATAAATGTAAAGAATTGCTTCTGGTTCCTCCTATTTTACAATCTTCCACAGAAATGTTTCAAGAGAGCACATAGTCTACATAAATTCATTAGTCACATGTTAGATCCATTGTTGCAGAGAGAAGGGCTCAGCTCCTAGAAAGGGACATAGTTTTATTTTTAGGCGAATACATGGTTATACCACCTTTTATTCAGAATGCAAGTACACACAACTGGCGAATGCTTCTGAAGTAAGCATATCGCTCTTGATACTTGAAAAATCCAAATGTCTTAATGACCTAGCACTTAGCACAGGCAAAGATTGAATTCCAAGACATTGAATCTCAGGACGCTGGACAACTTAAAGCCACCCTATTTTTAAGGCCTTAGTGCATTATTTTCTTCAGGTTAGTCGGACAGTCATTCAATTTCCAACACTTTAGCGTGGAACAAGTGGAAGTGATGTCGCTTTCAAGTAATTCCTCTAGTTTGGGTCCATTAGTGAGGATTCAAACCGCATTGACGAGATTGCTGGTAGTTGACCAGAATTCGGACTCTGGATGAAATGTAATTATGTCCTTCTCCAGACTGAGCTTTGGTGCTGCGTGGACCAGGTTATGACACAGGGCATTCGCTTTATGGAGATTTGCTGTAAGACACCAACCATTGTGATCAAGAAATCGGTCTAAATGCTGCGCTAACTGACACCCAATCGACAAGTAAATAAATCTATGGAGACTGCACTTAAAACTACAGGTAGTGCATTTGAGAGTTGTTATTAGAGCATGTCTTACGCGAACGAATTCCACTTAGTGGCGGCGTCTGTCTGTGCTGTCACGCCGTATGTAAGATTAAGACGTGCAATAACCGTGCAGTCTTAAGGCATCTTTTGTGGATGGAGTCTACATCTCGCTTGGAAAACTCTCTTGCTCATAAAGAGTGCAATTGTTCTCTTTCAGGTGCGCGATTTAAATCAGCGTTTCCTGCCTTGAGTGAGTCCTAGGAATTTGACTGGCTTGTGTCGAAAAAATCTCATCGACGGCAGTGGAATGGTTGTAGAGAAATTGTTAGTTCTTGGTTAATAGGACTAGATTACACTTATCGACCTCATGGATCGTTGCTTAAACTTTTTGGCGTCAAGACATCGGAGAGCGAGATTGTAACCTAACCCTTTACATTTCTCGCTTTCTAATAAAATTATCAGAACATGTATTATAGCATGGAAACGAAAAAGGCGTCAAATAGGACTGAGGCACGTTTGAAAACAAGTAGCTGCAGTTTTAAGGAGATAACAGATCACACACTGTCATCAGACATCGAATGTGAGTGGACAAAAAATCCTCAATGCCAGTATGATGTCTCTATGGCGGAGACAATGAAGGTCACCACCTGAGGCTCTGAGAATGTGTTTTGAATCGAAATTTCAAACGTGGACTTAATGAGTTGACTTCAAAAATTCCTTAAACCAGCCATTACTTCCCAATTGATTTGTTAAGGTCTCCTTTCGGTGTCACAACAAGCAAAACTCCGTGCATCTCATTAACCGAAAAAATCATTCTTTCATTCTGATTCACCCTGTGAACCGAGAACAAGAAAACAACCGCAACAATTCAAATGGCACACTAAACAGAAAACAAAACAACCAACAGCGACGTCGTCGACAACGACCCGAGCAAGCATTCCTTTTTCATGTTTTTTTTATTTTTCGATGTTTACCTGCATAATTAACTTTTCAAACAGGTAACAGAAAATTCCGAAAAAAAGAAACTCATACGATATTCAATCAATATTACAGAAGGAACCACAGCACGACAACAATAACAACAGCGGCAGCACCACCACCACCACCATCATCACTGCCGAACGACAACAACTCACGGGCCAGGCACAACAAGACAAAATCACTCAGGAATGCAACAGCAACGAATTACGGGCCAATCCCCTTTGTTGTGTTATATAATGGGTCCTCCTGTGCAGACCCTCCCGCCCCTCTCTGAGCAGCAGCCGCCGTCGCCGCGGGGGTTCCACAAGTTATTGCCACTACTGTCCAAATGGCTGATGAGCTCTCTCGCTTGCTCTTGCAGGCTGCGGGTCGGCTGTTTGTGCAGAAAATGCCTCGAAAAGCGTGCAAGGAATGCGATCCTCTGTGTGTGTGTGGACGAGATAAAGACCCTCATTAAAGGAGTGAACCTTATCAGACGGAGATGGATGAGTGGACAGGGTCCTAGGGGAACCTAGGCGACCGAGAAATGCGTGTGGCTCCGTGTCGGTGCCACACTGCGCTGCAGTCACAACACGGATCAACAAATCTCTCCTTCAGTCGCCGATGGCCAAGGGTCCAGGCAAGCAGCTACTGTTTGCAACATTGTTGCACGCCGCTGCAGTCGAAGCGGCAAGGAACCCGCAGCGCGCCCGGCACGATCGACGTCCATCCTTTCGACATTCATAAATTCTGCTAACGAAACACGCACAATATCAACGTCGACGTCGATGTCGTCGTCGGGCGTATCCCAGCTTGCGTGGGGACATCAACCACCGCCACCACCACCACCACCCAGCTGCCGACGGAGGGCCTCAAAATTGTATCGGATTCGTGTAAAGACCAAATAGCTGAGTGAAAACATTCGACCGGTCCCCTGGTCCAGGAAAGTGCAGCGCAGGCCAGTTCGGTCGTCGTTTCGTCGTTGTTGTCTCTTCTTCTTCCGATCGACGTCGATTAGAGAGTGCAATGGAATTCCTCGCTCTCTCGCACCAGCCAGGGCCCGGCTGGTTGCGTCCGGCGGAGCTTGCCTGTGTTTGGTGTCGTCTTCTTGGGACTCCCGAGCAAACTTGACTGACTGCATTTTCTAAATGTAATCGCGCCTATTCCACGGGATGCCTGACAGCAACAACAACAACCACGATTATGGTGAACAAGACGACATTGGGCAACGATGAGATGACGACGATGATGGCGAGATGCTTCTGCTGTGCATCTTGCTGCCTGGCACTGACACTACCCCGCTGACGACGATAAGTCCTCGGCAGAGGTGCTGGCGGATGAGGTATCAATCTATCTCTTGTGATCATGTGCATTCCCCACGTTTTCGGGCGTTTGAAGCGCTTTTTGTTGGCATCCCCGTGCGTCGCGTTGTCCAAGGCTTTGTCGAGCGCCTTATCAATGACAATCCTAGATGCATTTTCCCACTCCTAAGAACTGGGCGGCAAGCGAGAGAGCGCGTGAATACATTCAGACGTGTTGGTGCAGCGTGAGCTATTTATAGTTCGCGTGCCCATGGAGAAAGAGTCGTGAGGGGGCCCGTGTGTGATTCATTAGGTCTTAAGAGGTTTCTCGTCAAATTCTGTGTAAAACTGGCTCGTGGATGGAAAAATGGAAATCAATTGGCTCTGGCGTTGCCGAGTGGTTCTTCAGCTGGGATGATGGGTGACAAACCTGTAGTTGATTTGTTTATGGGTCTTGGGCTCCTCAAGATGGGCTTTCTCAACCGTTCGATGGCGGCGAATGAGGTGAAGAGTTGATGAGTGTCGGAAGGGCATGGGGCAGAGATTTGTCGACCTCTCATTGTGTACAGTTTCAGGGTCATATTGCTCATTTGTGCGCCTTTGTTCAATGCCCTTTGTTGGATTTGTGCTTGTCATGCATTCGAGGCGGCGATGATTAAGATCCCATGTGGCGTAATGATTGCTTGCTCGGTGGGCGAGAGAATGATGAGACAAACTGAAAAATGTGGCAGTTTGTGAAGAAATCAAGTCTCAAGTAAGCTTGAAAAAAGAAGCAAACATGCAGACCGAAGACAATGAAAAAAGTGTTGAAAATGCAGAAGCAGAAAAAGTGACTGATTCTGAAGCAATTCAAAATTTTATTCAAAATGACCATAAAGTAGAAAACTAATCGAAGCAATAGAAGAGTAAAAGCTGGCGTCAATGTCGATTTCGAATTCCAATCTGACATTAGGGACAAAATTAAAACTCAGAGCTCAATGGAGCTTTATGCTTAATCAAACCAAACATTTAAGTCTCAACGAAAGTTATGATGAATGAACTCAATAACAAACATAAATTGAAGCCGAAGAAAATGTTCGCCCTACTGTTAAGATACAATCTTATGCTTATGTTCCAAACTCAAGAATAAATTCAGTCCAAGTCCAAGTCCAAGTCGAAGTCGAAGTCGAAGTCCAAGTCCAAGTCCAAGTCCAAGTCCAAGTCCAAGTCCAAGCCCAAGTCCAAGTCCAAGTCCAAGTCCAAGTCCAAGTCCAAGTCCAAGTCCAAGTCCAAGTCCAAGTCCAAGTCCAAGTCCAAGTCCAAGTCCAAGTCCAAGTCCAAGTCCAAGTCCAAGTCCAAGTCCAAGTCCAAGTCCAAGTCCAAGTCCAAGTCCAAGTCCAAGTCCAAGTCCAAGTCCAAGTCCAAGTCCAAGTCCAAGTCCAAGTCCAAGTCCAAGTCCAAGTCCAAGTCCAAGTCCAAGTCCAAGTCCAAGTCCAAGTCCAAGTCCAAGTCCAAGTCCAAGTCCAAGTCCAAGTCCAAGTCCAAGTCCAAGTCCAAGTCCAAGTCCAAGTCCAAGTCCAAGTCCAAGTCCAAGTCCAAGTCCAAGTCCAAGTCCAAGTCCAAGTCCAAGTCCAAGTCCAAGTCCAAGTCCAAGTCCAAGTCCAAGTCCAAGTCCAAGTCCAAGTCCAAGTCCAAGTCCAAATCCAAGTCCAAGTCCAAGTCCAAGTCCAAGTCCAAGTCCAAGTCCAAGTCCAAGTCCAAGTCCAAGTCCAAGTCCAAGTCCAAGTCCAAGTCCAAGTCCAAGTCCAAGTCCAAGTCCAAGTCCAAGTCCAAGTCCAAGTCCAAGTCCAAGTCCAAGTCCAAGTCCAAGTCCAAGTCCAAGTCCAAGTCCAAGTCCAAGTCCAAGTCCAAGTCCAAGTCCAAGTCCAAGTCCAAGTCCAAGTCCAAGTCCAAGTCCAAGTCCAAGTCCAAGTCCAAGTCCAAGTCCAAGTCCAAGTCCAAGTCCAAGTCCAAGTCCAAGTCCAAGTCCAAGTCCAAGTCCAAGTCCAAGTCCAAGTCCAAGTCCAAGTCCAAGTCCAAGTCCAAGTCCAAGTCCAAGTCCAAGTCCAAGTCCAAGTCCAAGTCCAACTCCAAGTCCAAGTCCAAGTCCAAGTCCAAGTCCAAGTCCAAGTCCAAGTCCAAGTCCAAGTCCAAGTCCAAGTCCAAGTCCAAGTCCAAGTCCAAGTCCAAGTCCAAGTCCAAGTCCAAGTCCAAGTTCAAGGTGCATCAGGCTCAATGCAGTGCAAACGCCGGTTAAAGAGGCAGGCGAAGTTCGAGCTTCGAAGAAAAGTTGCATTTAAGATTTAGGTTTATATTTTAAACCTAGTTTCAATCGCATTCAAGCCTTGTCATGTGTCTAAATCTGTTAAAAGTATTGCTTCTTTCTAAGTCCTTTACATTCAAAAAGTGCAAGAGTGACCCATCTCAGTATTAAAACAGGCTATAAACCTATATCCCTCCGGAAGCTCCCTAAAAAATGGGCACAATGACCCACTTTAGCAACGCCCTAGATTTCACTTTGATGACTTAAGTCGAACTTCAAAAACAGGTCTTAACTCTTAACCTTTAGACGCAGACTTCTTCTCAAGACACATCGTCCTAAAATTAAAATTCCAATTTTCGCCACAAAACTTTCGGAATTAAGGTTACAGGTCTCCAGCTATTCATTAATTTATTCCAACCAGGCGTCTGTCCACATCTCCGCCGGAATCCATTGACAGAACGACCCGGAGCCCCCCGCCTCCTCGTCATGCCCGGCACGGAGCACAGTATTTTCGCACGTCAAGCCCAAATTTAAGTTTACGAGCCATTAAACCTCCCTCCGCTGGGCAGTGTCCGCATGCAAATTAGCAGAACACATAAATCACGGGCACGCAGCTGGAACATGCTCGCAAATCTTCACCGGCCGGGGTCAACGTAGCGCGTCGGGGACCAATGAGACCATCACCATCCATTACCATTACGCAACGCAGTCTAGGCCACTACCGGGAAACTCTCGGCTTGCCCTGGACGCGCATGTGAATGCCACAAAAACACCTCCGCGCCGAGTCGTCGGGCGCGAATCCAGTTTGCTCGCTGCATCCTCAAACCAGAAATGATAAGAAACACCAAACCAACGGAGGAACGCTTCTTTTTTGGACGTTTTTCTGGTTCTGTTTTGGGACCTGTCTCTGGCCTGGTCTAGCGGTGCTCCCGGGATGGGGAACGAATGCGTGGTCTCTAGTAGATTGGCTTTGCCTTCTCATAATTTGCCAGGGCGGGAGTCGCAACTGGAGTGATGCTCTCTCTGGCATTTTGTGCGTGAGTTTTGGTGGCGCGGCGGCGCGCTGTTAAGGGCGCACGGCTGTGGTCACGTTAATTAAGATGCGTTAGCTGCGGACCGGTTGAGCAGTGTTTATTGGACGTCGCTTCGAATTGAGTTTATCAGTTATAAATACTTAGCTTTGCGGTACTTTGGTGCGGCTTCGAGGATGGAAGGAATGGGTGCCGCCGATAAGGAAGCCAAGTTAGTGGCAGGATATTCGCCCACAAATCTCCGGAATGTTCCCAGTTGTCTGTGAGGTTGTAACTTGCAACATTGATGGGGTAATGCGCATCCTTCTGACTAGCGGCCGGCCTTGTTGCGCGTGTTAATAAGGCGCTTATTTAAATGGACGCCTGTGGAGGAAATTGAGAGCATTCTTGAATAGGTAGCTCGTAAGTTGATGCTGTCTTGCATATTTTGTAGGTTTATGTTAGGGACTTGATTTAGGTTTTGGAGAAGTAATAAACTGAAATTTGGAATCTTTTAAGCTCTTTAGCATACTCCTTCAAACAGGCTGTAGACAAACATTATGTTGGAGGCAATTCCGGTTCCTCCGCTGCAGATGAAATCACCGATTGTAGGAAAGCCTGGTCGTTTAGTACGTAAGATGTTGTTAAGAGGCGCATTCTTGATCTACTTCCCTTGGAAGTGTCGGCAGGAGAAGATTTAGTGTACAGTGGCATGGAACTCCAGTCCGACGAGTCTTCGAATCCGAGGTATTCCTGCGCGGCGGCAGATTTCTTTAAGGGCGCTAATAAAAAGCTTGAACTTGGAACTTGGAAGCTAACTTGAGAGGCACATTCGACGATGTCCAGACCAATGCTAAATTAAAGATTCAACCCAAGAATACGAAGAAGCTACGAAATGGACGTTGGAAATCGTTCGCCTATTCGACATGGAGCAACTGATTCTTTAAATTCAGGCGCGCTCCGTTTTGAACCTTTGCCACGAAAGGCCTTGTGTTGAGCTTAGGGCTTACTCTGAAGATTGATTCTGCAATTTATATGACGGGTGCGTTTTGTAGAAGTATATAGCTTTAAGTTCATCTTCTTCTTCTTGTGGCGCTTCAGTCCGGGGTGGACCTGGGCCTCAACCAACATGCCTCTTCAGCCAGAACGATCTTACGCCAGCTGTCTCCAGTTGCGCACTCCAAGTTGGTTGAGGTCCTTCTCCACTTATGTGCGCCATTTAAGTCTAGGCCATCCTCTATTGCATTGTCCCAATAGCTCGGATTCAAAGACTTTTCGGGCCGAAGCAGTGGTGTCCATACGCTCTACATGGCCTAGCTATCTGAAGCGTTGTAGAGTTCGTCGTTAAATCTTCTCCTCTAGATGCCACCAACGCAAACAGGACCAAAAATCGCATGCAAAACTTTTCTCTCGGAAAGACTAAGGGCTTCCTCATCCGCTTTTGCTTACGTTTATTTCCGCGCCATAAAGTAGACTGGGATGATCAGACTGTTATATTAAGCGAGCTTAGTCCTTCGAAAGAGGGCTTTCTTAGTCAATTGCCTCTTGAGCCCAAAGAAACAGCGATTGACAAGAGTGATTCTGCATTTGATTTCAGCCTTGATGTTGTTGTCCCTATTTACCGCGTAGAGGTAGACGAATCCTTAACTGTCTCGAAGTTTCTGCTCCCTTATGTGACAATCGGACGACGACCTCGATATTGTGTATCGTTTCTTAATGACAGCATGTAACTTGTTTCGTTCTCAGTTACCGTCGGACCTATCTTAGCCGCTTCCACTAAATTCCAGTAAACCCGGCACTGACCGCCGCTGTGTCAATGTCATCAGCGTAAGCAATTGAACTGCCTTCTGGAAGATCGTGCCTCTGGTGTTGACTTGTGAGTTACGCACGATCTTCTCGAGGATGTTGTTGAAGAAGTCACATGACAGTGCGTCGCCTTGTTTAAAACCGTTTTTGACATGGAAGGTCTCGGTGAGTTCGATACCGACCTTGACGGAGCAGCGAGAGTCATCCTACACAAGTTTGGTAGGAAAACTAAACATGGTACTGTATAGCTCGTCTCTATGCACACTGTCATATGCGGCAATAAAATCGACGGGGAGGTGGTGAGTGTTGATTTGCACTTCTTGGGTCTTTTCCATGATCTCCCGTAAAGTGATGATCTATAGTAGACTTCCCTAGCCTGAAACTACTATAGGGACCTATTAGGTTATGGACAAACGGTTTTAGATGCTCACAAAATACGGCAGAGAGGATATTGTATGTGATGATGAGGAGACTAATCCCTTGGTTGTTGGCGCAGTCAAAGGGGTCTCCTTTCTTGTGAACCTGGCAAATGATGCTGTGATTCCACTCATCGGGCATGCTTTGATCCGACCATATCTTACAGATGAGTTGGGGCATGCGCCCAACCAGATCATCTCCAGCGGCTTAAAATAGTTCTGCGTTCAGTTCGTCCACTACAGCAGCTTTGCTTGACTTCAGCTTGGATATTGCTATCTGCACCTCGTCTAAGTCGGGAGGACAGAATTCTTGTCTATCATCGTCCAAATCGAGGTTAATATTCTGCTTAATAGCGAGATTTGGGCCGTCATCGCCGTTAAGGAGAATTCAGAAATGATCTTTCCAGATTGTCAGCACAGGCTGCCACTCTACCACAAGTTGTTCATTTTGGTCCCGGCATTTTTTTCGCATTTTCACAAGGAAACTACGTTTAGCAATTGAACTCTCTTTTGGTTGAATGGGTACGTTGATAAACTAAACTGTCACATTTGGAGTGTTTATAAGCCTCAAATGTACATTTGGACAGTGTAACGTCCACAAAAAGTTACTGTTTGGTGTGGTTTATGGGGTGGCGGAATAATTGAATTCAAATAGTTTGATTCTTTATAGACGATTATGACCAGAACCTTACAATGCTGACGCTGTGGAGCTAAGACTAGTGGTTCATCAATTGAACAACCGTGACGTTCTGGGTCTGTGGGTCAAACAAGATGGCGCATCATATCAAGCGGCTCATACAGCAACTGATTGTTTGAATGAAACGTTTGGTAACTGCATATTTTCAAGCTATGAACCCGTGAACCTAGGAGACGAGTTCAGTTCGTGCAATTTAACACCGATTGAATACATTCTGAGGGGATAAGTGAAGTGGGTGGTCTGCGCTGTGAACCCCGGAAAGAATGATTGCTCGGAGAACATAATTTGCTGCACTATTGCCGATATACTGCCACAAAGTATATCCTTTCGTCATCTCTAGTTACCATCCGATGCATAAATTCCTTTCTTTGACGTCTTTCAAGACGTAACTTCGAGATGAAGTATCGCTTTCGGCATCTTTAGGTTTCAACTAGTAAGGCACCCGATTCGCTTGTTTCTGAATAAATTCAAATTCCTGCAAACAAACCGTTGTTACTCTTAATGATTCTACGAGTTCTCTTTGTTCTTGAAACTGGTCGTGGTCCAGTACAGCCTTCAATTTCGTATTTTCAATCTTTTGTGACTGGCCTTGTTTGCTTTAAATAACAGAAAAATAATGACCCCTTACAGCTCCTGAAGCGAAGTCAATTGGTGGTTGCTTTCCTGAACTGCTCTTTATTTAAATATATTTTTGCTTAAATACTGCAAATTTTATTAGTCTATGATATGATTGTGAATGAATCGTACTGTTGTGTGTTGTTGTTGCGCTGGGCTTCATCGTTTGGCGTCATGTGTCACTATTTGTTGTGAACGATCGCAGCCGGCCTATGCACTATTTGTCTTCGATGCGAAAGTAATACTTTTGAAGTGTAGCAACCACCCTGTAGCATGATATATCGATCGGAGCGGACTCACACTTGTATCAGCTTAAGCTCCACTTTTCTTCTAATTAAAAGACAAAATCAATACTTTCCGTAAATGCTGTTTATTTAAAACAAATTCGGACATTTTGGAATGGACAAAAATCACTCTTGTCCTATAAATGCCATCAACGCAAACATGACAAAAAATTGCTCACAAAACTCTTTTCTTGAAAAGACAGCTTCCTCATTCGCATTTCCCGCGCCATGAAACTAACAAGACTGAAACAAGAATACATACAATGACTACTGCTTACAAATGTCAAAACTTTCCAATGGAGCAGGTAATCGCTTCCAAGATCAGCCACAACCTGTAGATGGCGCCATCTTTTGAAAACGGATCAAATGAGCTTGTACCCACAATATATACGAAGGTTGCCTTTCATGTTTTGGGGTTGGGCAACCCTAGTGTTGCAATCTGGTAACTTACAGCTCAATCGTAAAGTTTGACATTTTTGATGTTATACGTACTCAAAACGTTTTGACATGAGAGCGCTATTTGTGTTGTTTACAGTAACAAAAATCACTCCAGTTGTCTAAAAAACGTCAACAGACAACGGTGAACGATGATGATGGCACTGCAGTCTGGGGTAGACTTGGGCCTTAACCAGCATGCCTCCATAGCCAACAAGTACGTACTCCAATTTGATTTAAATTCTTTTGCACTTCTGTGCGTCATCTTAGACTTGGCTGCTGTAATACAGCATTGTGCGAAATAATAGCACTGTGTTCAAACTTGTCACAATTTTGTCACTATTTTGCAAATAGCTTTTTCCTACTGTCATGTAAACACATGACATATTTATGGCACAGCATCCTTATTTGATCAGTAATAAAGCCAGTAAAAAAGATAAGAAAAAAGTGCATTCTTAACTTAGAAAAGGCCTGTTATCTGGAACAACATCTAATGTCGGTGTGTTGCGAAATAATAGCACTCAGATTAAAAATTCATGAATATGAAAGAAAAGTCAATGGAATAGTAAAGTTTTTTGTTTTCGTTTTTTTTTATTGGTTTTGTACTGGGTTGTATAGTCTTTATTTTCAAGTACAGTATAAAAACATCATGGCCTGGAGTCGATTAAGGCTTGACATCGCTGATGTTCTTTCAGGCAACCTGCACAAAAAAGGAGACCCCTTTGACTGCGCCAACTACAGAGGGATAAGTCTCCTGCACATCGCATACAAGATCCTCTCTGCCGTATTGTGTGAGCGTCTGAAGTCGTTGACCTGATAGGTCCCTATCAGTGTGGTTTCAGGCCAGGGAAGTCCACAATAGACCAGATCTTCACATCTTCACGGCAGATCCTGGAAAAGACCCAAGAAATGCAAATTGACACTCACCACCTATTCGTCGATTTCAAAGCTGCATATGACAGTGTGCATAGAGACGAACTATACAGTGCTATGTCTAGTTTTGGCATTCCTACCAAACTCATCAGATTGTGTAGGATGACGATGGAAAATTGTCCCTGCTCCGTCAAAGTCGGTAACGCACTCACCGAGACCTTCAATGTCAAAAAAGGTTTAAGACAAGGACTGTCATGTGACTTCTTTAACATCATCCTCGAGAAGATCGTGTGTAACTTACGAGTCAACACCAGAGGCACGATCTTCCAGAAGTCAGTTCGATTGCTAGCTTACGCTGATGACATTGAGGTGATTGGACGAACACAGCGAGCAGTCAATGAGGCGTTTGTTGGCATCGGCTAAGATGGGTCTGGCGGTAAATGAGGGCAAAACGAAGTACATGCTGTTATCAAGGAACGACACACAACATCGACGTCTCGGACGGAGCGTCACACTAGGCAGCAGAAACTTCGAGGTAGTCAAGGACTTCGTTTACCTCGGCTCTGCGGTAAACAGGGACAACAACATCAGTACCGAAATCAAACGCAGAATCACTCTTGCTAATCGTTGTTTCTTTGGGCTCAAGAGGAGGAAGTTCTTAGTCTTTTCGAAAGAAAAGTTTTGCGTGCGATTTTTGGTGCTGTTTGTGTTGATGGCATCTGGAGGAGAAGATTTAATGACGAACTCTATGGGCTGTACAGCGACATGCGCCTGGTCAAGCGTCTACGGATACAACGCTTAAGATGGATAGCCCATGTAGAGCGTATGGACACCACTGCTCCGGCCCGAAAAGTCTTTGAGTCTTTGAATGCGAGCCATTGGGACAACGCAACAGAGAACGACCTAGACTAAAGTGGCGCACACAAGTGGAGTGTGCAACTGGAGACAGCTGGCGAAAGATCGTGCTGGCTGGAGAGGCATGTTGGTTGAGGCCCAGGTCCACTCCGGATTGTAGCGCCACAAGAAGAAGAACCTGCACAACATCCCATAGCTGTTTTGTTTTTTTTTTTTTGGGATTTTTCTTCATATACAGCTTTCATAACATCTGTCCAAATGTTTTCAATGGGATTCAGGTTAGGAGACTGATACGTCCACTCCATTACATGAACTCTATTGCTTTGGAAACATTCTTTGACCAGTTTGCTCGTGTGTTTTGAGTCATTGTTTTGCTGTAGAATCCACAAAAGCGGCATATTCCACTCTGCTTAAGGTGGCATGGTTTTTCTCATTTTGCTGACATAAACTCCAGCAGTCGTCATCGGTTTTATCGAAAAAAAACGGGACCAGTACTATAATAGGAAAAGTATTCTCATAGGTTAATTTTTGCTCCTCCATGCTTAACAGTCTTTACAGATAAAAACTCTTTTTTTTCGCCTGCGACAAGTATTCTGTTTCTAAGAGTACCAAATAGAACAATTTTGGATTCCTCCGTCCATAATATATTGCACCATTTAGAAGGTTCCCAGTTCAGGTGCTCATTCGCAAATTTGGTTAGTTTTCCAAGGTAGACTTTTGACAGTAGTGGTACTTTTCAGGGACTTCTGGCAGGTAAATTCTTTATTACCAACTTCTTCTTATTGTTGATGTCGCCACGGGTAAATTTAGGTCCTCTTTTGTTTTTTAGTGTTTATTACATTGGACTTATCTTACTATTTATCGTTCATCGGCGGGGGTTAGTTTCGATTTCCTTCCTGTTGGATTATTTTATTTTTTGACATTTGCGATTATTTTATTTGAACACCCAACACTAATCAATTTGAAGTTTTACCCTCTGAAAGCTATGTTTTTATTAAGGCACGCTTCTCAGGAGTACAATGCACACCACGACCCTAAAAACGTTGCACTTTGGAATATTATCTTTTAATAATTACAATAATATGTGTAGAATTAGTTTATAACCAAAAAATGTTCAAAAGACTGGTCTACACTTCAAAAACGGACCTCAGAATGACGTGGTGCTACTATTTGGCACATTTCTTAATGACAAGATGCATGTTTTTATTGTCTTGTATATGGGTTTTATAACTGATATAATAAGGATGTTGTGCAATAAATATGAGGCTCCTGCGTGTCCATAGGAAAAGGTAATTAGCACAATAGTGACAAAGTCGAAAACAGCGCTATTAATTTACACAGTACTGTAGCTGACATTCGAAGTGAAGTCGACTTTTCAATTTAGTTCATCGTTTTTAAACGCTACTGTCGTGTAACGTATCAAGACAATTTTCTATAAGAATATTCGCACCATCCGATTAAATGATTTTTCCGAAAAGTCTCCACTGAATAGATTGTAACTGATTGTGAAAAGTAAGATTAAGATTCGCATAATGAGTTGCTTAAAATGTACATTCTTCTCTCCTCAGTTGTAAAAGCAAGAGGGGAGCTTACATCCTATTCTGAAAGGTAATGTACCTTTCGATGTATTACGAGTACACATTGATCATCTTGGCCCACTTCCAAACTCTCAAACGAGGAAAAATCATGTCTTCGTCATAATAGACGCTCTTACTAAATTTGTTTAACTATATCCAGTAGAGGCCACACAAAGTAGGTGGGCTTCAGATTTCTTTCTTTGGGAATTATTCCAGGCCGAACAAGATAATATCCGTTCGTTGCACTTGTTTTACGTCCAATGAGTTCTGTAGCTTCTTACAGGATAATGGCGTTATATGGTACAGGTAAGGATTGCAACGCGTTCACCGCAATCCAATGGTCAAGTTGAACGCGCCAATCGACTGACTGTTCCTATGTTGGCCAAAGAATGCGATGCTCATACGACAAGCAGTTGGGACAAGCAATTGGCTAAGATCGAATTCGCTCTTAACAATAGTATCAATAGGAGTACTGGTTTTGCTGCAAGTATCCTTTTGTTTGTTCGGAATCAAAAGGGCGAGTTATGCGATAGTGTTATAGAGGTTCTCAAAAACATATCAGAGAATGAACCTTCTAATTTTCAAATGAGGTCCAAATGAGGTCCAAAGCCAATATAAAGAGCCTAGGGTATATAAAAAGGGTGACTACGTCATGATAGAGAATATAGAATACCCTAGGCGAAAATAAGATATTAATTGCGAAATACCGTGGCCCCTATGAAGACAAAGGGGGTCTAACTAACGACAGGTACATTATTGGCGATATAGAAGGCCTCCAGGTAACGCGATTACCGTACAAGGGTATTGTATCACCCAGTAATATGAGACAATATTACGTAGAATTAAATCAGCCCACGGGTGAAGAGATGGAGATGGCCGAAGGACGTACGGAGGATACCATTTTTTGTATTGATTCATCGGCTTGATTCAACTTTTTTCTTTTCAATGAATTTAATGTCTGATTTATGTTTTCCAGAATCATTAGAAGCCGGACTTTTTTCTTAAAGGAGATTACACTTTCTATACTAAAATTTTGCGTATCTTGTACTATTAATTGAATTATTGTTTTAAAATTATCTTTTTGAATTGTGGCCGGTGGCGTAGTGTGTAGAGTGCGACGCCCACACACCGAAGGGTCTAGGTTCGATTTCCGGCTGAACATCTCGAATTTTTCACGGCACTACTTCTTTCGAGCTGCTGACAACATTCAAAGAGTAATAACTGTCCAAGCAAGAATGATAGAAAAAGAGATTGCGCAATAGAGTGTTCAATTTCCTTTCGTTCTGCGCAGCTTACGTCACGCGAGACTTCTGATTTGACAGCTCTTTGTTATTGTTTAAAATCTTCATACAAATTGAAGCAGGAAAAGTTATTAGTTGATTTTTTTCTAATATTATTCACGTTTTAAGAACTTTTTAACATAAAATAAGTTTTAAGTGTATATCCAATTGAGTTAATTTGACTACCCAATTACTTTCCGAGCTATTAAGTCAAGCATTTTGCATGCAGAGTGGAAAAAACTTTCACAGAGTTTCGTAAAGCAATAATCATAATTGTGTAAAGTTTTAGAACTGCCATTAATAAATCAATTAAACCAAATTTTGTTATTGCATGTCTTATTTCCAAAAGAGTATTGTAACAACCAAGTTATTGAAATAAAAGACGAGATTAAAATTTTGAACAAGTGGACAATTTTATTATATTTTCTTTTTTTCTGAATTGAAACTCTGTAATTTCTTTGTTTAGTTTTCTTATCCTAAAATACATTCGTGCTCTAAAATAAATTTTTTTTTATTTTCTCCCCACAGTTCACATTTTCGGTCAATTCCAAATTCCCATCCTGAGCTAAAGATTCCAATTCATTGTCCACCTGGACATCAGTGCTCGGAGGATTTATAGTTATACTCTTAAGTATCGTACCTTAAAGTAAAAAGAATATTAACATATTTATATAATTCAGATATGTATGTAGACAAAACATTACTTGTAAGAGTACATTCAGAAACTAAGTCAGGCGTGTCATCCGAAGCAACTGTTTGGTCACCTAAATAAGAGAGATGTGAGGAAAAAGTTGTGTAGCCATTTTAACTCTCTGTCTTTCAGTTCCAATAACGTTTAAATGGCCTGCCGATATCTTATGGGTGACTGGCATTCAGACGCTGTGCACGTTAGAAGCGTAAGGATTGTTTTTTTTTACTTCCTTTCCATTTATTTTAAATCCTTGGCCAATAAAATGATTCCGAAAAAGTTTAATCAAATGTCAATGCCACTGGTTTCTCCGCTAATAGCTCTGCAATCATTTTATGTATTGCCTATGATTGCATTCTGATGTCGCGGGATGAAGGAGCGACTATTGCTCTTAGTTGGATTGTTGGAATTGTTCCCGCCTTCAACTTATATCCATTATTTTTGCAAAGGCCTGTTATAAAATTGTGACTTAATATGTAATTGTGACTTAAATTGTAAGTTTCTTTCAAAACTATCCGCAGTGAAATGTGCACTTATCCTTTCTCCTACATGTACAAACAACAAACATGACAAAAAATTCCTCACAGAGCTCTTTTCTTGAAAAGGCAGCTTCCTTATTCGCGTTTAATAGCGCCCAACTGTCCGCGTCATGAAGCAAGATTGCATGCACAATGATCACTGCAGACAAGTGTCAAAACTTTCCAATGGAACAGGTAATCGCTTCCAAGATCAGCCACAACCTGTAGGTGGCGCCATCTTTTGAAAACTGATCGAACTAATTTGTACCCACAATATATAACCACTGCTCTTAAAGGACTTTATTTGGAGACTAGCTTTGGTAGCGCATGGGAACACACGAAAAGGGGCTCTTAAAATGTTTGCAGTACTTGAAAATCTGTTGTTTCTCGGCTTCAACCAACAAGTTCTTTGAAATGGCTCGGTCCCTCCTCAGCTGCTTCCCACTTTCCTTTACAAGTCGGTTGAAATTTTACATATTTGCGCCGAGGTTAGCTCTGACTCGTATTCGAATTGGATGCGGAGCTGTGCAGTCCCCACGCTTTACATGGCTAATCCAAGGCTCTATATCAGCATAGACCTAACCAGATTTAAGCCTTTGTACAATTCTATAGCTTTTTGTTCAATCTTCTCTTCCGTGTGTCATCCACAACGGGCTGAATAATAAACCTCTTTTCTAGCATTAAATATATTTGATAGCCATCTGCACTCCCTCCCACACAAAGTGATGTCCACACTCAAGAAAGTTTAAATAAAACCCCGAAACAGAAACTCAATATCTATTTTCATTCTTTTCAGCTTGTTTGTGACTAATTAGTCAAACCAATGTCCTGTCATCGCCAGACAAGAGTTTCAAATTCATGGCATCGCCCAGAGCGACACTCGCCAGGTTTACAGATCGGAAGAGTAATCAAATCCCACATGTCCGCGCGTAACGAGCCATAAATCTCCGCAGCGGAACACAAAAAAAAGCAAAAATCCTCAGCGTACCGTCCTCGAGCGAATGAACCGATCAACCAAAAATGGCATCTGTAGCAGGCTGTATCTAGCCCCTCATCCTAGATCGCCATTGGCATAACTTTCATAATCCACAAAAGCCCTTCCTACCAAGAAATCCAAACCCTCGCTCCCGCCACCACACACTCCTCCAGGTGGTTGCGCGATTGATTCCAGAGTGCCTACACGACCACGAATATTATGTTCCGTCACCGCCACCGCGCCGCGGCTCCGTGGATGCTGCGTCAACTGACGACCGCCGCTCTGCCTCCCTCGGGGACTCTATTCACTGACGTTTCATAGTAAAGTCCATACCAAGAGCCAGCCAAATACCTGTTTTCCTCGCACTCACACATGCTCCGAGGGCCACAGATGCACACAAGGAGATATGAGATTTTGTGTTTTTCTTTTTGGCTTTGAGCGTTTCTCTCCCTCTCTCTCTCTCTCTCTTTGCACGGTGGTTCTCGGCTCGTTCTGCAGGTAAGAGACGCGGCGACGAAGGGAAAACAGAAACGAACCCACTTCCAGGGGCTGCTTCGCGGTGTGTACCTTACATTCCAAACAATTCGAGTATCTCAACGCGAGTATCTAAGCCAGAAAGGCCCCGAGAAGAGGTTGTGTTGGGTTGTGTGTGCGCCTGCTCGAGAGGGAGATGGAGACAGCGGCAAGAAGCGAGCGACCAACGCTCGAACTCCGGCTTTAACCAATACAACACCAAGCACACCGATCGACTCCGACGATCGTTCGTCGCTCGTTCGCTCGTCCGAACGATCGACCGTTCGCCCGTGTATTCACCAGCTATCGACTGACTCGAGTACGTAGTACGTCAGATTCGATCCAAGTCTGCCAGCAGCCACCACCACAACGACGCCACAAACGAACCGAGGAGGAACCCTCACAATCACCGTCGCGCGCACAAGAAGGCGAAAGACCCCCACAACACAGCCGCCGAGGAAGACGAGGTCGACCAGAGAGCGAGAAAAACCAGGTTCCTGATTTTCAATTCACCACTTAATTGGTAGTCGAGATTTGGACCTTAAAACCGAAAGAACGTTCTGCTGTGCTCCTCTGTGTGTGCCATCGCGATGTGAAAGCGGTGTCCCTCTCGCCTGACTCTGGATATTTTGTTGTCTCTCGTCCATTTCGCGTGCCCTTTTCCAGTGGAATGCGACCAATTTACATAGTCACTGCATACACGAGTACTCCCGAAAAAGTGCACAAAACAGTTTTCCTTCTCGAAGTTCTGTTCGGTTTTAAGCGCAGAGTCTAGAGTCAATTTGCAGCCGTCCATGTGCCAATTTGCAGGCAAGCGCGTTCAACAGTGCACCGCGTCTTGTTGTGATCCATCGCGCGGGTGACGAATGAAACGCAAAGAATGCCAACAAGGCTGAAAGGGGTGAGGGCGAAAGCGAATCGATAGAAAAAAAAAACGGCAAACAGTGAGTGTTGTGTGTGCGCGGAGCTCAAACAAGCCCTCGTTTGGATGAAATAATTGCGGCCCGAGTACGGCCCCAGTGCAGCCCGAGTGCAGCTCGATTGCAGCTAGATTCAAGTGAGCGAAAAATAGAAAGAAAAAGGCCATCGCGCAAAAAAGAGAAAGTGCATGTGTAGTTGTGGTGCAGTTTGGAGCAGATTCTTGAGCCCGCTGTTTAGTGTCAAATACGTGATTGCATTGTTTTGGATTTTTACTGGATACCTTCACCGTCGTCATCACCTCCACTCCTCCCTCATAGACACATTCAGAGACTCACACACACGCAGGCCGAACGGCAAACGGCGAACGGGCACGCGCGCCGACGCGACAGACCACCAATTGCAGACAAATCTCCGTGCAATCTTGTGGGTAAGTGGCTAAGTGTTTCGAGTGGATAGAGGCGCACTTATCTGTGCCTCGAATTGGAATTAATTAGATCCCCCCACGGTAGTGCTGTGTGTGCGCTTTGTGTTGTCTGCGAAACTTACGCAAAGCGCTGTGGACCTACGAGTGGTGGTTTTTGAGTTTTTGTTTGAATGGAGAAGAATGTGAAGGTTGGCATTGGTTTGGAGAACTCGAAAGTCTGCCTGCCAGCCTGCAGAGTTTGCTCATGAATTAGGCTTTTGTTTATCCCCCGCCGGGTTGAGGTGACCTCTGTTCCAGTCGGTGTGGCGGGTGATGCCAAATGCTGTTTGCACAGAAGCTGTGGAAGGTAAACTTTTGCCAGGATGTTGATTTTGGTCGGAGTTCGTGTTGGCTTTTGGCAGATCCCAAGGGCGCACTTACACTGGGACGGAAAATTTGGAGTTGATGCGACAATTCGCACGATTTTGTTCCGTTTAAATTCAGCTCAGAATCGAAATTATAGTCCAAATTCTGCTCAGAATCCAAATTCTGCTCATGTTCCAAATTGCGCAAAATTTGGAACTCTTTGGATCCATAGCTGCATTCAGTCACAAAGTTTTGTGAATTTGTGTGGTTTTTATTTGTGGTAAGGTTTGGCAGTTGCCGAGTAACGTTTATTTTGACTAAAAAGTTTTGTAGGAAAAAAATTAGAAAATGCAAAAATATTCGTGTGTGTTAAATCTAAAAATGAATTTGTGTCCAGAAACGAAAATTGCTCATGACTTATCTAGACTAGATGCGAATTCATTTCCACATCGTTTGCATCAAGATATTGTACTGATTTGTCTGTAGATGGTTGCGAAGTGAGATGCCTTTGTAAATATTGATTGCACCTGGCTGTTTTTAAAATGTGCATCAAGGAGCAAGGAAAAAATAAAAGAAGACTTTATTGGAATCGAGTTTCGTTTAAAAAATACCTATGGGCAAAAATGAGTGAAAATTTGAAGTATAACTTATTCGATTCTATTTTACCTTTGCAAACATTTGTCATTTTCAGATAAAACTATTAAGACTATTGCCTGCAGGCCACACGAACAATAATTATTCAAGATTTCCATTTTCTAAAGCTTCTCTCTCTCTCTTCCTAAAATAGCTATTCGATGCAGTCGTGTTGGATTCTTTGAATAGATCGATATTATTCCAAACTTTAAAAGAGCTTATTATTCTTGAGTTGAACCTTAGTTATACGAAGGTTATTTCGGGGTTGGACAGCCCTAGTGTTGCAATGTGGCAAATTCCAGCTCTATCGTAAGCTTTGACATTTTTGAGGTTATACGCACTCAGAACATTTTGACATACGAGCGCTATTTGTGTTGCTTACAGTTACTTAAAAGATTCACCTCGCCCAAAAAATGGAATTAAATCGTGAAAATTTTCGGGCGATTTTTTTTACAACTTTCGACGTGAATTAACTCAACAACAGTGCATCGATGAACTTAGTTCAATTTTTGGCGATGAAGCTCCATCAAGGACCAGCGTTTATCGATGGTATGGTGAATTCAACCGAGGTCGCAGTTAAATCCAAGACGAATTTGTTGAAGATCGTCCAAAATCAGTTGTTGTTCCGGAAACCATTGATGCTGTGCGCCAACTGATATTGAAAGAACATCATGTGACCTATCGTGAGATTGAGGCAACCTTAGGCATTAGTGGCACCAGCATACATTCAATATTGCATGAACACTTGACCGTCAAAAAAATTTGTTCGCGTTGGATCCCACACAATTTGTCAATCGCTCAAAACAAGGCTCGTGTCGATTGGTCGAAAGAAATGCTCCAAAAATACGCTCCGAAACACGTCTATAATAACGTGACAGGTGCTAAATCGTGGATTTACGCGCATGAGCCCGAAAGTAAACAGCAGTCGACTGTATGGGTGTTTCAAACTTAGCCAAATCCAACAAAAGTTGCTCGCCCACGAAGCACTTTCAAGCAAATGGTCGCCTGTTTTTTCGGAAAACTGGACATGTCGCAGCCGCACCACAAGAACAAAACAGAACAGTCAACAGTCTGAGTGGTACACAACCATTTGTTTGCCAGTTGTCTTCCAAAAAATCAGGAAAACCAAACGCCGAAGACGGATCAATCTTCACCACGACAATGCGAGCTCTCACACATCGGCTCAAACAACTGCATTTTTGAGCACTCAAAACATCGATTTGATGAGTCATCCGTCGTATTGTCCTGACTTTGCACCGAATGACACCTTTTTATTCTCGTACGTAGAAAATAAAATGAGAGGTCAACGTTTTTCGACACCTGAAGAAGCGGTTGATGAGTTCAGAATGCATGTTTTGGAGATGCCTCAATCAGAGTGGCATAATTGCTTCGACAATTGGTTCAGACGCATGCAAAGGTGTGTAGATCTTGATGGGGAATATTTTGAGAAACAAAAAAGCTATTTTCGATGATTAATATTTGTATTTGTTCTCTAATCCCGAAATATAAAAGGCAACCCTTGTACTGTAAAACATATATGCACATTTTTTAAGTTGGCAACACTACTTTGACTAGCAGCCATTTTACCAACTGTCAAGGGATTTACTTTTAATTTAATAATAATTGTTGGCGCTACAGTCCAAAGGGGGACCAGGGCCAAGCTTGCTCATCAAGTACGCGTGTTGTGCGCGCTACTGTTTTCTCACGAGTAGAAGGGACCAACAGTTTTTTTGCCGACTCCGAACGGCGAAGTTTGAGAAGCTTTCTTAGACAGTTATTACTCTTTGAGTGTTGTCAGCAGCTTGAAAGAGGTGGTGCCGTGAAAAGTTCGAAAAATTTGTTGTTGAGCTGGGAATCGAACCTAGACCCTTCGGCGTGTGAGCGTCGCACTCTACTAGGCCACGGCGACCACTTACTATTTTTTACTTTGGTTTGGCATTAAAACATGGGCCCAAAACTTGATTGTCCAAATTTCAAACACTTTGCTTAAAGGTGGTTTTAAGAAGACGGTGCAACATGTCATACAGTTCATGCCACAATTTAAATATTAAAGGAAACATTTCTTAACCGCATAGTATCAAGTAAGAAGGCGTGAATTGGCTGTGAACTAAACGCCATTTTACTATTTTTTGTGAGTAAAGTAAAATCGCTAGTCTACGCCGATCCGAGCTCATAGATATTGATCACTGGGAGGAAGACAATTACCGCATTGCTGCTGATATATGGTTACAAATGTTAGAAAAATGTAATTGGAAATTGAATTTCCAGATCGTTAGGCGTCTGAAGTAGCCGTCGTGGAGGTATGCCATAAGTCAAGTCAAAATACCAGATTATATGTCCAATAAAGTCAATTTCATGTTCATTTATAAAGATTACCTTTATTACATTCCAAAGATAAACAACATCTCCTTAAAAATCAAGAAAGCAACAAAAATAACTCTGAAAAATAAAACTGAGTGTAAATTAGTCCCATTGGACCATTTTTGAAAATTGGTTTTATCCTCAGTGAAAAGAAAAACGTCTCTTAACGCCTGAACATCCTTTGGAAAGAATTTGAAATTATTTTAAAGTGAATGCTGTGTAGACAACTTTTTTCGCAGAAATGAGACACTCTGCTGCGGTACGTTGATTTTTGCTAAAAGTTTTGTATGACTGGAGGACTGTCCAACCATGGGCCTTGGAGTTGCACAGACGGAGCAGATTGTTTTGTAAAATGGAAGGCTTCTATGGCTTTATTCCAGACCAACATCTTTTCGTGGATTTTAACGGACTTGCCTGGGAAGAGTTGGAAAAATTTACAAGTCAAGTTTAATCGGTAATCGGTGAACGCCAGCTCTGCTTTCGCATTTTTGGAGCGTAGACCAACTTGGGCGATTAACCTTTCTTCCCTTGACCTCCACATCATGGGATGTACACTCAAGGCCATCTCGCGATTGAAAAGAAATGGTCTTTGGTTCCACTCGCACTGGAGCTTTGATGACCTCGTACACCGCATCTCCTATGGTACTACCCTCATGGACATGTCGTCTGATACGAGGTAACCAAATATACAGTTGCGACGACGACTCCTCGTGTCTTGGACTGGCTCTGGTCAGAAACTGAACCGGGAAAGGAATGTAGTTTTCACGGACGCCTCCAAGGAGATTTCTGGAGCTAGGGCCTTCGTGAAAAACGACAGCATCAGACTTCCCGTGTTCTTGGGTAATTTCGCTCCGGCCTTCGCGACCCAGATGGCAACCAACTATATTGTGAAGAATAGGTGGAAGGGAAGAAGTTTCTGCATCTGTAGCGCCAGCCAAGCTGTGCTCAAGGCCTTACTCAACCCTTTAACCACTTCCAAGATAGTTTGAGAACGCAAGTTTTCCCTTAATTTCGTCGGCAGGCTGAATTCGGTAAGATTTGTTTGGGTCCCGCGACATCACGGAATCTTGGGAAACGGGATTGCCGATTAACTAGCTAGACTAAGTTCAGAAGAGGCATTCGTAGGGCCCGAACCCACATTGGGACTACCTGCATCCTTGGTTAGGGCCTCCGTCGACGGTTGGGTCTCCCTACAGCACAACTAGAGATGGCGAGACTCTCTTCAGGATGCAGGATGATGCAGAGTATGCTCCCGAAGGTTAGTCAGAAATCCGCGTTTTTCTTGCTATCTCTAGACAGATATGAGTGCAGACGACTTGTCGGCGTGCTAACTGGACACTTGTAGGGGTCTCAAGCGGAGGAGGAGATAAGCGGATGATCGAATGAGCGGAAAATAAAAGGCGAACGCTCTTTTGGTGTTTCGACGTTATTAAGAGGGGCGAACTGTACATTCTCTGTTGTATTTATATGTTTAGGCTAAGTACTAAAATTCATGCTGTTAGCTGATTTGGAGACATTTCGGGTGAATCGTACGATCAAATGGCCAAAGAAGAGATAGATAGTGCGAGCAACTACATACAGTCTGGCTAACAAGTATAGTATTTAAAAAAAGATTTTATTTTCGACTACACACTTTACCTTCGCTATGCACCTAGGTCGGCTTGGGCTTAGTGATGTCACCCTTTGCGATGCCCGTGAAGAAGGTGAAGACACTGCAGAGCACTTTTTCTGTCAGTATCCCGCCTTTGCTCGTATCAGGTGACAGCTATTTGGCGCTGATATGTTGGGAACCGAAAACCAAAATTCTACATCACAGAAGCGCCCCCTGGTCTTTCTTCGGAAAACCATGAAATTACATTAAATGAAGGTTACTCCTTGGTAGTACAATGGAGCAGTCTATGAGTCTGAGCTCCAGTGCAGTATATCCCAAAAAACTTGGGCGAGCAATCATCGTTTTGCCGATCCCCTTTTTCATCCCGGGGGCTGCGATAATAAACAATGTTGTCGCATCTGGTGCTTTGTACGTAATTGTTTAGAAGCAAAGTCATCTACAGCGAGCAATACTGTGCTGCGGTACGCAAAGAACAACGTGTCATCTAACAGGGCCACGCAACGAGTCATTATGGAAGAAGGAGTAGGATTTGCCTGATTTTTTGCAGAACGGATGATTGTAAGCCAAGTATTCAATGTGGGTGAAAAGTCAGCTTAGTCAATTCAATTGACCACTTCACAGCTGTGATTAGAGGTCTATGGAATTTTTTCGTGTAGGGAATCGTGTCGGACAAATGTAATGCCAAAAACTCAAAAACGCTTCCAGCACTTAAGCCCGATGTTACCCACTCAATTGGTGAGCTTCAGATTGAAACCGTACACAAGGTATGGTGTACAGTAAGAAGAGGACAACGTTACATTTTAAATTTGAAACGAATACTTGCTCTTATTTCTACTTCAACACGTTGTCAAATTTTAATAGCGTGTGAAAGCGCGAGTAAGAGTAGAGGAATCTTTTTAGTCACTGAGAAAACGTAAAAGAGTACATCACTCAGAGCGTCTACTTTCTCTCTGGTGATCTTCGAATATCTTATCTGTGGTCGCTGTGGCGTAGTGGGTAGAGTGCGACGCTCACACGCCAAAGGTCTAGGTTCGATTCCCGACTGAACACCTCGAATTTTTCACGGCACCACCTCTAAGTAATACTGTCTAAGAAAGAAGTTTCTCAAACATCGCTGTTCGGAGTCGGTAAGAAACAGTAGGTCCCTTTTACTCGTGAAAGAATAGTAGCGAGCACAACTCGAGGAGTTAATGAGGAAGTTTGGCCCTTGTCCGCTTTGGACTGGAGCGCCAAACAATTGAAAAGTATGTTGTTTGAGTTGAGAAATAGTGTTTTGTTAGTTGAGAAATTGTTGTCCAGAAATTGAGCTCCTTAAGTTCCTGACTATTGGACCTGGTTGGTTTTGCCTAGCTGCTTCTTGAAAAGTTGCACAAAGAACTGTTGCAGGGGATTGTAATTGACGGCGGCTATTAAATGACAAATTTTACAACTTTTCACTTTATTTAATACACAATATTTATTTGTTTAATTCAATTTCACAGTTCTTTTTTATTATTTTGTTTGTAATTAATGGTGGTCGTTTCCAGATTGTGTTGTCAGTCCGTTCCTCTCAATAGATCAAATTCAACTGATCTTTTATGACGTTTGGTTGGCTCTCTGCTTGTATCCTTCGCTCTTTCTCTGAATAACAGGGATGATGTGCGATTTTTCATATACCTTCTTGTTGGTTCTTGTCAAAAGTGAGTCCGGTGCAGATGCGTAGTATCTTTTCTTTCGAAGATCGATAGTTTCTCCATGCTGGTCTTCCCTGCTGTACCAAACAGGGAAGCCATACGCTATGATAGGTCGTTTCAGTTGCTTGTAGTTGGCCAGTCCGTTTTCGTATCGCGTCAATCGGTAGATGCGATGGAAAGCGAAACTGGATCCTTCAAAGGATCGCTTTCTTCAACCTCTTAGAGAAGTTCACTTCAAGATACTTCTTCACTTTGGAGTGAGGATTAAACTTCAACCTTTCAGAGAAGTTCACTGCAAGATACTTCAAGATACTTCGCCTTGTCCGTAGTCGTTAGTGCTTTCCCGTTGGGTAGCATTACCTTGATGCTCTAGCATTTTCCGACTGTTCACGTGGCTCGTCGTATTGATGCTTCAGCATTTTCCGGCTTTTCGCGAGCCCCGTCGTATTGGTCTCCGCAGGCGCATAAGGACCGATTTGTTAATGTTGATCCGGATGCAACAATTCTGGTAGTAGAGGAAGAGCTTCGCCATTTGTTGTTCGTTCCTTCGCGCTGCTATTGTGATGATAATTGTGTGTGTTTGTGTTAAACAGCCGGCGACGATCGTGCTGGCTGAAGATATTGCTGTTTGGGATCCCAATTCACACCAGACTGTAGCTCGATGCAAAAAAAAAAAAAAAAAATAAAGAAGAAAAATAATTTTTAAGGAATTTCGGTACATTGTAGTTGTCGGCAATGAACTGTCGGTCCCCTCCACTTGTGTGAGAACGATATCAGGCACAGCGCGAGTAAGTACTAAAGAAGCTAGTTCGTGCTCGGTACCACTGTAAAATTTGATTTTGTTTTATATCTGAGGAGTTTTGTTTTCACGTATAAGTTACTTAGACCTTCACAGTCAATTCCCGCACCTAATAATACTGATTGTTGGCGCGACAGTCCACACAGGGACCAGAGCCTAGCTTGCTCATCAAATACTGTTCTCTCACGAGTAAAAGGGACCTACAGTTCTTTGTCGACTCCGAACGGCGATGTTTGAGAAGCTTTCTTTGACAATTCTTACTCTTTGAGTGTTGCCAGCAGCTCTAAAGAGGTGGTGCCGTGAAAAATTCGAGGAGTCGGGAATCGAACCTAGACCCTTCGGCGTGTGAGAGTCGCACACTTCCCACTACGCCACGGCGGCCATGCACCTTACGCATGATGAATTTGACTGATGACACTGTTCACGTTGCTATTGAGGCTGGATATGGTCTATGGCTTATGTCAAGATCCAAGACGTGAGATATAGCCAAAAGAAAGTAATCATCGCATTGTGTCTTATCAGATGAGCTGGTCACATACGCAGTATGGGTTGTGTGTCGGATCAAAGGAGAGTTACTTTTGTTGCTACCACGTCGTTAAATTTAGAGATCTGTGCTAACAATAGGCAGTGGTGGCGAAGTCAAAGTTGTTCTCAAACAAACTATCAGACCGAAACTCAGGCCTAAGGGTTTTGTTTTCAGTGTACTTTCGACAATCTACAATTTCATGTGTATGAATGACAAAATGTTTCCATTCCCAAAAAATTCCTGAAGATGATCTTTTTAAGCTCAGACCACTTGAACCACTTGGATAGTTGGCAGAATGTTCTGCAGAAAACTGCGGCATTATTCAAGCAGACAAAAAGCACTTAAGAGTGGGCGCAGGAATGTAAAACCCACTTAATGCCATCCAACCACCAAAACTTCCCAATCGAACTTGAAGCTTCAAGATGTTCTCTGACACATCCTCTTTGGCAATCCTCGATTCATATTCAACGGCCAAATGACCACGCTCTGATCAGTCGACAGAAAAGAAGGTCAAGCAGGTTTGTTTCTGTGAGAAATTAGTGACTCATGGCAAATCAATTCGCCCATCGAAGAATGTGGTTCTCCGTCGGTTGAGTGGAGCTTATGATTCACTTATTTCATGGATGATGGAGAGGATCCAAGGCTGCAGGCGTTCCAGCCACTACAAGGTCGACGCACTCAAGTGGAGCAGCAGGTGGTGAAGACGCTACAAAAAATGAATGGATTCGAAATCACATAAAGAATGTAATTGAATGGCCCGAGATGAGGGAGTTAGCCAGGCCGATCTTCCATTCGAAAAACTACAAAAATGCCTAAAACTAGTCCCTACGTTGAACAAATCAACGCGCAGCCTTGCCTCCAAGGACCGTACTGTAAACGTTTCGTATTGAGTCATCAAAGAATTCGCAGAAGTATAGCCAACAAGAGAAAATTTAAAGCCTCTGGGCTGCGTTAGGGGTAAACGGACTTGCTTGTTAAGCATCTCAAGCATCGCACAAATCACATCCGACAGGCTGCTGCTATCAGAAATCAATGAATAGCCACTGGCTACCAAGCCGAAAATCAAGCATCAAAATTCATGACACCTTTTCGAACAATGCCGCTCGGACCCCTGAAGAAGCCACCTCAGCAATCGTGTTACAGCAGCCGGCCACAATGCCTGGCTCCCGGGAGTGCGTCCGCCGACCGATCACGTACCGTACGGTTCTGGTGAACGTGCCCGTTGGCCGTATGCAAATGTGAGGGGGTCCCTTTTGTGTTTCTCACAATAAATTGTCAGAGTATCCCCCGTGTTGGGGGATATGACATCTTCGCCACTGGCCGCAGGCCGTAAATCCAGATGTATTGACAACCGGCTTTGAACGAACGCGCCTCTAATCAGCCATCATAAGTCCATTTGTCTTAATCGCATTCGGCTTCATTTGGTATGCGGCCATAAGTGTCACTGGCTATGCGAGTGATTATAAATTAGTTTTCGAACAAATTTCGCCTTAAATGTCGCGGAGTCGAATTTAAATTTATGATGAGGTGGAATGACTGAGCTGAGCTGAGCATCCGAGCTGAAGATGGCTCGTGTGGGCCGCTGCGGACTTGTGGGGGGCGGCTGGCTGTGGTGAGCTGCTGGACAGGGGGAATTAATTCTAATGTGTGAAAAGTGGCTCTGATGGAAACGGAATTCAGAGACTGGTCCAGCCTACTCGAGCTTACGGGCCTTAAACGAGTCAGCGAGCATTTGGTTTATGGGCCATAGAGTGACGAACATGAATTTCTCGAGAGTTTTACGAGATTCTTCTGGGGCTACCGGTTTGTGAGAGTTTAATTGTCTTTTGTCTGCGGCCAGTCCCTTCTATTGGAGGAGAATTCAAATGATTGGGCGTCACTCTTGGTCTTCGTGGCATACCCCAGCGGTGCGCCATTGGCATTTGATTGCATTGTAGGGAATAAATCAATCAACTCGGACTTGTGGAGGGAAAGTTGGCAGCAACTGCAATTAGTCAGTAGTAACAGAAGTTATTTGAGACATTACTTAACGGAGCTTGACTCGTGAACGGTGTCTGGCGAAGACATGATAGACTTGCATGCACCGCAGGCTGTCTGTTGTTCATATGAACCACTACTGAAACGGTAAAAAGGGGGTTAACTCTCTCTAGAATAATAATTTTCGGCGCGACAGTGCACAGGGGGACCAAGGCCTAGCTTGCTCATCTACTACTCGTGTTGTGCACGCTACTGTTCTCTCACGAGTGGAAGGGACCTACAGTTTTATGCCGACTGTGAACGGCAAAGTTTGAAAAACTTTCTTAGACAGTTATTTCTCTTTGAGTGTTGTCAGCAGCTCGAAAGAGGTGGTGCCGTGGAAAATTGAAGGTTCGGAAACCGAACCTAGACCTTTCGGCGAGTGAGCGTCGCACTCTCCCCACTACGCCACGGCGGCCACTCACTCTCTCTTTTCTCCTCGATTACGTGGTGCGTCAAAGGAATATCGCTTATGACGGAGCAACTTTTGCGTCCCTTTGCTTGATGAGCAGTTCTTCTGTTTTTGTATGCCTAATTCAATTAGTAGAGTTCATCCTCCTTGCATGCTGAACCGATGTTCTGACAGAGAGTTTGTCCTGCTTTCTCATTTACCGCCTCACACTTGAATCCATGATGTACAATTATTAGTGAAGGCAATTTGAAGAGCAAAGAGCTTTGTCTTAAGGGGTCTTGAAACCATTTTCTTTGCCAAACTGTAAAAGCAGAAATTTACCAGGGTAAGTCTTTGTTGGATTTCCACCAGAGTATCATCCACGGGCTCGGTATTTATTTAGTTGTAGACTTCTTAGTCTCTTCGAGTTTGTAATAACGGCTTCCAGCAGAACAGCCACCCGCCAGTCCAGGATCAAGAAAGAAGACAAAGACAATGAGAAGCAAATTGATGTTTTATTTATCAACGCTTACTACAGAGTCATTGTTGCCAACTTGGACGTTCTAGTCCCTGGATTGTAACATTTGCTTTTGTTGATTTAGCGCTCGATTTTGTTGACTTTCTCGTACTTTAAGGCCAACTTGTATCGACTCTTCTTCAAAGGCCGTGAATACTGCTACTACGGCTCGCTAGGCCCAAACGATGATGTTGATGCAGTTTGCGTAGCTCAGCAGGCGAAGGATTTATTTTGATCCTTGTCTTCCATTGTCATCCAAAACGAAGTTAATGAAGATGAAAAAAGAAGAGTTGGTGATACGATTAATGACTTAATCTTAAAGTAGTTAATAATAATAATTGTTGGCGCGGCAGTCTACAGGAAGACCAAGGCCTAGCTTGCTCATCAACTACTGCGCTACAGTTCTCTCACGAGTAGAAGGGACCTACAGATTTTTGCCGACTCCGAACGGCGAAGTTTGAGAAGCCTTCTTGGACAGTTATTTTTCTTTGATTGTTGTCGGCAGCTCGAAAGAGGTGGTGCCGTGAAAAATTCGAGGTGTTCAGTCGGGAATCGAACCTAGACCCTTCGGCGTGTGAGCGTTTCACTCTTTCCACTACGCCACGGCGGCCACGAGCTTAAAGTAGTTGCTTGGAGCAAAAGTAGCAACCGATTGCAACATGGGCGAAAAAATACGCGGGTGGCTGGTCAAATCCGACAAAGGTTTCTGTCAAGACTCTTCAAATTAAAAAATCTCACCCTTACATCGAGACTGTTGCTGTATAAGACGATGGTTCTGCCAGTACACACATATGGATTCGAAACTAGGGGGTTAGTTAAAGGCGCACTGATCTCTTAAACGCGTTCGAGAGAAAAATCTGCCGGAGAATTTTTCGGCCGTAGGTAAAGGGACATGTTTCCAAAGACGCTAGAATCACTTACTGTATGTGAACTACCTCGAAGCTGATGTCGTGATAAAGACTTAGCTGGGTAGATTTCGGTAGGCAGGTCACTTAGCTCGCACGAGCGATGAGAAACTGGCCAGAAACGTGCTTTCCCGAGTCCTTGTAGCTATGACAGCGTTGAAGACCATGCTTACGCTAGAGAGATGGCGTAGACCAGGGGTCTAACCACGGATGACGACTATCGTGCGTCGACATCCTTGAAACGAGAGTTTTACATCGCGTAAGCAATGTCCATGTTTTCGGATGCCGACGCGTGGTGGCCTTCTGGACGTCCGAGTGAACTTTAAACAATTTTTCGCATGTTTTCGAATGCCGACGAGTATATCCAGTCACTTTTTAAATTGAAAATTTCATGATTTTCGAGGTATGCGGCACGCAATACCCGGATACGCGGAATTTGTGGATTTTAGCCTAAAATCCTTCTTCGACCACTGATGGCCTCCTGGACGTCCGAATGAACTTTAAACAATTTTTCGCATGTTTTCGAATGTCGACGAGTACATCCAGTCACTTTTTACCGAAATTGGAAATATCATGATTTTCGAGATATGCGGCACGCAATATCCGGTTATGCGGAATTTGGGTTTTTAGCCTAAAATCTTTCTTCGACCTCTGGTGGCCTCCTGAATATCATTTGGTTGCTACATGTACTCTCAAAACTGCCAATCGCTATCGGTCCGACGATCGGTTTTTGACTATATCTTTAAGGTGGATCGTCTGGGCCATTATAATAATATAATTGTTGGCGCGACAGTTCGCAGGGGACCAGGGCCTAGCTTGCTCATCATCTACTGTTCTTTCACGAGTAGAAGGGACCTACAGTTTTTTTTGCTGACTCCGAACGGCGATATTTGAGATGCTTTCTTTGACATATTTCTCTTTGAGTGTTGTCAGCAGCTCGAAAGAGGTGGTGCCGTGAAAAATTCCAAATATTTCTGTTGAGCTGGGAGTCGAACCTAGTCCCTTCGGCGTGTGAGCGTCGCACTCTACCCACAACGCCACGGCGGCCGGACGATAGTCGCTTGAAAAGTTACGTGATTACAGCCCAAGACGCTCGAAGCCTGCTGAATGGAGTTGGCGCTTGACAAATATGTTTCGAGAGACTTGTTGTTGGAGACCAGGACCGAATCCTTGTTGTAGCGTAAATTTCGCAATCATTGAAAGTGATTATTGAAAATACGCGTTTCGTTTGAAATAGTTTGGAAAAATTATTTCCAAGTTCCACCACACATGCCGCAGTGTTTTGTAGCAGTACACATTCCTGGAAACCCACATTCGGCCACCGAATTGTAGAGAAAAAGACGGACAGTGCCGTATGCAGTTTTGAGGTCAATAATAAAATTATGAATTTCGTCTTAAAATTGATTGATTTTATTTAGGATTTGTCTTATTGTACAAATGTCTTTCATTGACGATCTGTAGGACCCACACGATCTGTGTGCAGATATGGTACAGAGGTCCTGCACATTGGTCAACTTCGGAAAGTTCTGAAAAACATATTTGAGCGAAACTTTGTTTGTCGTCGGCTTTTTCGGTCGCAATGCAACCAGGTTGTTTCATTGATTTTACTTTCACATTTCGGAACGGCCGTGGCGTAGTGGGTAGAGTGCGCCGAAGGTGTAGGTTCGATTCCTGGCTGAACACCTTGAATTTTCACGGCACCTCCTCTTTCGAGTGTCGGACAACACTCAAAGATAACCGTCGAAGAAAAAAGCTTCTCGAACTTCTCTCTTCTACCGTGTCTCTTCTACCCGTGAGAAAACAGAAGCGCGCACAACACGAGTAGTTGATGAGCAAGCTAGGCTCTGGTCCGCTGCGGATTGCCGTGCCATCAAATTAAAAATTATTTCGGCAGAGATCGCTGCGTTTATCGGGGGCAGTTCTAATGATCTATAAAGACTTTCTCCTTTAATGAAAAACGTTTCAATATGAAAAGGAATAATACAACTTTTACCGTAGGTCATATAAAAATACAGAAAAAAGATTTTAACTTAACGACTTTTTTGCTTCTTCTTCTTCTTGTGGCGCTACAGTCCGGGATGGGCCTCAACCATTATGCCTCCCCAGCCATCACGATCTTTCGCTAGCTGCCTCCAGTTGCGCACTCCAAGTTGGTTGAGGTCCTTCTCCAGTTGTTTGCGTAATCTTAGCATAGACCGTTCTTTGTTGCGTTATCCCAATGGCTCTGATTCGAATTTCGAGCCGGAGCAGTGGTGTCCATACGCTCTACATGGCCTAGCCATCTTAAACGTTATATCCGAAGACGCTTGACCACGCGTTTGTCGCTCTATAGTCCCTAGAGTTCGTAGTTATGTCTCCTCCTCCAGATGCCATCAACGCAAAGAGGGCCAAAAATCGCATGCAAAACTTTTCTCTTGAAAATACTAAAGGCTTCCTCGTCCATCTTTGGTAACGCCTACGTTTCCTAGCCATAAAGTAGGACTGGAATGATCGACCTGTTGTATAAAGCGATCTTAGTCCTTCGAGAGAGGGCTTTATTACTCAATTGCCTCTTGAGCCCAAAGAAACAACGGTTGGCAAGAGTGATTCTGCGTTTGATTTCGGTACTGATGTTGTTTTCCTTGTTTACCGCAGAGGCGAGGTAGACGAAGTCCTTGACTACCTAGAAGTTTCTGCTGCCTAGTGTGACGCTCTGTCCGAGACGTTGATGTTGTGTGTCGTTCCTTCCTTGATGACAGCATGTACTTTGTTTTGCCCTCATTAACCACGAGACCCTGTGGCCGCCGTGGTGTAGTAGAGTGCGACACTCACACACCAAGGGGGTGTAGGTTCGATTCCCAGCTCAATTCCAATTTTTCAAATTTTTCACGGCACCACCTCTTTCGAGCTGTCAGCAGCAAACACCCAAAGAAATAACTGTCTAAGAAAGCTTCTCAAATTTCGCCGTTCGGAGTCAGTAAAAAAAGTGTAGGTCCTTTCTACTCGTGAGAGAACAGTAGCGCGTACAACACTAGCAGTTGATGAGCAAGCTAGGCCCTGGTCCTCCTTTGGACTGTAGCGCCAAGGATAATTATTATTAACCACCAGACCCATTATAGCCGCTTCCGCTTCAAAGACTGCATAAGCCTCATTCACGGCTCGCTGTGTTCGTCCAATCACGCCAGTATCATCAACTTAAGTTAACAATTGAACTGACTTCTGAATCGTGCCTCTGTTGTTGATTTGTGAGTTATGCATGATTTTCTCGAGGATAGTATTAAAAAAGTCACGTGACAAAAAGAATTGAGAAGTCGTCTAAAACCTTTCTCCCAGCACATCAATGGCAGCTTCTTTGATAGCTTGACCAAGACGCTCGTTGTCTTCGACGCTTGATTCACAACTTTTGAAGCATCAAAACCCATTTCTTCATGATTTGTCGGTCTAGGCAGATTCACCATAAACATGTACAAGCTTCGCCTGCACCTTTCTTTCAATTATTGAAAGAAATTAAAATTTTCCGTAAATGCAATTTTTTAAGACAAATCTAGAAATTTTTAAAGAGGCAAGATACATTGTTGTTGTTTTAAACAGACGCTGACAAATGTCATACCTTTCCAGTGAAGGAAGTTATCGCTTCCAGTATCAGCCACACCTAGCAGGTGGCGCCATATTTTGAGAACGGGTCGAATAAATATTTCCTCTAGATATTACCTTTTCAATGGTAAGAGCATACACAACGTGTCGTGGTGAGTAGTGTGCCACACGCATACGCTCAATGTCCTAAGTTCGATTTCTGAACCGAACACGGAAGGTCTGTCGACTTCTCAATTCTTTTTGTCGCAGAGATTTGGCAAAAACCTGTAGGTTCCCATTACTTGTTAAAGAACAATAGCAACAAGAGGGGTTGATAGGTCCCGGTTCCCTTGCTTACTATTGCTTCATTCAAAACTGATTCTGAGGATCTTGTTTGCTAAGACCAACGAAACCTTCTTTTCGCGTGTGTAACTCGCACTCACTGAGTTTCTTGAAGGTTTCGAAATGACTCTCCAACCACAGTAAAACAATACTAAAAATGCAAAATCCATCTGATTCCTCGCAAAATTTCCAACCACTGGTTCGCCTTCGCCAAAGTTTCACTCCTCTGTCACCCTTCCAACTGAACAGATATCCAAAGAAACACTCTAATGACTCTGTGCCCAAGATTTAAGCACCAACCACTGACTGTTGCTGACAAATGAATGTGAACGCAAAAACCAGTTGCCCAATGCAAAGTGTCATTAAAGATTTGGCATTCCTTCGTCGGTGCAGCTTGCGCACCTAGCTGCTGCAGGAATCTGAATCCGAATCTAAGTCGTGACCGCATTCATTAGTCTCCAAGAAAGAACTACTCAACCGCGGTGCCTTACCGTTTCTTTCTTCTGCGCCATCGAATTCGCACAAAAAACTGCACAGCAGCCGCGGCAATTGCTATAAGCGTTGTGTCATTTTTGAGTTGACAGCTGTTGCGGTTTTATGACATCCATGCCATGTTCGATTTGGGTAGACGTTTGCCAATTTGACATTCGCCGTAGCTGCAGCCACTTGCAACAAGTCAAGTGGTCCACATTCCCGGGCGGCAATGATTTGTGTGGCAATCCGCTTGGCAACTGGTCGCTCGATTTAGGGGTGCGCCGCCGTCGGCGAACAAGTGTCCAGCGGCTCGTGGCAGCCCTTGATAGATCTAGCCGGAAGCAGAAGAAGTGGTGGAGCCCCACTCGACCGGCTGACCGATCGCTCATTCGCACCTTCAGGCAAAAGGCCCGCATTCCACGTTCGTCAATTCATTCGTTTTGGCAGCACTCGTTGGCTGGATGGGGAATGACATACGAATAGCGGTTAATGAATACCCCCAGCGCGCAGGGTGGTGCTGGTCGGGAATTAACGCAGCTGAATAGCATCGGCATTCGTTTTGTTCGCGAATATAATGGATTCGACTGGGCATTGAATGGACATCGGTGCTGCGGCGGTGTATTGCTTCATCTCTGCCAATTTGACTTGCTTGAGGTTTGAATGGCTGGTGAGGCTCTTGTGAAAGGCTGTACACGGACAAAAGAACCACGAATTATGACGTGCTCAAAAACGAGCTGAATGGCGCAAAGTGGTACAAAGGTCATTGTGGGCGATGGATGGATGGTGTGTACTCACGGAGGGAAACCTCGCTTAGGGGGAAGGTTAAAGATTGGCGTGTGTGCAATCTGTTGGTCGTTGGAGTGCCGGATTGACTCGAGGTTTCGAGGGTTAAAGAGCGCATTTCCCGATTGTGTTGACTGATGTGTCAAATCGAATGTGAGCCGATGTTAACTTCTTGAAATTCATGTTCTTGACGGATATTGGTTTCGGAGCTACATCCGACACAAGAGGTCACTAATAAACTTTTACAAGTCTTTCACAAGAGGATGGCGAATTTTGGATGATGCTTAAAGGATCCGAATCGGCAAGGCCATCAGTTCACAAGCAGTGAAGTTTCTCTTGGCCTGTGGTCACTGTGTTGTGATGGGCGCTGATCGACTGGAATACAGCCACACATTGTGACGGAAAACAAACTCAGTTCGTTGCAAAATCAAAATTTAATCCTATGTGGAGCTTTGTAATTCAAACGTCTGACAGAGTAGAAGGATGACAACGCCAAGGATGACTTCTATGTTCTGCTAGAAAGGTCATACGATTGACTTCCCAGCTCCTACACCAAGATCGTTCTAGGAGACTTCAACGTTCATCTTTGCTGGAGTCATAGAGAAACACAGCCTGCACGACAACACATCCGGAAACGGACTTAGGCTGTTGGTCTTCGCCTCGGGGTGGAACTTCTCTGTGGCTAGCACGCACTTCTCAAACTTGAGCATCTACAAAGGAACCAGGCGATACCCCGATCAATCTACTGTCAATCGCGATTCACAGATTGATTCACATTGCGATCGACGTCAGACACTTCTCCAATATTTTTCACGTTTAAACTTTGCCGACCGAGTGTCCCTGAAACTCGCTGAGAGTTAAACGCTGCCTGCAGTGACTGTACAAGAAGACTGGAACCGTCGTCAAGAAGCCATCAAAGAAGCTGCCACTGATGTGCTGGGTTTCACGTCACCAACCCAAAAGGAACCCATAGTTTGACGGCGAATGCAGGAAATTATATGCAGCCGAATAAGACGCTTTTAAGGGAACGCTGCATCGAACAACAAGGGCTGTTCGTGAGCTCAACGAACAGAGAAGAAGGGAAGAGCACCGGCTTCTCAGGAGGAAGAAGAAGGACCATGGCGCGGATGAGGAGATGGAAAGATGTAGTTATAGGAATAGAGTCCACAAGTCATACAGAAAGGTGAACCAGCGACCTGGAGGATACAAGCTTCGAACCAAAGCCTACCAGGACAAAAATGAACAACTCGTGGTAGAGTCGCAGTCTGTGCGAAGAATCTGGAAGGATCAATTCTGCAGACTCCTTGGTGGTGATGACGACCCAAATTCCGCTGTAAGGCACTCGATTTGCACGATGATAGACAATAATTCCGTCTCCCCGACTTAGACAAGGTGAAGATAGCAATATCCAAGTTGAAGTCAAACAAAGCTGCTAGAGCGGGTGGACTGCCCGCAGAACTATTTAAAGCAGCTGGAGATGAGTTGGTTGGGCGCATGCACAAGCTCATCTGTGAGATATGGTCGGAAGGGGGCATGCCCGATGAGTGGAATCTCAGCCCGTTTGCCCGGGCCACAAGAAGGGAAACCCCTTTGACTGCGCCAATTATCGAGGGACAGTCTCCCTCAGATCGTATATAAGATCCTCTCTGCCGTATTGTGTGAGCGTCTGAAACCGTTTGTCCATGACCTGATAGGTCGATGTTGGCACCTCAGAAAGTTCGCACATCGAGAATACTAGAGGAGTGTCTGACGTCAACCGCAACGTGACTAATCTGGTAGCTAGTGGACTGATCACCAGGTCCCTCTGCGAATGTTCAGGTGTGGGAACCGCGTGCTAGCCACAGAGAGGTTCCACCCCGAGGCGAAGTCCAACAGCCAGAGTGCGTTGCCGGATTTGTTGTCGTGCAGGATGACCAGATCTTCACTTTGCGGCAGATCATGGAAAAGACCCCAGAAGTGCAACTCGGCACTCACTACCGCTTCGTCGATTTTAAGGCCGCATATGACAGGGTGCATAGAGACGAGCTATACAGTGCTATGTCTAGTTTCGGCATTCCTACCACACTCGTCAGATTATGTAGGGTGACGATGGAGAACTCTCGCTACTACGTCAAGGTCGGTACCGAACTCACCGAGACCCTGAATGTCAAAAAAGGTTTTAGACAAGGCGACGCACTGTCATGTGCCTTTCTCAACATCATCCTCGAGAAGATCGTGCGTAACTTACAAGTCAACACCAGAGGCAAGATTTTCCAGAAGTCAGTTCAATTGCTAGCTTACGCTGTTAACATTGACGTGATTGGACGAACACAGCGAGCCGTCAATGAAGCGTTTGCTGGCATTGAAGCGGAAGCGGCTAAAATGGGTCTAGTGGTAAATAAGGGCAAAACGAAGTACATGCTGTCATCAAGGAAGGACACACAACATCGACGTCTCGGACAGAGCGTTACACTAGGCAGTAGAAACTTCGAGGTAGTCAAGGACTTCGTCTACCTCGGCTCCGCGGTAAACAGAGACAACAACATCAGTACCGAAATCAAACGCAGAATCACTCTTGCCAATCGCTGTTTCTTTGGGCTCAAGAGGCAAGAAAGCAATGCAGCCCTCCTTCGAGTGACGTAGTTAGCTTTGGTTAACCATTCCATTCCTGCGTTACACAGCGGAACCTTGGACGGTAAAAATATCGGATGAGGAAGCACTTACATTTTTTAAGAGAAAATTTCTGCGTGCGGCTGTTGGTCCTGTTTGCGTTGATGGCATCTGGAGGAGAATATTTAACGACCAAAAGTATGGTAACATACAACTCCTCAAGCGTCGCTTAAGATTACTAGGCCATCTATGAGCTGTACAGCTTATTCAAAAAGGAAGTTGTCAAGTCCGTGTTGGAAATCTCTTTATAAGCGATATATACTTTTATTTTTATGTTGGCACTACTGTTCCTGCCATCTGTTTCATTCAGTCACGTGGATGTTAACTGGAAGTATGAAATGAGCCACTTGCGGCAATATTATTCGACAAGGGCTGTATTTGGTGGGACTAGGAAATAGTGTCGCATTTAACGTCGCATTTAAAGCCGTACTGCTCCTGATCAAGCGTCTTTGGATACATCGCTTTAGATAGGAAGGCTTTGCCAAGCCTACTGCCTACTCTGGCTGGCAAAGTCTTCGAATCCGAGCCGTTGGGACAACGCAACAATGACGGCCTAAACAGAGTAGACCTAGACCGAAATGGAGAAGGACTCTAACCAGCTTGGAGTGCGTAAATTTAGGCAGCGGGCTAGAGATCGTAATACCTGAAGGAGCATGTTGGTTGAGGCCCAGGACTATAGCGCCACACACAAGAAAAGAAGAAAAGCGAACACAGATCTGCGCTGAAGGTGTTCTGGCTAACCATTCACCGACTCAGAGAAAGGAAGTTGAATGTCACTGAAGGAGTCAAATCCAAGGATGGTGAGCTTCTTTCCGAAAAGGCTGTCATTTTGCGCAAGTGAATCGAGCCCTTTTCATAGCAACTCAATACTCAACAAGGCACTGAAGATGACAGACCTGTTGTTTTAAGTAGGACGGAGAATACTCCAAAGGATAAGGAAGCTGCTTTGGTGATTGAGTTGCTAAAAGTTAGCAAGTCCGCTGGTGTGGATGAAATCCAGCCCGAAGTGCTTTAAGTCATGGGTGAAGAAGTCTTGTGGCTCTCTTGTCACTAATGTGGCATGGCAATGGGACGAGAGACCTGGCGATTGCAGACTAGAGTGATTGTTCCTCTTTTCAAAAATGGGGGACAAGAGAGACTGCTCCTTTTACATATTTATGTCTTTTAAGTCTTCCCGATAAGGGGTATGTTAAGGTGTTGGAGGCCCGTTCAAGATTTATGGTTGAGTTTAGGTTGGGGGAAGAGTAGTGTGACTTTCGTCCTGGCAGAAGTACAACCGATCAGGACTCTGAAAATGATACTTAAAAGGGCTGGGGAGTATGCTAAACTGATTAACACTGGTTTTGTAGATTTGGAAAAGGCATACGATCGAGTCCCTCGAGGTAAACTCTGGAGTGTTCTACAGGAGTATGGTATTGATGGTCCCCTGTTGCGTGCCATTCAACATCTTTATACAATCTGTAACAGCTGTGTTCTGGTGAAATCCTTTTACTGTGGCCGTCGGGTTGTTCGGCTGAAGTCAACAGTTTTAACTCTGGCCTAGGATGCGTCTTGTCACTTTTCCTTTTCATAATGTATGTATATGGACTGGATGTTGCGGCGTTGCCGAGGCGAGGAATATTACACATTGGGAGAGCTGAGAGAACTTAACGGTCAGCAGCTACTTTTTCGGACTCCTTCATCACGATTTCCGAGTAGTGCCTTACATGCGATTCCATCAGGTGCGCGACCACACGGCAGACGAGGTGGTTGGATTTAGGTTTACTTGCCTTGTTATGATTGGAAATAACTCCTGATGAATTAAAGTCAATGGCGGAGAGTCAAGCGGATTGGAGCGCTCTCGTGTGTGTATTTCCCCCGCAAATCCCCTTTAGTGGAACATGCAAGTTATGAGATGACGATGATGATGAGAGACTGCCGATAAGTTCCATTCAGTTCGCGATCAGCTTTCTGAATAGAATAGATTTCCTTCTTAATTTCTGCAGTGATCTGCAGTCAAGTTAAATTGCCCACTTGGTCTTGTGACTCTGAAATTTGTAGATCACTGCGAATTTTCCCGTTGTTTGATCGTTTAACTGACCTTCTTGACTGAATAAAAAAATTGGGGATGGGGTACACCGAGGTTACTTGGGTAACCATCCTTGCAAAGTTCAATCCTACAAAAATCATTCTAAGTGACAGACGATCCGCGCAAAGATCAGCATCGAACTTGGCGGTTGTTTACTACTCATATTAGTCGCGATCATGAAGGAAAAAACTTAATTAATTGCAGCACAGCAATCAAGTCCCCTCCTTCAAGTTCACATTTACACAGAAAATAGGCAAAACTCCGCCAACCCACAACTTGCGCGAACTGCTGAATATCTCCACCACATCAGTCCAGCGTGCTCGTGTGGCCATAGAGAGCTGGAAAACCAGTTCGTTCACCACCATCCAGACGGTCTCGGTTTGCTATTCCATCCCGCGCATGGCTTCCCACCGGCACACAGTTTCTTGCAAAACAATCAAACGAAACGCAAGGCGCAAAAAAAATCGACAAGCGAGCGCATAGCTCCACTGCAATGCCCAACTGGTTTAGGAACAAGGACCTGAAATTTTTGAACATACTCGCTTCGAATTTTAAATTGAAAAATTCCAGTCTAGGACTTCGCGCTGCGGCAAGAGCGTGCGCGCCTGCGCGTACCCGCCATCCAACCCCGTCAGGTTTACCTTTCAATGTATCCGTATCCGCATCTGCTGCGCGCAGCCACCACTCCGTCGACGCCACTGCGACGCAGTGCACAGAGCACAGAGCTCTATGCCAGAGCGCGTCGCAGAAATAGCTCACCGAAGAGAGATGTCGGCGTGATAACAACAAAATATTTAGTGTTTCTGTGTGCGCGCGCATTATTTAATGAAAGCATTCGGAGTATGACCAGGCCAGGACAAGCCCTGCACGCATACCATCCAAGTGGAGTGGCACAAAGCGAAAAAAATCTCAAAAAATAAATCATAGCTAGCGAGTAGGAAATTCCAAAAGTCATTCTGATAATATGTCAGACAGGAATTCATTGCTGCGCGGCGAGCGGAGTGAATACCCGCGCCACCGAAGACACGGCCAAGAAACTCGTTTAAGTTTCAGCATCTTAGTTGTGTCTAATTGGCCGTGGCTCTCTGGCCTGGGTGTCATGCATGCCATAAATGAATACCTTTGCCCGTTGCCGCTGCCGCCGACCGAACTAGATGCTCGGGGAAACGTAATAAATTACACTGGTGGGCTATTGATGAATTAGCACACGGCCCTAGATTGGAGGATCGTAAATTCATCGAGGTTTCGGGGATATCGCGTGATGCGATCGTGGAGTGGGGTGGCGGCCAGCGGAGCGGATGGCTTAATTAGAGATTCCAATGTGATCTTTCGGGGGAATTATGGTGATTTGACACGAACTGTATGAATGATGGGTCGCCGCGGTTTCACGGATCGATGATGATTGATCTTGGCAGTGATCTTGCTGACAGATCTTGCAGGAATGCGCATCTGCGCCAAGGGGAATGACGGGGAATAACTTTGTGTCAGAAGAAGCAGAGAAAGAAATCTCTCGATGTTGGATGGAAAGGACTGGGAGTTTAGTGATCGTGGAAAGTTGAAATAGGTTCTAGATGGGGAATGAGATTTCGCAACTCATTTGAATTTGGAGTGGGCTGTGTTTGTTTGTGGGCTGTGATGTCATTTTGATTTTGAGATCAGTTTGCAGAGTGATCGGGGTTTAAGTAAGCATGTGCCCATTCACTGCGGTTGTAGGGACCAATTTTGTATGTCTAGATTTCATAGACTCGTTGACTCCTTCGTGTTGAAGGCTGCGGGGTCTTTTCAATGGCAAGGGCAAACTGATCGTGAATTAAGACGAACTTTTAGAGTCTTGCCTGTTCGAGGATGCAGATTTTTTTATCAAATTGAAGATCATGGGCGTTTTTTATGCAATAAACAAACTGATGACGCTTTTGAAAAAACACTATTTTAAGTAAGAAATGAGGAGTTATTACTGCGCTTTGCCGAGCTGTTGATCCATGATTTCGAGAGATTAATAGAGGACGAACCAATTTATGCAGCGAACCTTCTTTCCCGAGGGCTTAAATAATGGGCATGGTCTACCAGCCTGTGGGTTGTGCGTGAGGGTAACTTCCTCACCACGTGAACAAGCTTTTAGTTCAGAAAAACCGATATGGCTGGGAAAAGGACGGATCAACTGTTGACGACCTCAGCAAACGTTTTAAGGACTTTGATTTTCAGTTTTTCACGTGGAATGTGAGGTCCCTTAACAGGCCAAGTGCAGCCGAACAGCTTGCGGAGAGCCTTGACTTCAACAAAGCAGACATTACCGCCATCCAGGAAGTGCGATGGGATGAGCCCGACAAAAAAAAACGATGAAAATCTGTGATATCTACTACAGCAATTGCTGCAGAGAGAGAAGGCAGCGTTTATTCGGAAGCGGATTTGTTGTTCGAGACAGACTTAGGCAAAAAGTCTTGAGCCACGACCCCGTCAGCTAGCATGACAATCTGCATCAAGACTAAATTCGGGAACATCAGCCTAATATGTGCTCACGCCCCGACAGAGGAGAAGGATGACAACATCAAGGATGACTTCTATGATCTCCTATACAATCGATGTCCTAGCTACGATACCAAAATCGTTAAATAGAAGAAGACTGGAAACGTTGTCAAGAAGCCATCAAAGAAGCTGCCACTGATGTGATGGGTTTGACGTCAAAACCCAGAAGGAAACCATGGTTTGAAGACGAGTGCAGACAAGCGCATGCAGCCAAACACTACGCCTATTAAGCAACGTTGCATCGAACAACGAGGGCTGTTCGTGAGCTCTACGGACAGAGAAGAAGGGAAGAGCACCGGCTTCTCAGAAGCATAAGAAGGAGCATGAGAAGCGCGCGGTCGAGGAAATGGAAAGGTGTTATGGCAGGAATGAAGTCCATAAGTTTTACCGAAAAGTAAAGCAGCTATTAACCACTAATCGTGAACTTTTAACATTTCAAATTAAACTTTTACAACGTATGATCGAGATCATTTGGGTCGAGAATCTGAGGTGATGGTTATTTGGGCAGAAGTCCAGGTTTCACTGACAAATTGTCTGTGTGAGACGATCACCTTACTTGTCGTATCGCAATCACTTAACAACCTGGTGCGATCACACGTCTTCCTACTTTTTCGAGATCACATTGCCGGGTTTTAAAGTACGACTTGTACGTTAAGCTTGGTCGGAGTGGCGTAGTGGGTAGAGTGCGACACTCACACGCCGAAGGATCTAGGTTCGACTCCCAGCTCAACACCAATTTTTCGAATTTTTCACGGCACCACCTCTTTCGAGCTGCTAACAACACTCAAAGAGTAATAACTGTCTAAGAAAGCTTCCCAAACTTCGCCGTTCGGAGTCGGCAAAAAACTGTAGGTCCCTTCTACTCGTGAGAGAACAGTAGTGCGCACAACACGAGTAGTTGGTTAGCAAGCTAGGCCCTGGTCCCCTTTTGGACTGTAGCGCCAACAATTGTTATTATTGTATGTTAAGCAAGCTCTGCCACAAATTATTTTACCGCTCAAAATTCGGGAGACATTTCTTGGAAACTTAAAAGCCACAAGATGTCTATCGTTGACTGAGGACTGGCTGAAACCTTTAATGGACTCCGTTTTTATAAATATACCCTCTGGGCATCGTTTGAAGAAAGAAGTGTATTCAACCGTCTTCACAGCTTCAGTCTGACAATTTGATCTTACAAGCATTTTCTAAATAGTGTCTGCATTATCAAAGGAAAAATTAATTCGAGTCGAGAAGCAAACTTGAATTCTTCAAAACGTTGTGGCAACCCTCAAAAAGACATCCCATTTGTTGATCATTTATTGATCTTGCAAATTATTCTGAACGGATTCCTTGCATTTTTGAACATCGAAACGAGGAATCACTTCCATCTTCAATCGTTCACGTTCTCTAATGATCAGCAACTTCCCGATATCTGAGGAAGATCAGACCACGATCCGCTATGCGTCTTAAATGCTGTCTTGTACCATAATTCATTGATAAAATGAAGATCAGTCAGAGATTAGTTGAAGATTCATTGAAACACTTCTCAAAGATCCCCTCAGTCGATCCCTCTCATCTACCACATCAGTAAGTGTGTCCAACTTGTAGTTGTCTCAAATTTCCAACTCCTTTCAGTATTGAGTTTAGTGTTGCCCAACAAAGTGAACGAGGAATGTCGGCTTCTCGGATTACACTAAACGCATTCCATGCACATGGTGATTCATCCTTAATGGGATGTCGGTTAATGTTCGATGGTCACGAAGGCAATGGAGAGGCACAAATGTAGACCACTGCATTCCAGTTTAGTTGGCCATACTTGAGCATACGTGCGTCGTAGCCGGCGATTGCTATAGCAGTCGTCAGTGGTGACTGAGTCAAGGCGAAACAATTTCGAACCGAATAGACGAGAGAAAGTGGTGATTTGTGTGGCAATTGATCGGATCCAGTCAAGGCGTGATGGAATGATGTCGTTACTTGAGGTTTGAGATCGAAGTGGTAAATGTGGATTTGGGCAGGACGGGAAAAGGTGTTGATGTCTACAGAAATGGAGTTGCTTCGTGTACACCAATAGAAAGCTGAAATGAGTCTACCAATTTTAAATTTTTTCAATATATCCTGATGATTTTAAAGTGACTTGTAAAGACAAAGATTCTGAAAGAATGAAAATTTAAATTGAATGTTAAACGAGAATACTTCCGATGGTCATTGTCGGTAAGGTAGACCAAAATGTTTCGCGATCATAGGTAGAAAGCGAGTGTTTTCCGTCTTGTATACAGAAAGGAAGAAAATGGAAGAAGATTTATGACGGGAAACTGTTTAATCCTGAAACACAATACCCTATTGACATATAGATCTAAACAGCTTGCCTATGTGAGAGAATTGTTCGTCTTTCGGAGCCTGTTGTTATCTTTAGCTTAAAGAACAGTCAAATTCTAAATAACAAATATTTGAAGAAAATTAAATATAATAATTAAATCAAAAGAGAATTAAAACTTGTAACAGTATGTGGTCGCCGTAGCGTAGTGGGTAGAGTGCGACGCTTACACGCCGAAGGGTCTATGTTCGACTCCCAGCTCAACACCAATTCTTCGAAATTTCGCGGCACCACCTCTTTCGAGCTGAAAGAGTAATAACTGTCGAAGAAAGCTTCTCGAATTTCGCCGTTCGGAGTCGGCAGAAAACTGTAGGTCCCTTCTACTCGTGAGAGAACAGTAGCGCGCACAACACGAGTAGTTGATGAGCAAGCTTGGCCCTGGTCCCCTTATGGACTGTAGTGCCAACAATTATTATTAGCAGTATGTTGAAAAGCCTGCGTTTTGAGCTTCACTCTTCCAGTGTCACATCAGAAAAAATCAGTCAGAAAAAATATAATGAACCGAAGCTGACCAGTCTGTTTGGCTGCCTTACTTTCCTTTGGCTTTAGAAGCAAAAGAAGGGCACAATTCTGTAAAATATCGTTGTGGAAACCAGTAAAGGCTGTGGCTCTGGTGAACGGATATTGACCTGTGGAGGGAACTCGCCAGTAGACAAAAACATGCGGCACGCACGAGGCGAGAACTGCAGCTCCACAAAAAGGCTGCTGTTTCCTTCTTGCAGCTGGGAATCAACAAAGTTGATAATGACGACAGAATAACAGACGCGGAGGGCGAACAATTTTAAAGGTCAGCTGTGGGATCTGGCTACAGCAGAGAACGCTTGCTTCTAAGTAAAGTATTTGAGTATGCTCTGGGGAACGTAACCTTCATGGTGATTGATTTGAGTGCCTGGCCACTTCTGTATCAAAGATTCCCCCGTCTGGGAACTGAAGTTGATAAAACTGATGCGCGTCATCTACTGAATCCCGGGACAATTCAGGAATACTGCAGTTGTGTTGGCGCGATTTCATATACAGAACCTTGGTCTCCAAGCCAAGAGGTGGACTGTCTTCTCGCAGAACCTTTGTTTCCAAACCAAGAAGTGGGCAGTCTTCTCTCATGGGTCAATCAAGAACATTTATTTTCATAAGTCTAACAGTCTAACATCCAGTTGAAACCATTCGTTCGAGATGTGCCTCATGTCTTTCTTTGCACCTTGAACAGATTAAATTCCCCTTCATCTTCCAGAAATTTGAATAAGGAAAAACATATTCGGTAAATTTTAAAGCTATTGGCTACCCAAATGAATCTTCACCATTCTAAGGTTGCTACTGAAATCCTATGTAGCTGAACCACACATAATAATGATGATTGTATGGAGCGACAGTCAACGGGGGGACCAGAGCCTAGCTTTCTCATCAACTACTCGTGTTGTGCGCGCTTCTGTTCTCTCATGAGTAGAAGGGACCTACAGGTTTTGTCGACTCCGAACGGCGAAGTTTGAAATGCTTTCTTAGACAGTTATTTCTCCTTGAGTGTTGTCAGCAGCTCGAGAGAGGTGGTGCCGTGAAAAATTCGAGGTGTTCAGCCAGGAATCGAACCTGGACCTTTGGCGTATGAGCGTCGCACTCTATCCACTACGCCGCGAGTCACATGCTTACAACTATGCAGTCTGTACCGATCTTATCAACAGATAGAAAAAGCTAAGCCATGTAATGTGAAACGGTATTAGAACAGGTGCCACAGAAAACCTCATCACGTGTTTGCAACTAATATAAGTCTGCAGGCTGTACCAATATTGACAACAGAAACCAACAGACAACACAAGCCAAGCTACTCGTTGTGAAGCGGTTATTCCATGAGGCCAAACACGCTGTTGATGCATGTAAAAGCTGCCGAAAGAGAACTAACAGTATGTCAAGAATGACTTTTCACATTGAAAATAAATGAAAAAGTTCAACTTTATTAACTGACAAATCACACATTTTTATTTCAAATTATTTTTTTTTGATTCAGTACAATTACATTTAGTTTATATAACAAGAAATTCCTTGAAAAATGAAAGAAACCACAACAAAAACAAATACAACTCAATTCTTTTTCGTGTCAAGAAACTTTTTTCACAAATCATAAAATGTACGCTTACGTTAACAGTAATAATAATTGCAACAAATGGGAATGCATTATAAATAATTTTAGTGTTTTGTATGAGTTCCTTTTGAGTTTATCACACATTGTAATCGGTTTTTCATCGAATGAATCAATTTCTGTAGATCATAATTGGTTGGTATTTTTTGCCATTCTTCCACTATTGCGGTATTGAGTGCTACTTTATTTGTTTGTTGTCTTTTAGCGACATTTCTTTTCAAATGAACACACAAATTTTCAATAGGATTAAGGTTTGGACTTTGAGGAGGTGTATCAATGACTTTGCCGGAATTGTAAAGCAACCATAACTGCACCATTTGGGACTTATGCTTCGGATCGTTATCCTGGTAAAATTTGAACAGTGGTTTGTTGTCTTTAATGAATCCAAATTTTCTTGCACTGTTTAGCAGACACCTTAGAATGCTTAAATATTTTCCCGCATCCATGGTGGTCTCTATAAATGCTAATTCTCCAACTCCTTTGCTTGATATACACCCCCAAACCATAATCGACATTTTTCCGAATTTGACTGTGGGAATAATGCTACGACTTTCTAGCGAAGTTAGAGACGTTCGGCATACTCTAGTCGACCCATCCTTGTAATACTTTGACCTAATCACAGAGTATGACGTCGTCCCAGTAGTCGACCGGTTATAATAATAATAATTGTTGGCCAAAGGGGGACCAGGGCCTAGCTTGCTTATCAACTACTCGAGTTGTGCGCGCTACTGTTCTCTCACGAGTAGAAGGGACCTACAGTTTTTTGCCGACTCCGAATGGCGAAGTTTGAGTAGCTTTCTTAGACAGTTATTACTCCTTGAGTGTTGTCAGCAGCTCGAAAGAGGTGGTGAAAATTTCGAAAATTTGGTGTTGAGCTGGGAGTCGAACCTAGACCCTTCGGCGTGTGAGCTTCGCACTCTACCCACTACAATACGGCAACCACAGTCGACCGGTTGCAAAATATAATTTAAGGCGAAGGAATAACGCTTTTCTATATTTACTGTAGAAAGTAATGGCTTTTTCCGTGCTATCCTTGATGAGTATTATTACTTACACTCTTCCAATAACTTCTTTGCTAGTTTTCTGGTCGAAATTTGAGGATTGTTATTAATTTTTCTAAGCATTATGCGCTCAACACATTTGTTGCGCTTTAGCTCCAATCTGGCTTCATTTTCAGCACGATTTATCACATTATAGATTGTTCTACGTGTTTCTGAAAACATTTCTGACAGTCCCTGTACATTGTTTCCCAATTTGTAATTGAAATAAATCAGCTGAATCACTTCAAATGACGAACGTTTACCTGGAATTTTTTTCCAATGAAATTTCAAGCTAAATATGCATGCACAATGACAATTTATCACTAAATGAATTGCAAAATCGCAAGGAATAACAACTCAAATCATATAACAGTAAAGTACTGTTGGTCATTTCACGTCTACACGTATGCAAGAAGTGAAGGACATCTGCAGAAATGATTTGTGAAGAAGAGTTTCTTGACACGAAAAAAAAAAATTAGTTGTATTTGTTTTTGTTGTGGTTTCTTTCATTTTCAAGGAATTTCTTGTTATATAAACTAAATGTAATTGTACTGAATCAAAAAAAATAATTTGAAATAAAAATGTGTGATTCATCAGTTAATAAAGTTGAACTTGTTCATTTATTTTCAATGTGAAAAGTCATTCTTGACATACTGTATCTCTTTTTCTGTCTGTTGTTTAGTAGGCAGAGATAAGGGAATCAAGGAGATGCTCATCTTAGACCAGTTTTTGCCCCTGGTCATATGTCTGTCCAATCCAGGGATTTTGTAGCTGTGTGAGAAATCCCTTGAGAATCGCCAACATTTCCACAAAATCCCTGGATCTTAGGCCAAATCGGTGGATCCACCACAGTAATGGCGGCAAATCTGTGGATTCGGCTCCGTAATGGTCTAGTTTTTCAAACATGGCGGCAGATTAGGTGATTTCGCCGAAGATGTTCAGAAACACAAAATGAGACTTAAATAAAATATTTCGCAATGAATGCTTACGTCCATGCTTGTAAAACAATGTTTTTGCAAGAATATTATGAAATACCGAAATTATTTGAAAAAGAAAACCAATTCGTAGTGTTACTATGAATTGAAAATGAAAATCACGCTAATATCACAGAAAGTGATTTCGTTCTAAGATCCGCACTAACCTCTTTTATGTGTTATGTGATGTTTTGTACAAAATACAAAATATATATTGAAATTTTGTACAAAAATCTGTGTTTTCATCAATGGTATAATTGAAAAATATTATGAACACATCGAGCATAGTTATTGAATTCCTTCATTACCCAGTTTTTCGTGGTGGAGTGTTTGCGTACTCATTAATTTTGCAAAATTTTGCACAAATTTGCTTATTTGCTATGCGATTCTGCGTACGAGAACAAAATGTTAAGTAAAAGTGAATGAGTACGGTTATAAAAAAGCAATTATAGTCAGAGTTAATTACTCACTGATAATTACTAGTAAATGTTCTTTTAATTCCTTAAAAGCGATTTCAAGTGCTTAATATATTGGTAAGGACTAAATTATTACAAAGTGCGTGCTTGTTCTATTTAAACAATAGTAATTGTAGTGAATTATGATAAAAAGTTTTTCGAAATTGTTGAAAGATTGATTGATATATTAATTTTTTTTCAATTTTTCGTTGAAGCCAGAAATGCGGGAGGTAAAAACACACGCTTGACTGCTTAACAGTTCAAATCAATTTTCCAAAAACTTTGGGGCCTTCAATATTTGAAAATTGTTAGAGCCGGAAATTGTGAAAATGTTGAAGCAGAAAGGTTGCAGTCCATCAGCAATCAACCCCTAGTAATGGAAACATCTTGGGTGCAAGACAAAATATGCGACAGGCCAAAGTGCACTTCCGCGTTGTATCTTAAAACAGATATAAATGCAAATGAATTCTTGAAAGAGAATAGTTTCATTTATGTCTGTGGGTGGCTCTTCAGACAGTGTCACGAAAGCCATACGTGTAGTATGCCTTTACCCAACTTATTACAACTTTTAAGCAATTCGATGGATGCAATCTTATTGCGGCGCCAAGTGATTTTGTGGAATATATCCGAGAACTTGAGCAAACGTTTTTGGACTCATTCGATAAATGTTATTATGTACGGGGAGTCTTCATTCCTTATATTTCAATACCTAATAAAAGAAAAAAAGATTAATAACCAACAATTGTACTTTTTATTATTAAAAACTTATGACTTGCGTTAAATCCTTGTTATCACCATATATCATACTTGCTTATTAAACGCGTTTAAGCAGTTCTTTGATTGTCAATTTAATTGCTAATTGGTGGTATTTAAGGTTTATTAAGAAACATACTTTATTGTCGTTTCGCGTTTTAAGAATAAGTATCCATTACCTGATTTATACTTTCGCACCCTTACGATTTTACTCCCTGTCAAGATATTTCACCTCAATTACTGTTCAGCTGTTTGCAATCAGCTGATCAAGACAGCTCACACGTATTCACAGACAGGGGTTTATAAAAAACGCTGTCAGTTCACCTCAAAGGGCGGAAGACGGGGGAGTTGAATATCTCCTTGCTTATCTCTGTTAGTAGGCTTCAGGTAAGCCCAACAACAATGTTCTGCTGTTCTTCTTTACTGTTAGGAACTGTGTGAAGAAAAGATTTTATTTTTATGTTAACGTAGTTTTAAGGCACTCTATGTTTGGACTCAAGTGAATAAAGAGCTTTGCGGCACCACGATTGGCTCCCACTCATATAACTCGCGGGGACCACTTTTGTATTTGTAACCCCAATATTTGCAAAGATTTCAGCTGTTGTTCTGCCGTGTTGGTTGTCGAATTAATATTGTACGGTTTTTGAAGTCTTATTGTTTGAGGATGGGAATCAGCTGAGCAGATTTTATCCTGTCTTATGCATTGCTGACGTCGTTCACCCAATGATTCAATTGATAATGTCGTGGTCTTTTACTTTTCTGCAGGTTGCATTTTTTAGACAAGTTTCATCTGTTTTATTGAATACGGCATCCGTATTGATACCACAGCCTCGTAATATTGTTGCTCAAGTGGCACTGCATTTCAGAGTGGGCCTCCTAACCAACAAGAGTTTCCAGCTTCCTTTGTACACCGGCGGCTATTTCACACACCAGATTAACTGATGTCATTCTCCACTTATGTAAGTGTTCCCAGATAAGAACTCCGTCAATTGCGATGGGTAGCATGGGTTGAATTTGAAAACTCCCTCCTGCTTTCGAGGATAAACAATCTGCAAATCGACTAACTTTCTCGTCTCATTGCAGTGCGGGTTGCATTTAAGAGGCGGACGGAGTGTAGGTCGCAACTAGGGACGGCGGGGAAAATTATATGAGGCAGTGGTAGAAGGCTTAAGTGAACACCACTTAGGCTGCTGTGAGCGTGGAGGTAAGACCCTATACTGAATCCATTTGTGTACTAAATGTGCTCCAGCACACCATGCAAAATTGGCCTATTAAACTATTGAACCAGAACTCGAAAGCATGTTACAAACTGTTTCGTTTTAGCCATTTTTCAAATCTCGATCCAGACATCAGTCCTCTGCTCTTCCAAATGAATAATATCCGTCTGACTGAAAGAGGACACGATCCTGCGCCTTATCACCGCTGCTCCTTTCACCAAATCACTGTCCGCAGTCCAATCGCTCTGAGCCAGGGCCCGAAATCTCGGGACTCATCTCCATCATTAATCACACGAATCAACCGAAGAAAGTGGCTCATCCCATTGTGGTAATCTGGCGGTGGGCCCGCCTCGCTGGCAAACCAACAAACAAATGCTTCCGTTGAAATATGACCCAATTCCCCAACTTTGGGCCGGGCTCCCCGCGCTTCAGCAGTCTCAGTTGTCAGATCGCACAATGCTGTCAAATCCTTTTGAGAAAATTCAGATAAACTCAGTCTGACCCAGTCGCCACTTGCGCTGCTGCACAGTTATTCCCCCTTCCCAGCGAGTGATAAAATGAATGTGCGCTGCCCCGTCAAGACAAGAAAAATGCCCGTAAAGACTGTCAGACAGTCTTGCTACCACAATGCAATTTCCAATCGATTCTCGGCCGCTGATGCTGCTGCTGATGATGCGGCTGATGCAGATGCAGATGCTTTAGGCCTGCTGTCCAGGCCATCCTCTGCACACACGCGCGCACTCAATTTGAGGAGGAGACCACGGAAATACAAGAAAACGAGGAGAAAAACCAGTAAATTCGACAGTGGAATGGTGGAATGATGGAATGTGGAAGAGTTGCTTTTTTTGAAACATTTTTTTGTTCGCGTCTCTCTCGCGAACGTTAATTTTTTTTTTCTTTGATTTTGTTTGGACTGGAGTCGAGTCCGTTGAACGTTCTGTCAGTTGTGTCTTCTGCTTCTCTGGTTTTCCGGTTATTTTGTTGCTTTTGTTGTTGCTTGTGGTGGTGGTTGTGATATGCAGTGGAAATTAATGTGGAATGCGAAGTATGTCCCGATAACTAAGCTTATACAGTTATCAGTTGGCAAAGTTGGAGAGTAGCGATCATGTGATTAATTGAATTTCTTTTTTTTCTGGTTCCTTTTCGTCCTTAGCGCTGCTGGTTGGGCAGTGTCCATGTCGTCGTCGTTTTCGTCTTTCCCTTTGTGCAGACGGCCACTGCATTGGGGCGCGGCATTCGCGTTTGCCTGTGCATGCGTGAGCTAATTGGTTTTATTTTGAGGTTATTTATTGAGTATTTTGATTTGGGGGCAGGGAAGGTTATGTCAAGGTTTTGCGAAAATACGTGGGGGAGGTGCCCCCTTTTGACAATTAAGATTTTTATAATTTGAGAGTATATCTGCTCCTTTAACTATGTTGTGGCTGCTGTGGCATAGTGGGTAGAGTGCGACGCTCACACGCCGAAAGGTCTAGGTTCGATTCCCGGCTGAACACCTCGAACTTTTCACGGCACCACCTCTTTCGAGCTGCTGACAACACTCAAAGAGTAATAACTTTTAAGAAAGCTACTCAAACTTCGCCGTTCGGATTCGCCAAAAAACTGTAGGTCCCTTCTACTCGTGAGAGAACAGTAGCGCGCACAACACGAGTAGTTGATGAGCAAGCTAGGCCCTGGTCCCCCTTTGCTCCCCAACTATTATTATTACATCTGCTCCATTTCCTTATTATAGTTTTAAAGACTAATAAGGTACAATTTCAAAGTTTGAGGGATATATACCTTCCGAAGTGAAACCTGTTCGAGACATTAAAGATGCCTGCTTTCAGAGTGTGATTTTGTGACATTTCAAAACAGAGCTTGATTGAGGTATTCACAACAAAGAGACGAGTCTGTGACAGCACCAACTTTTTACTAGACCGGGTAACGTAGAGATAAATTCAATTTCAAATGCAGATGAAAATCCACCACCCATTACTGCGCCAACAACCATATCGAGGGATGAGCCTCCTCAACATCGACCACAAGATCCTCTCTGCAGTACTGTGTGTGTGTGTGGGCTGTGGTCTTCAGATCTTCACTTTGGTGCAGATTCTGGAAAAGACCCAGGAAGTAAAGACCGAAACTCACCATCTAGTCGTCGATTTAAAGGCCGCATAAAACAGGCTGCACAGGGGCGAGCTTTACAGTGCCATGTCTAATTTTGGGATTCCTTCCAAACTGGTCAAATTGTGTAGGTTGACGATAGAGAACTGTCGCTGCTTCTTCTTGGTTCTTGGTTCTTCGCTGGTTAGGAAATAACCTCATAAAAGACTGTTATGTCAACATAGAAACCTTTTTTCCACGTCATTTGAGAAAATGGTGCGAAACTTCAAAGTCAACACCAGAGTAAAGTTCTTTTAAAAGTTCCTTCAGCTGCTTGCTTATATTAATGGTATTGATGCAGGTGATGGTAATGACGTGGGGAGTCTGAAATGAGATTTTGCTGGAATTCTAGTGGAAACTTAATGGGCTTTGCGGACGTCTGAGCCTCTTGAATTTCAGCTTTGTTGGCTCAACAATGAAATAACATCAATTCCGAAATAGAACTTGGAACCGCTCATGCCAAACACAAATTCTTCCGCCTTTAGTGGTAAATGAGCACGGCAGCCTTCTTTTAAAGTTGATTTTCTCCAAGATCTTCAGAACCCTTCGTTCGACGTAGAAACCTGCGTGTCATTCAAAAAGATGATTAACCTCTGTTCTGGTCTATTTGAAAGAAGTCATGCGCGGGTTTTGGCGCCGTCTACGTTCACGTTTATAAATTTAAACCGAACCTATGGGGAGGCTATGTAGAGAATACGGATTGCAGTTCCAGCCTGAGAGAGTGCCTACAGGTCTAACAAAAGCAAAGATAGCCCTTGATGCGGCACGTAGGTAGCTTTCAAGCATCCAACTTGTTTCCACAGAGAAAGTGGTAAATGAGCACGGCAGCCTTCTTTTAAAGTTGACTTTCTCCAAGATCTTCAGAACCCTTCGTTCGACGTAGAAACCTGCGTGTCATTCAAAAAGATGATTAACCTCTGTTCTGGTCTATTTGAAAGAAGTCATGCGCGGTTTTTGCGCCGTCTACGTTCACGTTTATAATTTTAAACCGAACCTATGTGGGGGCTATGTAGAGAATACGGATTGCAGTTCCACCTTGAGAGAGTGCCTACAGGTCTAACAAAAGCAAAGATAGCAGTTGATGCGGCACGTAGGTAGCTTTCAAGCATCCAACTTGTTTCCACAGAGAAAGTGGCTTGCTACATGGCCCTGATACTGGCATTCATGGCGCACGGCTGCCCAGTGTGGTTCGACTTACACAGGCCCTTTCCAGATGGAAGAGATGATGCCACTGGGTACATCGAACACCTAAATCCGATTACAAGGAATTCAATTCCAAAGAGGTCTTGCACCTAACTTTATATTGAACATTCAACGACCAATGACTTCGTCTGATCTGTGGGGCTTATAAACCCAAAATTATGTAGAATAAAAAGGTGCGTCTAAACGGTCGTGTTTTCCCTGAAAAATTTCTTTATTTGGTCTCTAAAGGATGATGCAGGATACAGTAGGGTGTCCTATCATTTTCTATGCCCAACGCGACTCTAATGCGAACCGGAATTGCTGGTAGCAACGAGGAACTTCTACGGTTTAGTAGGGCGATCTCCGCCTGAAATAGGACCCATACCGCCAGACAATCCCTGTTATTGGCGGCTGCATCAAAACAAGTAAGTTAGTGTAAGCAACTATTGTTTGGATAAAGTAAGCTTGTATTTTCCCATAATTATTGAGTCCATTACTTTATTCGGTTTGCTAAGAGATGGCGTAACTTGTATAATTCCATTGGAACATGCGTTGGAAAGCTACTGTCATTGTACGTTGACGAAGCATTGTAAGAAAGTCATTTGTCATAATGGTACGCTGACTGGCGACAGAATACAAGGAGTACTTTTTTAGAGGTAATAATTAATAATTGTAAGGCGCGACAGTCCACAGGGGACCGGTGCCCAGCTTGCTCATCAACCACTCGTGTAGTGCGCGCTACTATTCTCTCACAAGTAAAGGGTGTCCCAACAAGAACGCAAGATTTCAACTTGGCCCCATTCGAACTGTCATTGTGTGACATTTGAACAATTATTATTGTTTGTTAGTAGAAGGTCTAAAGTTAATAAAAATGGAGCGCTACACGACAGAACAACGCATTCTCGTTGTGAAATTGTTTTACCAAAATGGTAAAAGTTTTGCGACTACAGTTCGCAAATTGCGATCAATTTGGGGATACATTAGTGCTCCAAAAGAGTCAACTATAAAGCGATTAATGAAAAAATTTGCTGAAACTGGGTCTGTAACTCATGAAAAGACAATAACGCGCCTTCGACCAGGTCGATCGACCGAATATATCGCAGCAGTAAGTGATGATTTTAGCTTGGTGGGCATGGGCCTATGCACGCGAGGTAACGTCGTTGATTGCGCTCAACATGGCGAGCTGCCAAGGCAATCCTCGTTAGTGCACAGGTCAAGTTGACATACAGCCTCCAAGTGGCGCCCCCTGGATAGCCATCACAACACCCGTTGTATGGTGAACTAATGTATGCAGCGACCCCCTCTGCCCGAGGATTTAAATAATGGGCCTGGCCTACCAGTCTGTGGGTTGTGCGTGAGGGTAACTTCCTTACCACGTAAAAAAGAAAAATAGTTCAGAAAAACCGATATGCCTCGGATAAGGACGGATTAACTGTTGACGACCCCAGCAAACGTTTAAAGGACAACGATCTTCGGTTTTGCACGTGGAATGTGAGGTCCCTTAATAGGCCACGTGCAGCCGAACAACTTACGGAGGCCCTTGACAGCTACAAAGCTGACATAACCGCCATCCAGGAAGTGCGATGGGATGGGCCTGGCATAAAAGCGATGAAGAACTGCGATATCTACTACAGCAATTGCTATAGAGAGAGAAGGCAGCGCTTATTCGGATGCGGATTTGTTGTTCGAGGCAGACTTAGGCAAAAAGTCTTGAGCTACGACCCAGTCAGCGAGCGCCTCATGACAATCCGCATCAAGGCTAAATTCGGGAACATCAGCCTAATATGCGCTCACGCCCCGACAGAGGAGAAGGATGACAACATCAAGGATGACTTCTATGATCTCCTAGAAAGAACATACGATCGATGCCCCAGCTATGACACCAAGATCGTTCTAGGAGATTTCAACGCTCAGCTGGGAAAGGAGGACATCTTTGCTGGAGTCATCGGTAAACACAGCCTGCACGACAACACATCCGGAAACGGACTCAGGCTGTTGGACTTCGCCTCGGGGCGAAACCTCTCTGTGGCTAGCACGCGGTTCCCACACCTGAACATTCACAAAGGAACCTGGCGATCTCCTGATCAATCAACCGTCAACCAGATTGATCACGTTGCGATCGACGTCAGACACTCCTCCAGTATTCTCGATGTCCGAACCTTCCGAGGTGCAAACATTGACTCGGATCATCACCTTGTTGTAGCCAAGGTAAGAACCCGGATATCGAGAGAGCAACGGAGTCGAGAAAGGCCAAAACGGTTTGACGTCGAAAAGCTACAATCGCAGCTGATTGCTGGGAACTTTGCCGACCGAGTCTCCCGGAAACTCGCCCAGAGTTCGACGCTTCCTGCACTAAGCATAGAAGAAGAATGGAAACGTTGTCAAGAAGCCATCAAAGAAGCTGCCACTGATGTGCTGGGTTTCACGTCACCACCCAGAAGGAACCCATGGTTTGACGACGAGTGCAGGCAAGCGCACGCAGCTAAACAAGACGCCTATAAGGCGACGCTGCATCGAACAACGCGAGCTGTTCGTGAACTCTACGAACAGAGAAGAAGGGAAGAGCACCGGCTTCTCAGAAGGAAAAAGAAGGAGCATGAGAAGCGCGCGGTCGAGGAAATGGAAAGGTGCTTTGGCAGGAATGAAGTCCGAAAGTTTTACCGAAAGGTAAAACAGCTATCCGGAGGATACAAGGTTCGGACCAAGGCCTGCCGGGACCAAAATGGACAACTAGTAGTAGAGTCGCAGTCTGTGCTGAGAATCTGGAAGGATCATTTCTGCAGACTCCTAAACGGCGATGACGACCCAAATCCCGCTGTTAGGCAGAATGTTCCACTCAATTTGGACGATGATAGACAAGCATTCCGTCCCCCCGACTTAGACGAGGTGAAGATAGCAATATCCAAGCTAAAGTCGAACAAAGCTGCTGGAGCGGACGGACTGTCCGCAGAACTATTTAAAGCAGCTGGAGATGACCTGGTTGGGCGCATGCACCAGCTCATCTGTAAGATATGGTCGGAGGAAAGCATGCCCGATGAGTGGAATCTCAGCGTCGTTTGCCCGGTCCACAAAAAAGGAGACCCCTTTGACTGCGCCAACTACAGAGGGATTAGTCTCCTGAACATCGCATACAAGATCCTCTCTGCCGTATTGTGTGAGCGTCTGAAACCATTTGTCCATGACCTGATAGGTCCCTATCAGTGTGGTTTCAGACCAGGGAAGTCCACAATAGACCAGATCTTCACATTACGGCAGATCCTGGAAAAGACCCAAGAAATGCAAATTGACACCCACCACCTATTCGTCGATTTCAAGGCTGCATATGACAGTGTGCATAGAGACGAGCTATACAGTGCCATGTCTAGTTTTGGCATTCCTACCAAACTCGTCAGATTGTGTAGGATGACGATGGAGAACTCTCGCTGCTCCGTCAAGGTCGGTACCGAACTCACCGAGACCTTCAATGTCAAAAAAGGTTTTAGACAAGGCGACGCACTGTCATGTGACTTCTTTAACATCATCCTCGAGAAGATCGTGCGTAACTCACAAGTCAACACCAGAGGCACGATCTTCCAGAAGTCAGTTCAATTGTTAGCTTACGCTGATGACATTGACGTGATTGGACGAACACAGCGAGCCGTCAATGAGGCGTTTGCTGGCATTGAAGCAGAAGCGGCCAAAATGGGTCTTGCGGTAAATGAGGGCAAAACGAAGTACATGCTGTCATCAAGGAAGGACACACAACATCGACGTCTCGGACGGAGCGTCACACTAGGCAGCAGAAACTTCGAGGTAGTTAAGGACTTCGTCTACCTCGGCTCCGCGGTGAACAGGGACAACAACATCAGTACCGAAATCAAACGCAGAATCACTCTTGCCAACCGCTGTTTCTTTGGGCTCAAGAGGCAATTGAGTAATAAAGCCCTCTCTCGAAGGACTAAGCTGGCTTTATATAACAGCTTGATCATCCCCGTCCTACTATATGGCGCAGAATCTTGGACGTTAGCAAAGGCGGATGAGGAAGCCCTTAATCTTTTTGAGAGAAAAGTTTTGCGTGCGATTTTTGGTCCTGTTTGCGTTGATGGCATCTGGAGGAGAAGATTTAATGACGAGCTCTATAGGCTGTACAGCGACATGCGCCTGGTTAAGCGTCTACGGATACAACGCTTAAGATGGCTAGGCCATGTAGAGCGTATGGACACCACTGCTCCGGCCCGAAAAGTCTTTGAATCCGAGCCATTGGGACAACGCAACAGAGGACGGCCTAGACTGAAGTGGCGCACACAAGTGGAGAAGGACCTCAACCAACTTGGAGTGCGTAACTGGAGACAGCTGGCGAAAGATCGTGCTGGCTGGAGAGGCATGTTGGTTGAGGCCCAGGTCCACCCCGGACTGTAGCGCCACAAGAAGAAGAAGAAGTAAGTGATGATGTCGCTCAAACTCCATCCACCTCAATTCGACACCGAGCTCAGCAAATTGGTGTTTCAAAATCCACTATGGAGCAAATTTTGACGAAAGATTTGCATCTTCATGCATACAAAGTTCAATTGAATCGGGAACTGAAGCCACCTTGCGGCGCCACATCTCATACAGCCAGAGAAACAATTCAATTGCTGCATCAGTCGTTTCCCGGTCGTGTTATTTTTCGTTTTGGAGACCAGAATTGGCCGCCTAGATCGTGCGATTTAACACAATTGGACTTTTTTCTTTGGGGGTTTTTGAAGTCGATGGTTAATGCGACGACGACTCAAGCCTTAAAAGAGGGAATTGGACGCTGCATTAATGAAATACCGAAGCATTTATGTGGGATTCGGCAAATAAAACTCACTTTTAATACTTTGATTTACAGAATTTATTTAATTATAAAATATCGCTTCGCGTTTGGTGACGACTGACGAGTTCGATGGGTCAACCACTACTCTCTGTTCTCCTTTTACTATTCTTCCTTTTATCATGCTAGGGTGTTCGTTTGTCAATGGTATGTGTGTGTACCTCTGATCGTCCGTGTTCATCGTCTATTTGTCCGTCTTCTGTGTATGCGTTCGTATGATTTTGTCTCAGTTGGGTCGCCTGATCCTAGCCCTGTTGTTTCGTCGCGTGATTTGTATGTCATTGTAGGGTAAGGTAAGTTCGTTTGACTCCTGATCCCACATTTATGCAAAACGGTCATTGAAAATTTCATTAAAAGATCGCATATGTGCCAGCAAAGCCGCGATGGCCATCTGGCAGATGTGTTATTCCACACATAACCTCATCCTGTCTACTTTACGATATAACAAAGAATTCACGATTTTTTTTAAATATCTGCGTTTTATTTAAAATTAAAATCATGCGTTCTTGTTGGGACACCCTTTAGAAGGGACTTACAGACGTAGTTGAATATGGAGGTCCACTTTTGATGCCGTTTTCCAATATTTACGGCTGTTATTAATAACAAGGCGACCAACTTTGTCTTCCAAGTGATCGATCTTTTCGGGCTTATATCCGTAGACTGACGACTTCACTTTTCCCCACAGAAAGTAGTCAAACGTCGTTAAATTGTAGGACTTACAATGCCAAATTCACGGCTAAGTTACTTGAAACTATGCGGTAAGCAAACGTTTCCCAAATATCTCCCTTTCGCTTTTTTGCTCTTCTTTCAATGCTTCATAAAAAGTGTTACAGTGATCGGATTTAGTTCAAATATTCAAGTCAGTTTCAGCAGTTTATACGAATGTTGCATCTAACAACGGGAGCTCTACAACCAGAGAAGAAGTAAACAGAGAAGGAAAAAAAAAGTGCATGAAATAAGCGCTGTCAAAGTTGTTCTAGTAAGACTAAATACCTTCAGTTTGAACCACCCAGCTATCTGGGTGGTTCAGACTGAAGCCTGCCTGCGACTCTACAACTATTTGTTCAAAAGAGACAACTATAAGGTTGTCAAATATCTCCCTTCCGTTTTTTTTGCTCTTCATTCAATGCTTCATAAAAAGTGTTACAGTGATCGAATTTAGTTCAAATATGTGCCGTTTTTTTTTCGATAATCTGTTTCTATCTAGACGGCAACTTCATAATACACTCCTCGTAGAAGCCCCTCTCCCTATTTGCGAAGAACTCGGAAAGCCCCTTTACACAAGCCCCTTTTGTGTTCAATCTCACACTACCAAGGGCGTTCGCTTTGGTCAAGAACAGGTGGTAATCACTTGGCGCTATGTCCGGGGTATATGGTGGATGCTATAAAACCTTCCATCCGAGCTCCCGTAGTTTCTGACGAGTCATCAACGAAGTGTTTGGTCTGGCGTTGTCCTGGTGAAACACTATACCCTTCCTGTTGGTCAATTCTGGACGCTTCTTGTCGATTGCCAGCTTCAAGCGGTCCAGCTGTTCGCATTAGTTGGTAGAATTAAGCGTCTGGCCATATGGGAGCAGCTCATAGTGGGTGATTCCCTTCTAATCCCACCAAACACACAGCAAAATCTTACTGGCCGTCAATCCCGGCTTGGCCACTGTTTGGGAGGATTCAGCGGCCTTCCACCACGACCTCTTCCCTTGATATTGTCGTTTGTGATCCATTTCTCGCCGCCAGTCACCTTCCGCTTCAAAAATGGGAGGAGTTCGTTCCGTTTCAACAGCATATCGCAGGCGTTGATTCGATCCAGAGAATTTTTGCGTCAAATCATGCGGCACCCAATTATAAAGCTTTTTTTGTATCCAGCCTTCTGCAGATTGTTTAAAATGGTTTGGTGACTAACTTCCATCTCTTGGGCGATGTCACGAGATGCCACATGCCGGTCTAACTCGATAGTTTCCATGATTCGATCGGTATTCATCGTCACAGGTCCTCCGCCGGCTGGCTTATCCGTGGTGTCGTATTCACCGGCTCTGAATGGTGGAAACCATTTCTCCGCTGATCGAAGTGATAGAGTAGAGTGTAGTTTTCACCGGCTCTGAATGGTGGAAACCATTCCTCCGCTCGTCAAAGTGATAGAGTACCATCTCCCAAAACACCATTATTCTCACGGAACGTTTCTCTAGCGGATTTTCCTTTAAGGAAGAAAAACTTTAAAATAGCGCGAATTTCGGCGTTAGTGAACTCCATGATTACACGTCTATAACTGTTGAGTGCAATATCGAAACTAATCATACATAGCGTCGTTGTGTAAGTTATTTCAGATCCTTTCAAATGATGTATTGCCAGATGCGAGCTCTGCGGCACTTTGTACATAGCCCCAAAATTCAAAAGACAAAAAGGCGGAAGGGAGATATTTTACAACATTATACAAATCGTTGCATGAGCTGTGTGACATATTGCGCCGTCTGGTTAAAACAAAAGCTTCTGCGCATCACGGTTGTTCAATTGATGCCCAGAAATGTCAACAATCGTTGCTCTATATCGTCAAAATTTTCTGGTGAGCATCATTTTTAAAAGAATCACGTTCCCACTATTCCATCAACCCATAACACACTCCAAACAGTCAATTTTTGCGAATGTAACGGTGTCTCAACAATTGAAGGTTATATAAACAAAAACTATAGTTTTGTTTATTGACTTATCTATTGAACCAATGTCTTATAAATATAGAAACCAACGGCAATCTTTTTTTTTAGGCCCACTCACCAAATCTACGCCTGCTTGGCGATCTTGTGGCTTCAATTCTTGATCAAGTTGAACATTGTTTTGCACTCAAACCAAGATCTTTTCAAAAAGTCGATAGACTCATATCCAATTCCTGTGCACGATGGACTAAATCGGATCTTCCCGTACCCTTCACGCTACAGCAGCCAAGACCTATGGGACTTCTCTGTAGATGTGCGTTATCATTCAGAGTAAACGTGGTGTGAAAAAGCTTCATAGTTAATTGAATTAATTGCCCTGAAGGTCTATTTAGTTGGCCGTAAAATGGACGTAGCGCGAAATACGCATTTCGAACTGAATCATCATTCTAAAAATAAATTTGCTTGGTTTGGAAGCGTTGTTCAGTCGTCAGTCTATTCACGTTGAAATGACAAGCCAAACAAAAACATTTGACAGCTGTTAAAATTGCCTCCAGTTAATATAGAGTTACCAACTTAATACCACTAAAAAACACCCATTACGATTGTGCCGTAAAACAACGAACACATGACAACCCGTTTCTTAAACCACTGGCAACAGTACCCCATCTCATTTCTTCCTTTGTTACGACTGGTGTTTACGTTCTTCCTTTTCCTTTCTTGTCCGCCTAATGACTGCCGCTAACTAGTCTTGAAGACATTAAATTCCTATTTTGATTCAGGAAAACGTCTGCCTTCAGGGAAAGCAAAGCGAACAAAATCGAGGCTCTTCATTAAACCCACGCTAGAGGCTCTCCTAATGACAAACTAAAACTTGAGGGCATTCCTGTGCAAATCCAAATTAATCCATCGTATCCCCGTAAGAAGCAAACGTCCATCCGACTGGAAGACAAGAAATTTAATTCGCCGCACTGCATTATCGACCTCACATATTAATGGTTAGAACAACAAACGCCCCCACCAAATCAGTAACAAATCCCCACCGCTCTCGCCGTTTCACTAAGTCAATAAGACCTTAATTCCTCCATCATAGATGCGGAAATATGCCAGCAGGCATGAGCACAAATTACGAACTCTGTTCAAGCATGAAAATATGCAAAGAGGGATTACTCAGCGGACGGAGGCGCACAGCATCCCCGCCACTAAGCCAGCGTGAAAGTGAGACTCATTCTCTCGACTCAACGGTGATTGTCTTCCGCCTTGACAGTGATAAATTCGTTTCGTTTTATCGGTTTATGGTGTGATCGGGCTTGCATTCCGCAGCAGTGACATGAAAGGAGTTTCCTTAATGCATTTTCATTATGCCCCGGCACAGTGCTGCGCTTTGTTCGGCGATTGCGGCAAACTCACCGTTGCTGTCACTGGGCGTGGACCACTGATGGAGAGTTCGATGCTGGCGATGCGCAACGCATTTACGTGTGCGTGGCTAACCTGGATTCGGGAATGAGATCGATTTACATATCGATTGCGGTCATTTGTCAGTGGCAAACTGCTTTGTGGAGATGCCAGATTGACAGTTTAAATGTCAATTGATGCAAATGGCAGGTCGAGTGTGGTCATTTGTCTCAGTGGTCAACTGTCAGTTGTCAGATGTTAGTGTGATTTTATTTCCTTTACCGTTAAAGAGTGAATGAGACCTGGGAACAAATAATGGAACTCGTTAAACGGTTACTCACGGCAGAAGGCGACAAAAAATTCCAAGATTTCAGTTCATATGTGCAATTCGGCTTAATCGGCGGCACCCTCTTGGGCTAATGGGGCGTTAATCTCCCTGGAATTCCATAAACACACGAGATCCTCGGTCGAGCACGGTTCGGAGCTCCTCTTAAGTGGCATCACGATGATGATTGCAGCCGGCTCTGATTGCTGGCAAATATTTAACAATGAAGATCTACGACCGTACGACGGGCAATAGAAGGCGCCGGGCATATTTCTACCCACTTCCCCATAAACACTCTCGACGCTGCTGGCCGCAGTGCTGTGTCTTGCAACACCGCAGTGGCATTCCAGCAGTAAGATCTTGCAAAGCACTGCATCAACGCGCTCCCTGGACTAGCCGCCATAAGGGGATATGATTCCAGCGTTAATCATCAATCATGGTGCTCCCAATGACACAATCGTTACAATAACGACAAGTGCCAAGCAAACACTGGCACGTACCACAGGCAGAATGCGCGTCGCCGCCGTTCGTTATCGTCACCGCCAACAGGCCTAATCGCATTCCGATGCGGCAACGACGCTGGCTCCAAACTTCTTCAGCAGTCGTCCACTCGTCCCATGCAGATCCGTGCGTAATTGGCAAGCTAGATCCCTGCCAGCAGCGTACACTGGCACACGCGTTCCACATTAGACTGGCGCTCAACGCTCATAATGAAACCTTAAGCATCACGATTTCTATTTCATCTTGACTCAGAGGAGAGGGATAGGCGAAGAATTCCGATTATGCTTCAGCGGGGCGACCGTAGAAGTACGTCCAAGCCAAGCTGTTACCGCACCAGCCAGGCTATGTATCGGTTTCACATGCCCAGGAGCGTATAGTCATTAATTGTATGGCGACACGGCTGTAATTACGTTTTATTGCGAGTGATTTAGAAGAGCCTCTTCCGCCGAGTGAGGATGCAACGTAATGGCTGTGTTCCTGATGTTCGCGATGTTTCTCTATGTCCTGTGGAGAATTTATTGTTGGCGGCGGGGGAAAGATGGCGGCGAATCTCTTGTTCGTTGGGGGACGGCATTCTATTGGTAATTGTTGGCGTTTGAACCCTCATTGGAATTGAATTGATGTCGTAAACACTTTGCCCAAGCATCCCGCATGGAAGGCGCCAGGCAAAGTTGTGGAGAATCGGAAACGGGGAAACAGAACAAGTCATAATTTCATTCAACAAAATGCCTTAGACAAACCTTTGAGTGAAGTAACAATGGCTGCTGGCGAAAACTAAAACATAGAATTTTACCAAGTTGAGGGAGCATAATACAATGCAGTGCTATGTGGATTTGGAAAGTTGTTGATGTGTTGATCTATAATTAAGTTGCGCAAAGGGGTTGGTTTTTGTCTAAAATTTACTGACCACACAAAACAAATAAACATAGAATTGCTAAACCTCACCGGGAATACCTTTCTTTGTCACTGTAGTTCTACGCAGTAGAATTAGCATTTATGAAGATCGTAAATAGTGTCCCAAAAAACATAGAATTTCTGAAAATCAAAACTGTTCCTGATTTGTAGCCTTAGATTCAATGTATTATATCAGAGTTTTGCCATTTTTGGTAATGAAACACATTCATTTGTAACTAAAGAAACACATAGAATGAAAAAAAAAAATGTTTACACTTGGGCTAAACTCTTGATTATACTACACAATTAACACTTAATGATAGTACTGATGAATATAATGACGCACGTACAGTACTTTCATAGAAAAATGTAACGATGTACATAACTTTCATAGAAAAAACTTTGGGCGAAGCCCGCATTTATTTTTTGAAAATTTGGCAAGAGTCTTATCTAAGATTCGATTAGGCCTTTGTATTCTCTTCAGTTTGTATAGAAGGTGATTAATTTCACATTGCAAATAAGAAAGTTTTGGCCCATGATAAACATAGAATGAATTCCGACATTTCATAGAGTATCTCTAAGTGATCAATTTTCTTTCTATGGTTGCTGGAAACAGCAGCTACCAATCAATTAAACTAGCATTCGACATTAAACATATCGTAACTGAAGCAAATCTTATCCAAAATGTGTACAGCAGAACATAGAACATTTTAAATTCTTTCCACAGAAGTCATTCCGTCTCAAATTCATCCTTCCACCGACTACCCATTTTCTATCATACTCTGACAGAATTTTTCTTCTTATTACAGCCTCAATCGAATCTCCCATCATCATAGCGGATGCCCATTTCCAATGAAATGCGGGTGACTTGTGAACAAGAATGATCGACGGCTATGAATCAATCCATGGTTGCAACCAGTGGCAATCAACAGAGTCCAGTGGGACCCACTGGACACTCGCTAGCCACCGCCTCGTCTTCGTCCACATCGTCGATCATCCATCAGCCGAAGACGCCCACGTCGACATCCGCTCCGCAGCAGCCACAGCCACAGCAGCCACACATCATATCAACCAAAGTCACATCGGCATCGGCAAAATCAATTCATGGCACATCATCAGTAGTCGCCGTCCCACTATCGTCCCACAGTCAGTCGCCGCCATTAACGCACTCAACATGCAACCCCAGCATCACTCCGTCGAATTGGTCCAAAACTAGTTCGATCGCCACGTCCGTCAACTACCGCAACGGAGGGTGCTCCCGAGCCACGTCCGCCACCAGTGCAATTGCCAACGGAAAAGTTCCCACCGTAGCCACATTTAGTTCTAATTCTAGCAGTAGTACCACCAGTAGCCATATTAATCCTAGCAACAGTAGTGCCAGCAGCCTTGCGGCGACCACCACCGGTTCCAGCAGCAGCGGGAGCAGCGCCAATCCAGGCGCCAGCAGCAGCAACATGCCCGGTCGCCACAGCTGGGATCCGGGACGACTCGGTGTCGAGCATCTGGCAGGAGCCCTCAGCCCGTTTTGCATAACCGATGCCAACCACGAGATCGTCCGACCAAAGCCCAGAAGGTAAGCAATCCCCTTTCAGTTTTCGAAATTCACAGGCGCTTGATTGGAGCCGCGGCCAATTACACATTTAATTCACAATCCGGCGTCCCACGCTTTCCAATGAGCTGAGCGATGATGCGCACCTGGGGAGCTCGGATCATTGGCCTCCGTCGCGTAGTCATAGCATTTCACTTTCGAGGCGCGCGCTCCTCGTGAAGTAATTGTTATCAGAGTGCAGCGCGTCACCGCCCCTCGGGGAAATCCAGCGCGGAGATTCGCCTCCATCGGAATTAATTGTCTCTCGCATTGTGGCCCGTGGCCCTTCCACTATCAGGCGACGGGCTGGGGAGCGCATGGGCATTTCGCAGAATTGTTTCATCATCACTGTTGTTGTCGTTGCAGTGATTTGTTGTGTCGAGCGGGATTACACGACGCCCCAGCGCCAGCCTATTTGTCTCTCGAACTTGGAAAGTAAAAGTGAAAACGGCCAAGTTATGCAAAAACATGAGAAGAAGAACATCGCGTGGCTTTTTGTTTTCTTTCCTCGACATGCTGCGTGAGAGTAATGATGCGCGATTGAGGGAGAGATGTCGCGTGGTTACATGGTTCTTGGTCGGCTTGAGAAAACATCTCTTGGTGACTCATGTGACGTGTCCGCTTTTGGACATGAGATGAATGCGATGGTTCGTATGTGCTCGATGGAACATCGCTCATTGTCACTCTCTCATTATCGCTTAATGGATGGTCGAAGATTGTACCGACAGAAGTCTGGCTCGCAATGGCGCCCAGCGATGGAGGAATGGAGTTGCGTCAGGGTGTCGAGTCATTCTGATTGATGGCGACTAATGGAGTACCCACAAAGAAACAAAGCACTGAAACTTACCTACAAGGTTGAGACAAAAGTTTTGGATCGCGTTGCAATTGAGAGTGGCTTTCAAAGGAGTTCTGTGTAAGGTGGGAATGTAAAGCCAATCTGTCTTGGGAAGATTTTATCTGTGAAATGTTTAGACGCAAGCAGCTACCTTTTGTTGATTTCCGTTTTATGGAGCCACGAGGAATCCGCATTTGGCAAGAAAGATGTTTCCTGATTAAAATAGAGGTCTCAGGTATAGCTCGCTCTGGAGTTTAAGCTTATAGATTTCATTTTCGCCCACTTAAGCCCCATTTACATCCTATTCCAGGTAAAGGCCGCATTGAAGGTAAATTTTCCATTCCCTCTAAACCGTCTTAGGATCTGAGTTGCAGTTATCGATTAGGTGGATTCTTTCCGTAAAGCACAAACTCCAGCAAAGGTTCGGGTACATTTGTTGACGACAACTCCATCAGGCTAGATGCCTTAGTAGGTACTTTGGCGTTGGACAAGGAGCTTCTCGTAAAATTCAAACTCAAACCATGAGTACCCACGGCTAGCTTTTGAAATCATTGATGATTCCATCATGCCAAGGCCGCTAGGGACCGCAACACTAGATTGCATGACTCCAGAGCCAAGCACATGCCTTCCTTTTTCTATTCTTAATGGAAAACGACTGCAGACTACTCTGCCCTCACTGACGAAGGAGTAGAACACTGCCATTGTCTTGTCTTAACCCAGATAAGGTGGCAAATTCTTGACGCAGTTCTAAGTTCATTATTCCAAAGCTTCTTCGAAAGGCCGCGAAATCATATTATTTGTAGACAACTTGTAGACGGTAAAATGAGGTCCTTGACATAGCTCCAGAAAATTCACATATGAGGTCTGTTCAGAAAATATGGTGAACATTGTTATGACATCGAAACCTAAATCCAATTGTCTTAGCGGAAGCCCAGAAGAGATAAGGCCAAAGTCGCCTAACATTCAAAATACTTCAAACTTTTACACCTCTCACGAACAAAATAAATATGTTATAAAACGCGTTGAAGGAAAGAAGAATTCCATTGACTATGGATTTTTTGTTAGTGGCGCCCCCTATATGTCCCGGGACTTATTGGAAGACGAGTGTATCAACATAACAAAACAAAAAATTCAATAATCGAATGTACGTTGTGCAAAAGTTTCAGCTCCATTTTGTTTTTCGATCAGACCTCTTAAATCTTTCAAGCCATCACAGAACATGTTCTTCTGAGAGACGGCTATGCAGTGATGCAGAAAGATGAAGCTGGCATTAGCACTAAGTCTCATAGGTTCCTCATGCTCTACTTCTTGTAGAGAGGGCTATACGATGACAGAGAAAATTAGAAAAACTTTCCACTTGTGCATACCAGGTATACCAGTATGAAGTCAGCGGCAAGATACAAATGTCTCGATAGGGAACATTTGTTTCGAACGAGCCCTTATTTTTTTGGTTTTCTATGACATCTGTGAAAAATATTTAGTATACATCAAGTCATTGAACAGACAACATCATATTTTTTCATCGTGTTAAAAATGTCGAATTTTGTACCAGAAAGTGATGATTTGCGGAAAGCATTAATTTTTTGTTTTCATTTGAAGAAAAGTGTTGCAGAGTCGCACCGAATGCTTGTCGAGGCATATGGTGATCATGCTCTATCAGAAGCAACACGCAAAAGATGGTTTCAACGGTTCAGAAATAATGATTTTGATGTGAGAAATGAAGAACGTGGAACACCACCAAAAAAGTTTGAAGACGCCGAACTGCAAACGATATTGGATGGAGATGACACTTTGAGTCAAAAGCAAATGGCAGCAATGTTAAGTGTTGCACAACAAACAATTTCTGACCATTTAAAAGCTATGGGAAAGATCCAAAAGTGTGGAAAATGGGTGCCACATGAATTGAATGTAAGACAGATGGAAAACCGGAAAAAACCTTGTGAAACTTTGCTTCAAAGACACGAAAGAAAATCGGCTTTGCATCGGATTGTTACTGGCGATGAAAATGGATTCATTTTAAGAAACCTAAACGGGAAAAATCATATCTTAATCTGGGACAACCATCAACATCGACTGCAAGACCAGATCGATTGGGCAAGAATACAATGCTGTGTGTTTGGTGGGACCAGAAAGTTGTGCTTTTTCCACGAGCTCCTAAAACCTGGTGAAACCGTTAATACTGATCGCTACTCACAACAAATGATCAATTTGAACCATGCATTGATCGAGAAACGACCTGAATGGGCCAGAAGACTTCTTCTTCTTCTTGTGGCGCTACAGTCCGGGGGTGGACCTGGGCCTATGCACGCGAGGTAACGTCGTTGATTGCGCTCAACATGGCGAGCTGCCAAGGCAATCCTCGTTAGTGCACAGGTCAAGTAGACATACAGCCTCCACGCGGCGCCCCCTGGATAGCCCTCACAACACCCGTTGTATGGTGAACTAATGTATGCAGAGACCTCCTCTGCCCGAGGATTTAAATAAGGGGAGTGGCCTACCAGTCTGTGGGTTGTGCGTGAGGGTAACTTCCTCACCACGTAAAAATAATATAGTTCAGAAAACCCGATATGCCTCGGATAAGGACGGGCCAGAAGACATGGCAAGGTAATTTTGCTCCATGACAATGCACCTGCACACAAAGCGAAACCGGTTCAGGATACAATCAAAACACTTGGCTGGGAGCAGCTACCTCACCCGCTGTATTCACCAGACTTGGGTCCTTCCGACTACCATTTGCTTACATCGATGGGACACGCATTGGCTAAGCAACACTTTGATTCCTACGAGGAGGTCGGAAATTGGGTGACTGATTGGTTTGCTTTAAAAGACGAACAATTTTATTGGCGTGGTATTCACAAATCGCCAGAAAGTTGGTCAAAATGTGTGGAAAACAATGGCCAATACTTTGAAAAAAATTTGTTTACTTTCCCATTAATAATTAGTGTTTTATTTTCAAAAAAAAAAAACTCATTTCATACCGGTATACCTGGTAGATATTGAACAGAAGTCATTGTGGGGAAGTCTTAATTTACCAGCATTTTGCACAATGGCTGGTGTCACTTTAAATTGTTTAAACCCTGCTTCTTCTGAGTGTCATCCAACTCCAAGTTCTTATTCTTCTTCTTTTTCTTCTTCTTGTGGCACCAAAGTCTGAGGCGGACCTGAGCCTCAACCAACATGCCAGCAAGATCTTTCGCTAGCTGCCTCCAATTGCGCAATCCAAGTTGGTTGAGGTCCTTCTCCACTTGTGTGCGCCACCTTAACCTAGGCCGTCCTCTGCTGTGTTGTTCCAATGGCTCTGATTTTAAGACTTATCGGGGCGGAGCAGTGGTGTCCATACTAAAGCGTTGTATCCGAAGACACTTGACCAGGCGCATGTCGCGGTAGAGCTCATAGAGTTTGTCGTTAAATGTTCTGCTCTAGATGCCATCAACGCAAACAGGACCAAAAATCGGGCGAAAAATCTTTCCCTCTTAAAGACTAAGGGCTTCCTCATCCGCTTTTACAAACGCCCAGACTTCCGCGCCCTAAAGTAGAACTGGGATGACTAAGCTTTTGTATACAGCGAGCTTAGTTCTTTGAGAGAGGGCTTTATTACTCAATTGCCACTTCAGCCCAAAGAAACAGCGATTGGCAAGAGTGATTCTGCGTTTGATTTCGGTACTGATGTTGTTGTCCTTATTTACCGCAGAGACGAGGCAGACGAAGTCCTTGACTACCTCGCAGTTTCTGCTGCTCTGTCCTAGACGTCGATGTTGTGTCCTTGGCAGTATGTACTTCGTTTTGACCTCATTCACCACAAGACCCATTTTAGCCGCTTCCGCTTCAATGCCAGCAAACGCCTCATTGACGGCTCGCTATGTTCTTCCAATCACGTCAATGTCATCAGCGTAAGCTAGCAATTGAAGTGACTTGTGGAAGATCGTACTTCTAGTGTTGGCTTGTGAGTTACGCACGATCTTCTCGAGGATGATGTTAAAGAAGTCACATGACAGTGCGTCGCTTTGTCTAAAAGCTTTTTTCACATTAAAGGTCTCGGTGAGTTCGATACCGACCTTGAAGGAGTAGCGAGAGTTCTCCATTGTCACCCTACACAATCTGTCGAGATTGGTAGGAATGTCGAAACTGAACATGGCACTGTATAGCTATGCAGACTGTCATATGCGGTCTTAAAATCGAGGAATCTGTAGTGACTGTCGTTAGATACGTCTTGTGTCTTTTCAAGGATCTGTCATTAGCTGAAGACCTGGTTAATTGTGGACTTCTCTGGCAAGCAATGTTGAGAAAGCTGATCTCTCAACGGTTGGCGTAGTCAGAAAGGTCTCCCTTTCTTGCGGACTGGATAAACGACGCTGGGACACCACTCATCGGCATGCTTTCCTCCATCCCTATGGTTTTGGTGAGCTGACGCATGCGCTCAACAAGATCATCTCCAGTTGCTTTAAAAAGTTTTGCGGACAGTCCCTCCACTCCAGTAGCTTTGTTTGGCTTTAGTTTCGATATCTTTATCGTGACTTTGTGTAAGTCGGAGTGACCGCGTTCTTTTCAAACATCGTTCAATTGGAGTGGAACATTCTGCCAAACAGCGGAATTTGGGTCGTCATCGTCGTTAAGGAGTCTGCGGAAACAGACTGCTATTTCATGGAACAGTTTTGTGACCTTACAAGATCTGCGATTTCTCCCGAATCTCCTGCTTGTTCCTCTATTCTCTCAACACTTCACTACCCCTTCAGAAAATTTACGACTCAAGGGTCAAAGTCGTTCATTCTTGTTTGCTCGCTTGCCAGTTAGTCTGCCGTTTAAGGCCAGCTCCACATTCCCACACACCGTCCGAGCGTCGACTCACTCAAGTACCGCCAGCACACAGCCAAAGAACCGCTCAAGCGGAATCTGTTAAGCAAACATTTATATAACGAAGCCCGCAGGAGAGGAGGTGCTAATTTAGAATAAATTCCACGCCAACGGTGCTGCGTGAGGTGTGAAGTCGCGTCTCCGACCTTTCCACTAATTACCTGCATCGTAACTCACGGCGGCAATCATGCGTTCCCAACTGGAAACAGAATTGAGTAACTGATATCACTACTTTCATTTTTCACGCCAGAATACACCGCCACAAGCGGCAACGAGCGGCTTCAATGGCGCGGCAGCACGATGCTCGTCTCAATTAGGGAAGAGATTCGGTTGTGTGGTGTGCGGAGGATAATGCGATCTGACGACGAGTTCGCGTGAAAGGAGTCCCGTTTTTGATAAGTTGGACTATTTGCGGTTGCGTTGTGTTGCGACAGATTCGGAACCACTCACGCAGCTCACTCTAATTTGAACCCATCAGCGTTTACCAGCACCTGCGTCTGATGTGAGGCAAGACCGCCATTTGCTCAGCCATTACCACCTCCCACGCCACTCGGCGACTGTCGTGGGGCCTTGAGACGGTGCATTTTACGCAAGGACACGCAACATTCCGAGCGATTTGTCTTCCGAAATCGTTACCTGAATGCGTTTCGGAAGTCAGAAGCGTTACCACGCGTCGCGACTGCGGTCGGGGAGCTTGCTGGGTGGATAATTTATCACCCAAGCTCTAAACTTTATAGCCCGTGGTCGTAAAAAGACAAAAACTATCCCATAATTAATTCGTTTTCTTGTTTCTTGTGTTTTGTGTGCGTCGTTTTTGTTTCTGATTGTCTCACGTCGTTATCGTGCGCTGTGCTCGCCCCTAAATGAGGTCAAAGCGTCGTGAGGAAGTGCAGAGACTCGTTCTGGCCAATGGGTGAGACTGTCTTATGTAAGGCGAGAGAGTTTGATGCGTGCCACATCTGGACACATGCACTAGAGATGCGTTCTCCAACCGAGAACCGTTCTGATGGCTCTGCCGTGAATTGAGACATGATGCGGGGGACACGAAAATGGCTTGTGAGATTGCTGTGAGATTGCGGGGGTTAATGGCGTCTGTGCGCTTCCCAGTGTGAGTTCCGTGGCGACCGTAAGTGTGCTGCAGGCACCAACGGCCAGCCACTAAGGTGACGTGTCTCGCTTTAGTCTTCAATGCATTGCGTTGGAATGAGGTTTGATTTCTGACACATTTCTGGGATTTTGGATGTCATTGTGGGGACGTTGGTTGGTAAACTGTCTTCAACTGTGTTCTTGGCTGTTTGGCGCGAGTCATTGTTCGGGAACGTGGTGAATGCGCCTTGAAACAAATTGCTTCCTCATGACTTTTTCCACATTTCCGCTATTTTGATGACGTTTGCTGGCCAAACCAGGTTTCTTGTGGTTCATTTAATGGCGCTCCGCTCGTAGGCTAGGCAGAGGAAATTGAAAGAAGCTCAAACCGACGCGCGACGGAAATCTGTGAGCACGGAACATAGCAGTATACACTTTTTAGAGAATTTTAATGGCAGGCGTAAACGAGCAGGTCACACACTTAGAATTGATCTCCACCCAGAATATGTTTAGATGACAACCCGGTGAATATCGATTGAACTTATTCACATTTTGCCTACTCAGGGAGCAAATCGACATCTGGAACCCGAAAATCACTAAAAAGGCTGCGTTCGATTCTGTTGCAGGCCAAAGTTGGGGTCTATTCCTCACACGTGACGGTGCAAAACCGTCTGCAGTTAGAATTTCAAGTTCTCTTGCTTCCTCCGCCCTTTTTTAATTTTTCTTAAACTGCCACTCAACCAAAAATGGCGTTTCTAAGTCGAAGAGAGATTGTAGGAAGCCTGGATCTTGAACCTTTAACATGATGAGGGACTCAGAAGAAATAAGGGGTGTCCCAACAAGAACGCAAGACTTAAATTTTAAATAAAACGCAGACATTTAAAAAAGGGGAATTCTTTATTATATTGTAAAGTAGACAGGATGAGGTTATGTGTGGAATAACACATCGGCCAGATGGCCACCACGGCTTTGCTGGCACATACGCGATCTTTTAATGAAATTTTCAATGACTGTTTTGCATAAATGCTGCGGTATTTCATTAATGAAGCATCCAATTTCCTCTTTTAAGACTTGAGTCGTCGTTGGCTTATTCGCATAAACCATCGACTTCAAAAAACCCCAAAGAAAAAAGTCCAATTGTGTTGATTCGCACGATCTAGACAGCCAATTCTGATCTCCAAAATGCGAATAACACAACCAGAAAATGACTGATGCAGCAATTGAATTGTTTCTCTGGCTTTATGAGACGTGTCGCCGTCTTGTTGACACCACATCCCCTTCACATTCATTTCTTCATTTCTTCTTCTTCTTCTTGTTGTGGCGCTACAGTCCGGGGTGGGTCTGGGCCTGAACCAACATGCCTCTCCAGCCAGCACGATCTTTCGCTAGCTGTCTCCAGTTGCGCACTCCAAGTTGTTTGAGGTCCTTCTCGACTTGTGTGCGCCACTTTAGTCTAGGTCGTCCTCTGTGGCGTTGTCCCAATGGCACGGATTCAAAGACTTTTCGGGTCGGAGCAGTGGTGTGCATACGCTCTACATGGCCTAGCCATCTTAGGCGTTGTATACGTAGACGCCTGACCAGGCGCATGTCGCTGTACAGCCTATAGAGTTCGTCATTTAATCTTCTCCTCAATTCAATTCAATTCAATTCATTTTATTTCATTTCTTCTCTTTATCTTACAATTTCTTTTATATCTGCAAAGCGAAAGTGGCTTGTCTGCAGAAGACTAGATACTACGTTATGTTATAATTTTTAAAAGTTGAAAATCGATTGATCAAAAAAGAATTAAAAAACAATTATAGCAATCATTAGGATAATATTTCATTTACTCGTTTATATAAATCTTTTTCAATTTTTTAACCATTTCAAGTTTTGGTAGATTTCGGTATTCTTGTGGTACTTCATTGAGAATCCCCGGGAGAGATACCTCTAGCGTCCTTCGGCCATACTCGTTCCAAAACCTCGGTACTTCGTACATCTGCCTTTGTCGCCTTCTTGTGTCGATATTCTGCTGCGTTTGAACTCGGTATGTGTTGTCATCTCCGTAATTTGCTAGCATTTCCAGATTGTGTATTTGTTGTATGTTGAGCAAACCTCTTGATTCGCTTGTATGTTGCTGTTCTTCTCTTCTATGCCCCGCCTTTAGTACCAATTTCTGCACTCTGCTGTTTATTTTTTTGAGTGGTTCCATCTGTGCTGCTCTTCCCCAAGCTAATATACCATATCTCAGATGGGACTCCACTAAGCCAAAGTAGCACTGCCTGAGGACAGCCGGTGTGCAATACTTACTTAGGTGAAAGAGTGCATACGAAGATTGGTAAAGTTTTTTCCTCATCGAGTCTATATGGTAGTTCCACTTAAAGTTGTAATCAACGATCAGCCCTAGGTACTTATACGTTGATACATTTTCCACAGTCTCATTTTCACTGTACTGCAAGCATCCATTTCTATGCAAACACTGTAAATCGTGAATTTGTATTTTAAGTTGTGTTTTGGGAATATGCGGTGGACGTATATGCATAGCTTTTGTTTTTAGCGCATTTATAATTAGCCCATGATCATGGCACCAGGCTGCAACTCTTTTGAAGTCTATTTGCATCATCCGTATAGCGTCTTCAACTCGTTTATGGTTAACTACTAACGCTGTGTCATCTGCATATGCATATCCCGTACTGTACATTAACACAGATAATAGATCATTTACATATATAATGAACAGATGCCATCAACGCAAACAGGACCAAAAATCGTACACAAAACTTTTCTCTCGAAGAGAGAATCTTGGTTAGCCTTTGCTAACGTCCAAGATTCCGCGCCATATAGTAGAACGGGAATGATCAAGCTGTTATATAAAGCGAGCTTAGTCCTTCGAGAGAGGGCTTTATTACTCAATTGCGTCTTGAGCCCAAAGAAACAGCGATTGGAAAGAGTGATTCTGGGTTTAGTTTTGGTGCTGATGTTGTTGTCTCTGTTTACCGCGGAGCCAAGGTAGACGAAGTCCTTAACTACCTCGAAGTTTCTGCTGCCTAGTGTGACGCTCTGTCCGAGACGTCGATGTTGGGTTTCCTTTCGTGATGACAGCATGTACTTTGTTTTGTCCTCATTAACCACCAGACCCATTCTAGCCGCCTCCGCTTCAATGACTGCATTAGCCTCATTCACGGTTCGCTGTGTTCGTCCAATCACGCCAATGTCATCAGCGTAAGCTAGCAATTGAACTGACTTTTGGAAGATCTTGCTTCTGGTTTTGGCTTGTGAATTACGCACAGTCTTCTCGAGGATGATGTTAAAGAAGTCACATGACAGTGCGTCGCCTTGTCTAAAACCTTTTTTGACATTGAAGGTCTCGGTGAGTTCGTTACCCACATTCACGGAGCAGCGAGGGTTCTCCATCCTCATCCTACACAATCTGACGGGAATGCAAAACTAGGCATGGAACTGTATAGCTCGTCTCTATGCACACTATCGTTTGCGGCCTTAAAATCGACGGAGAGGTGGTGAGTGTTGATTTACACTTCTTGGGTAATTTCCAGGATTTGCCGTAATGTGAAGATCTAGTCTATCGTGGACTTTCCTGGTCTGAAACCATACTGATAGGGACCTATCAGGTCAAGGACAAACGGTTTCAGACGCTCACGCAATACGGCAAAGAGGATTTTGTATGAGATGTTAAGGAGACTTATTCCTCGATAATTGGCGCAGTCAAAGTGGTCTCCTTTTTCTTGTTTCGCGGCGCTTGCTGACCCCTACACAAAGTCCCTTACAAATAGCTTCTGAGCTTAGGCGCGCTTCTTAACACGAGTGAGTGAATGTCCGTAAGACCAACTCATATGTCATCTGCAACAACATCAGAAACTGAGTTCAAGTCAACAGGTCACGGTTCATAAAGCCACATAGCCCCACCTACACTCAGCTTGTAATCTTCTCACTGTTACACTCACCAAACATTGCAAGGCAGTACAAAGCATTAATCTTTCTGCACCGATGCACCGCGGATCCCCAATGCCCCGAGATTAGTCAACCCATTCGACCATGGGCGGACGCGGAGCCTCCATTTCCCGGACCACCAAAAAAAAAGAACAAATCCCCCAAAGACAGTCAGTAGGTCATTGACTGGCGTGTCAGATGTCAATCAATCCAGGTGGATGCTGACGATTAACCGAGACCCCATCAGCTTAATCCAGATCAGAGCCGCCATCATCATCAGCCCGACCATCAAAAAATTGATTTAAATCCCCCAACGAACACGATTAACTTTCCATCCTCCCCCTGCCGCTGTCCCCGCTACCGCACTCGAGCTGTATTCAATCATCATCTCAACAGCAGCAGCAGCATAAATTAAGAAAACAAAAAAGGCCCAAAAAACTCAGCCAAACTCTCCTCCAACCTTCTTCTCCTCTGTCAAGAAACAGAAAACAACGGCGGTCGCCGACGGAGGAGTGCAGTGCGCAGACTAATTTCTCCCTCATTTCGGCTGCACCGACTTAAAGTCCGTGGCAAATGGAAATAATTACAAGAAATGAGAGGAAAACCTTTCTTAACGACCGCCCGGACGAGCGCACAGCAGCGCCCAGCACACCGGAGCACCCTCGTTCGCCCAACGGAAGGTTCATCGTGAGGTACACGAAATTGGTCTGCGAGCACCGCGACGTCGACGATGGGGAGAGGGCGGGTGTGGGAGAAATGTGAGAATGTTTTCCTCCATTGTCTTGAGTCGGGCTTTACGGATTTGAACACCTTTCGGGGGGGCGAACAATGAGGTCCGCAGTGGCGGCGGCGGGGCCCTCGTTGGAAAAAGACCGAACGTCGACCCGCGCGGGCAACGCCGTTACACTCAAGCAATCGCCTCCTCAGACGGTGGCGGCGGTCTAGAGGAGTTTCAGTTTCATTCAGAACTCGATCGCGACAAGACCTCCTCCACACCAATACAAGCCGACGCGATTGTGACGAAGCCTGCAGGATCGGCAATCACCAAGTCGTACTACAGGGCAAAGTTTTTGACAACGCGCCACGCGCGAATGAATCACGGTCTCTGAACACGCCTCCGCTCGACCTGGTGCGCGTTTCGCACTCGAGTGAGTTTCGAAACTCGGGGAAAATTAATTGAACGTGTCCACCGCGCTACCGGAAGACGATAATTGCCAGTGGCAGCGCGCAGTGATCGATGTGACGCAACAAACGGCAACCGATGCCGTTGCGGGTGTGTTCGCGAAATGTGTGTAACGTAGCAGTGGGCAGAGACGCGACGCCGCTTTCAGCATGATGTACTGCTCGAAGGACTGCGACTGCAGCCTTTGTCGCGAGCTGCGAGGATTCAAGCCACGACTCACTGAGCCGCGGCAGAGTTTCACCGGAAACGAGAATTTCATTCTCAAGCGATGTGATATCGGCGCTAAGACGGCAGCGGCGGCGGCGGTGGAGAGTTCAAAGCAGCAGACCGTCTCGCCAGAAACGGGCCCGGGTCCGAAGCACAAAGTGATTATCTACTTCGGTGATTCCATTAATAATCGACAGAACAATGATCGCTGCAGCGCTGGCGATGCCCAGCAGGGCAGTGGAGCTGGTGATGCGGAATTGAAAGACCTAGTGCACGCGAGTCGGCTGTGCGATGAGATCGTCTCGAAGAAATGTGAGTCCGATGGAACATCGTCGTCGACGTCGTCGTCGTCGGGCCAGGGCAGTGGCGGCTCAGAACTGCCGTCGTTTATCGAGAGTGTACACAACGGAGTAATAAACATACGAGTGCCGGGCAATTACAAAACAGCCAACGACCTGGTTGCTACAATGTCGACAAAAAATTGCAGGAACCTGACAGAGACTGCTGCAAAATCCACGTCGAACAGCTGGGATATCCGGTCGCAGAGTGAAGACTCTTTTGACTGGAGCTTTGTGCAAGAGTGGAGATCACGGTATGGGAGCAATTTTCTTGTCCGTCATTCTCAAATTAGACGTTTCAGGGATGCAAATTAAAGGTTCTCACAATCGACAGAGACCGTCAACTTCCGGATGGTTGTCCGGTTGGATGGTGGCTCAAAAGTACTAAAAACGTTTCGCTGACTGATTGTGTGAATCTGAGCTCCTCGCCTATGAAACGGAAATCGGAGGATGATACACACTGCTTCTCACTATCGAAACTGGTGAGCGACTAACACTCCAAGCCGAGTCGTGGACTTAACGCTTTTGGTGGAAACTTTGACTTGAAGACTCTCTTAGCCTGAGCAGTATTGTCCATTGACACGCTGGTTGACTTCGTGTGTGTGGTGGACAGATCCCGAGCACATACTTTTTGCTGCTCCTTTGCAGAATGATCCTTATCCCACATAACTTTCTAGTTACTGGTCAGCATTCCACTTCGAAATGATACACAGTCCAAGCTGACATTTGCGGCAAAGGATGAGTTTACACTGCCTTTTTACCAAGGAGTAGTGCATTCAATATTGGAGATAGGTCCACAATGACGTCTTAACTACTAGGAGATAAATTTGTCATCTGTTACAAATTGTCTTGGCATTTATTTTGTTTTGTCCTCTTTTAAGACTTGTCCTTTTCGCTTATTCTTCAGTCGGCGTTCAACTTCTTCTTCTTCTTCTTCTTCTTCTTCTTCTTCTTCTTCTTGTGGTGCTACAGTCCGCGGTGGACCTGGGCCTCAACCAACATGCCTCTCCAGCCAGCACGATCTTTCGCTAGCTGTCTCCAGTTACGCATTCCAAGTTGGTTGAGGTCCTTTTCCACTTGTGTGCGCCACTTCAGTCTAGGTCGTCCTCTGTTGCGTTGTCATAATGGCACGGATTCAAAGACTTTTCGGACCGGAGCAGTGGTTTCCAAACGCTCTACATGGCCTAACCATCTTAAGTGCTGTATCCGTAGACACTTGACCAGGCGCATATTCGCTGTACAGCCTATAGAGTTCGTCATTAAAACTTCTCCTCCAGATGCCATCAACGCAAACAGGACCAAAAATCGCACACAAAACTTTTCTCTCGAAGAGACTAAGAGCTTCCTCATCCGCCTTTGCTAAAGTCCAAGATTCCGCGCCATATAGTAGGACGGGGATGATCAAGCTGATATAAAAAGCGAGCTTAGTCCTTCGAGAGGGCTTTATTACTCAATTGCCTTTTGAGCACAAAGAAACAGTGATTGGCAAGAGTGGTTCTGCGTTTGATTTCGGTTGGGATCTTGTTGTCTCTGTTTACCGCGAAGCCGAGGCAGACGAAGTCCTTGACTACCTCGATGTTTCTGCTGCCTAGTGTGACGCTCTGTCTGAAACGTCGATGTTGGGTTTGCCTTCTTGATGACAGCATGTACTTTGTTTTGTCCTCATTAACCAGCAGACCCATTCCAGCCGCCTCCGCTTCAATGACTGCATACGCCTCATTCACGGCTCGCTGTGTTCGTCCAATCACGTCAATGTCATCAGCGTAAGCTAGCAATTGAACTGACTTCTAGAAGACCGTGCTTCTGGTGCTGACTTGTGAGTTCGATCTACTCGAGGATGATGTTGAAGAAGTCACATGACAGTGCGTCGCCTTGTCTAAAACCTTTTTTGACATTGAAGGTCTCGGTGAGTTCGTTACCAACCTTGAAGGAGCAGCGAGAGTTCTCCATCGTCAGCCTACACAATCTGAGGAGTTTGGTAGGAATGTCAAAACTAGACATGGCACTGTATAGCTCGTCTCTATGCATGCTGTCATATGAAGCCTTGAATAGGTGGTGAGTGTCAATTTGCATTTCTTGGGTCTTTTCCGGCGTTCAACTAGATGCCTTAAATTGAGACCAGGTTCGGGGCACGAGCCCTTCACCTTGTATGGGGTTGATTGGGTTTGGAGCGTGACCTTTCTATAACCTTTTATGCTCTCTGGAGTGGGAACGTCTCCTAACAACCTGGTCTAGTCGTCTGCTACTAGACCAGACAGACCAATACACTTAGCTCGACTCTGTCCCCTATACTAGGTTTTAAGCCATAGCTACAACGAAACTCCTACAACAGGGTCTACCGAATGGTCAACCTGGAATGTTTTTTTGTTTTTGTTATATCCATCCCAGAGGAACACAAAACACTACGTCCTCTAAGTGTTAACTCTCAGCATCGCTTTACACAGCAGATGCTTGCTGAGTGATTAGGGATCATCTACCGACTCGTATCGTCTTACAGATTACTTCAATAAATAATATTAATTGAAAACGATGCAAAAATCATGTTTTTAAATTTTAATCGTGACAAGCTAAAATCAAATTCGTTGCAAAGATCATTAAATGTATTCTTACACCTTGTAATACGTTCATTGCGACCATAATTGGTTCTATACCTTTTATCAAAAAGTAGGTCTCTCACCCGTAGAGATCTTTGGGCAGCATATATATTTATGAGAAAAAGTAATTCTGGTGAATTCAACTGATAATTAGTAATATCACGAACAAACATGGCTCACGTTGCCCTACGCCTGAAACTTAAGGTTTGCAAGCCAATTGTTCTGCATCTTTCAGCATAATTAGGAAGATCTTCAAAGGTATACAATTTTCGGAAAGCATATCTCGTGAAATTCTTTTGAACTCGTTCGAGTCTAAGTTCTTGATTATCGTAAGGTGAGTCCCAGACAGTGGATGCATATTCCAAATAGGGTCTTACTAACGAAACAAAGATGGTCTTTAAACTGGATATGTCGCGAAAATCTTTACTATTTCTTTTTAAAAATCCTAACATAGAATTAGACTTCGCAATGCTGTAATCACAATGTAGTGAGAAATCCAACTTTGGGTCGAATATTGCTCCAAGGTCTTTAACTTCTTCTAGGCGATCAAGTTTATGATTATTGATAGAATATCATAAACAATTGGAAAAGTTATTCTATGTGCCGTAAAAATTTTACATTTTGAAATGTTTAGATTTAGAGCATTATGTTTACACCATTCCGCTAGGGTATGTGACGTGGATGCCGCTACTGATGCGATCACAAACATTATTTCGTTGGGCATGAGGTCCTTCATTCCTCACAGAGTGAAGAGCATCAAGCCTAAGGCAAACGCGTGGTACGACTTGAGCTGCAAAGTGGCTATCAGGATGAGAGAGTTGAGTTTCCGGGATTATAAAGCCAACCGTTCTGAGGAAGCCCGGAAAAAGTTCAAACGGATCCGAAATGACTGTAATGACGTGTTAAATTCTCCTTTGACCAAAAGTTGAGGCAAAAAGTTCTTCAATGCCCCAAGGGTAGCAGAAGCTTTTGGTCTTTCGTATAAAACATAAGGAATTCAGCCTCGTCTTCGATCCCTACGGTCATTTGCAATGACATTCCAGCTGTCAGCTCTTTGGACAAAGCTAATCTGCTTGCTGCACACTTTGCAGCTAGCTCAACGCTGCCAGATAGCACTTTTTCCTCGCCTGTACTTGAGAGCGTAAATTTCTCCATGGGGCAAATCCATTTTCGCACTCGTACAGTAGCAAGAGTACTTAAAAATCTAAACATACACAAATCCGCTGGCCCGGATGGTATACCCCCTGTTCTTCTGAAGAGGTGTTCTTCTACGCTGGCAAGACCACTGCGTACACTTTTCTATCTGTCCTACTCTTCAGGGCTCTTCCCGAGTAAGTGGAAAACTGAATTTGTCCAGCCCGTCCCTAAAAAGGGCGAATGTTCGTCACCCACCTCCTACCGACCCATAGCACTAACGTCCCTTCTCTCCAAGGTCATGGAAACGCTGATAAACCGTCAGCTTATGAAATATCTTGAGTCCCGGACGCTTCTTAAGGTCCGGCAGTACGGCTTCCGAAGCAACCGTTCCACTGGTGATCTGATGGCATATCTCACTGAAAAGTGGAACCAATCTTTGCACAATGCAGGAGAAAGCAAAATTGTTGCGCTTGATATTTCAAAGGCATTTGACAGGATCTGGCACCAGGCTCTCTTGTCGAAAATACGTGCTTTTGGGATCGATGAGTCTCTTCTTCAATGGATTAGAAATTACCTTTCGAATCGTTCAATAAAAGTCGTTTTGGATGGATTCAAGTCTGATATTCACCATATTAATGCTGGTGTTCCCCAGGGCTCCATTTCGTCTCCGACACTCTTCCTCAATTTTATAAATGATCTCTTGTCTGCTACTTCTAATCCTATTCATTCCTTCGCTGATGACATTACCCTCAGCTTTTCATATTCGTTCCTTGGCTCACGTCCCTCCACTGCGGCCTTAGACTCGGAACGGTATGTTAAGCACATTTAATTCCGACCTTAATCGATTGGAGAAATAAGAATAGAGTGGAATTTAATGCTTCCAAAACACAGTGCTGTCTACTGTCGTTAAAGCGATTACAAAATAATCAGCCGTTATCCATGAGCGGCACTTGCGTTGTTGAAACTGAAAGACTTTCCATCCTCGGCATGTGTATCAACCCAACAATTAGTTGGAACGATCACATATTTGAGGTCGCCAAAAATGCTGCGAAATGTCTAGGCTTCCTTAAACGATGCAAGAAGTACTTCACCCCCTCTGATTTGGCTACAATATACAAGGCCTACATACGTCCAAAACTTGAGTATAACGCTCCTATTTGGTAAGGTGCTTCTAAATCCTCCCTGCACCTGCTAGATAGAATTCAAAAGCGAGCGATAACAACTAATAGGTGACAGTAATATTGCGAAGTCGATTGACTCGTTAGAACACCGACGTAATGTCGCGTCGTTGTCACTCTTTTATCGCTATTTTAACAAGAAATGCTCAGATGAATTAGCCAGTTGCATTCCTCCCCTTCAAGAATTCACCCGCAATACACGCCTCGCTAGGAGTGCCCACCAATTCACCCTCAAGCCCTCTTTCGGACGTACAGTCAAATTCAGAGACTCGTTCCTTAGCCGCACTACACGAATCTGGAATGCTTGTCCCAGCTCGATTTTTCCTCCTCATTAGAATCCACAGGTATTTAAAACCAATGTGCATCGGTACCTCCTCTCCTTCTCTTCCTCTATACCTTCGGCCCGTGCTGTGACTTAATTCGATCACTTAAGGGTACTCGCAGCCCCTTCTGCACCCGTCAATTATAAAAAAAAATGTATATCCGACTGAAACTTAATGCAATCGGCTATACTATTAATCGACAAAAATAATTTAAAGTCATCTGCGAATGTTAGAATTTCGCAGAATTTGAATATTTCATGATCATCGTTTATAAATAAAAGAAATAATAATGGGCCCAAGTGGCTACCCTGTGGCACGTCCCATGTTACCTTTATTACGCGAGAAATATAACTATCGACCCTAACCATTTGCTTCCTCTCCTTTAAATAAATGGAAAACTATTCTAGCATTGCTGAATGAATTCCCAGAGATTTAAATTTGTTTGAAAGCAAAGTGTAATGCACTTTATCAAATGCTTTCGAAAAGTCAGTATAAAATACATCAACTTGTAGGCGATGTTCTAAATTTGTAAATAAAGATAAGGTAGTAGAACATGACCTCGCATGAAGCCATGTTGCCTATTTGAAATAAGCTCTTTTACTAGAGTTCTTTTTTTTTCTTCTTCTTTTTCTTTTTTTTAGTGCCAGCTAGGGGTTCCCGACCTCCCATGAAGTCAGAATACAGCCTCTTGTTAACCAGGCAGATTTCTGGGTCTGGTGGTCGCCATCGCACCAAGAGGTCCTTGGTTCCATCAGTATTTCCATTGATAATAATAATAATTGTTGGCGCTACAGTCCAAAGGGGGACCAGGGCCTAGCTTGCTCATCAACTACTCGTGTTGTGCGCGCTACTGTTTTCTCACGAGTGGAATGTGGACCTACAGTTTTTGCCGACTCCGAACGGCGAAATTTGACAAGCTTTCTTAGACACTTATTACTTTGAGCGTTTGCTGCTGACAGCTCGAGAAAGGTGGTGCCATGAAAAATTTGAAATGTTCAGCCGGGAATCGAACCTAGACCTTGCGGCGTGTGAGCGTCGCACTTTACCTACTACGCCACGGCGCACAGTGGGGCAGAAATGGCCGTTTAACTGCGATAATTATAAGCCCTTTAGTTGAGTTAACCAAAATATATTTTTCTAAAGGATTTGGGTGTGCTGAATTCAAATCCGAAGTCAAAATAACTGTAACTGCTCAGGTTTCTGAAAGAACCGTTATAACATTTTAAAAATGGTACTTGTTTGGTAGTTTTTGCGAAGTGAGGGGTAGTAGGAGTGTCAAAACTAGACATGACACTGTATAGTTCATTCCTATACACTTTGCCATATGCGGCCTTAAAATTGAGGAATAAGTGGTGACTGTCGGTCTGCATGTCTTGGGTCTTTTCCAGAATACACTGCAAAATGAAGATCTGGTCAATTGGGGGCTTTCCTTACCTGGAACCACACTTGATAAGCATCTTTCAGATTGTTGACGAACGGTTTCAGACGCTCATACGGTAGAGATGATCTTGTAGACGATGTTGAGGAGGATGATCCTTCGGTTGTTGGTTCACTCAAAGGGGTATCCTGTCTTGAGGACCTAACTTATGGCAAATGGTGGACTTAAAGACTAACTTAAGGTACTTAAGCTCTGCAGCAAATGAACACAATTTTAGCTGCTTCTCACATTCAGAGGATCTCTTGTTAGACATCCTAAAAGCATCCTCCTGGTGATGCAGACTAACTGCTTGTACAGGACCCGATTTTTCCACTTAAACTTGTGCTTTGTTGTTGATATGCGATTATTTTTAGAACATCTCAGCTCGCCGTTTATTTATTTTTTATTCACACATGACTGTGAGGAACTGTCTCACACCTCCACACAAAATCGTTGTGGCAGCACCATCTTCAGAACAATCGCTTGCCCGACTAATCCCCACTTTCATCTTCTTTCTCCCTTTTTCTAGGCCATCAGGAAACACAAGAGTAGACATACTGCCATTCAACTCACAGTCCAATGCCCAGCTGGGAGCGAACATCACGTCTGGGAATTTGAATTCATGCGGAGTCACGTCCCCGTCGAGCTCTCAGCAGCCGGATCTGACCGCGTCCACGAACTGCGGCGGCGGGGGCCTGCCTTCCGGACGCATCCAGAGCCCAGCTGTCGCCACACCTGCACCGCGGATCTCGAAGGAAGTCGCGCAACGCTTGGCCGCAGCTGGAAATCAATCAGCCACTCATCACGAACCAGGCGACGGATACTCGCCCAACAGCAGCAAGTCTGTCTCGGCCAGCGGGAACGGCTTGGCAAGTGTAGCCGAGCGGGACCATCATCAGAAAGTCGGAAGCAACGTTGTCGGCGGCGGTAGTGGGTATCATCTGGGTCCGTCCAAGGCAATGCCACAGCGCTCAGTGGCCGGTCCCGCACGCTTGACCGCACAGAGCACCCCAGTGAAGTCGCAGCCGCCGATGATAAGCGGAAGCCTGTCGAACCAGAACAAGGAGAAAGTCGTAGACAATCTGCACTCATCGCAGAAGCCAAATCTGGGCACCAGGACCCACCATCACGAATTCAGAGGTCTGCAAAGGGTCCAGGAGTGCCACAGCTCTTCTGATGAGAACAGATCATCGGGACACGCAAGCATGTCGGACACGGGCGGCCATGGAAGCAGCTCGCCTGGTGGCGCACTGGGGCCGCTTCCCGAGGACCGATTGGCAGCGGGTGTCACAAATCGCAGCACACGCTCGAGGGCGAGCACGAACCACTCGCGTTCGAGGCACCGCGCTACGCCGGCGAAGGTGCCTTGGGGCGGCAGCGGACTTGAGGACATCAAGCTCGCCATACAGCAACTAACGATGCGCTCGCAGACAAGCACGAGCACCTACAGCAGCCTGAGTGCCGGCTCGGAGAGCTCGGAGCCAGCCCGGAGGCTGGGCCGGTACTCATCTCTGGAGACGGTCAACACGAATGTGACCAGTGCCGACGAGTTCGTGTGGGTGGATTCCCACAATCGCCTGGTAGAGTTGCAGCACCCACCCTGGAGCCAGCATTGTATCCTCCGGGTCATCCGAAATGGCCGTTGCAAGGAGAACGCCGAGCGTGTCTCAATCGAGGCGGTTCCCCGCCTGGGCTACTTGCTGCAGCGGGCCCTGGTGCGAATCGCAAGGGAAGTCCAGCGCTTGTCATCGAATCTTGGCCTCTGCTCCAAGCAGGAAGTGGCTGGCGCCTTTAAAGTTGTCCTTTGCCCCGGTCTGGCGGACTCGTGCATCAAGGCCTGCCTCCGGGCCGCGGCAATGTTCGCCGTGCCCGGTGAAAGCGCTCTGAAGCAAAGCAAGTCCTCGAGGGCAGGTTTGCAGCTGCCGGTGGGACGTTTCCACAGATGGATGGCGGATGCCAGACTCGGGAAGTTCATTCACGAGTACGCCGCGGTGTACCTCTGCGCCGGAATGGAGAACCTGCTGGAGGAGATTCTTCTGCAATGCTTCACCACGGAGACGACCACATCGCTCACAGCCACTGGCCTGGAGCACGCCATCGCCAGCTCAGGGGACCTCTGGGGGCTCCTGCAGCCATACGCTCATTTGAACGCGGGCCGTGTCGCCTCCGGGGCCCTGACCATGCCGCGATGGGCCAGCCAGTCATCCATCGGATCTGGCTCACATCAAAACTCTAGCGTCAACACAAATCTGGAACCCTGCCTCCTCACAACCTGCGTGGGCAGCATCACAGAGCTCAAGGATTTGGTGTCCAGGGCTCAGCAGAAATTCCAACACACAGCCTTTTCGAACTCGGCAATCACGGCGCTATTCTACTTCATGCGCTGCTCTCAGTTGGAGCACAACGAGGTTGGGAGCTCCAACAACTCGTCGGGCAACACACAGGAGCTCTGCTACGAGCGGGCCTACGTTGTTCTGCCGCCACTGGTCGAGTGGCTGAGGGTGTCCTCCGCTCACGCTGAATACCGAAACGCCACCATGATTGACAAGGACGACGTAATGCAAGCTGCGCGCCTCCTCCTGCCGGGAGTAGACTGCCCCACCCGAGCGGTGGCCCACGACGAGGAGCTGCCGTCAAAGAAGACTCACTTTGGTCACAGCACAGCAGCTGTTAACACCAGCGCAACAGAGGACATCGCAGACATGGGCCGCAGGGCCACTCTGGCGCTGGCCTTCAAATTAATGTTGACCGGCAGAGCCGACCTCCTGGCGCAGGCCTCCACCCTGCTGCCGCCTACCACACGGTACGACACCCTGAACCACGTCGGCATGACCGCGCTGATGATTGCCAGCATACGGAATGACGAAATCGCCATCCAGGCCCTCCTCGACGCGGGCTGCGATCCAAACATCGAAGTGCCAGCAGTTGGGTCCGCAGGCTGCCCTGCAATCCACCCCGACACACAGCACTGGACCGCGGTCACCTTCGCCGCATGCAAGTCCAACTTCCAGGCCCTGCGCATGCTGCTCGACCGAGGGGGTAAAGTTGAAGGTGGCGCCCGTCTGAGTGAGGACAAGTCCACACTAACGCCCCTGCAAGTGGCATGCGGCTCTGGTAACTTGGAAGTCGTGTCGTTGCTCTTGGCCCACGGGGCACACGCGTTCCTGTCGACGCAGCAGAAGGACTCCATGTGCTTCGCGAACTCCGCCCAGCGGGGCTGTTACTGTGCAATATCTGTGGCAGCGGCACATGGTCAACGGGCCTGTCTGAGGAAGCTCCTTTCGCACCCGCTGGCACCCGGCAGTCGGGAGGTGCTCTCCCTTGAGGAAATGCTGGCCGAGGGCGACAACAGCGCCCGCCCTGGGGCAGACCGCCAGCAAGACGTGCCGCCCAGCCTCAACAAGACGCAAATCAAGAGCCTCCAGGAGGCCATGTACCACAGCGCCGAGAACAATCATTTAGGTAAGTTGCCTGCATGCCCAAAGAGCATCATTTCACACCAGGCTCCTTTCAGACATAACCGTGGAACTGCGCGCCCTGGGCGTCCCATGGACCCTCCACTGCTGGATGCACGCTCTCGCCGCAGCCCACGAGCTTCGGCTGGATGCAGTCATCGACCAGTTGCTTCAGGACTTCCTCCAGGTCTGCCCGGACGACTATAGCCCGCAGTTCGTCTCCGAATGCCTGCCGCTGCTCTTCAACATCTTCCGCTACAGCAAGAACGAGGGAACTACCCTGCTGCTGGCTGACATATTCGCCACCTGCTTCGGCTGGGAGGCAATCAAGTCGATCAAGGAGCCAGTGCTTCAGCCGGTAAACAGTTCCAGGATCGACCCAAAGTTCGTCAACAATCCCGAACTGAGTGACGTAACCTTCAGGTAAGCCTTCCAATGATTCTGTTTTCTTTCTCCGACCGCGTGCTTTCCTGATTCCAGAGTCGAAGGCAAGGTCTTCTACGGCCACAAGATCGTCCTGGTCACAGCCTCACCACGCTTCCAGAACATGCTCAGTTCGAAATTGAGTGACGGCAACGCGCCGACCGTTCAGATCAACGACATCCGCTACCACATCTTCCAGCTGGTCATGCAGTACCTCTACAGCGGAGGCTGCAACAACCTCGAGGTCTCGCATAACGACGTCCTCGAGCTAATGGCTGCTGCAAGCTTCTTCCAGCTGGAGGGCCTGCTCCGCTACACCGAAGCCCGCTGCTCCGAGATGATCGACATCGACAACGTCGTCGCAATGTACATACATGCCAAGGTAACCCTTGGTCCATCGCTCCGTGCCCCCCCACTAACCCATCTCCTTGCAGGTCTACAACGCCAATAAACTAATGGAATACTGCCAGGGATTCCTGCTGCAGAACATGGTCGCCCTGCTGACATACGATGACTCCGTGAAGCGGCTGCTATTCGCAAAGAAGATCCCCAACCACGACGTCCTCACCGGACTGCTGATGACCCTGCAGGCGCGCATCAAGAACCGCAAGCCGGGCTCATCGAACTTTTCCCGGCCGCAGATCAGCTCACCGCCAGCTGCCCTCAAGTCCCCCCCGACGGGAGCCAAGAAGTGAGCGCCCGCCGCCCATGTATTGCTAGACATAAGAGAAAGTACCTACTTCTTTATTTTTGTATTTTTTTAACTTCTAGTTTCATTCGAGATACTTTAGGCCTACGGTTAGATCCTTTTGTGTTTCTTTTTCTTTGTGTCGAAACGCAAGAGGCGTCCGTTATTTTATTGTACATTTAAACACTAAGCAAATATTTACACACTTAATATATTTAATAGTCGAAATCAATAAAGCGAGGAAGAGTGCGTGTTTCAAGAGACGCCTGGTGCGTTCTGCGTTTTTGTGAGTGAAGGGAGATGTGCACTCTAGTTTCGGCCTCATACACATGGACTGAAGGTGGTGAACAGAAAGGGACAAAGCTGTGCTCCGCGTGGAATGTCATTGTGTTTCCTAGCCTGAGTGGATACTTATTGAGAATGGAGTTGGAAATTAAGGGCCCATGGCTTGGAAACAAAGGCAACTAAGGCTATGCACTATTAGACAGTGTTCTTTCAAGCGGATTGGCAGCTCTAAACAAAGCTTCGGGAAGTTAAGAAAATACGCCAACGGTGAAAGATCGGTTTTTGTTACTGTACAGACGCTGCAATGTGGTCACGCTCAAAACAATGTGAATCCAGCTACAGAAAAAAATATGGCGGAAATTCGTGGGAGCTGTGAACTTAGAGCACTCAAAACAAAACAAACGAGTGATGGAAAAACGATTTTTAAAGGCTAGTGTTCGTTCTCAAGAAATCATACGTTTAGTCATGCATGCTTTGGAGATACCCCAGTCAGAGTGGCAAAACTGCCTCGACAATTCGTTCAAACGCATGCAAAGGTGTATAGATCTTGATGGGGAATATTTTGAAAAACAAAAGAGCTATTTTCGATGATATATATTTGGTTTTTTGTTCTCTTATCCCGAAATATTAAAGGCAACCCTCATAAGTGCGTCCACTTTCCACATTGAATCTGGCTTATGGTTCAAGTATTTGACTTCAACTGTAACCGCCGTGGCGTAGTAGGAAGAGTGCGACGCTCACACGCCGAAGGGTCTAGGTTCGATTCCCAGCTCAACACCAATTTTTCGAATTTTTCACGGCTCTTTCGAGCTGTCAGCAGCAAACACTCAAAGTAATAACTGTCTAAGAAAGCCTCTCGAATTTCTCCGTTCGGAGTCGGCAAAAAACTGTAGGTCCCTTCTACTCGTGAGAGACCAGTGGCGCGCACAACACGAGTAGTTGATGAGCAAGCTAGGCCCTGGTCCCCCTTTGGACTGTAGCGCCAACAATTATTATTATTTGACATTAACTCCCATTTTTCACTGCAAGGGATGTTAATTGTTCAACGTTCGGAATCGGTAAAGCTTTAGGCCCTCTCTCCTCTCAAGATTTAAGATCAGGCCTTGATGATATAAAATTTCAAACACACTTTATTCGGATTGTGAATGGATGAATGAATGTTGATTGCAATGGAGAAGAGGTTTCGACTTACCGATGGACTCGAGAGTGTCCTGTGGGACATTTGACGTGTGCTCATCCGAAACCCTTTCAAAGCCTATTTTGCAAACACACTCGTACTCAGATAACAAGGCTGAATCAAGAAAAACTCATCAAATTTGGATTTAAGGAAAGCCGTGTTTTTGTTGGCGACACAAAGTCAACTGCCTCAGAGTCTTCTGACTAACAGGCCGGATGGTTTTTCCAGTACTCTGCAGAGAATGAATGACCAATGTCTGGACTGCCATTAAGTCCAGTGCAACTGCTGGGCTGGTGATGAGTTCATGATTCGGCCTAAATGGGAAACTGCTGCATTTGAAGACAAATTTTTAAAAAGATTCTCGTTTCAAATACTTGCCAAAAGTTGATTGGGAATCATTGTAGACACAGAGAAAAGATAAGATTTCACTTCAGGGATGAATGAGACGTCTGCCTCAGTCTTAACTGAAGGCAGCATGGTGGTGTTCAAGGCTCTCCTAAAAAGGCTCCTTAAGAATAATTCAAGCAAACAACAAAGAACAGAGAAAACAACAAGATTCTCAACAAACTGTAATTTCGAAAACTGCATCGCTCTAGCTTCGAAGGCCTGATCATCATCCAGTCGTGGGAAGCAAATAATATCAAACTATAATCAAATGAGGAGAAATCAACAAACCCTCATTTTAGCATCCCCATGCAGTTTTCCAATCCAAACAACAACCCCGCGGCCATCATGTGATCCAAACACACCGATCCCGCAGCCAAGCCATGTCTGTATGACTTCGTGTGATTCCTTGCCAAAGCAATAGCAGTTTCCAAAACAGAAAGAAAACGCAAACAATTAACAAAATCTCCTTCGGTTGAGAACAAATTAAATTTATTTTTGTACTCCCAGCAGACGTGCTGATTCCATTGATTTACCGAACACTCGAACCGTAGGAGGGCAGCCGATCACCATCGGCACCCACATAGCAACCGATACGCAGCGCGCACCCGACCGAAAATCGAATTCAAATCGAAAACTGCAGAATCCTGCCCGCATCCGCCGCGGCGCGCAGGAAACAAACAGAACTACAACTAATTGTCTGTTTATGCTAGTGGATCAGTAAATTATGAAAACGAAGCAGAAAATAACCTGCAACGGTGTGGGTGGATCGCCTTGCACCCGCCCTGTCCAGATGCCAGCTCATGGAGGAGACGTGACCAAACTGTGCATCCAGCCAGTCGAAATCGATTCTGAGTGGATTCGGATTGAAAGCAAAGAACTTTCTGGGGCGGACTGCTGCCTCTCGGCGCCTCTCCGTCACTCGGTGCGAGGCTGTCTTTCAATTAATTCGAGTACGAAATGTTTATTTTGCATTGGCCCACGGCCAACCAATAAAATACTGCTAAATTTAAAAATGCCGAAAAATTTGGAAAACGCTTCGGCTACTACTGCGCCGCGCCACGATGCTGGGTTGCGCCGTGCGGAACGTATTGAAAGGAATTCGAATTTGATTTTATGGATTTTCAGCGAAAATTCCCTGGATGTGTGTACCTTTGGAGAGACATTACCGCAGTTCGAGCAGCTCCGAACACAGGCGGCCGGCCAATGCATACCAAGAATTCTTTCGCTGGTTCATGGTGGCAATTTGTCAATTTGGACTTGAAAGAGTTTCTCTCATTGACACCTAATTAGACACAGATCCGCATTTGTGTATCCGCAACCGATTAATCAATTTAATTAACGCCGGAGCGGTGGTGAGTGAAAGTGATTTGCTGTCGGTTGTGACGGAGAACTGTCGGCTTGTGGAGGAGACTTCTGAAAAATGGCTTCATTGGGAGCGACTAAGCTCCATCTAGGAAACTTTCGGTTTTGTTGTATGTTTGGTCACTCCAAGTGGCTGTATGTGTGGAACAAAAGTTAATTCCTCGTTGGCAGGCTTCAGAACAGAGGATCGCTGTGACAGCTTTCATAATCTAGCAGGATTGACAGTTTATACCGGAAATATTTTTAAAGTAGCAGCTGTCAAATCAGCTGTCACTTACTCAGTCTGTTCTGCAAACTGTTCATGGAGAAATGCAAACTCAAAGCAACAGGCGGAAACGACAGGATGTCTTTTTGTCAGAATGTGCGTTGTGTGCATTTTAGGTTCCCATAGGTGCCTTTTTATTTTCATCGTGGTGTTCATCAACTACTCCGCTTCCAATAATAATAATAATTGCTTGGCGCGACAGTCCACAGGGGGCTCAGGGCCTAGCTTGCTCATCAACTACTCGTGTTGTGCGCGCCACTGGTCTCTCACGAGTAGAAGGGACCTACAGTTTCTTGCCGACTCCGAACGGGGAAAATTAAGAAGCTTTCTTAGACAGTTATTACTTTGAGTGTTTGCTGCTGACAGCTCGAAAGAGGTGGTGCCGTGAAAAATTCGAAAAATTGGTGTTGAGCTGGGAATCGAACCTAGACCCTTCGGCGTCACACTCTACCCACTACGCCACGACGACCGCTTCTTTTCTCTGCTCCCCATTTAATATTCGATCGTTCGACAAGTATGATCCTGAAAGAAACCCCAAATAATCAAAATCTTCAATCACACACAATCTCTCGACCTCACGTCATTGGGGGTTCAATCTTTATAAACACAGATGGGCCGGCTAAGAAACATAAGCATCTGTTCTTGCAGACAAATTTCAATCAAAAGCCTTGGAGATCACAACATTCAATTCAACACTTCCCTCAAACAACGCCACTCTGCCAATGATCTAACCAAGTAATTCAAAATTTAGCCACATGGATGCAGCGTTTCAGTTTAGTGGAAGTCTGAAGCCGTAATTCGGATACCAAAATTTTGCGCGAGAGCGACACGCTCTCTATTGCCTAATCTACGGTATTGCTTTCGACTCTTTGCACCTTATCCCTGGTTAGCGGATAGCTACAGTTATAGGATAATTCACAAAACAATATAATCTAGGGTGAGCTCTTGAATTGCACTCCCCGATCTTAAATTTGTGTTGCCAATTTTTAGAGTTTGACTCTGTGAATGTGTTTGATTCTCGAATACCATATGAATCCGATATTTTGACGCGTGCTGTAAGCGAGACACTATAATACGAATACGAGTATATCCATGATTCGTCACCAGATATGACCCTTTTAAGCTCATTTTTCTTGTGAGTCAGTTATGGAGGGACGGCGGCGCGCTATTAATGGCGCGATAGCTGTGGACCAATTAACCAGTGTTTATTGGACGTTGAGTTTATCACTCATAAATACTTAGCTTTGGGGTCTTCGGCCCGGCTTCGACGATGGCAGCAATGGGTGCTGTCGGTAAGCAGGCCAAGTTATTTACTTGCTGTGGAACTACTGTCCGGGGTGGACTTGGGTCTATCAACCTGCCTTTCCAGCCAGCACGATCTTTTGTCAGCGGCCTCCAGTTGCGCAGTCTAAGAAGGATGAGGTCTCTCTCTACTAGTGCGTTATTCCAATGGCTCTGATAAGAAGAGGGGGCCGGAGCAGTGATGTCCATACACTCTACATGGCCAAGCCATCTTAAGCGTTGCATTTGAAGACAACGAGCCAGGCGCATGCCCCTGTACAGCCCATAGAGTTCGTCGTTAAATCTTCTGCTCCACATGCCATCAACGCAAACAGGACGAAAAAATGCTCGCAAAACTTTACTCTCGAAAGGACTAAGAGCTTCCTCATCCGCTTTTATCAACGTACAGATTTCCACAGCATAAAGTAGGACTGCGACGATCAAGCTGTTATATAAAGCGGGCTTAGTCCTTCGAGAGAGAGCTTTATTGCTCAATTGCTCCGTGAGCCCAAAGAAACAGCGATTGGCAAGAGTGGATCTGCGTTTGATTTCGGTACTTGCGTTGTTGTCCCTATTTAGCGCAGAGTGGAGGTAGACGAAGTCCTTGACTACCTCGAAGTTTCTGCTGCCTAGTGTGACGCTCCGTCCGAGACGTCGATGTTGTGTGTCCTTCCTTGATGACAGCATGTACTTCGTTTTGTCCTCATTAACCACCAGATCCATTTTAGCCGCTTCCGCTTCAATGCCAGCAAACGCTTCACAGAAGCATCTGTCCAATCACGTCAATGTCATCGGCGTGAGCTAGCTATTGAACTGACTTTTGGAAGATTGTGCCTCTGGTGTTAGCTTCGTTTCTCTCATAATTGTTGGCGCGGCAGTCCACAGGCGGACCAGGGCCTAGCTTGCTCATCAACTACTCGTGTTGTGCGCGCTACTATTCTCTCACGAGTAGAAGGGACCTACAGTTTTTTGCCGACTCCGAACGGAGAAATTCGAGAGGCTTTCTTAGACAGTTATTACTTTGAGTGTTTGCTCGAAAGAGGTGGTGCCGTGAAAAATTCGAAAAATTGGTGTTGAGCTGGGAATTGAACCTAGACCCTACGCCACGGCGACCGCTTCTTTTCTTTGCTCCCCATTTAATATTCGATCGTTCAACAAGTATGATCCTGAAAGAAACCCAAAATAATCAAAATCTTGAATCACACACAAGGTGAAGTTGATGGTTTGGACAATTTTGGCTGCGACATATCGATGCACGAAAAAGATAAACAGATTGCTTTTTGCCGTTTTCTGCAATATGTCTGTCACATCTGCATACAATACCTTCGTAATTTCCAAAAAATCAATTCCAATATAAATGTTGCGAAAAAGAGTCTCAGAAGACTATGTTTGATTGAACTTGGTTTACGTTTCGAGTTCCACATGACGAGCAACGGAAAAGTATGCCGCTAGGTGCAAATGTGCTATCTCTTGCTTCAGAAATCAGATGCCATCAACAGATGTTGAAGTTTAAGCATCCACCGTAATCAAAAATACCTCAAGTGAAATAATTGCCACTAATTTATCAATCTTTCACCAACTGAACTGACTAGTGGCCGGACTTGTTTCTTGCGTTAATAAGGAGCTTATTTGAATGGACGAAATGGATTCTTGAACAGGTGGCTCGTAGATTGAATGGCTGTTTCTCTTGAGCTAGTTCCGCTGTCGTCTGGTGACTTGGTCTGTCCTCTGCAGCTTCGTCACACAAAATATACCAGAACGAGGGACGGAAAAAGGCATCCGAACAAACTGTATTTTATGGTTTGATGAATGAACGAAGTTTATGGTTTTTTGAAATGGTGCGATGTGGGTAGTGCTGGCAGTCCGTCATGGGATTTGGGGACTTTCATCTATTTCTGAAGTAACTCAACGTCCTCGTTTCCATTACTCAGGAAATCCTCAGCAACAACTGGCAAGATGTTCTTTTCGTAATATTTGTTTGCAGGAATAAATGCTTTGCACATTTCACTGGTTGTTATGTCTAGCGAAGAGGTGGTCATTGTATCTTGTTTCAAAATATAACTCTGCTGTTGTTGGTCACCTTGTTGAAGGTGGTCAGTGAGCGCCTCTTGTGTTATAGTGAAGGCTATCTGGTCACAGTTCTCTATCTATCTATCTAGTCAGACTAAATAAGTTTTATCCGCAAGCATAGTTGTTTTAACAGGTCGAAGTTTATTTAGAATACAAGTCTCCACACTCGGCATACCTCACAGGGACTTCTGCCAAAATTGAAGAGACAGGAAATTTTGTTATTTTCTCCGCAACTGCTGTACCAACACAATAAGGCAGTTGGGGGAATTCTTTTTCGATAACTCTGGTGAGTTCAGTGCCGGAACTACCAAAGGGGGTTTGAATATACCCAATGGTGGTCAACTTGTGATGCCCTCGCTGGCAACCAGCCGGTCAACCTAACTATCTTTCATCTATCAACCTAACTATCTTTATGATTATAGATGGACTGTATGTCCAAATTAGCTAACCATCCTCTTTAAGCATGGGTCCGTCACTATATCGCCGTAAAAGAATTTTGAAATCAGCACTTACAATCACTGCTATTCTAAGGCCATCTTTACATGAAGTCTGCAACAAGTCTAGTCCCACATACAACATGTAGGATCATAGAGAAATAACACTACCACTATATCATATATACGTATAAAAGATTTTCAAATATTCGGTCTTTTTGTCTTTTAAATTTTCCGGCTGTGTATAAAGCGAGAGGGCTTATCTGGCAATGCTATACATCATTTGAAAGATCTTGACATAACGACCCTATGCCTGATTAGTTTGGATATTGCGTTCAACAATTATAGACGTATAAACATAGAGTTCACTATCGCCGAAATTCGCGCTATTTTAAAGTTTTCCTTCGTTAAAGGCAAATTCTAGAGAAACGTTCCGTGAGATTAATGGTGTTTTGGGGGATGGTATTTTATCACTTCGAACCGCGGAGGAATGGTTTCGATGATTCAGAGCCGGTGAAAACGACACCATGGATAAGCCAGCCGGTGGAAGACCTTTGACGACGAATACCGATCAAATCATGGAAATCATACAGTTAGACCGGCATGTGGCACTTCGTGACATCGAATAGGAGATGGAAGTTCGTCACCAAATCAATTTTAACCATCTGCAGAAGGCTGGATGCAACAAAAGGCTTAATGTTTGGGTGCCGCATGCTTTGCCGCAAAAAAAAACTTGTGGATCGAATCAACACATGCGATATGCTGCTGAAGCGGAAAGAACTCGATCCATTTTTGAAGCAGATAGTGACTGGCGACGAAAAATGGATCACATACGACAATATCAAGGGAAAACGGTCGTGGTTGAAGGCCCTTGAATAGTCCCAAACAGTGGCATAGCCGGGATTGACGACCAGAAAGGTTGTGCTGTGTGTTTGGTGGGATTGGAAGGGATGGGCTGCTCCTAGGCCCAGGCGCTTAATTTTACCATCTACAGCGGACAACTGGACGGCTTGAAGCAGGCGATCGACCAAAAGCGTTCGGAATTGGCCAACAGAAAGGGTGTAGTGTTCCACCAGGAAAACGCCAGACCACACACTTTGTTGATGACCGTCAGAAGCTACGGGAGCTCGGATGGAAAGTTTTATCGCATCCACCATAAAGCTCGGACATGGCGCCAAGTCATTACCACCTGTTCCTGTCCATGGCGAACGCCCTTGGTGGTGCGAAGTTGAATTCAAAAGAGGCTTGTTAAAAGTGGCTGTCCGAGTTCTTCGAAAATATGGAGGGGGCTTCTACGAGATGGGCATTATGACCTTGCCGTCTAGATGAAAACAGATTATCGAATAAAACGGCGCATATTTTTGAACTATATCCGATCACTGTAACACTTTTTTTGAAGCCTTGATTGAAGAGCAAAAACGTAGAAGGGAGATATTGACAACCTTATATCCAATATTACTCGCTCTTCTTTATACAATTACGGAACGCATTTAGGGTTATGTCCAGTGTGGACTTACACATTATATACATGCCAAGTTTCAGCATAGGCAGTGATTCACAATTTCAAACTGTATTTAGCTGGCTTGTTTGTTTTATATAAATGGTGGTAAAAGTTATTCAGTTACCAACACAATTCAATATTCGACCCATTTAAAAATACTGTAGATTTTTGAGCTATTGGGATGGAAAGTTAGTGCTTGCAGAGTTCACTTATAGATGGTTTTAGTTGAATTTTAAGACTGACAAAATCGAAATTTCAAACACATTTTGTTATTTGATAGTTGATGCTTAAACTGTGAATCAGTAAAAAAAAAATGTGTGTCTGTTGAAAAATGAAAAAACAAAACGAACATTTCCGTCATATTTTGTTTTTTTATTTCCGAAAAGGAAAGAAAAAGCGCATCGCAAGCTCACAACAAGCTTTGTGCTGTTTATTTTGACTAAGAACAGCATTCTCAAAATTGATTCGCCAAATTTTCTTCTGGTGATCTTGCACTCACAGATGAAAAACGCAACGCTTACGGATGACGACTATCGTGCGACGTTCTCGAATTGAAACGAGAGTTTCGCATCGCGCAAGAAAAAAAACGATATCTAAAAAACAACAAAAACAAGTTCTCAAAACTACCAATCGCTATCGTCCTGATGATCGGATTTTGACGATAGCTATTTCACTCACGTTTTGTATTGCGTTCACATGCAAGTAATGCAAATTTGAAGAAAAATTAAGATAAAAATATGATTAGTAATTACAAAATGTTTTGATTTGTCCTCAGCTTACGCAAGTATGTTTGTACATTTAAAATTATTTTAAAAAAATGTTCCCTGAAATCCTCATACATTTTTTGAGCTTCACATTTGTTCATTCGTAATGTGTACACACACAACAAAACAATAAATAACTATCAGGCAGTCGTTATTCATTGTTTGGTTGTGCGTGTACAATTCTGACAAGAGATATGTTGCGTTCAGGAGCGCTCAAACTGTGTATAAAATAAACGAATCGTATAATACGATAGCGGTTGGGCAATGCGATGTGATGAAATTATTGACGATATCGTCTAGTTGGATCATCCGAACGATAGTCGCTTGAAAAGTTACGTAATTGCAGCCCTGGTCGTCCAGTGTAAGTTGATGACTAAATTAAAGCAATAATCGATTCAAATCGTTACTGTACAACATGTGAGACTGCAGAGAAGCTTCAAGTATAGCATACATGTATTGAAAATCGTTTTTGCCATGTACGAAAACTCGACTGAAAGAACAACATTTAACAGAACGCCATATCATTTGCGATTTGTTAAAGAAACGTAATGAAAACGATATATATTCGGTGCCCCGTCTACTGCTTGTACGGGAGAAAGCATCAAAGAAGTCAAAAAACTTGTTTATGAGGATGCCCGAATAATGGTATAAATGATGGAAGAGATCACCAAGCTTTCAACTTGCACCATTTACACCATTCTTCATGACCATTATAACCTTTCAAAGGTCAGTGCACGGTGGGTGCCACGAATACTCACAGCGGCTCAGAAAAAAGTGAGAATCCCAATCTTTAGAGAGCTTTTGAAGATGTGTAGTGAGAACGCGGACGGTCTTATGGATCAAATTGTTACTGGGGACGAAACATGGGTTCACCATTATGACCCTGAAAGCAAACAAGGGAACCTGCCTTTCCTTCGTCGGCTTTTTGGGTTACTCTTGATTTTCAATTAAACTAGGTTATTTCATTGTTATTATCCCTGATGAAGGCAGCAATCCCTGCCGAAACGTTGGGGTAATAACAATGAAATAACCTAGTTTCATTGAAAATCAACAGTGACCAAAAAAGCCGACGAAGGAAAGACAGTTTCCCCTGCACATTAAAAAACGAACAGACCCCCCGAAGAAGTTCAAAGTCACTCCAGACTCAAAAGGGAATTGTGCTCATTGAGTACACCATCAACGCCACATTCTACGCTTCCACTTTGCATAATTTGCGGGAGGAAATTAAAAAGAAAAGACGGGGTAAACTCGCAGCGGGTGTGTTGCGTCTTCATGACAACGCTCCTGTTCCAAGGCTGCTGCGCGTGATTGTGGTTTCGAAGAAATCCAACACTCACCCTATAGTCCAAACGTTGCCCCTAGTGATAATTTCCTGTTTCCAGATTTAATAAAATATCTTCGTGGAAAAAGATTTTCGGATGATGAAGAACTCAAGTCGGCAATAAATGGGTATTTTGTTTAAAGGGTTTTTTAAAGTGTTAAAAAAGCTTATCTCAAGGTATAATATGTAACATGATGTTACGGGAGATTATATTGAAAAATGAAAACAATTTAAATTGAATTCGCATTGTCCGTCACATCGATACCGAGTATATATTGAACGACCCTCGTAGTCCTGACCTTGCATCACCTGATTACTTTTTATTTCGATCTTCTTCTCCTTCTTCTTGTGGCGCTACAGTCCGGGGTGGACCTGGGCCTTAACCAACATGCATCTCCAGCCAGCACGATCTTTCGCCAGCTGTCTCCAGTTGCGCACTCCAAGTTGGTTGAGGTCCTTCTCGACTTGTGTGCGCCACTTTAGTCTAGGTCGTCCTCTGTTGCGTTGTCCCAATGGCACGGATTCAAAGACCTTTCGGGCCGGGGCAGTGGTGTTCATACGCTCTACATGACCTAGCCATCTTAAGCGTCTTAAGCATCTTATCCGTAGACGCTTGACCAGGTGCATGTCGCTGTACAGCCCATAGAGTTCGTCATTAAATCTTCTCCTCCAGATGCCATCAACGCAAACAGGACCAAAAATCGTACGCAAAACTTTTCTCTCGAATGGACTAAGGGCTTTCTCATCTGCCTTTGCTAACGTCCAAGATTCCGCGCCATATAGTAGGAAGGGAATGATCAAGGTGTTATATAAAGCGAGCTTAGTCCTTCGGGAGAGGGCATTATTACTCAATTGCCTCTTGAGCCCAAAGAAACAGCGGTTGGCAAGAGTGATTCTGCGTTTGATTTCGGTACTGATGTTGTTGTCCCTATTTACCGCGGAGCCTTGGAAAACGAAGTCCTTGATTTCCTCAAAGTTTCTGCTGCATAGTTTGACGCTCTGTCTGAGACGTCGATGTTGTGTGTCCTTCCTTGATGACAGCATGCACTTAGTTTTGCCCTCATTTACCGCCATACCCATTTTAGCCGCTTCCGATTCAATGTCAGCAAACGCCTCATTGACGGCACGCTATGTTCGTCCAATCACGTCAATGTCATCAGCGTATGCTAGCAATTGAACTGACTTCTGGAAGATCGTGCATCTGGTGTTGACTTGTGAGTTACGCACGGTCTTCTCGAGGACGATGTTAAAGAAGTCACATAACAGTGCGTAGCCTTGTCTAAAACCTCGGTGTCTTCGGTCAGTTCGTTACCGACCTTGACGGAGCAGCGAGATTTCTCCATCGTCGCCCTACATAATCTGACGAGTTTGGTAGGAGTGCCAAAACTAGACAAGGAACTGTATAGCTCTGTATAGCCTTAAGATCGACGAAGCGGTAGTGAGTGCCGATTTGCACTTTTGGGGCCTTTTCCATGATCTGCCGTAAAGTGAAGATCTGGTCATCCTGCACGACAACACATCCGGCAACGCACTATGGCTGTTGGACTTCGCCTCGGGGTGGAACCTCTCTGTGGCTAGCACGCGGTGCCCACACCTGAACATTCGCAGAGGGACCTGGTGATCAGTCCACTGTCTACCAGATTAGACACGTTGCGGTCGACGTTAGACACTCCTCCAGTATTCTCGATGTCCGAATTTTCTGAGGTGCCAACATCGACCTACCAGGTCATGGACAAACGGCAGAGAGGATCTTATATGCGATCTTAAGGAGACTGATCCTCGATAATTGGCGCAGTCAAAGGGGTTTCCCTTCTTGTGGACAGGGCAAACGACGCTGAGATTCCACTCACCGGGCATGCTTTCCTCCGACCATATCCTACAGATGAGCTGGTGCATGCGCCCAACCGGGTCATCTCCAGCAGTTTTAAATAGTTCTGCGGACAGTCCGTCCGCTCCAGAAGCTTTGTTCGACTTCAGCTTAGATATTGCTATTCTCACCTCGTCTAAGTCGGGGGGACGGAATGCTTGTCTATCATCGTCCAAATTGAGTGGAACATTCTGCCTAACAGCGGGAATTGGGTCGTCATCGCCGTTTAAGAGTCGGCAGAAATGATCCTTCCAGATTCTCAGCACAGACTGCGACTCTACTACTAGTTGTCCATTTTGGTCCCGGCAGGCCTTGGTCCGAACCTTGTATCCTCCGGATAGCTGTTTTACCTTTCGGTAAAACTTTCGGACTTCATTCCTGACAAAACACCTTTCCATTTCCTCGACCGCTCGCTTCTCATGTTCCTTCTTCTTCCTTCTGAGAAGCCGGTGCTCTTCCCTTCTTCTCTGTTCGTAGAGCTCACGAACAACCCTCGTTGTTCGATGCAGCGTCGCCTTATAAGCGTCTTGTTTAGCTGCGTGCGCTTGCCTGCACTCGTCGTCAAACCATGGGTTCCTTCTGGGTGGTGACGTGAAACCCAGCACATCAGTGGTAGCTTCTTTGATGGCTTCTTTACAACGTTTCCATTCTTCTTCTATGCTTAGTGCAGGAATCGTCGAACTCTGAGCGAGTTTCAGGGAGACTCGGTCAGCAAACTTCCCAGCAACCGGTTGCGATTGTAGCTTTTCGACGTCAAACCGTTTTGGCCTTTCTTGACTCTGTTGTTCTCTCGATATCCGGGTTCTTACCTTGGCTACAACAAGGTGATGATCCGAGTCGATGTTTGCACCTCGGAAGGTTCGGACATCTCATTGCTCAAAAATCCGCAATTATTTGTCAACCCTATAGTCTCGCAACGTGGTCGCCGTGGGGTAGTGGGTGGACTGCGACTCTCACACGCCGAAGGTCCGGGTTCGATTCTCGGTTGAACACCTCGAATATTTCTCGGCACCACATCTTTCGAGCTGCTGACAACACTCAAAGAGTAATAACTGTCCAAGAAAGCTTCTCAAATTTTGTCGTTCGGAGTCGACAAAAAACCGTAGGTCCCTTCTACTCGTGAGAGCACAGTAGCGAGCACAACACGAGTAGTTGATGAGCAATCTAGACCATAGACTCCCGTGTGGACTGTCGTGGCGTCCAGTTATTATTATTATAATTGTCTCTTGTAAAGGATGAACTAGGCCCACAGGAACCTATTAGGGAAATCTTTTGTACAGCTTAGGAGCAATTTCGTTCATGAATAAAGTCTTCGAAACCATGAACTTTATACAGGATTCTTATTTTGAGCCAAAATATTAACTCGATTTGACGAAATACTGACATTTTTAAAAAGTGGCTCAGATAAATATATGAAGACTGAGCTAGAGGTGCAAAACCTAATTTCAGATGATTGATTGGAGATCACTCTCTTGTGGCTTGACTCTACAAATTTTCCTTTAGATCCTGAATTCAGTCCACCTTTGTTAGAAATCTATCCATAAATAGTAGAAAATGCACTTGCGAGTAAGGTATAAAAAAAGTTAAAAAGTTCGAAGCAACCGATTGAATAGAGAGCAGACTTAACAGCAATAGTTTCTCCAAAATCTCGATAAATCGACGCGCAACCTTCAAAGGATCAGTTCTAAATTTAAAACAACTAATTAACGTAACCGCCTTTAACCTTAAGCCATTTCATCATCGTCCTCATATTTGACTAACACATTCTGCCACAATTTCACCACGATTTCCGAAATTTGCAATCGCCAGCGCCATGTCTTGTTTCCCGCCTCTGAAAACTTGACCCAATTTGCTAGAATATTCCGAACAAAACCGTTATTTTCGTGACACATAAATTCGTATACTTCCTCGATCACATCTGCGGCAATTCACACTCACTCGGCCAAAATTAATTCCTGAAGGCGATCATAAACCTGCACCTCATCGTCACTAAATATGCCAAAAAAAGAAAAATAAAATAAAAATCTTTTTGAATCACGAGAGCTCGTCAACAAAATTCTGTGACTCTGTGTAGCGTTCCCAGCCAATGCGCCTTTTTCCCTTTGCTGTCGACTCAAATAAAGCGCCAGTAAGCGGAAAAAGACAAATCAACTAGAAAATGTCTCTCGCTCATAAATTCATATTTTACACTCTCCCACCCCACCTCCAAGTATATGTAGCAGCCACACCCAGCGCACTTGCTGGACCGTTAGATCTGCTACAGGCAAAATCTTGAGTGAAAGAAAATGAAAAACGAATACAGTTAATGTTCGAGTTTCCGACAGGTGCCCACCACAGTTACGCACTAAATTAGAATTTTATTTGAAAATTTTTCAAAAAGCCGTCAAAATTCTCGTCCGATTTGAATACAATCCACACGATCGTTCCATCGCTCTCCCACCCACTCTGTGTGTGTATTCCAAATAAAATTGTGCGAATGACGCATTTGGAGAGTTGCTGCGCAGGGAGGGAGGCGCACAGAATGGAGCACAGAAAGATTTAGATACATGTCCGAAAGTAAAAGATGAACATAACCCATTTCAAATGAAATATCTCTGTTTATACTTGCGTCGGACTAGCAGACACGGATACACGCCGCGCTGCCGCCTCCGCCTCCCGCCTATGTCTCTGTTGCTGTGTGTATTCTTTTTAAGTACCCAAAGATACGTTTTGACGTTTTTTTTTTGGTCTTTTGGTACAGTTTTCAACGTTCCCTCGGCTTGCCTAATAATAATAAAAAATCCTAGGTATTTTTAGCCGCCCAATAAGTCGAAGCCAGAAATCATTCAAAACTCGAAAGCGTTTCATTCTCCGCGTCGGTGGCGACGTCGTGTGTGGATGATGATATTTTTAAAGATTTATCGCCGTATTCCGACGGATGCACCCCAGTCGGCATACAATCCGAAGGGAATCTCTGCCGGAATGCTCCTTGCAAATTGCCCTCATTAGGGCTGTCGTGTCGGCCAAGTTTGATGAGAGATGCTCCAAATTAATTGTTCCAAAAGTGCGCAGTAATTCGAAACTATTAATTGTCGTGCGCTACGCACTGCAATTGCACGTCGATCGAAGGCGGGGGCATGTGGCGGCAGTGTGGCGTACGGATCATGGTCTTATATCACCACCAGCGTCACACGTCTGGCTCTGGTGGAAGAAGTGGTTTTTGGCTGCGCTCCAATATTCGAGACGACGTTCATTCTGTGCACTTGTTGATGGCTTTTCTTTTTGTTTGCTCGATTTTTTTTTCGCCTTGTGTTTTTCTTCGACACCAGAGCACGACAAATGCATTAATGGGCTGGGTTAAGGGCTCCGGGTGAGTCTTTTGTAGTCCCGTACCGTGTATGTCTCAATTCGGATGAACGAAAGTGACTTTGCGGAGTGAGCGGCGCGAGGCAATTTGAGGACACGTGTTGGCAATTTGTTAAATCTTTCATTAATTAGAAGTAATTTGGTAAACGGACAGCAATTACGGGATGAGCTATTGGGCGTGTGTGGGCTGGGCTGAATCTGCGATTGGATTCTACTGCTTTGCAATGATGGCGTGTGACGACATGGCCATCCAGCTAATTTGACCACACTTCAGACAAATCTTGGAAGTCTGATGTCTTTACTTATAGCTGCTGTATCCAAACTCAACACATCCTCCTTACTTTCATCCATCCAAGACTATTGAGTTTAGGCTTGGGATCAACTCAATGCTCTGGCATAGCGTCTTCGCCTTTTCTGTAGTCATCTCCAATCCACGTAAACACATTACTGTGTTAAGGATAAACGATCTTCCTACGCATTCCCTTTCTCTATTCCAGAAAGGATACGGAGTGAAAGTCATGAGTGTTGAATTCAATATCTTCGACTAGAACAGCTTTTCTAGCACTTTTCATGTTCAGCCACGATCCGGTTCAAAAAGTCGTTCCCACGTTCTCTCGTTTCCAACTCCTACAGCATCCGCTTTCCTTGCTTTTGAATAAATCCATATTTCTTTAACAGAACGGATATTGTTTGTTGTTTGGGAGTTTATTTGCGCTTGCCAGTATCTAAACATAGTAAAGCCTCCAATTTTAAGCCTTTTGGGTCTGCCAAGACGTTATTTGTCTTCAACACTTTTGAAGCGTTGAAACCACTCTCTGCATGATTTATAGATCGGAGCAGATTCACCACAAACTTATACGAACTTCAGCTCCACTTTCTTCCAATTAAAGTTTTCGCAAATAATGTTCATTTTAAACAAATCCAGACGAAGGGACGGAGGGAAAAACAATGTGGTTGTCCAAAAGAGACGCCGATGCACACTGATAATCGCTGACAAATGTTTTTTTTTTTTTCAGTGCATTTTTGTTTTCCTTAATTCATTTTCTTACATGCTAGACCAAAATACTTAAACTAGCTTAAAAGTATAATCAAACGATCTTAAATCTAACTTACTGACTCTTCATGAGTACTCTAAGCTAATCTAGATTTTTTGCCGTATGCCTTTCGGCTTCTTATATTTTTAAAGTTTAGCATTAAAACATATATTAATTTTTCAGTTCGTCCAAGAAAATTGAAAAAAAAAAACTTGGATTTCAAAATGTATTATTCTTAGCCTAGCTTAACCCTTATATCCTAACTAATAATAATAGTTGGCGCTACAGTCCACAGGGGGAGCAGAGCCTAGCTTGCTCATCAACTACTCGTGTTGTGCGCGCTACTGTTCTCTCACGAGTAGAAGGGACCTACAATTTTTTGCCGACTCCGAACGGCGAAATTTGAGAAGCTTTCTTAGACAGTTATTACTCTTTGAGTGTTGTCAGCAGCTCGAAAGAGGTGGTGCTGTGAAATATTAGAAAAATTGGTGTTGAACTGGGAGTCGAACCTAGACCCTTCGGCGTGTGAGCGTCGCACTCTACCCACTACGCCACGGCGACCACTTATATCCTAACTATGCTACCTTAAAAATTAACAAAAACTTAACTCAAATATATACACTAATAAAACATACAACTTAAATCTATTTAACTATTTACAATAATCTTAACTAAACTCTTAACTATGTCCGTATAACGTTATGGACGCGTACCCCAGGGCGTATATGTTATCTATATGCTGAACATATACGACATGGAAGATGATAGGGCAGCCTTCCCTATCTTGAATCAGGTCTTTAGTGTCCAAGTAGGGGAAAGCTTCAGTATTGAAGTCGCCTTTCCACTATTCGGCGTGCGACATGGAAGATGATAGGGCAGCCTTCCCTATCTTGTATCAGGTCTTTCGTGTCTAAATAGAGTAACACCTCAGGTGCGATAAAGCCGTTAAGACGCACCCGTTCATGATACATTTCATTTTGGGTAGTAAGCCCCAAAGATCAGACTGTTGGTTGAAGTCATGGCTCGAGCAGTGTGACTCCGAATCAACTTAATAATAAAATTATCTATTCTTATAAGGTTTGCCTCGTTGTACAGAACCTCGTTGGGGTAGAATTTATTGTACTGTGATTCTGGTGTTCGATATAAACGAAGACAGGCCCGAAGGCACCGCCTCTCGAATACCCTCATCTTTTCCATTTGGCAAGGACTCACGTTAAACCACACAGGACAACCGTATACCATGATCGGCCGGATAAGGGCCATGTAGCAGATTACTTTCACTCTGGTGTCAAGTTGGCTGCTGTAAAACAGCCCTCTTGCCATAACGAAGGCATTCTTAGCTCTGGTCAGAGCTTTATTCACATGGATACCACCATATAGATACTGGTCCAACCAGATGCCTAGGTACCTTACTACATTCTTCACGGTCAATGGCTGTCCCAGTGGGTCAACTATGCCGAACTTAATAATAATAATTGTTGGCGCTACAGTCCAAAGGGGGACCAGGGCCTAGCTTGCTCATCAACTACTCGTGTTGTGCGCGCTACTGTTCTCTCACGAGTAGAAGGGACCTACAGTTTTTTGCCGACTCCGAACGGCGAAATTTGAGAAGCTTTCTTAGACAGTTTTTACTCTTTGAGTGTTGTCAGCAGCTCGAAAGAGGTGGTTCCGTGAAAAATTCAAAAAATTGGTGTTGAGCTGGGAATCGAACCGACACCCTTCAGCGTGTGAGCGTCGCACTCTACCCACTACGCCATGCCGAACTTGCGCCAGTTAATTTTCGTGTCCCTTGAGGCTCTGGACAGCGGGGTTCTGAAAAGGATAGTTTCACACTTCTGGTAGTTGATTTTCAACTTCCAGTCGTCGCGAAATCGTTGAATTGCATCGAAGTCACTCTGCAACAAACCATTTATTTTTTCTACCTTTTGCCCTGATCTGTACGCGATTAGATCATCGGCAAACGCTATTAAGTTGGGCATAGAACCTATAAGATCACTAGTGAATATAATGAACAAGATCGGCGAACCAACCGCCCCTTGTTGCAACCCATTTTTTATATGGAACACAGTGGTGGAAATTTCGTTGCCATTTTTCACAACGAACTTCCTGCCTGTAACCATGTCATAGATCATATAAAGCAATGTTTTATGAATGCCGAGCCTGACTAACTTAAGGAAAATACCTTCTAGCCATACGGTGTCGAATGTTTTTTCCATGTCAATCAGGCAGGCTCCTGTGCACTGTGTTGCGCTGACAAATGTCGCACCTGGCAAGTGGCCGCTGTGCCGTAGTGGGTAGAGTGCGACGTTAGTCTGCTCTCGTGCTTCACGAAGAACATATAAGCGCGATTGATTTAGTTGCTTAACAGCTAGTTAGTCGCAATCTACTTTTATCAGTCGCTTATCTGCCCCAAGTACTGGCCACTACCCCAAAATATTAGTCACTGGAGTTGGAAAATTTAGTTTTCGTGTACCTCTCTTTGGAAACGGATCAAGTGAAATTATTTGCGGTGTTCTTCTGACGCTAGGTGTGATAGCCATCTCGATTTACACACTACTGGTATGGAGCTTCGACCACTGGGTGAAGCGCGGCGTCAAGGGCCCGAAGCCTCGTCCCTTTATGGGAAATTTTCCATCACTAATTACCCAAAAGCGTAATATTGTCGAAGAAATGCAGGACATTTACAAGTAAGTCCTTGGAATGTTGAACGGAACTCGATCGCCAACTGCTCCCATTTCTTAGTCAGTACAAGCACGACGAGGACTACGTTGGAGTATTTAGCATGCGGTCTCCCCAGCTGCTGGTCCTCGATCCTAAGCTCGCACGGTCTGTGTACGTGAATGACTTTAAGCACTTTCACGACAACGAAGCCAGTCTCTGGGTACGTTTTCACACTACTTACAAATCCACTAATTTCCTTAAATCCTGCATTCTCAGCTGAGTACGGAAAAGGACAAGCTGATGAGAAACAATCCATTCATGCTGTGGAAGGAGAGACGACAGTATATCGCCCCAGTGCTTACACCAAATAGAGTGAGCATTCGTCTCGATTCCCGGTTGAACACCTCGAATATTTTACAGCATTACCTCTTTCGAGCTACTGATAACACTCAAAGAGTAACAATTGTCTAAGAAAGCCTCTCAAACTTCGCCGTGCGGAGTTGGAAAAAAACTGTAGGTCCCCATTCTATTCGTGAGAGAACAGTAGCGCGCACAACACGAGTAGTTGATGAGCAAGCTGGGCCCTGATCCCCTGTTTACTGTCGTGTCTTACAAGTAGTAATTACTTTAGCTAATCCTTCTCCGTAATAAATGATGTAAGAAAAAACAATTTCAAGGAAAACGGACAAGGGACAGAAGCATTAAGCTCCTAAGCACCTGGAGAAGATCGTGAATATTCCTTAGGGTACTTCTCAATGTATTTTCCGACAAGAAAATTTCACACTACGACAGATTCTGGAAAAGACCTACAAGGCGTTAATCTCTACCCACCACTGCTTGAAAAGGGCATTTGCAAGCGTTCATAAAGTCAACGTTTGCAGAGTTATGCATAGTTTCGGCATTCCTACCAAACTCGTTAAATTAGGTACAATGACGATGATGAACTTTCGTCATTCCGCCAAGTTTGGAAGCCATCTCAGTGAAACCTTAAATGTCATGAAAGATTCTTAGACACACACAATGGTTTCATTTTGAGCGAACAAACACCAGAGTTACGATTTTTCAAAAATCTCCTTATGGATGGCGGCGCGGATGTCAACGATGTGTGCAGTCGAACGATGCATGGCATTGAAACAAACAAGAATCTGGTAATAAACAAGGACACGGCAAAGATATAGCGGATTCCCTCTTCGCAGCCATCACAAGCACAACCCTGACGTCTCTAATAGAACATCACAACGGGTACCTACAAGGTAGGTAAAGACTTCTCCTATAACGACGTCAGACGTCAGAAATCGCACTCGTCAATCGCCTTTTCTGTGAGTTTAAAATTGGGGTGCGAAGCTCTCCTTCAATAGACGAAAAGGGAGATTCTACTTTTGCACAGAACTTGCACTTTCTGTTTTTTTAACGTAAAGGGCTGATCTCCCTGATTAACAAACATCAACAGCCTTGCACTTACAGTCACCCTTGACGGTTCTTAAATCAAATTGAAGACCTTTTACTACACAGGTCAGAATTGACATAAGTGTGGGGCCTTCCGAGCCATCAAACGAGTTTGTGCCAGCTAACTTGAAATTCACCCAGAATTTATTGCGTAATTTTCCTCTAAATCACTTTGGACTCACCCCTAAATTCATCAAGGCAGCGTTTCGTGCTGGGTGCCTCCAGAAATATCCCAAATTCAACACCAACCACTTAATAACATCAAACTGACGGGAGCGATAAATACTTCCACCGATTTCTCCGTCTTTCACCCGCCCCCTTCGGGCTCCTATCCTGCTGCTCCACGGCCCCGCTGATGTCGAAACAACACACAGAACTATATTCGGGAGCTGATGTAATTGGACCGACCAATCTGCGCCATTTACAGCAAACAACTCGCCGACGCATTCCATTCCCCCGCCCAACTAGGGCCCAACTTGGTGTGTTGTTTATTTTAGGATCCAATGAACTCCAACACGTGCGAAAGTAAATGCTGCTCCCCATGCTTTGTGAAGTCGCATGGAAGAGTTGGAGCGCGCTCGTAAAGCATTCATCGGCCTTCACGTCTTCCAAACATCCGTACCTCCGAATGCTGCGTGTCCACTTGGCATCGGGCACACACCCGCTCTCGGCACGCGCTGTCACTTCATCGGACGGATACACTGTCGGATTAGAATTCCAAACACTTCCTACACACACTTCCAATATCCTCCCTCTGCAGCAGCTCGGATTCAAATTGGATCTATTTTCAACCGAATCCCGTCGATCACACGCGCGCCCTCCCTCCCTCGTGAACATAAACAAACAGAGCTGCAGCAGCGGCGGCAGCGGTACACTCCGGTTGCACGTCACTGCATCTTGCGCAGCATTCCGCCAACAGGAACACATGTGAACCATAATAATGATTATTATTGCTGCGCGGCTACGGTCTTCGGTCTTTGGCCAGGGATTCCTGTAAACAATAAAAATTAAAAGACGCGGAGATGTTTATTATTAGGTCTTCTGTTTGCGGTGGACTGCAACTAGAGCGTGGTGTCCACTTCCTGGATATCGAGAGTGTAGTGGTCCGGACTCGGGTGGGTCGGCGCGCTTGAAATTAAATTTTATGCATCCTGCGGCCATTAAAATAATCTGCAACTTTGGTGTGGAGCGAAGAGGGTGGTGGTGGATTGAGGCAGGAGAGCGCATTTGGGATGTATAATGTGCATCCGGGAAGTGTCAGCCGCACTTTGTATGCTCCGTGCAATTTCGCGGGGACGCAGGCAGATTTGTCTTGGAAATTTGAATTGACCGCGGCCGCGCTGTGGTGGTGGCCAATCCGATTAGGCTGATCAATTCAATTGGGTTGAGTGCTAAGCGCTTGACGGTGAGTCTGAATGGGCGGAATGGAGTTAAGATCCGAATGTGAAATGATTGGTTAATAGCATTGGCAGGGCTTATTGGCAGCATTGCTCGTTCCGAATGGGATTGCCTGTGATTTTTCGTTCTTAAAGAGAAAGCAATAGACTGACCATTTTATTCTAGGTTCCTATTCTTGAGACAGGATTTTTATACTGTCAGTAAATTCTCATCATGGAAGGGAATGCGTAAGACAGACTTGTTCAAGAGATGCCACAACACTGGAATTGAATTTCGCTCTGATGGCGGGATGAAGTTTAAAAAAATTGGCGCCCGAAAGGAGATCAGTTGCTTTCAGTATTGACATTCCAAAAAAATTGCTACAAATTTGTAATTGCCAGCTTTGCAACATGAATTTCATCTGACAATACTGTAGCATGTCCTACAGGCAACCTCCTTAGTGTTACTTTGTTGGGAGACATTTAGAAGTTCCCGCTAAACGGTGGAAGCTTATTAAGGCTTATAAAATAACGAAATTTTAGATCTTTGCCATCTTATTTGCTTTAACAGGATGGAATGACAACACAGGCTACAGGAAAAGTTTGATTTCGGAGCCTAGAATCAAGTAGAAGACGTCTGCACAAATCAGATAATTTTGATGCTTAAGGTGTAGGTCTCTATGGTCTATCAATCCCTTATATAAGTCGATGAAAGGACGGTAAACTTCGCAAATGGTAAGCACCGTGAACCATGTATGGCAACCAAAAGTTTCAATTAAGTTGAAGAAGAAGTCTTCGAACTACTGATAAAACTTAACAAAATCGAATTCTTTCTGATTTGATGCTTTACGAACTATGAAGTGTACGTCAAATATAAGGTTGTCAAATACCTCCGCCTTTTTGTCGTTTGAATTTTGGGGCTATGTACAAAGGGCTACAGAGATCGTATCTATACTATATATCATTTAAAAGGTCTTGACATAACCTACAAAACGACGCTATACATGATAAGTTTGGATATTGCGGTCAACAGTTATAGACGTGTAAACATGGAGTTCACTAAAGCCGAAATTCGCGCTATTTTAAAGATTTCCTTCGTTAAAGACAAATCCGCTAAAGAAATGTTCCGTGAGAATAAGGGTGTTTTGGGGGATAGTACTCTACCACTTCGAAGCACGGAGGAATGGTTTCGACGATTAAGAGCCGGTAAAAACAACACCATGGATAAGCTAGCCGGCGAAGGACCTGTGGCAATGAATACCAATCGAATCATGGAAATCATCGAGTTAGACTCGTGACATCGCCCAGGAGATGGGAGTTAGTTACCAAACCATTTTAAGCCATGTACAGAAGGTTGAATACAGAAAAACCTTGATGTTTGGGTGTCGCACGATTTGACGAAAAAAACCTTCTGGAACGAATCAACGCCTGCGATATGCTGCTGAAACAGAACGAACTCGACCCATTTTTGAAGCGGATGGTGACATACGACGGAAAATGGACAAAACATACGACAAGGTCAAGCGAAAACGGTCGGGGATAAAGGCCGGTGAATCGTCCCAAACAATGGCCAAGAAGGGATTGACGGCCTGGAAGATTTTGCTGTGTGTTTGGTGGGATTGGAAGGGAATCATCCAGCATGAGCTTCTCCAATATGGCCAAACGCTTAATTCTACCATCTACTGCGAACAACTGGACCGCTTGAAATAGGCGATCGACCAGGAGCGTCCAAAATTGGCCAACAGGAAGGGTGTAGTGTTTCACTAGGACAACTCCAGACCACACACTTTGTTGATGACTCGTCAGAAGCTGCGGGAGCTCGGATGGGAGGTTTTATCGAATTTACCATATAGCCCGGACATAGTGTCAAGTCCATGGCGAACGCCCTTGGTGCTGTGTAGGGGAAGGGGCTTGTGAAAAGTGGCTGTTCGAGTTCTTCGCAAATACGGAGGTGGGCTTCTACGAGGTGGGCATTATGAAGTTGCTGTCTAGATGGAAACAGATTATCGAACAAAACGGCCCATATTTAAACTAAATCCGATCACTGTAGCATTGAATAATAATAATAATAATTGTTGGCGCGACAGTCCACAGGAAGACCAGGGCCAAGCTTGCTCATCAACTACTCGTGTTGTGCACGCTACTGTTCTCTCACTAGTAGAAGGGACCTACAGTTTTTTTCCGACTCCGAACGGCAAGATTTGAGAAGCTTTCTTGTAAAAAAAGTAGAAGGGAGATATTTGACAACATTATTTGACAAAAAAGGGAAATATTTTTTCCCAGCGAGAATAGCAGAATATGAACGTATCACCACACAAGGCTTAGTATTGCTAAAGAATTCTAAAAAAGGATCCAATTTCCAATTTCTATTCCAAATGTGTTGGGAGGATGCGCACACCATTGGGACTGACAATCAATTTTCAGTCGTCGACCACTTTGTATATCGTTTTTGAGTTGTGTTACTTTTCAAAAGGAAATCTTCCTCTGGTATTGAGCAGGGATAAAGGAGTAAAAGGCATACTTATCTTAGATCAATTTAGAATCCTTGCCTACTGTATGTCCATCCAAGAAACCCTTTGTCGCAGATAAAGGAATGAATGGAAAGAAATACTTTATTTCAAACTATTTTGTAGGGATTTGTATTTATGTTTCTTACCACATTTCAGTAAAAGGATATGGGCGACGCCGAAGTGTAAGCAAAACAGTTATGAAATAAGTGACCTAAATGGCAGCTCAGCTGTTAAAAATGAAACAGCTGACAACTGATCAAAACAGTTTAAACATGTTCACGGACGTAAGTTTATAAAAAACGCTGCCAGTTGAAGTAAAAGCGAAAAAAAGAAGAGCTTAAGGATCTCCTTAAGTCTCTATCCTTGGCATCGAGTGGCACGTACCTGGTCTTTCGCCTGTATTTCTCACTTTTAGCCATTTCTGGCAAAGAAAACCGTCGGAAGCGAGTGAGAGGGACAGGAAAACAATTGAAAGGCGCCAGCTTAGAAGATTCGAACAAACACTGTGCTAAAGATCAGTCAATTCAAAGTTATTCAAAGATAATGTCAACTGGAGTATAAGAGTATAGGGCAGACCATCAGGAATGATGAATCCGACGTAATTTGATGTTTAGATTCAAGCATAAGCCTTTGGGTGCGTGATTGTGAAATGTACACACGGGAAAAATATGCGTTAAAATATCCCAATGAGGTTTGTGGCTAATGAGGCTGCAGTCGTGCGACACTCAGCGCCAAAGGTCTCAGGTTCAATTACTGGATTGAACGTTTAATGCATTTTTCACAGCACCATCCCTTTCGAGTTGCTAACAACACTCAAAGATCACTAACTGTCTACGGGGATTACGCAGTTCGCTGTCGGCAAAAATTGAAGGTCCCCTCTACACGTGAGAGTACAATAGGATAAGTAACACCAGCAGTTGCCGATAAGGCTGGATTCTAATCGCCTTGTGGACTGTTCCACTGTCCAATACATTTATTATGAGGTGTATTCACCTGGTTTTCTTCTTAGAAACACATGCGCGGCACAAGCCACGGTATTCATTTGATATTTGTCAAAACTTAGGGGATCCGAACTTAATGTTCCATTCAGAACCCACTTAGCCTTCTTAAGAATACCCCCAATGTCTTCTGAATTCAGTCATCAGACGACAATTGAATATAAATTGTTTTTCGATCACCAATGTAAAAACTTCACAATGGAATATGAAATGTTGATAACAGCAAACCTACCCTACGATCTGAGAAAAGTGTGTAACTTCAAAAAGAAAGTTCACAGTTAAAAATTTAAGGAAGTATTTCTAAGTAGGTAAGTAGTATTAAATCTCACATCAAACCATCGTATGTCTCTGCAAACCAGTAGCAAAGAGAAGCAACATTCGAGAGAGTAACAACAAAGAGTAACAACATTTGCCTTGGAGATTCTGCTGAAAGGATTCAGTATTCAAACAAGCAAAGGTTGCCTTTTATATTTCCGTAATTGGGCAACCCCACTGTTGCAATCTGGCAACTGACAACTTTATTGTAAAGTTTGACATTTTTGAAGTTATACGTACTCAGAACGTTTTGACATACGAGCGCCATATGTGTTGTTTACAGTAACTTAAAAAATTCATTAAGCCCAAAAAATGGAATTAAGTCGTGAAAATTATCGTGCGATTATTTTTTACAACTTTCGACGTGGATTAATTCAACAAAAGTGTATCGATGAACTTAATTCAATTTTTGGCGATGAAACTCCATCAAGGACCAGTGTTTATCGATGGTATGGTGAAGTCAACCGAGGTCGTAGTTCACTCCAAGACGAAGGTCGGGAAGGTCGTCCAAAATCAGTTGTTACTCCGGAAACCATTGATGCTGTGCACCAACTGATCGCATGTGAAGATCGTCATGTGTCATGTATGCAAGATCGTCATGTGACCTTTTGTAAGATTGAGACAACTTTAGGCATTAGTGAAACCAGCATACATTCAATATTGCATGAACATTTGACAATCAAAAAAATTTGTTCGCGTTGGATTCCACACAATTTGTCAATCGCTCAAAACAAGGCTCGTATCGTGGTCGAAAGAAATGCTCCAAAAATACGATCACGGTGCTTCGAAACACGTCTATGACATCGTGACAGGTGATGAATTGTGGATTTACGCGTATAAGCCCGAAAGTAAACCGCAGTCGACTCTATGGGTGTTTAAAATTGAGCCAAATCCAACAAAAGTTGCTCGCGCACGAAGCACTTTTAAGCAAATGGCCGCCTGTTTTCCGGAAAAACTGAACTTATCGCAACCGTACCACTAGAACAACACAGAACAGTCAATTCTGATTGGTACACAACCATTTGCTTGCCAGTTATCTTCCATGAAATCAGGAAAATCAACCGCCAAAGAAGGATCAATCTTCACCACGACAATGCGAGCTCTCCCACGTCGGCTCAAAGAACTGCATTTTTGGGCACTCAAAACATCGATTTGATGAGTCATCTGCCGTATAGTCCTGATTGGCTCCTTTTTATTCCCGTACGTAAAAAATAAAATGAGAGATCAACGTTTTTCGACACCTGAAGAAGCGGTTGATGCGTTCAGAATGCATGTTTTGGAGATACCTCAATCAGAGTGGCAAAAGTGCTTCGACAGTTGGTTCAAACGCATGCAAAGGTGTATAGATCTTGATGGGGAGTATTTTGAAAAACAAAAAAGCTATTTTCGATGATTAATATTTGGTTTTTGTTCTCTAATCCCGAAATATAAAAGGCAACCCTCGTAAAAGCGATTGTCGTCGGTTGAAAATTTTAAATTTTTCAGACATAAACAAGTTCTAGTTGCGGTCTCAACTTATAGCTTAAAAAAATATGGTGCTAATGGGATGTCACAAATTCATACTTCAGCCTACAAAAATGTTTAATAATAGTAAACATAATAATAGTGGCCGCCGTGTCGTAGTGGGTAGAGTGCGACGCTCACACGCCGAAGGGTCTAGGTTCGATTCCCAGCTCAATACCAATTTTTCGAATTTTTCACGGCACCACCTCTTTCGAGCTGCTGACAACACTGTCCAAGAAAGCTTCCCAAACTTCGCCGTTCGGAGTCGGCAAAAAACTGTAGGTCCCTTCTACTCGTGAGAGAGCAGTGGCGCGCACAACACGAGTAGTTGATGAGCAAGCTAGGCCCTGGTCCCCCTGTGGACTGTCGCGCCAACAATTATTATTAAACATAATAATAATGATGTCCATAAATATATGAAATGTAAAGTTAGGTCAAAAGGCAGTAGATTAAGGATAAGCTTAGCTAAGAGTGCCCGTTAAGGGTCGGTAAGTTAGTTTGCAGAAGAAAAATGTACGTCTAACTAGTTTTAAGCATTTTTTGTCTATCACGTAAATTTGTCATGAATCGGAAATGAAAATGTATTAAAAATGAAAAAAAAATGTCTACAAAAATTTAGAAGGGCTTTGAGTTTTCAATTTAAAGCTTTCGTTCTGTTGAAGTGGAATTCGCTGATTTGGTAATCATCTGCCATACAAGCGCAGTCTTCATGCATGGTAACAGTGCTCAACACAATGTGCAAATAATTATTTTGATTTATCACAATGGCCTCCATGGAAGAGATTTTAAGAAAAAAAGTTTTCATATTGTGGTAAATTTGGTTACAACTGGGGAATTTTTTAGATCGTAAGATCTGTCCAATGTTCTGCCGCTGCAAGAGTTGGCAAGAGGCATTAAGGTAGTGAACACCACATTCAAATCTGAACCGATCTCTCCTGCCTTTCTTTCAGTGAGACCTGTATGAATTTTATGTCACGAGTCGAATCTGCTTTCCTATAAAGTACAACTCAAAAAGAACGCCAAGGGACAACTATTGCTTGTTCCTTTAATGGAGAAGGAGCATTTGCAAACTGGCCCTGAGTTTCAAAAAAGAGCTCTGAACGGGTATATCCACCACGAAAATCATCGAAGTAGGAAGATAAGCCACTCGGAGGAGATCTAAGACCGTCTAATCAGTCTGCTAATAAAGTGGAAAATTAGGCTTCGCAGAAAATAAAAGACAATTTCAATTCTTAGAGGAAAAAACCATAGACAAGACAACCTTGACGTTGTTAGGCTTATTCCGAGTTGGAAGCATTGTAAAAGTTCCTGTATGGACACTGCGTTATTAGGACTCTCGCCTATTTGGCTGGATTCGAGTTGAAAGCATTGTTAAAGTTCCTGTATGGTCACTGAGTTATTGGGACTCACGCCTATTTGGCTGGATTCGAGTTGGAAGCATTGTGAAAGTTCCTGTATGGACACTGCGTTATTAGGACTCTCGCCTGTTTGGCTGGATTCGAGTTGGAAGCATTGTGAAAGTTCCTGTATGGACACTGCGTTATTAGGACTCTCGCCTATTTGGCTGGATTCGAGTTGGAAGCATTGTGAAAGTTCCTGTATGGTCACTGAGTTATTGGGATTCACGCCTATTTGGCTGGATATTATATAAAGGGTGTCTTTTGGAGGAACTGGTGGAAAAGAAATGCGTTAAGCACACTGACAACTGTAACTTAATTTTTAAGGCAACGCTTATTATGTAGAACTTAAGAATTTCACAAAACATGGAGCATGCATGTATTCATGTTAAAATCGCATTAATTTTTTTTTATTTTTCTTTTTTTTTATAATTGACGCGTGCAAAAGGGGTTGCGAGTACCGTTAAGTGACCGGATCAAGTCACAGCACGGACCGAACGTATAGAGGAAGAGAGGGAGAGGAGGTACCGATGCACATTGGTTTTAAATGCCTGTGGATTGTAATGAGGAGGAAAAATCGAGCTGGGAAGAGCATTCCAGATTCGTGTAGTGCGGCTAAGGAATGAGTCTCTGAATTTGACTGTACGTCCGAAAGAGGGCTTGAGGGTGAATTGGTTTACATTCCTAGCGAGGCGTGTATTGCGGGTGAATTCTTGAAGGGGAGGAATGCAACTGGCTAATTCATCTGAGCATTTCTTGTTAAAATAGTGATAAAAGAGTGACAACGACGCGACATTACGTCGGTGTTCTAATGAGTCAATCGACTTCGCAATATTACTGTCTCCTATAAGTTTTTTCGCTCGCTTTTGAATTCTATCCAGCAGGTGCAGGGAGGTCTTAGAAGCACCTGACCAAATAGGAGCGTTATACTTAAGTTTTGGGCGTATGCAGGCCTTGTATACCATATTGTAGCCAGATCAGAGCAGGTGAAGTCGTTTAAGGAAGCCTAGATATTTAGCATCATTTTTGGTGACCTCAAATATGTGATTATATCAGTGGAACATCAGAAGTGAAGTCGCACGAAGGTATACCATATACATACGTATGATAGCTAACGAATAGTTGAGAAAACAAAGTATCCAATTGTATGAATCGTAGATTGGTGGTGTCAGCGCTTTATATAGAGTTTAGAAGGACTTTGGTTTGGTTAGTTAAGTCAACAGTAAGTGCCGTAATCTGTTAGTTACTTAATTTTGGACTGAACTATATAAAGTGGAAGTAGCCTCTTTGGCGTAGTGGTTAGAGTACGATTCTCACACGCCGAAGGTTTATGTTCGATTCTCGGCTGAACACCTCGGCACCACCTTCTTCAAGCTGCTGACCAAAATCAAAGAATAATAATTGTTAAGAAAAAGGTTTTTCAAACTTCGACGTTCGGAGTAGGCATGAAACTGCAACACATCACTCATATGTCCCGGGACTTATTGAGTGATCTGTTAGGTCCTTTCTACTCGTGAGAGAACAGTAGCGTGCACAACACATGTGGTTGATGAGCAAGCTTGGCCCTGGTCCTCCTACGGACTGTCCCACCGTCCAGTTATTATTAAGTAACTAGGAAATCAACCTTTTAACCCACTGACCCTCTGTTGCAAATAATGCAAGAAAGAGGCTGTGTAGAGTAAGCTCGTACCAAACCATAACAAAAAATAATTGAACTTGATGATAGAGGGTGGAGGAGGATGAATTCTAAACATTTTTTTTGGTTTGGTTCAAAGAGCAGCAGAGTTCATAAGAGGGCACCTGTGTTCCAGTGCTTAGATTGTTTCTTGTTAGCAGTTGTAATGTTCAGAATTCCACTGGCTGTGAAGATGGAAACTAAAGAATGCTCCACTCTAAAGGAGGTCTACGCTGGCGTAGGTGCTTCCCGTGTGCGAGTGGCACCTTCTTGGGCACCTGTGTTCCAGCACTTCAATCGTTTAGTTTTTTTTTAAAGTTGTGATGTTCAGAATTCCAGAGGCTGTGAAGATGGAAACTAAAGAATACTCCACTCTAGAGGAGGATTACGCTGACGTCATACCCGATGCGAGAGCACCTTAGTGATATAATCAAAAATAAACACCTTCACTAGAAGAAAAAGCAGACAATCTACTTTAAGGGACCTTAGGAGGAAAGAATGCAATACTCTATAGACGAGGTATCGAACATTTGTGAGTATTCTTTTATTGTTTAACTGTTGGGGCAGCAACTGGAATATTAAACGCTCTTTCTTAAACATGTACTTTTTTTGGTTCTTAGTCTTAGCTTGTTGACTTTACAATTTGAAGGGTTGGCTCAGAAAACACTTATTTTTCAGACCAAATATGAACTATCAAGAATTTAATTTTTTCACTTTCGGCTTAAAAACAAACCATTAGGTGTATAAAAGCTTGCAAATTCAATTAACGACAATTTCTGTCAAATGGAGTGTCAGCGCGCAGGCTAATGTGTTTCAAAATCTTTGCAGTCAGAATAGGCTTTACAAAAAATTTGAAACGAATGTTTAGAAAAGAATTTAAAAAAAACTCCAAAGATCTAATTGAATCATCTTTTAACCAATTGGAGGTTGTAACGGATACGGCTCTTGAATACACGCCCCGACACGAAGCATTGTTACGAAAACAGCTCGGCCTGTGGTCGGGACAGACAAGACGTACTCAGATCAGTTTTTCGACTTCAAAGTTTTGTTTTCAACTAGAAGAAACTGGTTTTCGAATTTATTTCCGAACTAAATGCTAAAACGTGTTGAAATGCCGAAATACAACTGTCACAAGTGCAAACGAAAATTCATCAACAAACGCAACCCCCTTCCAAGTGCTGTTATAAATCATTTCCCTCGAATTTTAAAATTCTCTAAAGATGATTTTCGAAATTGAGTAAAAAGCCAAATAAACGGCGAATACCAACACCCAAAGACAAGAATGGGTGTGGCCGTGGATTTGAAACAACCATTCACGTGGCTCCCCACAAAAACTAGAGCATTTCTGAATTTCCTCGAATTTCTCGAAAATGAAGACACACACTAACTGAAGCATCAACATCCCCCCGAGCGATCATCAAAGAGCCACAGACTCAATAACGAACGGCTGCCTAATTAATTGCGTATTCGCCATCCACATCGACTTCAAGATCGATTCCGCCCCACGGAGGGAGCAGCAGCCAGCAGTCGTAAAACAAAAAATTCCGAACATTCATCATTCGAAATAGGAGAAATCTAATTTCCAGGGAACAACGAAAGACGTTGATCTGCGCGACAAGGGAGATCATAAAAAAAAACACAGAAGCTCTGACTCACCTTTTAATCACTCACCATCGCTTGAGGCCTGTGTGCGTTCTCCCTCGTCGTGGCGGCTGCTTTAAGGAAAACCCACCTATTTTTAGACCGGTGACCGCAATTATTAAGCGGAAAATTCTAAAATCGAACAACGAATTGTGATTTTTTCGGGTCTTCGCAAAAAAAAGTCAAAGAAATATCCTCGAAACAGCCCCGAAAAGTTCAAAATCACTTGTAAACTGCTCTCGAAATTCCCCAGAAACAAAAACTTTGCACAAAAAATTTTAAAAAAGGTACAAATCCATCGTGTGTTGTTAAACTGACGATCGCCTCGAGGATCGTTGTGTGATCACTTAAACGCGCCGCGACGCACTGCACCCACACTCTCCATGAGTTTGAAAATTTTCATCGGTTTTCCTTTTGCTTTTCAAAACCAAAACTCGTCGTTTTGGCATCCACCCATCTCGCCCCATCTCATTATCTTTGCCTAGCGTGCGCTCGCACACACACACACACGCATATACCTCTGCGCTGTTGCTGCCCCCGTGCCGTTTTAGTTTTTCCTGTACAGGCCGAGTGGTGAATGAGATGAAAATAGAATTTTCAAAATTTATTTATTCAGTTTCGATTTGAAAATTTTTCGCCCGCAAGCAGGACGACGCTAGTGGAAGTGTGTGCGGCGTCTCGCTCGCGGCCATAAGGACTTGTAAGTTCTGAAGAGATCTGCTTTTCCTCAAGACGCTGCTGGCGTTCTTCGTCGTATTGTGGCTTTCCCGCGGGCACAGCTCACTTATCGCGGTGAGGCGGCACAGCATCAGAGGCCCACATGTGCCTAGATATAAATACACCCCGCCGAACACGGATGTAGGATGCAGGTAATTATAAACATTTCACCCACACCCTCCTGCTCCATGGCTGTGTCTGTTTTATTTCGTTTGAAAAACGAAAACGAAAAACGAAAAACTAAAGCGCTTTCATTTTTGGAACGTTTATCGCGCAAGCGGAAGACGGAGGCTGTGAGCTCCGAGGAAACTATCCGCTTCGGTGGTGTGAAAGACACACTCGGATAAATATCAAAACATGTGGATTGTAAACAATGCTGGCGCGGAGAGAGTCATCGGGGCGCGTTCGTCCACGCCTCGCACTAGAAGGTGCTTCCCGGTTCTGTTTACACCTTGGGTTGGTTGGGGTTGGAGGGTTTAGGTTCTTCGCACCTTGGACCTGTGCTGGTGGATTCAAGTGAACGGAAGAGAACTGCTTCTCGAAAATAGATCAGACGCATGTGGGTTTCGAATCGATGACTGTCTCTGAACTGACGAATAAGACGATGCGATGCACGATAACCTGTCGGAATTATGTCAGTGTCCGTCGCTTAAAGATGGCATCCCGCTGGTTTTTCAGTGTGGTTCATACATCCAGGGGACCTAAGCCCGATTGAGAGCTCAGCTTTGTTCTTTTTCTTCTTATTTCAGTGTTGTGCTGCTGATAGGCTGATTGAATAATTTTCTCTACTCAACCATTTGTTTTATAATTGGCCCACGCTAAAGGGATTGTTTATATCCTCAAGTCTCCGGAATTCTTGAAGGGGAGTAATGCAGCTGGCTAATTTTCTTAAAATAATAATAGAATAGTGATAGAGACGAAACATTTTGTCGATATTCTAGCTCAATTGACTTCGCAGCATAATTATTACGTTTCCATGACCTTAGAAAGCCGGTAGGAGGGGTGATGACGGTTCGCGCTTTATAAGGACTCGCTGAACGGATGCTGTTTTTCACTTACACTGAAAGAGCCCTAAGGAGTACAAATAATGCATTGCAGTCATTTCGGGCCCTTTTGAACTTCTTCCGGTTTTCCTCAGAAGAATTGGCTTTGAAAGTCCGGAAGCTTTTTTCTCTCAGCCGGTTTTAGGTCTGATACTCCTCGCTCTGTAAAGGATGAAAAATTTCATACACGACAAAATTATGTTTGTGATCATATCAGCCCAGCGTGACCAGTTAAAATCGGTGAAGAAGTTGTTTAGGCCGCTTCAGCTGGCTTTCTCATAGAGCCATACTGTTCAACATTGTGATCTGATGAGCCTAGAGGCGACTGCAGTCTGTTCCTAGATATCCTCATTTTCTGCCGAATCGCCAGTTTAACTTAGAATTATTAATATTTTGAAGAATGCGCAAACATATCAAAAGCTTTAAATGCAGCTAATTAGGACAAATTCAAAGGAAATATGGCGTTCAAAGCAAGGGATGACTTATACCGACTTTATGCAAAATGAACTAGTGTCGAGGTTCCAAGGACATCGCGTCTTTTAAAGAGCCAAAGAAGTTCTTGCCTAGAGTTGTGTACTTTATCCTGTCAAGTGGAGTATACTCGCACAGTGGATTTTCTTACGTTTCTTTCGCACGTTCCTGCAAATGTCAAAATACTTTGGTCCAAGTTTGTGAGCATGGCAGTCTACACACATGTGTGTATTTCTCTGGTTAGCGAGAAAATTTGTTCCTCTTTCGAGAAGTCGAAGTCATTCCAGAAGACCGTCAGAAATCGTTCAGAACAGTTCGCACTCCATGAGACACTGACAGTTTTCAACAACGAAATATCGGACTGTGTGTGTCTGATGGGTATAAGACAGCGAGTTTTGCTCATTTATTGGCAGTTTGATGCCTCGAAACCCAGAATAAAGGGACAATTGTAAACCGCAAGAATTCATACTTCCTTTATTTATGGGGTGACTTGACGATCAGTTTGGCCGTCCACGTAAATGGGACGACTTTTGTCAATGTTTCTATCAATCATCAATCCAGTCATTAAGCCTTTCTTAGATTTCGTCAAAAGACCCGAATTTGGATTTCGAAGAAGACTTCTTTAACTCTTGTCCTCTTTACCTTCCTCCGTGCTGTGATTTAATTCCATGTGTCGAAAAAGACAGTAGCCGAAAAGAACAATGTTTAAGGAATACGGCGGCTTGGGAAGCACCCTCCATTTCCAGGTGGTTTTTGGCTACTACGGTCACATAGCGCCAAAGTTTATCATACTGCACCTTGTCACGCTTTTCGGCCGTTTTTCACGTAACGCATGACTCAGACACCTTAGTTGTAATCAATAACATTTCCCATCAATGGTTTCACTTGGGTTTAGCAGCTCACAACACACTACACTCGTTCGGTCCCGCCACGAAACGTGAATTGTGTTCTTTGGCGTCGGTGTAAATGAAGATAATGGTCCACAGGGGGACCACAGCCTAGCTTGCTCATCAACTACTCGTGTTGTGCCCCCTGCTGTTCTCTCACGAGTAGAACGAACCTGTAATTTAAGAAGCTTTTTCTTAGACAGTTATTACTCTTTGAGTGTTGTGGTTTCAGGCCCTATGAATGCCTCTTCTGAACCTTGTCTAGCTTGTTCATCGGCAATCTCATATCCCAAGATTCCGTGATGTCTCAGGACCCAAACAGCCTGCCGACCAAATTAAGGGAAGACTTGCATTCTTGAATTATCTTGGAAGTGGATAAAGTGTTGAGTAAGGTCTTAAGCACAGCTTGGCTGTCGCTACAGACGCAGATACTTCTTCCTTTCAACCAATTCTTCACAATATAGTTGGTGGCCATATGGGTCGTGAATGTTTCCGCCTGGAAGAACTACGTGAAATTGCGTAAGGAAGCGTGAAGTTTGATGTTGTTGTCTTCCACGACGGTCCCAGCTCCAGAACCCTCCGTCGTCTTGGAGTTGTCCGTGAAAACTACATTCCTTCTGACCAGAGCCAGTCCAGGACGCGGGAAAATTCGACTTTGTATAAACGTCGCACCTATATTTTTGGCGACCTCGCATCAGCCGGCATGTCCATCAGGCTAGTGTCATAGGAGATGCGGTTTGCGAGATCATCAAAAATCCAGTGCGAGGGGAACCAAAGACCCTTCCCTTTTAGTCGGGAGATGGCCTTGAGTGTACATCCTATGATGTTATGGTCAAGGGGAGGGAGATAGATCAGTCCAACAAGAGCAGAGCCCGGCATGATGGTGAAGGTTCTGTGCAGCCGAGACAAACTGGTTTTTTGAAGCTTAGTGAAAGCAGCAGTCACGTACTAGCGCGAAAGCTTATTCCACCAAACGACTTCTGAGTATGAAAGAAGAGGTCTTATCATTGTCGATACGGATCTTTTTGGCTTTGCCAAAAAGTCCTTTATTTATAAAACAAAACGCCCATTTTCACAGAGGCAAAAATTTATGTTGTTGTGTAAAACAGACGCCGATGTACATTCGTTGTTGCTTACAAATGTCACAGCTTTGCAATGAAATAGGTAATCGCTTTCAAGTTCGGCCACGTAGAACATGTTGCGCAACCTTTTGAAAACACTTTCCAGTTTCCAGTAGTTACGGCATTCAAATCTTGATGATGTCTTCTCACAAGAATAATAATTGGTTGGCTCTACAGTCCACAGGGGGACCAGGGCCTAGCTTGCTCATCAGTTACTCGTGTTGTGCGCGCTATTGTTCTTTCACGAGTAGAAGGGACCTACAGTTTTTGCCGACTCCGAACGGCGAAGTTTGAGAAGCTTTTTCTTCGACATTAATTACTCTTTCAGTGGTGTCAGCAGCTCAACAGAGGTGGTACGGTGAAAAATTGAGGGTGTTTAGCCGGGATTGGAATCTGGAACTTCGGCGTATGAGCACCGCACTCTACCCACTAAGCCATCATAAAGACATCTACGAAGGACTTCAAGGAGTTTCGCAGAAATTACATGTCGTGTAACCACATAAGTTCTAACACCTACTACCTAACATTTTTGGTATATATATAACAGAAATGTTAATATTATCAACACGATTACAATTGCTGAATTAAACACAACAGGTCAGGTTGATAATTTGTTAAGAGATTTTGTTGATGTCATACACAATCCCGCGGATTTTGTTATTCCTAAACGATCAGCTACAACCCTCAATAAGCTACGTATTCCTACTGAAGTCCAAGATCTTATTCGTCGCAGAAATGCAGAGAGAGGGAAGCGGATATGCTATCGAATGGATTGCTTCTATGAGAATATCAAAATGCTCAACTCAACTATCAAAGACAAAATTTTAGCTTTCAGGAATGAACGTTGGAACCTTCTTCTCTCCACGTTTGACAAGGCAAGTCGTCCCTTTTGGAAAATTACCAAAGTTATTAAAAACAGAGGCAATATTATGCCTCCACTTAAAGTGAACAACAATATTCATATTTCTCAGAAGGAAAAGGCAAATATCTTGGCATCCACACTTAAGGGATATTATTTATCAGCAAGAATGATAGAAAAAGAGATTGCGCAATAGAGTGTTAAATTTTCTTTCGTTCTGCGCAGCTTACGTCACGCGAGACTTCTGATTTGACAGCTCTTTGTTATTGTTTAATATTTTCATACAAATTGAAGCAGGAAAAGTTATTAGTTGATTTTTTTCTAATATTATTCACGTTTTAAGAACTTTTTAACATAAAATAAGTTTTAAGTGTATATCCGATTGAGATAATTTAACTATCCAATTACTTTCCGAGCTATTAAGTCAAGCATTTTGCATGCAGAGTGGAAAAAATTTTCACAGAGTTTCGTAAAGCAATAATCATAATTATGTAAAGTTTCAGAATTGCTATTAATAAATCAATTTAACTAAATTTTATTATTGCATGTTTTATTTCCAAAAGAGTAATGTAAAAACCAAGTTATTGAAATAAAAGACTAGATTTAAATTTTGAACTAGTGGACAATTTTATTATATATTCTTTTTTTCTGAATTGAAACTCTGTAATTTCTTTGTTAAGTTTCCTTATTCTAATATACATTCGTGCTCTAAAATAAAGTTTTTTTTTTTATTTTCTCCCCAGAGTTCACATTTTTCGTCAATTTCAAATGTGTCTTTAGATATTGGGGGGAATCAAGAGGTTATGCCCATTCACACTTTCGAAAATTTCTTCTAGTTGCTTCATGTGAACCATTAGTGCAGATGTTTGTTTATCCAGGCCTCCTTCGTTGAGATGGTTAACCCACGTAAAAGTCGTGTCCTTATTTTGAAGAACACGTATGTCGGGAATTTCATCCCCCAACTTATGGCAAATGTACCCAACCAAGTTTGCCCATCGTGAGCTAAAGATTCCAATTCATTGTCCACCTGGCTGTAGACATCAGTGCTCGGAGGATTTATAATTATACTCTTAAGTATCATGCTTTAAAGTAAAAATAATATTAACATATTTATATATTTTAGATATGTATGTAGATAAAACATTACTTGTGAGAGTACCTTCGGAATCTAAGTCAGGCGTGTCATCCGAAGCATCTGTTTGGTCACCTCAATAACTTAAGCTGGCGGCTCTTGTTATTGCCTGAGCTATAGTGTGAGAAAAAAGTTTTGTAGCCTTTTTAACTTTCTGTCTTTCAGCTCCAATAACGTTTAAATGGCCTGCTCATATCGTAAGGATTATGTTTTTTTTTTTTACTTCCTTTCCAATTATTTTTAACCCTTGGTCAATAAAATGATTCTTAAGGAGTTTAATCAAATGTCAATGCCGCTGGTTTCTCCGCTAGTAGCTCTGCAATCATTTCATGTATTGCGTTTGATGTCATTCTGATGTCGCGGGTTGAAGAAACGACTCTCAGTTGGATTGTGGAATTGTTCCCGCCTTCAACTTATATCAATTATTTTTGCAAAGGCCTGTAATAAAATTGTGACTTAATATGTAAGTAAATAAACAAATCGTCTTACCCATTTCAGTTGTAAGTTTCTTTTATAATTATCCGCAGTGAAATGTGCACTTATCCATTCTCCTGCATAAGTGAATCCACTGCTTCCGTAGGATGTTGTGTTTTGGAACCGAATAACACCGTACATTCGGTTTTCCCTTGTTGTTGTTTGCATTGCAGCCAAACACAGCACACCTAATTTTCAAAAATTTATCTTTATTTAATTGTTAATAAATTACAAAATATTTTTCTTTTAATTTTTTTTTCAAATAAACGCGCGGAAATCGCAGTCAAACCTGACATCAGTATATAAAAAGTAAACATCCGTTGTCTCTGCCTACGTCATCAAAAATTGACAGAAGGTGACAGACATGCGCAATGCGTAATCTGTATTTCTATCATTCTTCATTTATCAGGAGCTCAGCTCAGCGATATTGCTACCGAAAATCAGGTGCTCTCCTCTCTATCCACAATTTCTGATATTCCTTTTGTCATTAACGAAACCTATTTTCCTAACCTAAATGAAATAAATAATATACTTAAAAGTTTAAAAAAACGAAAATCGCCAGGAATTGATAAAATAAATAATACGCTTTTGGAGGCATTACCTAAAAAAGGCGTAAAGCTGTTGCAACTAATTTTCAGCTCATGCCTAAAACTGTGTTATTTTCCCTTCGATTGGAAAATTGCTAAGGCTATTCCAATAGCCAAACCAGGTAAACCCAAGGAAGATGCTACTAGCTACAGGCCTATTAGCTTACCGAGCAGTTTGAGTAAAATATTTGAAAGAATAATCAAAGTAAGGATTCAACAACATATTGAAGTAAATAATATCCTTCCTGAAACCCAATTCGGTTTCCGCAGAGATCATTCAACTTGCCATCAGATTGTACGAATTAAGCGACACATCAAAAATAAATTCATTACAAAAGAATCAACTGGCTTGGTATCGCTTGATTTAGAAAAAGCTTTCGATACGGTGTGGCATTATGCGCTTGTTCATAAACTTTATCGGCATGATTTTCCAATTCCATTAATAAAAATAACACAAAGTTTTTTTAAAAGATAGGAAGTTTATGGTGTGCTTGGGTAATACCTATTCATCCATGCAAAGTGCTGTTTTTGGTGTTCCTCAAGGATCAAATCTTGCACCTATTTTATTCAACCTATTTGTATCCGACATACAAATACAAGCTGGAAATTTTGAACTTGCAATGTTTGCTGACGGTGCCGCCGTATTCGCATCTGATGTAAAGTTCTCGGATGTATTGACGACGTTGCAAAATGCACTTCATCAAATTGAACATTATTGCACAAAATGGAAGCTAAAGATAAACGCTGAAAAAACTCAAGCTGTCTGGTTCACTAAACGAAGAAAAGAATGTTTTATACCTAACAGAGGGCTTAATCTAATTTCAATCGAAATAGAATGGGCGGACTCGTGCTAATACCTAGGAGTAGTCCTAGATAAAAAACTAACCTTCCAAAAGCATATTGCCAATCGTATAGATAAAATAAATAACGTAACCAGAATCATTTATCCGTTTATAAATAAGATATCTATGCTTAGCAATATTAACAAATGTCAAATAAAATTACTTAAAATGATGATTGGATTGCCTAGAGATTTTCCTACTGCTCGTCTTCATGATATAACCTGCGTCAACCTTATAATAATTATGTTAAATAAAATTAAAATAAAATTCTACAATAATTGTTTTTTTTTCGGAACATAGACTAATTGCTCAGTTAAGTGTGCAAGAGGGTTAATGTGCAATAGTAGGTTTAAGAAGCGGAAGCGGCTAAAATGGGTCTAGTAGTAAATGAGGGCAAAACGAAGTACATGCTGTCATCAAGGAAGGACACACAACATCGACGTCTCGGACGGAGCGTCACACTAGGCAGCAGAAACTTCGAGGTAGTTACGGACTTCATCTACCTCGGCTCCGCGGTAAACAGGGACAACAACATCAGTACCGAAATCAAACGCAGAATCACTCTTGCCAATCGCTGTTTCTTTGGGCTCAAGAGGCAATTGAGTAATAAAGCCCTCTCTCGAAGGACTAAGCTCGCTTTATATAACAGCTTGATCATCCCCTCGAATCTTGGACGTTAGCAAAGGCGGATGAGGAAGCCCTTAGTCTTTTCGAGAGAAAAGTTTTGCGTGCGATTTTTGGTCCTGTTTGCGTTGATGGCATCTGGAGGAGAAGATTTAATGACGAACTCTATAGGCTGTACAGCGACATGCACCTGGTCAAGCGTCTACGGATACAACGCTTAAGATGGCTAGGCCATGTAGAGCGTATGGACACCACTGCTCCGGCTCGAAAAGTCTTTGAATCCGAGCCATTGCGACAACGCAACAGAGAACGACCTAGATTGAAGTGGCGCACACAAGTGGAGAAGGACCTCAACCAACTTGGAGTGCCCAACTGGAGACAGCTGGCGAATGATGGTGCTGGCTGGAGAGGCATGTTGGTTGAGGCCCAGGTCCACACTGGACTGTACCGCCACAAGAAGAAGAAGAAGACTAATTGCTCAATTAAGTGTGCAAGAGGGTTAATGTGCAATAGTAGGTTTAAGATTTAAGTAAGGGTTTTTGTTGGTAGCTTTTCCCTTAAAGTAAAATTAATCCAGCAATAGAGACTTTATTTTATAAATACATTGAATTACAGTTGTAAAGGAAACTCTCCTAAATCTCTAACTTGTTATGTAATTACCTTCATGAATTGTATTGAATTGGCTACTGAATAAATTAAATTGAATTGACATCTAAAAGGTAGTCCAGTACCAAATCGGCGATAGTAGGCAAGAGTGGGGTACCCATCGGCATGCCATGAAACTGTTTAAAGACTTTATCTTTGTATTGCAGAAAGTTGTTCTCTTTTAAGCAAAACTCTAATATTTCCCCAAGGATAGCAGAAGCTTTTGGTCTTTCGTAAAAAACATAAGGAATTCAGCCTCGTCTTCGATCCCAACGCTCATTTGCAATGACATTCCAGTTGTCAGCCCTTTGGACAAAGCTAATCTGTTTGCTGCACACTTTGCAGCTAGCTCAACGCTGCCAGATAGAACTTTGTCCCCGCCTGTACTTGAGAGCGTAAATTTCTCCATGGGGCAAATCCATTTTCGCACTCGTACAGTTGCAAGAGTACTTAAAGATCTAAACATACACAAATCCGCTGGCCCGGATAGTATACCCCCTGTTCTTCTGAAGAGGTGTTCTTCTGAAGAGGTGTTCTTCTACGCTGGCAAAACCACTGCGTAAGCTTTTCCATCTGTCCTACTCTTCAGGGCTCTTCCCGAGTAAGTGGAAAACTGCATTTGTCCAGCCCGTCCCTAAAAAGGGCGAATGTTCGTCACCCACCTCCTACCGACCCATAGCACTAACGTCCCTTCTCTCCTAGGTCATGGAATCGCTGATAAACCGTCAGCTTATGAAATATCTTGAGTCCCGGAAGCTTCTTAATGACCGGTAGTACGGCTTCCGAAGCAACCGTTCCACTGGTGATCTGATGGCATATCTCACTGAAAAGTGGAACCAATCTTTGCACAATGCAGGAGAAAGCAAGATTGTTGCGCTTGATATTTCTAAGGCATTTGACAGGGTCTAGCACCAGGTTCTCTTGTCGAAAATGCGTGCTTTTGGGATCGATGAGTCTCTTTTTTAATGGATTAGAAATTACCTTTCGAATCGTTCAATACAAGTTTTATTGGATGGGTTCAAGTCTGATATTCACCATATTAATGCTGGTGTTCCCCAGGGCTCCATTTCGTCTCCGACACTCTTCCTCATTTTTATAAAAGATCTCTTGTCTGCAACTTCTAATCCTATTCATTCCTTCGCTGATGACAGTACCCTCAGCTTTTCATATTCGTTCTTTGGCTCACGTCCCTCCATTTCGGCCTTAGACTCGGAACGGCAGCGTATGTTAAGCACACTAAATTCCGACCTTGACAGCATAATCGATTGGGGAAATAAGAATAGAGTGTAATTTAATGCTTCCAAATCACAGTGCTGTCTACTGTCGTTAAAGCGATTAAAAAATAATCAGCCGTTATCCATGAGCAAGTTATCCATGAACTTGTGTTGTTGAAACCGAAAGACTTTCCATCCTCGGTATGTGTATCAACCCAACAATTAGTTGGAACGATCACATATTTGAGGTCACCAAAAATGCTGCGAAATGTCTAGGCTTCCTTAAACGATGCAAGAAGTACTTCACCCCCTCTGATCTGGCTACAATATACAAGGCCTACATATGCCCAAAACTTGAGTATAACGCTCCTATTTGGTCAGGTGCTTCTAAATCCTCCCTGCACCTACTGGATAGAATTCAAAAGCGAGCGATAAAACTAATAGGTGACAGTAATATTGCGAAGTCGATTGACTCGTTAGAACACCGACGTAATGTCGCGTCGTTGTCACTCTTTTATCGCTATTTTAACAAGAAATGCTCAGATGAATTAGCCAGTTGCATTCCTCCTCTTAAAGAATTCACCCGCAATACACGCCTCGCTAGGAATGCTCACCAATTCATCCTCAAGCCCTCTTTCGGACGTACAGTCAAATTCAAAGACTCGTTCTTTAGCCGCACTACACGAATCTGGAATGCTTGTCCCAGCTCGATTTTTCCTCCTCATTACAATCCACAGGCATTTAAAACCAATGTGCATCGGTATCTCCTCTCCCTCTCTTCCTCTATACCATCGGCCCGTGCTGTGACTTGATCCGGTCACTTAACGGTACTCGCAACCCCTTTCGCACACGTCAATTATAAAAAAAAAAAAATTCCTCTGGTTGAGCTTTGTGTAAAGGCTAATGTCATCCCATCGTTTCCTGACGATATTAATAGCGAGTTGTGAAGGGATGTTTGTAAAAAGCGACACAGCGTCGTATGATACCAGGACGTCGTTCGAATCTAATTTAACATATTTAGCCTTTTCCACAAACTCAAATAAATTTTTTAACTTATATTTTGAGTTGTTGGTTATGTGTATTATAGTTTGTTTTGTCCTCTTTTTCATATCAACCAACACAACCAGACAACTTTCCTTGTATCCAGGAGGGACTCTGCCCAAAAAATGCTGCAGGAAACGGATTACCAAGATAATGGAGTGATCAGGAGCTGGGGCCTTCGTGGAGAATGGCAATATTCGACTTCACACCTAAGTATGTAACTTCCCGTCGGTCTTCAAAGTGAAAACTGTTGTGATTTTATTGACCACTAACTATGTTGTGAAGAACAGGTGCATGAGGCGATGTACCTGCGTCTGTAGTGACAGCTAAGTTGTGTTAAAGATCTAACTCAACCCTCCAACAACTTCCAAGATACGAAATATAAAAGGCAACCGTCGTAGCATAGGCGTGTCTTTCGTTTTCGGGTAGATTCAATTCGTATATGCTTGTCTTACTCCAGGGACACCTGGGGATCTTGGAAATGAGATTGAACTTGAATCGAAAGAGGTATTCATAGAGCCCGCACCCACCTTGGGGCTGTCCGCGTCCTTTGTCAGGGCTTCCATCGATATTTGGGTCGCTCTACAACACAACCAAATATGGCATGACTCTCCAGGGTGTAGATTGACCAACTGCATGCTCCCAAATGTCTGCAAAAAATCTGTGGCACTTCTCCTATCTCTAGAGAGGAAAGACTGCAGAGGGCTTGTTGACGTTCTAACGGAGTACTTTAAAGTGTGCTTGGGCTTTTTTTTTTTTTGTTGGAGGTTGGGATCAACTACACTGGAGCGCTCAGACTCAAATACTGGTCCATTGTACTACCAGGCAGTAACATTCATTTAATGTAATTTCTTGGTTTTCCGAAGAAAAACAAAGATGCGCTTCTGTGATATAGAACTTAGGTCTTCAGCTACCACCACATCAGTGCCAAATAACCGCCACCTGATACGAGCGAAGGCAGGACACTGACAGAGAAAGTGCTCTGAAGTGTCTTCACCTTCTCCACAGGCGTCGCAGAGTGTGACATCACTAAGCCCAAGCCGACTCAGGTGCATAGCGAAGGTAAAGTGTCCCGTTAATACGCCAACAAGTCTTCTGCACTCGTTTCTGTCTAGAGATAGCAGAAAAGAAGCGGATTTCTTGCAGACGTTTGGGAGCATACTCTTGGTCGCCCTGCATCCTATAGAGTTACGCCATCTCTGGTTGTGCTGTAGGGAGACCCAACCATCGACGGAGGCCCTGACCAGGGACGCGGGTAATCCGAAGGTGGGTTCGGGTCCTACGAATGCCGCTGCTGAACCTAGCCTAGCTAATTCATCGGCAGTTTCGTTTCCCAGGATCCCGTGATGACCAGGGATCCAGACAAGTCTTAGCGAATTCAGCCTGCCGACCGAATTAAGGGTAGACTTGCATTCTTGAACTATCTTGGAAGTGGTTAAAGGGTTGAGTAAGGCCTTAAGCACAGCTTGACTGTCGCTGCAGATGCAGATACTTCTTCCCTTTCACCTATTCTTCACAATGTAGTTGGTGGCCATTAGGATCGCGAAGGCTTCCGCCTGGAAAACCGACGCGAAATTTCCTAAGGAGGCGTGAAGTCTAATTTTGTCGTTTTCCACGAAGGTCCCAGCTCCAGAACCCTCCGTTGTCTTGGAGCAGTCCGTGAAAATCCGACTACATGCCTTTCCCGGTTCAGTTTCTGGCCACAGCCTGTCCAGGACACGTGGAAAGTCGACTTTGTAAAAGCGTCGCAACTGTATTATTGGCGACTCCGCATCAGACAGCATGTCCATGAGAGTAGTATCATAGGAGATGCGGTGTGCGAGGTCATCAAAGCACCAGTGCGAGTGGAACCAAAGGCCATTCCATTTTAGTCGAGAGATGGCCTTGAGTGTACATCCCATGATGTGTTGATAAAGGGGGGGTGGGAGATTAATCAGAGCATCAAGAGCAGAGCCAGGCGTGCTGGGGAAAGCCCCTGTGCAGCCGAGACAAACTGTTCTTTGAAACTTGGTGAAAGCGGCAGTCACGTATTTGCGCGAAAGCTTGTTCCACCAAACGACTGATGCATAAGAGAGTAGTGGTCTTATCATTGCCGTATAGATCCAAACGGATCTTTTGGGTGATATACCCCAGGTTTTGCCAAAAACTCCCTTTCATTGCCAGAAGACTGACAGCGCCTTGGAGGTTTGCGTCTCAATGTGTCTTTTCCAGAGAAGTTTACTGTCCAGGATAACACATAGATATTTGGCTTCATTGGAAAGTGGGATATTGACGCCTTTAAGTACCAGTTGAGTCAAACTAGTCATATTCCTCCTTCTCGTAAAGAGAACAACCTCAGTTCTAAGAGGGTTGACGGAAAGCCCATTCCTGGTACACCAGCTATCGATCGTGTCAAGAGCCGCCTGTCCGCGTGCGCTGACGGCCGCAAGACATGGTCCGGTAACCAATACGGCTACATCGTCTGCATAAGCCTGGGAATAGGTGATAGAACTATTCAAAACGGAAATCAGAGAATCAACCAGCATGCACCATAGGAGGGGAGACAGGACCCCGCCTTGGGGGCAGCCCTTGTTAACCTCCGACATTACAAACTTGTCACGCTCCGCCTCCGCGATTATAGTCCTGTTCATTAGCATTGCTCTTGTCCACAACACCAATGATTCCTCTACGCCATGCCGCGTTACACATGCCATTAAAAGTCGCATTGTCGAAAGCGCCCTCTATGTCGATGAAAATGCCCAGTGCGTAGTCTTTCCTGTCAGGTGCACTTTCAATTCTACCGACGAGATTTTGAAGTGCCGTCTAGCAAGATTTTCCGCGCTGGTAGGCATGTTGCATTTGAGATTGAGGGTGTGATCGCAGAGCGTTTTTGCGCATGTGCAGTTCGACCAGCCTCTCCAAGCATTTTAGCATGAAGGAGGTGAGATTGATAGGCCTGAAGTTTTTGGCGAGTGAGTAGTCTCCTTTACCAGTTTTCGGTATAAAGGCTACCCTCACTGTACGCCAGGTGCTTGGAATGTATGCCAGCGGGAGGCTGGCAGTGAAAATTCTTTTCAGAGCCGGCAGTATAGAGTCTATGACCTTTTGCAGCAGTGCTGCATATATGCCATCAGTGCCGGTGACTTGAAACCATCAAAAGACGCTACAGCGTTTTTGATGGCTTCATCAGTTACGACGAGCGATGAAATATACCAGCTTCTGCGAGTAGAATTTGTCTGCTCGTCCCCAGTTTCGGAAATCGGCACTGGTTTTGAGCCAACTGTGATCCGGTTCCCAGGGAAATGAGTCTGAAGCATGAGTTCGAGGGTCTCAGCTTTAGACTCGGTGTGGGTACCGTCTGGTTTTCTTAGTGTGTCCAGTCTCACTGCTTTGTCCCTTTTGAGGACTTTCACTAGTCTGCTGGTTTCACTGAGTGTTTCGATTTTCCCACAAAAATCTTTATAAGAGGCACTTTTCGAAGCTCGAATAAGCCTTTTATATTCTTTTTGTTTTAATCGATAAAGGTTCCAGTCCTCTTCCAGATTGGTCTTAAGTGACCTATTCAGAAGTTTTCTAGTTTCCTTGCGCTTTCTCTGCAATTCCGAGTTCCACCACGGAACAGGGGTTCTGCAGGGATGTTTTTTGACTGGGCATGTCAGTTCGAAGCATTGGGTTAGGGTGTCATTCAGGTTCCGAACTGCCACCTCAACCTTGCACCTCGTTCTGAGTTTTGGGAGAGGCACCGTGTGACTTGCTAACTCTTCCCTAAACTTTGGCCAGTTTGTTCTCCTAGGGTTCCTGCTCCTCTGGTTTCGCATTCGATTCGGAACTCTATGTATCTATGGTCCGACATGGACACTTCCGACAGAACTTTCCAGTCTGTGATCTCCTTGAGATATCTAGAAGACCCTCTTCTGTTACAGAAGATGTTCTGTCCCAGAAGATGTTCTGAGCATTAGCGTCACAACAGATAACGAGACCCATCTTTTTCGATTCGCAGTACTCTACGAGTTCCGCTACTTCCCTTGGTGGAGGTGGTAGAACGGAATCGTAGGGGAAGTAGGCCGAAGCCACGACAAAATTATGCCATGAACTGCCTGATATGTAATTTATAACCGCAGCAACTAAATCTTGCCCACAGAAGTGTCCAAGCTTGGTTGCTGGGAGAAGATTTGGCACAATAAGACAAGCTCTCGGTCTTTCCGATCGCTCATCGTAGAGTGGGGAAAAGCCTCGTAGACTACCAAGGCCACAGATGCGATTTTTCCACATCCATGGTTCCTGTATAGACACGATGTGTGATTTTGTCTTCATCATGGAAAGTCTGCTACATAGAATTGCAGTGGCTTCCTTAGAATGATGAAGGTTGATCTGGGTAAACAGTGGCATGCAGAGTTACCGTGGAAAACATCCCTTATTCGCAAACCTTGGACATGAGGCGGAAGTTAATCCATCCAAGGTGCAGATAGGGACGAGAGCCGTATCTGGAGACGATGGTCTCAACCGAAGGTCGGTCTAGGCCCACAACGAGAGTAGAACCGTCTTTGCTTTCGCGGTTCTTGCTCTGTCTGTGGGAGCAAACCTTCCACCTTCTGGTTTCAAGACCAGGGTTTTGGATGCGGAGACGCGCCAGCACATCCGCCGTGTTCCTGAGTGGCCCCGGGATCCAGCAGATGGCGCGCGTGAGTTTTGTGGGCCTGAGAACCTCAAAACTTGTGGTTCCTAGAGGGGGGATTTTCGGCATGGAGGTGCTCAGCCACTCAAAAGATTGCTGTGTGGAGCACTTCACCAATAAGGTTCCGTTTTCCAGAGCACAGCCCTCCACTTGGAAGCAAGCGTTCTCCGCCTTAGCCAGCTCCCACAGCTGATCTTCGCAGTATTTGCATTCTGCGTCGGTCATGCTGTCGTCATTGCCAGCTTTCCCTATTCGCAGCAGCAGAGAAGAGATAGCAGCCTTCTTATAGGACTGCGGATCTCGTTCTCCGCTTGCCGCGAGTTTGAGTCTGTTGGCAGGCTCACACGCAGCAGTCAATTTCCGGTCGTCCGAGCCGAAGCCAGAGTTGGGTGCGGCACCGGTGTTTTGCGGACCTTGCGTGCGGGGAGTGCTGCCAACGGGAGCTTGCGAAGATGTTTTTCGCTTCTTTCTTTTAGAGCCAGAGGAAGAGGGGGCGGCGTTGGTTTCGGAGGATTGGCCAGTTTCGGTTGGTGATACCTCTACTGACCTTATCCTCTTTGCCTTCGCCCTTGAAGGGGTACTGCCTTCGACGCTTGCGCCTTCAACCACTTTCGTGATCTCTTTGCGCCGCTCGGTGGCAACCTTCCTTCTCCTCCTATTCCTTTGGCTCTTTGTCAGGGGCCCCCCAGGTGCCAGATCTTTTGGGGCCGTTCCTCCTTTTCGGATTCCTGAGGCGCGCCATTAGAGGTGGCACTCTGGCAAGCTTTCTGACACTGTGCCGAGAGATTAGGCGTATCAGGTCGAGTCTTTGTTTTACTAGGACCAATTTGAATTTTAATAGATCGTCTTCAAGAGTTCTGCAGTGTAGTTCACCTGCTGTGTTAACATTGTTTGACTCTCGATAAACATGTGAGTTCAACACTCTGTAGGCTATGGGTTTTGATTCATCTTTGTCATTAAACACTTCGCAGGCGTTAAATTTTAAGATCCTCAGTTCTAATTCGGGCCGGCAGACTATGGTCCGGATACCTGCTCTACCATTTACTACAATTTGCGGATTTATTCCTCTTGTACCAGCACTTAAGCTCAATGGTCGTACGCTTCTCAAACACTTATCCAATCCGAGTCAATGTTTGCCAAGTCCCTTACGATGATCAAATGTAAAAAGCGTGTCCACCAATCGCCATCAGTTCAGATTTGTAACCCATTTCTAATGACTCTAACAAAGAATTCTTCTTTTCCCAGATGTGCGTTGAATTTATTTCCTGATCCTGTGAAGATTTCTGGCGGTCATAGTAGCCATTCTTCCACTTCTCATTCTTTCCTCGGTCAAGGCGCAAATCAGGCTTCTCTGTCCAAATTAAGCCTTGGTGGGGATCATCACGAGGCGTTTGCTTTCAGCATTTAGTACAAGTGAGCATTTAGTATAGGTGAGCTAGTTGTCGTTCTTCTCTGTAGCAAGCGCGGATGTTGAAGTCATCGCGTTCCGTCCAATTCTCCAGTTTCGCGATGACTATAACGTCGGTTGTGTAGCACTCCAGGAGCTTCCAAGTTTCTTGTTCTGCTCTAGGTCTTTTAAAAGATCTCACCTTCAACGTACAGAACTGAAACTCGTCCTCTTCAGCGGTGACATTTCTGTTTCTGCTACAGCCCGGGTTGGACCTGGGCCTCAATGCCTCTCCAGTCAGCACGATCTTTCGCTGGCTTGCTCCAAATGCGCACTCCAAGTTGGTTGAGGTCCTTCTCCACTTGTGACCGCCACCTTATCCTAGGCGTCCTTTGTTGCGTTGTTGTATCCCAATGGCTCATATTCAAAGACTTTTCGGGCCGGAGCATTGGTGTCCATACGCTCTACATGGCCTACTCGTCTTAAGCGTTGAACCCGAAGGCGCTTGACCAGGCACATGCCGATGTACAGCCCATAGTAGTCCACATTTACTTCGTCCTTATCCGAGGCTATTACTTATATTCAAAAATATTGCACGTTGTGAGTCCGTGAGCCTAAGGCAATCTATAACTGGAATTCTCACTCAGTTAACCAAGTGAGCTGCTGTCTTCTCTATTTCAACGTCCGAGTAGGAATTCAAAAAAGCCTTTTAAAGCCTTAAGCGCCTTAGGCAATTGATCAATTTTCGTCCGGATAATAAATCCTACATCACAACCTCCATCACAACCCATCTACAGCCTCACTTAAACAATCCATTTTACAGTGCTGTGTATAACTTGTCGTGACAGTTCATTATTGTGAATGACCCTCATGTCACACATGGCTGTCAAATCATCAACAATAGCAAACATCATCAGGCGGCATCGTGTTTCTCTTCGCGAAAAGCACAATTTTACGCATTTTTAGCATAAATAAACAAATTCAATGTAAGTAAAAGAAAGAACAATTCAGCAAACAATCTCAACCAACTCACGCATCCAACAGAAACCTCATAAGAATCCACAGAAATGGCAGGAGTTCTGTTCGAAGATATCTTCAACGTGAAAGACATGGATCCGGAGGGCAAAAAATTCGACCGTGTCAGTCGTCTCCACTGCGAATCTGAATCCTTCAAAATGGATCTCATACTGGACATTAACTCCTGGCTGTACCCCATGGAATTGGGCGACAAATTCCGTCTGGTATTGGCGACAACCTTGCGAGAGGACGGCTGCCCGGACAGTGGTGAATTCAATCCCCTCGAGCAGGAGGGAACTCGTGCGGATAGCTTTGAATACGTGATGTACGGGAAGATCTACAGGATAGAAGGTGATGAGGCACACAACGAGGCATCTAGTCGTTTATCTGCGTACGTTTCGTTCGGTGGACTGCTGATGCGACTGCAGGGAGATGCCAACAACTTGCACGGATTCGAGGTGGACCAACATATGTACTTGTTAATGAAGAAATTAGCGTTTTAAATTAAAGTTGATTTGTAAAGTTGTGGTGTTTGTAATTTGAAAATGAATTTAAATTCAATTTTTCACATAGGATACGGATATGAAATTTAAGGTAGAATGTGCTTTAAGAAGGATCTAAAATTTGTGCAGTTCCGAGGGCTTAAAGATACGGTTGGTTCACACAGAATTGGTGAGAGGTGTCACCTAGCTCTTAGACCCTCTTAATTTGTAGCCCTTTCTAAAGAATTGACTTAAAGGGAGCTTTAAAGACAGAACTTTGAAGGGCAACATTTGTAAAACAAAAAATTTCAACTTTGCTCCCAATGTGTTTCAACCCTAAGGAAAGAAAAGTCAACCAGATACCAAAATAAGATTCATTCACCATGGATCGATGGTAATTCTCTGGCAGACGAAATGTCATTCAAACTGGCATTTGCCGAAGCTAATTGGAACTCAAGCCAAATAAACAACAAATTCAATTAAAATCAATCAAGCTACCACCGATTTCTGGGAACACTATCAATCCACACCCTCACGCCAAGTAGGTAACATTGTTTTCCCCACTCAGAAATGTGATCAGTCCAGCCATGAGTAAGTACAAATCTCAAAAAGTTTTTGTGCATTCTTTTGTGTGTCCACTGCATGGGTCCCTAGCGCTTGATTGGCATCCCTCGACTGCATATGAGGTCACAGATTAATTTGAAGGCAGATGCACACCCGCATTATTTTGATTTCTTAAAAGATGTCAGTGTGTACATAACTGAAATTGTCGAGACGCTAGACCAAACAAGAAAAAAAAAAAAAAGAATTCCAGATAAGATAAGATTTTCAATTTATTCAACGATAAGATGCCTCCTACTCCCTCGCTTACATGTACACCCTCTGTAAGTGTATTTATTTTGAAGATACCTTCATTTCGACACTGATTCCCGATGCAAGAGACGACGCTGTAAACTTGAAACTACACACAAATCGCTGACAGAGGGCTTGCCCACCGCTGGAAGTCTGAGTGTATAATGTAATCATCAGCACTGTTCATTTGCTACCCTCTGCGCTTCAATTGTGCCATCAAAACAGAGGAAAAAAAAAACGAAAAATTTACATTGTGCTGAACGGCACATCGCGAGATTTGTGTGCTTGTTGGTTTCACGGTCGATTTCAGGCAGAGAACCTCCATTTCGCTTCGCCCCTGCTGCTTGAGGAACTATATCGGGAGTTCGAAATTCATTCAGAGTCAGCGCTTTTGTCCGGCTGTGTGACTTTGGGGTGAGGACCCATCCAACCGTGGTTTGTGATTTGTCGTTTGCTTCTGCTTTTCATTTAATAAGAACTGGATCGCTCGGGCAGTAGCAGGACTACGGCCAGAAGGAGGAGGTGGAGGCGTAGACGAAGGTAAGTGTGCAAAGAGTCATAAATAGTCAATTGTTTTTCGTCGCCGATCTTTCACCCGAAATCGTTTGCTGCGCTATTTCCCCCGCACCCCAGCACCGACTGTGGTGTGATGGTGTTGGCGGCAGTTCTGTTCTACTTTGTGCTGTATGGTCTTGAATGTGTGCACATGTGTGCGGATGGATGTGTACTTATGTGCTGTTCCTGTGCCTCCCCGGCCCTGTCATGTGTGGGACAAATGTGTGTTTTCATATTTAAGTGGATGATGAATAACATATGTTGGCTTGTATGTATGGCATGTGTAAACAACAAAAAATATACCAAATTTCAAAAAGTCTCTCATTTACAGTTAAGCGGTAAACGAGAGCGGTAGTCATTTAAGTAGACAAATTGAAAAAGTCGAAAACAGAAATTTTAATCAATTTTCAGACGAATTGTGAGTAGTTTGCTTATCGCGGTAATTTGTATTTGTGTGCGTGTGTGCATGTAGTTTTGTACTAACATCAACCCTAACGTGATTTTGTCTTTTCCATTCAAACACGCGTTCACATGTTTATTTGGTGGTTTGAGTTAAAAAAGTTGACGATGGAGTCAGGGATCGTTTCTATTTCTGTTTCCTACCTTACCCTGTCGAGAACCCAAGCCAAGAGAATAAATCAAAATTTATGTCAAAAGCCATTTCTGAGTGACGAATCGAATAATTCAACGAACTTCCAGCCCCTTCCCTATTGGTCACGATATCTGTCGTTCCCTACGAATTTCGTAGGAACACACAATCAAAAGAGTTAGCCAGCGAACTTAAAAAATTCAAAAGTTCAAATCACGTGAAGGGGGGAGCGTTACATTTTTCGATTCAAATCCTGTCTATCATGCACAATAACTTCGTTGGTGGAGGTTTTAGGGGATTTCACGGAACATTTAAGGATAAATTGTGCGCCATTAGGTGTAAACATAAAAGATTGGCTTGAGCGAACGATCTAGGGAACTTCCTTTACGTTTGCCTAAATCATGAAATCAGACCCAACCAACCCAACCAACATGGGACCATGAGAATCCACTTAAATCTGCGAAGTATACGTTCTGTGATTGAACATTCGTTTCTCTTCATTTCTTTTTTAGTTGAGTGTAGTTAGTGGCACAGTAGGATTACAATGGGAGATAAGTCTTCACGTTGTGCTTGAATGAGAAAGACTATAAACAGCATTTGAAACGCAAAGGAGTTGAATTGTTGATTCAACTCACATGTACTTGGAATATATTCCTGATATGGTAAAGACGAGCTCTCGATATTTTCATACGTTCTTTGTTGAATCTGGATTAGCGAAGGGCTGAGTCGTAGCCTTTTTTTAATTGCACTTTGCTAATATTTCATACAAGCGATACGATACGATTTTGCATGTGAATTGAGGAACCACCGCATCCTGTTGTTATAATCTTTGACACGTTTTATTGCGTGAATCAAAATTTTTGTAGACGTTAGGCGAAAACGGGCTGTATGGATTGGGACATTCGCGTTAAAAATCTTATTTTGCTTCTGGTTTATAGAAAAGATGACCTCTGTGCCATTGTGGGTGGGTGTGTCTTCTTGCAAGCTGAATCAAGGACGGTTGCGCGTTGTGGACGCCACATCAAAAGTACTAATTGAGAAGCTACCACGAAACAGCTCAAAATTCGCCAGGGAACAATGTCACGTAAAAGACGATATGTTGCCAAAGAAGGAAACTTCCTGTTCCTTGTGGCCTGTTGCTAATCAATTTATTTATTCCAGGTCAATATCTCTCCCAACTGCGACGACGCTATCACACTCGTACTTTACCGTACCACAACTTACGATGAATCGTAGCATTCTACATCATTCCTTGTGAGCTTCCACTAGGATTGAAGTTATTCTTGCAAAGGAATTTGCATTTCAGGCTACCGGGTTGAATATCCAGACACGAACTTATCGTAGTACAGCACCTTACGTGTTACACAATTTCGCAATTTCGTTTTTTGCGGTTTTTTTGTTTTAAGGTCCATCTGGAATCTTCCTCAAATCTAGACATGGCGTTTTCATTGCCCATGCACTATTATTCAAGCAATTTCGATCGCGCGCTTTGATCCATTATTCTTAAATATTTTTTATATCAATAAGGTAACCGTTACTTTACCTAAGAATTCTCTAACAGTATGTAATATGTGGTGATATACCTACGAGGGTTTTTCAAAGAATAAGACGGGCTACGTACTCGTACGAGGGTTGCCTTTTATATTTCTTGATTAGAGAACAAAAACAAATATTAATCATCGAGAATAGATTTATTGTTTTTCAAAATATTCCCCATTAAGATCTATACACTTATGCATGCGTTTGAACCAATTGTTGTTTCGCCACTCTGATTGAGGTATCTCCAAAACATGCATTCTGAACGCATCAACCGCTTCTTCAAGTGTTGAAAAACGTTGACCTCTCATTTTATTTTCTACGTACGGGAATAAAAAAGAGTCATTCGGTGCCAAGTCAGGACAATACGGCTGATGACTCATCAAATCGATGTTTTGAGTGCTCGAAAATGCAGTTGTTTGAGTCGATGTGTGAGAGAGCTCGCATTGTCATGGTGAAGATTGATCCTTTGGCGGTTGGTTTTCCTGATTTCTTGGAAGACAACTGGCAAACAAATGGTTGTGTACCACTCAGGATTGACAGTTCCACGTTGTTCTAGTGGTGCGATTGCGACATGTCCAGTTTTTCCGAAAAAACAGGCTACCATTTGCTTGGAAGTGCTTCGTGCGGGAGCAACTTTTGTTGGATTTGGCTCAATCTGAAACACCCATACAGTCGACTGCTGTTTACTTTCGGGCTCATACGAGTAAATCTACGATTCATCACCTGCTACGATGTCATAGACGTGTTTCGAAGCACCGCGGTGGTATTTTTTGAGCATTTCTTTCGACCAATGGACACGAGCCTTTTTTTTGAGCGATTGACAAATTGTGTGGAATCCAACGCGAACAAATTGTTTTGACGGTCAAATGTTCATGCAATATTGAATGTATGCTAGTCCCACTAATGCCGAAGGTTGTCTCAATCTCACGATATTTAACATGACGATCTTGCAATATCAGTTGGGTCACAGCATCAATGGTTTCCGGAACAACAGCTGATTTTGGACGACCTTCACGAAATTCGTCTTGGAGTAAACTACGACCTCGGTTGAATTCACCATACCATCGATAAACACTGGTCCTTGATGGAGCTTCATCGCCAAAAATTGAATTAAGTTCATCGATGCACTGTTGTTGAGTTAAACTACGTCGAAAGTTGTAAAAAATAATCGCCCGAAAATTTTCACGATTTAATTCCACTTTTTGGGCGAGATGAATCTTTTAAGTCACTGTAAACAACACAAATAGCGCTCGTATGTCAAAACGTTCTGAGTGCGTATAACCTCAAAAATGTCAAACTTTACAATAGAGCTTGCAGTTGCCAGATTGCAACATTAGGGTTATAATATAAAAATATAAGAGGCAACCTTAGTATGATGCATTCAACTTCGTATCCACAGTAATTCTCGGTAAATACCCGAAAGATGAGCACTTTGGTTTTGGGAGTCGTACAAAATGCAGTTTCTGTTGATACCCTTTCCTTGTTTTCTTTCCTTTGAGATTGTCATATTAACCCTCTTCCATATCTACATTTTCCTTTTTACATTGGCTTGGCAATCGTCAAGGATATGAAGAATGAATTCAGTTTGCTCCTCACGCCTTCTGATTGTAGAGAAACCTGCTTGCATAAGAAGTGCGACGTTAACTGTTGTGATATCTTGACATGGGTTATATGGACTGGTTAAGGAGAGAGTGCAGCAAGGCATAGGTTGAGTTGAGGCATAATCGCGTTGCGTTTTCGACAAAGCATCAATGCATCTTGCATCTTATTATGCATCAACACCCTCAGCCAACTTGGAGGTCGCAACTGAAGGAAGTTGGCGAGATATCGTGCTGGCTGGAGAGGCATTTTGGTTGACGCCCATGTCCATTCTGGGCTGTAGCGCGAAGAAGGAAAAATTATGCACCTTAGTCAAAATTTAAGTCAAGTTCGTCGTTCTATTATATATAGGCATTTTATTGTGTTGCAGCATTTGTATGAGATAATAATATATGAACAAGCCGTTTCTTGATAGATTACGAACGCTTGTATAACTCTTGTCATTCCAGTCCCGCTCTATGGCACAGAGATTTATTTATTTATTTCATTAAACAAATAATGAGAAATGAGAAAAATGAGATATGAATGTTCTTGAAGATCGATGGAAAATGTCTGAAAGACTCTGCGCTTTTCAGGCCCATTTGCATTGGTGCATGGAAGGGAATGTTGTACGATGAATCATATGAGGTGTATGTCGGCATGTGCGCGTGCATAAAATGTTTAGTTAGGTCATGTGTTCTCCATCGACAATAGTATTGTTCTGCGGATGGCTTTCGATTTGATTATGGCCTTAAAGTGGGCACAAAAGTGAGATAAGACATCCAGAACAATTTTATTTTTTGGATGGCGCGACAGTCCACAAAGGGACCAGGGTCTAGCTTGCTTATCAACTACTCGTGTTGTGCGCGCAACTGTTCTCTCACGAGTAGACTGGACCTACAGTTTTTTGCCGACTCCGAACGGCGAAGTTTGAGAAGCATTTTCTTAGACAGTATTACTCTTTGAGTGTTGTCAGCAGCTCGAAAGCGAACTTCGGCGTGTGAGCGTCTCACTCTACCCCTACCCACGGCCACACATCAGGAAGCAACTCGAGGTAATTAGAGGACTGTCCTTGCCGGAGAGACATGGGTTTTGAAGATCATATTAAAACGCTATTGAAAAACTTACATGACAACTTGTCTGGAGACAGACAGCACTTAACCATTTCTTAACGGAATTCAAGGTTTTCAAGGGAGTTGCGGGAAAGTCTATCACCTTACGAATACTTTTGAACACGAAAGTGCTTCTAACCTACAACCGTGGTCCCTCTGTACTCCCAGAAGATCAAACACTGATTGTTAACTAAAGTTTTAACAATAAACTGAAACATTTATGTATAAAGAGCGTCGGGTACCCGGTTCTGTTCACATTGGATGTCACCTCAGTGACATTATTGACGTCGATTCTTTTGTTGTTGAAGACACTGTACTGTCTCAATTGCCGTTCGACCACATTTCGCGTGCCATCTTTATATTCTCGATATTCTGTACCTGACAAAAGTTTAAGTTCGAACCTAGTAGTTTGGAGGTGTATAATTTTATTTTATTGCCCATATAAACTACAGGTCGAAGGGAGTTATCGTAAATTCACTCACGAATCGGTTAAATTTTCATGGTACTCGTGGCGGACGTATAATCTATTCAAATTGCGATAATTTGGGAGCTGAGAAGTCAGGAACGAAGTTAATTAGTTTTCCGACATGAAATTGTGGTAGATTGGAAAGTATGAACAGTGCTCTGCCGCTAAAATGCGTAAATAAAAGTGTTGTTTGCTTAAACAAGCATTTCAAACAAAAAAATTCCAAGAAGTTGAGTTGCTTTTGTTTCTTAAGCAAACTGGGAAGCGTAAAACGTCACGGTGCGGTAAAGGTGCAGATGTTTTTTGGTTGACGTAAGTGAGGGATTCCCAGTGTGGTGGAGTTCTCTCCTGCGTTAGGTAGATGAAATGTTTTGATGATTTGATGGAAATCAAGCGACAGCAGAGCTGCTTGCGTAACATACCGAAATAGTAACAATTTCAGCGTTAGTTTGTGGATATGAGAGTGCAATTAAGTCAAACTTAGCCAGTCCGGGAGGTATACCCCTTGATCTAGAAGGCATTGTAGACTCCAAAGTTTAGTATATTCGGAGGTCATTTCAAGGTGATCTCGGGAAGTAAAGAAAACCCAATAAAACTCACCTAACGATGCTTTACTTAAAAGAACGTTTCCGCCGCATAAACCTGCGCCTCATTCAACTGAAAGTTCTGACATCCTGATTTGGTTCTGGGAACAGGAAGAAGTCGCAAGAAACAAAATCTAAAATAGGAAATGAATTTTGAAGTTCTGTCAATTTGACTATGCCAACAGTATGTGCGTTGAAAGGTTTTTTTTTTAAATTGGGTTCGTCTAATCGGTCCGGTAGTATCCAGTAACATAGCTTGGGCCTTCTAAATAGTCGATGTGCAACGATGGCTATCACACTTTCATCGAAACATATACATCAACTTAAATTATTTTTTTTTGTGTGTGCAAGAAACGAAGAAATTCCTTCGAATCCTTCTTCCTGTCCGCGGGTGCACCTGGGCCTCAACCAACATGCCTCTCCAGCCAGTACGATTTTTCGCTAGCTGACTCCAGTTCCGCACTCCAAGTTGGTTAAGGTCCTTCTTTACTTGTGTGCGCCACCTCAGCCTAGGTCTTCATTCGCTTGGCTAGGCGCAGATCGCTGTACAGCCCATAGAGTTCATCATTAAACCTTCTCCTCCAGATGCCATCAACGCAAACAGAGCAAAAAATCGTAACGTTCTTCTTCTTCTTTTGGCTCTACAGTCCGGGGTGCACCTGGGCCTCAACCAACATGCCTCTCCAGTCAGTACGATCTTTCGCTAGCTGCCTCCAGTTGCGCACTCCAAGTTGGTTGAGGTCCTTTTCCACTTGTGTGCGCCACCTTAGTCTAGGTCGTCCTCTGTTGCGTTGTCCCAATGGCTCGGATTCGAAGACTTTTCGGGCCGGAGCAGTGGTGTCCATTCACTCTAGATAGCCTTTTTATCCGAAGACGCTTGAACAGGCGCATGTCGCTGTACAGCTCATAGAATTGATCATTGAATCTTCTCCTCCAGATGCCGTCAACGCAAACAGGACAAAAAATCGAACGAAAAACTTTTCTCCCGAAAAAACTTAGGGCTCCCTCATCGGCTTTCAGTAACGTTCCGCGACGTAGAGTAGGACTGGGGTGATCAAGCTGTTATATACATCGGTTCATAAAAATTGCTGTACTTCTCAAAAAAGATAAATAATTTTCTAATAATTCAAATTGTTTTATTATTTTTTCAAAAAACGTATACAAAAGTAAGGTATTTCAGTCCTTACAGGTATACTACAAAATAAACGTTGATCATAACTTTTAACTATTTGTTTTTGGTAATAGTAATATTTCGCAGTTGTTCATAGAAATAGCAGCGTTTAAAATTATGCTGTGAATAGACAACAGAAATTAATGAAACAATATGAAATCATTATTATTTACAGCTTACCATTAGTACTTTGTAGCAAAGCCTTTGTTTTTTATCACTACGCTGCATCTTCGTGGCATTGAGTCCACCAGTTTCTGACATCTCTCAGCTGATATAGCTTCCCATGAGCCTTGCCATCCAGTCCACCAGACTCCGACATCTCTCAACTGGTATAGCTTCCCCTGAGTCTCGCACTACCTCCCACAATTCCTAGGCGTTTTTGGTTTGGCCTCATGGACAGAATTTTTAACATCACCTCATAAGTTCCCAATGGGGTTTAGGCCAGGGAATTGAGCTGGCCACTCCATAACGGTTATTCTTTTTCCATCAAACCAAAATTTTGCCCGTTTTGACGTATGTTTCGGGTCATTGTCTTCTTGATATACCGAAACTAGTGGCATTTTCTCCTCGGCATATGGCAGCTAACCTTTTCTAAAATTTTAACTTACTCAGCATCATCCATTATACCCTTGATAGGATATATAGGCCTAACCTCATTATATGAGAAACAGGCCCAAATCATTAGTTTTGCTCCTCCGTGTTTGACAGTTTTTACTGTATAACGGGGATTATTTTCTTCATTTTTTGGTCTTCTTACATATTCGCTACAAACCTTGGATCCAAATAACACTATTTTACTTTCATCGTTCCACAGAATATTCCTCCATTTCTCCTTAGGCTAATCTTAGTAAAACTTTGCGAATGCCAATCTTTTTTGCAGATGTTTTTTTGTCAAAAGCTGTACTTTTCGCGGGATTCGAGCTGGGTGTTTAGCCTTTAGAAGACATCTTCTAACCGTCACAGCACTCACCGGAAGTTGCAGTTCATCCCTTATCTATCTGAGGCTTATTGAAGGGTTCTTCTTTGCCATATTGATAATTTTTCGGTCAGTTCGCTTAGCCGTCAATTCTTTCAGACCCCGTGTTTCGGGCCTAGCTTTCCAGTTTAGCACATTACTGACCATTTTCGCTGAACATCCTATCTATGATTTACTGTATTGAAGCATATGTTTTCCCTCCGAACGCAGTTTTTTGATCAAATTCCGCATATCTTCGGTACAATGTTTTGATTGACCCATATTTCTAACTTTTAAGTATGTTAATAAAAGACATTATCGGCTCCAGCTGGTTTTAGGTTCTTCCCATATGGTGTGGTAGCACACTGGTCCTGTATGGGACTAAGTGCATTCATCAGCCACCTTAACCTACCTACCTACCTAATAAAAGACAACATATACAAAAGCATTCATTTACCAAACAAGAATACACAAATATTTTTTAAACTCTAAACAACAATTTCTGAGACACTTTATGGTAAAACCAAAAAACACTGCTATTTTTATGAACAGGCTTCAATCAACAAATTTCAATGAATGAGTGAAAAGAGGGGAAAGTAATCCTAAATTTTTTATGTCTGGTATGGTATCTTAGTTACCGGAAAAAACAATAAAACCTAATATACATTTGGAAAAAGGATCTTCTTAGAAATATGTTGCCAATTATCTAACTCGTATAACTACTGCTACTTTTATGAAAACAATTGTAAAGCGAGCTTAGTCCTTCGAAAGAGGGCTTTATTACTCATTTGCCTCTTGAGCCCAAAGAAATAGCGATTGGCAAGAGTGATTCTGCGTTTGATTTCGGTACTGGTGTTGTCCCTATTTACCGCGGAGCCGAGGTAGGCGAAGTCCGTGACTATCTCGAAGTTTCTACTGCCTAGTGTGACGCTCTGTCCGAGACATCGATGTTGTGTGCCCTTCTTTGATGACAACATCTGCGAAGAAGGGATAGCCTTTCTATGCCACATTTTGTATGTATCACATGACTGCCCAATAAGCTTATTCGCCCATCTGCAACCAGCAGTAGGTCAGTACAAGACTGTTGATTTTTGTCGCGTTACCATCCTTCATTCATCAAATTGATGACCTTCACCGACACTGAAAGTCGGCAAGGTAATTTTAGATGGCATCCACTGACCAATTTACTTGTTCCCGTTGTGGAAGTTACCTTTTATCCTCTCAAATAAAGGGTGATTTAATAAACTAATTCTGCATTCATGCAGACTAAGGGGTGATTTTTTAAAAGATATAGGAAAGTTTTTCAAAAAAAAAAACACATAAAATTCAGAAAAATGCATGAAATTTTTATTTGAATCTATAGTACTGTCATTTGTTGATAGTACTTAATGTTTGAAGATTATTTCATGCAAATGTTGACCTTGACTGCGCCTCAAGTGGTCCATCGGCTTAGTCCAATTTGGCATACTCTATCCAACATTTCGGCCGGTATCTCACGAATAAATGCTTCAATGTTGTCTTCCAATGCGTTAATTGAAGCGGGCTTGTCTGTATAGACATGAGCTTTAACATTGCCCCACAAAAAATAGTCTAAAGGCGTTAAATCGCACGATCTAGGCGGCCAATTGACCGGTCCCGAAAGTCAAATAAAATGTTCACCAAACTCGCCTAAGTCCATTGTTGCTGGTGCTTTGTGGCATGTGGCACAGTCTTCTTGAAACCAAATGTCATGCAAGTCAAGCTCTTGCATTTTGGCAAAAAAAAAAAGTTGGATATCTTACGCGCTTACTATTCACAGTTACGTTACGATTCCCATCATATAGAACTTTTTTAATGAAGGTTTCAAACTCATATTAATATTAACAAGTTTATTTTGAACACTGCCTTTCTTCCTCTATACCTTCGGCCCGTGCCGTGACTGGATCCGGTCACTTAAGAGTACTCGTAACCCCTTTTGCACGCGTTAATTATAAAAAAAATCAGCGTTTTTTTTTAAAAAATAAAACACTAATTATTAATGGGAAAGTAAAAACATTTTATTCAAAGTATTGGCCATTGTTTTCCACACATTTTGACCACCTTTCTGGCAATCTGGAAAATTGTTCGTCTTTTAAAGCAAACCAATCAGACACCCAATTTTCGACCTCTTCGTAGGAATCAAAGTGCTGCTCAGCCAATGCGCGTCCCATCGATGAAAACAAATGGTAGTCGGAAGGAGCCAAATGGGCGTAGCTGCTCCCAGCCAAGTGTTTTGAGTGTATCCTAAATCGGTTTTGCTTTGTGTGCAGGTGCATTGTCATGGAGCAAAATTACTTTGCCGTGTCTTCTGGCCCATTCTGGTCGTTTCTCGATCAATGCATGGTTCAAATTGATCATTTGTTATCGGTAGTTGCATATCATCTCACGGTAGCGCTCACCATTCACAGCTACGTTACGATTCGCATAATCTTTGAAGAATTTTTTTTAATGAAGGTCTTGTTAGTGGATTCCCTTCAACATTCAAACTCATATTTACAAGTTTGTTTTAAACAATTATAGTATTTGCATATTTAAACCATATCTGTATATAAGAAATTTTACATTGTAAATAATGTACATACTTTTGCCACAATAAATGTAATATAATAATAATAATCTTTGAAGAAGTATGGTCCAGTGATGCCACCAGCCCACAAGCCGCACCAAAGTGTGACTTTTTCTGGATGCATTGGTAGCTCTTGCAATGCTTCTGGCTGATATTCACTCCAAAATCGACAATTCTGCTTATTTACGTACCCATTGAGACAAAAATGAGCTTCGTCCATTTTTTACCATAAACTGGAAGAAGCGCGCGATGAACTTTCATAACAGAGCAACATCATATGATTCACTAATTTGCAAGCGTTGTTCGTTTGTAAGAAAATTCATGGTTAAATTATAGACCAAACTGAAGATGTTTGACAGTGAAACAAAAGACGAAAAGTTCGTCAGTTGTTTAAACCAGTGTTGCCAAAAAGATAATAGGTAAAAAATCACAAGAGATTGTGCACAGCACTTCTCATTTCCTTTCCAAGATCAAATGTAAAACAAAAACGTACAGTTTTAATTTTGAGGGGACAATGTCCTAAAAAATGGTATATCCAGCTAGAGAAAGACCTTAGTTACTTGAATGTTTGAAGTTTCACGTTCTTAACCCGAATATCCAAGTTTCTGGGTCGTCTCAAAAACTTGTCGCCAAATGCAATTTTGTGGATAATTTTTTAATTTTTCCCTTTAATATATGTTCCTTGGAATCCACTTAATTCACTATTGCTGATTACTCTCCACACCGTTTACCTCACTCATCCATTCATACAATGCATCTCATTTTCTCTGTTCCCAACTAACAAATGTGTGCCGTGTTTTTGTTTTTGCAATTAATATAACTGCGCTTCACTAACCATTGCTAATAGGCTTGCGCTTGCGAACAAAAGGACTATTGGAAACCGGGCTAAATAACACTTTTTTCTTATCTTTTCCAGCTTCCTCCACTTTTCCCCTCTCATATAAGCAAACACACAAAAACGTTAATTCCTATTTTCAGCTGACAGAATCAACAAACATTATTAACTCCAATCACACGTAGCATTTAAATATACTCTTGGTGCCGGTGTTGCAATAGTTGTATCATAACCAAAGAACACTCCAAAGACAATGACAAGATGAACCAAGCAAGACTGGAGAAGCCGCAACGCTGAACAGCTCACGCTTGCGTGGTGTGTGTGTTAATATTTTTTTCTGGTGACGGTGGCAATTCTTAACTATCCTATCCCTAACCTTAAACTTAGTAGAGTCTGTATTTTTTGATCTGAAATCTGTGCGCAATGAGTTCGGGTGTTCTGAATCGGACGCACCCGAACGACAGTGCTGTGAGTGCGGTGAGAAGTTCATTTTTGGCTGGCGAAGGTGGTGTTGCCTGGAAGCCGAAAGAGGTGAAGAGATCTGCATCAACAGACGAAGTTTACGCTGTAAACAGGGCAACTTACGTCAATGGTGGTCTGGAGGGAAGGTCCACTTCCAATGGCGGCCATAGGGAAGCAGGAAAAAACTCTCCATTCAGAGAAACTGTTCCGTTCGGGACACTGCCTGCCAACATTGTCTACGGTCCACAAGACTTAGTCACTGGTCCACAGGACTGGTCACCATTGAAAGAAATGAACGGCGGTTTCGAGTTGTGTGAACCAGATGCGACGCTTGGCCCAGCTAAGGATTACATAAGACGATACATGAAGAGATCCATTTCCATTTACGACGATTATGGATCTGCTGGGAATTGGTTTTTTCCAGCTCAGTATAACAGACCCCTCTGCAACTCGTCAACTTTTCAAGAATCCAGCAGACAGCTCTTCAAGAGGGAAGCCGTTAGTCCTGTTCTAACGTCAAAAGCAAACTCAACGAAGGATGCGAGGGCTGTGTCACAACGTGAAACCATGGTGAAACGTTCCCCATCCACAGATGATGCGAAACAGACCGACGAACTCAAGAATGATACATGGGCAGCGCCCTATCTGGTGTCCGCTGTTGTACAAAAATGTTTGACGAAAGGATCACCGTCGGTTGACGAAGACGCCCTTATCGCTAGGTCGAATAACAAGGAAACTAGGACTGCGGAGAGGTCAGCTTCGAGTGACAATGCCTTCGCCGCAGAAAAGGTGAAGAAGTCCCTTTCCACAGACAGCATTGAAGAGCCTACATGGGCGCATCTCAAAGCGTTAAGTCCCATAGAGAAGATTGACTACAAAGGCGAGAATCACAGCACTGGCTTGGTGAAGAGATCGCGGTCTTTAGATGACTCCAGAATTTTTTCCCTTATGACACCAAGTTTCCAAAAGGATTCCCGAAGTCCTCTCAAAATTAAGAGATCTCTGTCCTTCGATGGAAGAAAAAGCTCAACAGACTCATCAGAGGAAGGCATTCCATTTCAGGCTCCTAAGAGTGTAGTCCAATTGACAGACTCAGAAGCTCCCATGAAAGCAGCTGAAGTTTTAGACGCTGGTAAGGTGAAGCGGTCTCTGTCCACAGACGAGGCGGTTAATGTAAAGCGAGTAACGTGGGCTGTGCCCACCGAGTCGCCAAGTATCAAACGATCAGCGGTAAGAGTGAAGAGATCGATGTCTATTGATTGGGCTGCTGGAGGTGGAATGACCTGGATCCCCAAGAGCATTCTGAAGGAAAGTGCAATCAGAGGTGAACATTTCGACGTGAAAACCGTGAAGAGATCATCTTCCATTGATACAAGAAGATCCATTTCAGCAAGCAAGTCACCTCACGCCCTTGCAAAAGCATTACAGAGTGAGATGAACGGGATTTTGTGCTCCTCGAAGGAAGATAGACCCTTAAGCAGATCCCAAAAAGGAGACACGTCTAAACGCTTGACGAGATCCACATCAAAGGGAAGGGTCACGAGCCTCAAAAACAGCAAAAACAGCAAAAACAAAGTCATTGTAGGCATGACTGGCGTTTCATCTGTTAAAGTTTTGAGATCAAAAAATATGTCAAATCCTTCTAACCAGGTGGTCGCCGTAGTCCTAAAACAAACAAAAGAATTGGTGGACGGTGCTACGAAGTTCGGTCAAGTGCAACAAATTAAATTCACCCGCAGCAGAAAGCAAAGAACGGACACCACCAGTGCCATCGATAAAGAACGGAGCAGCACGGTTGACCTTCAAGATTCCAGGTCCGTTTTCGAAAACGGAGGTGGAACTGGGTTAAGAGAAGATGTGATGGCAAAAAAGAACACTTTAAGAGGAAAGACTGTGAGAGATGACTCTGGAATCAAACAAATTAAAACAACTCCCAGAGGTGGTGCATCGAAGTCTGTGGAAGGTAAAATACCAGTTGCAATAGATGCTCAACAAAATGAAAAGGCTACGGGATCAAAAGCAATCAGAGTGAATGGTGTTCGCAGATCCGACAAAGTAGAATGCTCCACTTCCAATGATAAAATATTTTGGGACGTAAAAATGGAGACATCTGCTTCGGTAGACGTCGTGGAAAAGAAGTCACTGCGAGGTAAAGTCATGAAGGATGGAAATACAACCAATTCCAGCGAAGTAAAGTCATCCAGCCTTTACGATGAATCAGCCACCTCCTTGAAGCTACAGTCAACAAACGCCATTGAGAAGAATTCAAAATCGAAAGGAAAAACTAGAAATGGAAGGCGAGCGAGTTCCGTGAACCTGAAGAGGACAGCATCGACAGACGTCATGGAGAAGAAAATGAGTTTAGAGGACCAGTGTGGAAAGGGATCAAAATTGCAAAGGGTTGCTTCCAGACAATCTTCCAAGGAAGATGTCTCCTTAGTGTTTGACGCATCCAAATTAGAAACGTCTCAAAATAAACTTGCAACCGATTTGAAAAGAACTGTATCCACCGATGGCATAAAGGAACCGGATTCCGCCGTAACAGAAACTGGAAACGTTCTCACGTCCACTGATCTAAAGAGGACTGTTTCGACAGATGCAATGAAGGAGAAGAAACCCTCTTGGGGAGCAGAAAAAGAAACGCAATCATCCCTTACAGAGTTAGAGTCATCCTCAAGCAAAAAGAACCGTCGGACTTCAGTTAAGGCCCAAAAATCAACTGCTGCGGAAAACGACTCCAGCTCCTGCACATCAAACACATCAGAATCCAAAGAGAACGTACGCATCATCAAGCCGCGCAACAAAAGAGCAGCTTCCAAAGAGGACGCAGGACGTCCGAGCAAAATTGAGAGATCTCCCTCCAAAGATGATGCCAGTAGTTCCAAGGATTCGAAGAGAGACAGCGGCATATCCATCTCCGAAGATCCATCGGGGAGTGAATTTGAAAGCGACTGTAAGCCCAAGAAGCGTTTCAAAAAGAAGGGGAAGGGGGAGAACTACGATTGCGCGATTTGTTCCAAATCGTTTAGGGGAATCACCGACTTGCGACGTCATTTGCTCATACACGCTGATGAAAAGCCGCATGTTTGCGAGCTCTGTAACAAAGCCTACCGGCAGAACGTGAACTTGAAGAACCACATGAAAGTCGAGCACAGCAAGCAGATGGACTTCGTCTGTCGATTTTGCATGAAACCATTTCCACTTAAGCAGCGCTTGAAACTGCATCTCCGCACGCACGTCGGAGAGAAGCCATTCTCATGCCCCCACTGCCCAAAGACGTTTGGCCGGGGTGCGCAGGTAAGGCGTAAAAATTGGTATCATCTGTTCCCAATTCCAGTATTCTTCTCTTTCAGCTCCAACAGCATATGAAAAGCCATGATTCAAGCATGAAGCCCCCCATGCCACCGTCAACTCTTCTAAATGAGACACCAGAAAAGCCTTCACTAGATGGTTCAGGGACGAAGGACTGTATTTGCAAGTTGTGCAATTTGTCGTACGAGACCGAGAGGGGAATGCGTCACCACATGAGCTTAGCACACGGCACTGTAACGGATTTCGAGTGTCAGATATGCGAGAAGCAAATTCAAGAGGACCTTGCCACACACATGAAGACACACGCCATTTCACGGCCACACGAGTGCGAAGTGTGCAAGGCGGTGTTCGCTCAAAGGACTCAGTACAATGTGCATATGCGGACGCACACTGGAGAACGACCGTATCAGTGCAGAGTAAGTAGCTGATTATGGTCCATTGAATAACAAAAGATTATGTGGATCATGGTCTTTAAGACACCAAAACAAAGTCGTTTTCATTTGATGAGTATTTGATGTTTGTATTAAATGTTCAGTCCTCAGTTCTGTAGGTCGAGATTCGTCCATCTCCTAACTGGTTAGTGTTTGTTCAAAATGATCGACAAAATGACTGCATTCATTTAAAGCTATTCTCGAAAATAGGAAGTTGCCGTCGTCGACGTACTTGGCTTAATTCATCTCAAGCTTTGTCGTGTCGCAGCATAAACTTACGTTTCTACATGCTAATCACCCTTGAGAAGTAAATTCAGTTCAATTCTTTGGGGTGGGAAAAGCATCATATGTCTGTAAACATCTTATCGGTCTAAGGACAAGAGGCACAGGACATGTTTTTGACGACCCGGTACAAAGAAAACGAGGTTTTGGTTGGAATGTGTGTTTTCTTTAGCCTTTTCATGAAACAGCAGCCAGTTCTTGTCTTTCAATGATTAAGCAGAAAGATTCAGATTTACGGAAGAACGTCAACATCGATGCCTTGGGTGGGTCTTAATTTAGAATTTGACATCTGTTGGTGTGATGCTTCAGGTAAAGAGTCAACAGATGCTTTAGATCGATAGACCCCGTAACAGAGACTGTTAATTAGTTGGTTGGGTACCTCAAGTAACCTCATAACCTCTTTTCGTGTCCTGAAATTCACAAACGTATGTCCTTTTCAATGGGCCCTTTCAGTCAAATATCATTTTACACGCAGAGTAACTAAGGTGTTCAAAACTCTTCGTTACTCGTGGCATTTCTAACGAGCATTTCTTAAGGGGGAGTGTAAATTACCGTTAAACTAAATTGGCAGACCATCTTCCGAGTTTAAGGTTCACTTTTGACACCTCCTGTTCAAATGTTGCCTCTGAATATTTTTCTTCATGCCACTTACTGCTTCTAGCATAGTCGTGCAGAGTAGAAGTTCATGGAATTAGTTATTTTCTGTTTGTTTGGTAAATACCTTCACGGCTCAAGCGAACATCTTCGTAGATGGCACAATTTACGAGTCATTTCTTGGCTTTTTCGATGCCGCCAGGCCTTTAAAACTTTTTATAAGCGACCGATAACCATCTTTAGAATCCTATTTACAAATATGCCCATTCTCTACTTAACATATGTCATTTTGAGTAATTTTTCATGGCTTTACCTTATCACCCTTACGTGCTCCAGGCAATCTAAAAACTTATTGACCATAAACTCCAGGAATGCTTCTGTCTTTAAATTCATCTCTTAACCACAATCAACTAATAAAACGAATTTAATTGCAGGTCTGCTGGCAAAGTTTCGGTCACACGAACGTCCTCAAATTGCACATTCGAAAGCACACCGGCGAGAAGCCGTTCAAGTGTGTCATCTGCAAGCAAGTCCAAATCGCATTCTCCCAGCTATCGCATCTGAAAACACACATGAAGACGATTCACAAGGAGGAGGGCGCCTACATCTGCGAGGGCTGTAGAACATGTTTCAAAATCAAGTTCCATCTCGAGAACCACGTGAAAACTTGCGAAAAAATTCCAGAATCCTCCAGACACCTCTCCATTGAGGAGCAGAGAGCCGCCGATAAAGAAGCCGATACACTTGCACAATTGCGTTACCTAATGGCAGTATTGTTAAAGAAGATCTCTACCCCGGAAAAGCTGGCGCTCTTGGGCTTTGAAAAGCGACTCATTGACAACGTCCTCATTGCAGCCCTGCAGCTAGCCGATCAAAAGGCCTACGACGACAAAACTATGAACGAACTGGACCAGATGAAATTGAACATCGAGGCGTTCCTTGAGTGGATCGTGCCAACGGAAGTGATGGATTTGTTCAAGGTAGAGTGCCCCTCTATCGAGAGCATCCTCGACAAGATCGTCTCGATGTACTTGAAGAAGGGAGAGTAAGGGGGGGTACCGCAATCAGCTGACACCAAAGACACATCCGCAATGTACATTGTGCCATATTTTGCTGTAAGATTTAGTGCTAGCCTACTAACCCTTAGTTCTAGTGGTAGTGGTGGTGGTTGTCTCTTGCCATAAGTAGGCTTAAGACAAAACGAATTTTTAGGTGTATAAGTCAGAGTTTCCACAGAGGTGGAATTTATTTTCCTCTTCAGTGTCTAGTCAGTGAAATGTACCAAAAATATGTACTCTCGGTAGCTTGCCATTTTCGATTACCAAAAAGATTTGCATTCAATGTTCCCCAAAATTTGAGTTAAGCAAATAAAGAGTGAATTTTAAATTTTGAATTGTTGGACTTGTTTGGGGAAGGGGTTCATGATTGAGTTTTGCGATTTGTGCGGTAGACAGCGAAGAAAAGAGAGTGGAATGGGAGTGGTTCAATGGGGAATGGAAGACGAAATAATTTATTCTCAGTTGTCGCAGAGGATAAAAATTTTGGCATAATGTAAAAAACTTAACGCAGTAGTCCATCTCTGGCAAAGGCGACATTCAAAGCGCGCAAGGACACCTTTTGTCGTTTTGAGAAATTGTGTGGGAGATTATTAAACGTTTGTTTGCATGTCTATGGAGTGGAAATGGGAACGTGAAGGTTTCTGGACACGTGTATGTCGCGACAAAAGCCCAAGTTTCTTAAATGTTGGTTGTGACATGTAGCGTACAGAAAATAAAAATAAATCTATGCTGAAAGGTCCTTGAATTGAATTATTAGGGTGACATATAGGATATAACCTTTGATTTGATGAAAGTACACTGCAAAGAAAAGAAACAGCATTCACATAAACAGACATTTGGTAAGATGTCACAATCTGGGAGTGGTGCCTTGGAAAACAAGGGAAAGAAGTCGTTCTTCCACGAAAGAAAAACAAACAAAAGCGCCACTTTGATACTTACACGCGGTAGATTGAAACTCGCAAGCGGCAGATTGTTACAAATGTGACAGCATCTATTGTGACGCCTCCCTAATAAACTCATCTATTGTGTAGGCTGAGGGTTGAGAATGTACGCAGCTCCGTTAAGATTGGTCAGATAAGTTTCCTTGTATTTATGGAGAATTATTTAAAACTCACACGCCAACCGCAGATGAACAGGAATTCAGTGCATCATTCAATTATTCGCATATGTCGAGAATGATGACATTGCAAGGCGTAATTGGGATTCAATGCAAATTTTGTGAGTCTTTCACGGAGGGAGTAGATAGAAACCGAATCTCTGTGTCGAAAAGGCCTGCAAGTAAAATGGGATCTGAACTCCCTTAGTTTAGCACGCAGTTAGCTTAAGATTAAGTTTGCTGAACATGTTTGGGTGTTGAGGCACAGGTCCAGTCGAATTGTAGCGCCAACTCAAGTTAAAAAGACGAATGATACTCGTATACGGAAGCTACTGACAAACAGCAGGTATGAACATTTATCATGGAAACACAATATCATACAATTTTGTTCGTCTTCCGTTTTCTTGATGCTTTGCTGTTCAACTTGACACCATTTCGACAGAAACAGTTGATACAGAAATGATCCAATTACTAAAATCCATCTAAAAATGTGTACAGGCCTGCAAAACAGAGCTTCTTGATGGTGATAACTTCTGTACTCAATTTAAATTTCTCACCGGGAATGTCTATTTTTTGATCAGGAACAAATTGGAGGGTGATTCCTTACACGAGGCGAGGAAATACTGGAGAACATATATGGTTAATGGAGGTTAATGGACTGAGGACAAAAACCTAATATCGAATAAGCACTTTGGATCATGGTCATGCCTGTACTGTACATGCTGCGTCAAAATTGGTTTCAATTCAATGGAAAAAGGCTAAAACCCAGTTCACCGGGGCCTGTCTTGTGGACTTGGAAAAGGCATTCGACACAGTCTGGTTAGAAGGCCACTTCCTTAGGTTGGGTATAAGCAAAGAACTGCATTACATGATCTACAATATGGTGACAGGTAGAAAGTTTGTTGTTAAGAGATTCCAGAAAGGTTTCTACTAATGTCTTTTGCATTAAAAATGGGCTCCAGCAGGGCGCAGGGAACTCACCAATTCTTTTCACTGTCTTCACCAGTGAATTAATTGGCTCCATGCAATACCTGATCGCGTACGCTAACGATTGAATCGCGTACAGGACTGCGCCGAAGATTGAGGTCATTAATATCCTCTTGCACCGTGAATTCAAAAAAATCCAGCAATTTTGCGACGACTGGAAGTTTAAAATCAACTACCAGAAGTGCGAAACCATCCTATTCAAGGGATACAAATAAAAACTGGTGTAAGTTCGGCATCTTGGACCCACATGGGCTGCCGTTATCAGTGAGGAGTGTGGTGAGGTATTTGGGCACTGTGTTTGATGGTAATATCCATGCAGCAACAAGTCTGGTAAAAGCCAGAAAAGCCATCGCTATGGCAAACAGGTTGTTGTATAGCAGCCAGCTTGATACCAAGGTTATCTGCTACATGGCGCTAATCCGGCCAATCATGGTGTATAGCTGTCCGGTGTGGCTCAACTTGGGTCCTTCTCAGATGGAAAGGATGAGGGTTTTTGAGAGGCAATATTTTTGGGATTGCTTTAAACTTTACAGAACCCCAGAATCTGAGTATAAGAAGTTCTATGCTAATGAAATCTTGTACAATGCACCAAACGTGAACAGGCTGGATAAATTTATTATTTGGCTGATTCGAAGACATGTTGCACGAGCAATGACCTTGGAAAACGAGCTGATATTGATATCAGAGTGCACGCCGAAGTGAATTCGATTCCCCGGAAGCGTTCTTGTATTTGGACCGACTTGGCTTGGTCCAGGATACAGAGTGATCTCTACTTCTCTACCACGTCGTAAAACGGACAGTGGGCAAATGGCTGATCTACGAGAGTAATGTAAAAAGCGTAAGTCCGGGTGATCTTCGGTTTAGCATATTCATCCCCTTACACGACAGGGCTTTTCTTAAAGAGTAAATGCATGACTTCTGTAATAATAATAATTGTTGGCGCAACAGTCCACAGGGGACCAAGGCCTAGCTTGCTCATCAACTACTCGTGTTGTGCGCGCTACTGTTCTCTCACGAGTAGAAGGGACCTACAGTTTTTTGCCGACTCTGAACTGTGAAATTTGAGAATCTTTCTTAGACAGTTATTACTCTTTGAGTGTTTGCTGCTGACAGTTCGAAAGAGGTGGTGCCGTGGAAAATTCGAGGTGTTCAGCCGGGAATCGAACCCTTCGGCGTGTGAGCGTCGCACTCTACCCAATACGCCACGGCGGCCACACATGACTTCTGTACTCAATTTAAATTTCTCACCGGGAGTGTTTTTTTTTGTTCAGGTACAATTTGGAGAGCAACTGCTTACATGAGGAAATGCCAGAGTACATATGTGGTGAATGGGAAGGCAGATTATAGTCTAATTCAAGTCAATTGTCAATGGCAACAGCGGTGGTGTTATGGTCTTGAGCTTTTTTGAGGCCTTTACTTTTGAAACCAGGCATTAAAGGCCACTGTGACTGCTTCGCTGTTTTCTAACTTATCGACGTAGATCGATCGCTTCCTTGAATTCTAGCAATCAACCACATTTAAGTCCGATGAGATGGTCTTCGTCTACTTGCCAAGCCCCTTGTTTCCACCTTTCCTTTGTGCCTGGTGAGAGCCAAGGGAATCAACGGCCACTATACGACCCCAAAACTTCTTCGAATTTTTTTTTCTAAATAGCCTTAAACACTGATCTGAAGCAGGATATGATCCACTTCTCAAAATGCCTCCTTCAGTTATGTGGCACATCTTCAGACGCCTGTCTTAAAATATAAGACAGTGGATTGTCTGAAAAAATATGACTTATTGCCTGTAGTCTCCTGAAGATCACCTGCTAGTGGATCTTCGAAAACGAACGTGCTTTGGATATTTCCAATAGATGGAGTATCCAGAATCCAAGAAAACAAGAACCGACGAACGGTCGTTTTCGTACACGGTCAATGCAAAACTTGGCAGTAGCCGCCGTCTGTTTCGTTGCTTCCATCGGAAGGCGGTGGTTAATCCTCTACCGACTGCCACCTTACATCTAGACCAGCTTTCAGGCCTTGCAAAAGGGCAAAGACTGGGCTGTTACTGGCCACACTCGAATTGTTTGCATAAATTAATCCCAAACCTAGACACGTTCAGTAAGCCGAATGAGTGCCTTCAGAAATAAAATGAAAATCAACACAAACTCGAATCTCCATTCCCAGGACGTTGCATCCCTTCAAGGTTTCGACTTAATGAAACCCCATCAAGCCGCTCATCACTGTCTGCGGGCGTCGCATCAACTGCGAAAATAAACGAGAAGAATATACGAGCGATTTTGAGGCGCATCAACACTTACTTTCGACTGGAATGCGCATCAGCGACGCTCGTTCCATTCAGCTGAAACCTCGACCCGGGGTCCTTAACTTAAGTACACGACTGAGATAAAATTCCCGAATGGTCACGCATCCGAAAAACAACCACCGGCTGCGAACGAGACCGACTGCCATTCGGTCCTCTTTAAATTCCGCCAATAAAACGGCCGGTTTTATAGTTGCCGACTGAAGTCGCTCGTAAACTTTCCATTAATAATAGATAAATGCTGGAAATCCGAGTTCGGGGGAGGAGAGATGCCGCGTGCAGGGGATCTCTGCCTCCGCGAGATCTAAGGCCCTCCCTGGGCGTATGCTGCGCACGACACGGTGAGGCATAGATCCCTGGGCCGCTCGCTGCAATATTTACAACACAATAAAACTTCTTCTTAGCATTTGACATTTATGGCCGGTAATTCTGTATTTAATTCGCAATTCCATCCGAGGATGTGTGGAGTGTTCTGCTCTGACCGTGGGGCGCTCCCGCCGCGATTGTGGTGTCGTGGTGAATTTTGCAAGGCTGCGGCGTCTGTTTGGGTGAAAATTTGCCACGGACTGCCGTCGTGGTCATCATGGTCGGCGCGTATGCTGTAAAAGAAGAAGGGCTGCGATTATCCCAATATTGACATTGTACACCGTAAACCGCTGTCCCCGTCACCCGACAGCACCGTCGCCAAGGGGTTGCTCGAGAGTTCGCTGCAACAAGGTTTAGTGTAAATCATCGTTTGGATTAAGTTATTAGCGAGGATAATAAATGCGGCGGCTTGCAGGAGGAACCCGACGAGAGCGTTGCACGTTCTCCAGGGGAGGAGAGAAGCGGTACTTATTTCCCGTCGATTTTATGATTTTCATTAGTTCGGGCAGATGACAGCTGTAATTGGAGTGGCATCGCTTTGAGATGCGTGCTGCGAGGTTTGGAGGTAAATTGCGCACCGCCATATGCGGCGGATTGCTATTTGCTTTACCGATCACGTTTATCCTGAATTATGACGTCTCGGATGGATGTAATGAGACCTCTGAGGCGCTGTGTTGTTAAGCGGATTTGTGGGTAGATCTGCTAGCAGGGCTCTAATTGTGTTGATCGTTGCAAAAGTGCCCTCAGGATCTTCGGGGCTGGAGTGCGATGAGATGGAGAGTAAATCTCTGAAAATTGGCAGTTAGACTGGAGTTGCGCTCAGATCTGTTTGAGTTACCTTTTATTGGCTCTGTTTGCAAGTAGTTCGCTTAAAAATGCTCCAACTTGTGCACTTGTGCTCCAACCTTCACAGGGTTTGCTTAAATAGCTATAGTCCTCTGAGATTTATTTTTGTGGTCGTGAAAATTGATGTATGTCATACACGAATATCCTTACGAAACCTGCTAATTTCATTTTAGTTCTAGACAAGCAAAGTATTGCTAGAGATGGAATGCTTCCGATATACTTGAGCTTTAGTTTTTGTTACTTCTTCTTCTTCTTCTTTGTGTTGCGCTACATTCCGGGGTTTTAACCAGCATGTGTCTCCAGCCTGCACGGTCTCCCGTCAGCTGCCCTCAATTGAACCTTCCAGCTTGATTGAGATTCCCCAATTCTGTGTGCCATCTCAATCCAGGCCGTCCTCTGCTGCGTTGTCCCAATGGCTCGGATTTGAAGACATGGACTAGCCTTTCTAAGCTTAACCAACCAGGACCAGGCGCACGCCTCCATACAGCCCATAAAGTTCATCGTTGAATCTTCTCCTCCAAACGCTGTCAGCGAAAACAGGACCAAAAACAGAACTTTGGTTTCGAATAGACTAAGGCCTTCCTCATCCGCACAACGTTAAGGTTTCCGTACTGTACAGCAGGATTGGGATGCAAGCTAAGTCATTTGAGAAAGTGCTTTATTACTCAATTGCCTCTTGAGCCCAAAGAAGCAGTGATTGGCAAGAGTGATTCTTCTTATGTTATCCCTATTTACAGCGAAGCCGAGGAAGTCGAAGTCCTGGACTACCTCGAATTTTCTGCTTCCTAGTGTGACGCTCTATCCGAGACGTCAATTTTGTGTATCCTTCTTTGATGAGCATTTACTTTGCCCTCGTTCACCACCAGACCCATTTAAGCCGCTTCCGCTCCAATGCCAGCAAACGTCTCATCGACGGCTTGCTAAGGTGATATCACGCCAATGTTGTCCGTGTAATCTAGCTGTTGAGCCAGCTTTTCTAAGATCGTGCCTCTAGTTTTGACTTATGAGTTACGCACGATCTTCTTGAGAATGATGTTAAAGAAGTCACATGACAGTGCGTCGCCTTGTTTTAAACCTTTTCTGACATTGAAGGTCTCGGTGAGTTCGGTACCGACCTTGACGGAGCAGCGAGAGTTCTCCATCGTCATCCTACACAATCTGACGAGTTTGGTAGGAATGCCAAAACTAGACATGGCACTGTATAGCTCGTCTCTATGGACACTGTCATATGCTGCCTTAAAATCGACGAATAAGTGGTGAGTGTCGATTTGTACTTCTTGTACCTTTTCCAGGATGTACTGTAAAGTGAAAATCTGGTCTTTTTCGGACTTCCCAGGTCTAAAACGACACTGATAGGGACCTATCAGGTTGTGGTCAAAATGTTTCAGACGCTCATACAAAACGGCAGAGAGGATTTTGTAGGCGATGCTGATGATCCCTTGATTATTGTCGCAGTCAAAAGGTCTTCTTTCTTGTAAACCGGACAAACGACCATACCACTTGTCGGGCATGCTTTCCTCCGACCATATCTTTCCGATGAGCTGATGCATGCACCTAACCACATCATCTCCAGCTGCTTTGAATTGTTTGCGGACAGTCCGCCTACTCCAGCAGCATTGTTTGACTTCTATCTCGATATTCCTACCTTGATTTCGTTGGGGAATGGAATTCTTGTCCGAATTGAGTGGAACATTCTTTTAAACAGAGGGATTCGGGCCGTCATTGCCGTTAACGAGTTTGCAGGAAAGATGAAGGAGTCTTTCCGATTTTCAACACAGATTGCCATTCAACTATCAGTTGTCCATTATGGTCATGACAAGCTTCAGTCTGAACTTTGTATCACCTTTCGGTAATATTTTCGGAGTGCCATAAGATCTTCGAGCGCCTTTCATGCTCTTTCTTATTTCTTTGAGAAGCCGGTTCTCTTTACTTCGTCTTTGTTCGTGCAGCCCACGAACAGCTCTCGTCGTTCGATCCACCGATGTCTCATAAGCTTCATAGTGGGTGCCGAAAGTTCAATTTTCTGGAGTGCCTCCCACGGAAACGCTAGTTCGCCAATTCTGTTCCCTATCTCGAGGGATAAACCGCCCAACGGTTTCGCCACCAAAACAGGCACCCTTCTGGCCTTGGCATTCGATGCTCGTCTTCGAATCTAAGTGACTATCCGAGAACAATTCGTCACATCATCCATTCTGTGAGTTCCACAAGTTCCTAGCATCCTTCACGTCAGTGCTCTAAGCCAGCCAGTTATGCGCCGACAAAAGCCAACCGCCCATCAACCGATGCCCCGTGAACAAAATACCCGCATCGTAGCCTCACCCTGGTTCCTTATCGTGAACATCCCTGCCCGACATGCGGCCGCATTCCTGACAGTCACCAATCCGGCGCACAGCATGCTGGAGGATTCAATTAGACGCAAAAAATATCCCGCGCAAGCAAATCCACCCGACCAGTATCTCACTGGGCGAGACGGGACATAAAAGTCATGACATGCAGCCATTGATGCTTGTCCCCCGTCATCTCGTACATCATCGATAACTCTCGCTTTTTATGTGTTAATTCCTCGGCGTTCACCCTCGGAGGGAGTCACCAATCAAATTTATGGATCGCGCCGCAGCCGCTGTCCGTTCGCGGAGCCTTGAAGTACATTTGACATGCTTAGAGTTGTCGATGCCTCAAATGGCTATTACCGCGCCACATAACGTCACATAGGCGCACCCAAAGAGGGCCGCGCGTCCGGCCTGGCCAAATGTCACTCGACGTCTCTGCCGGTGGTGGCGGTGGCAAGGTTTCAAGGTTCAACATCAGGCAGAAGGGGAGATAGTCGTTGCCGCCGCTGTGGATGTTACAGAGTTGCAGTTGTTTGTCGCTGTCGCCTCTACAATCGGTCCTCGGACGTGGTCTACGTGCTGCACATCCTCCCCGCTCGTGCGCGGAGTCTCAGTGTCAAGAGTAAGGTGCCGTGACTCCCATAAATAGATCGCGGCGGTACTTCATCCATCCGTCTATTGAAATTCGTACGAACCTCTTGTCAGTACAGGGCCATGGGTAGGCATAAAAACGAAACAACCGGCCGGAGCTGTGCGTGTGCATGGGATGCACATTTCACACGGCGGCGATGGTAGGACGAGATGTGGGCAGTGGGAGGAGGACATTAAGAACACGAAGACAAGCGACAAACGACGAACGACGGGAACAACGGCCAACAACGAACCAGCGACGAGGACGACGGACGACGATGGTGAACTGCAATTCATCTGCTGCCATATTTGTCGGTCCCACTTGCCGATACGCAATATTACAACAACCGGTACCAACAGATTAGATAGCCAATGGAGTTGGCAATTAGACATGGTGGCAGTGAGGATCGTCGTCATGGGCATGAAAGACAAGGATTGTCATGTTTTTTAATCCGCATATACGTATGCACGGCCATAGCCTACGAACATGAGACCTAAGAGTGTGCACTTGTTACCTGTCTGCCTAAAAGTATCTATAAATACTCTTTCGCCGGTTCTTTCTCGGCAAAGTGTAGGGTTCTGCAGGGTACAAAGGATGCGCTTCGCCTTGTGCACACTGATGGATCCTTACGATTCAGCCGCGGCTGGAATTTGATAAGATCACATACGCACACACACGCTGGAGTCGAGAGTGACTCGCCAGCCAGTTGAATTGATTCGATTTGAGTGCTACGCTGCGCTAGAGAATTTTCTCTACACAATTTTTGCATCTCCGCGGGTCTAGTGCAAGATCAAGAGCTCCGCTGAACTTCACTCCACTGCGTATCGATTATGCTGCTAGAGATGTTCCTATGATCGTTTGATGTAGTCTTAAGATTTTTTTAATACTCTTTTTAAGGGTCTTAAAATCACCAAGAATGCATGCCGAAGATCAAGAGGATCACTGCATATCATCGGCAGATCGACCCGAATCTCGTGGCGGCGTTGAAGGAAAGCGATTAAGTATCTGTGTGGTCCCATGAAGAAGATCCTCAGATCATGGAAAACCTAAGTGCTTAGTCGTCATGCTTAGTCATCGCGGGAGACAGAATTTTCTTCAAAATGATCGTCCCACGTTCGCTGGGCAAAAGAGTTGGTGAGCGAACTCTGATTTTCACTCACCATCGTAAATCTTCTTAACGAACGCGGTTTTCACAAGTGAATTCCATTTGAATCAGCAGAACATCGATATCTCTCGCCATACATCCACTTTACATTGCATAACTGCTACCTATTCACCCTACGATCGTATATTTTCAATTCCACTTCCCGTGTGTTACGCTACACCCAAAGCTGAAAAAAATAAAATAAAATCGAATTTATCCTGCAAACCTCTGCGGAATGACATTGCTGCATTGCAATTGAATCAATCCGTGGGTAGGTGTAAAGAGATATCACAACAAACGACTAGTAAGTCGATGAAATAACTGAAAGTGTGAGACAAGTACCACCATCGAAGTGCGGTACGCATATCACACCGCGCACACCACATGCATGTACATCTAGTATCTGCAACTAGTTCGGGTGGTATGTGATGTTTTATGGTGACATCTACGATATGTCAAGTGAAATATGTGTCTGCAGGCACATTGTCTGAGGGATTGTTGTGTTTTGGAGTGTGTGTGTGTGTTCGCGCGAATTGAAAGTAATTCCTTGCAGTGCTACACAACATGTGACACAAATATTTCGTTTGAAATTCAAATTTGACAAGAACATGCGATTTGTCACGAGTTCGAGGTGTATGACACTGATTTTTATTGACACCACTTGCAGTTGAGTCTGTGTGTGTGGTGATCGGTGATCGTAAGCGACTGGGACATAAGTCTTACAGTCTTTTTCGCCTTTGGACTGTGATTTCTGCATTCCTTTTCATTTAAGGAAGATCGTTGATCTTCCCACTTATCTTTAAGGTGATCGGTGACCAATCTTCTTCTTGGGGTCATTTTTCTGGAGAACTACTCGTCGCGGTAATTAGAAATCATGTTCAAAGAAGAACTTCGGATTTCCATTTGCTGATATATTAGTCATTTCGTGACACTAAAATCATCCCACAACCCCACTATCTTTGATCAAATTGCGACAAACTGCCAAATTTTCAGATCGCGTTTCCAGAGAATGAAGTCCATTCCAGAGGCCATCACACACACCTCCTTCTCCTCTTCACGCTTAAGTGCTTAAGTTTAATTCAAGACCATGAAGATCCTTCACACATTCCTCCACGGACACAGTTGCTGCTTTCGTTCCGTTATTAAGACTCTTCAAATGAACCACCACCACACCGACTACCTGCACTCGTCATCAGGCTCTCCTGCCGCCAGTTACCTGGAGGCCACGAGGAACACGAGGGAAAACAGAAACAAATCTCCAATCAGAGGGTATCCCTCATAAATTATTACCGCATCCGCCGCCGTCGTTGTGCCAAGGCATTCGCAGTCCCTTGAAACGTTTGAAAATTGACTGCGAACCTATTTGCGTCGAATTTAACATAACGAATCATCATGATGATGATCATCTTCATGACCATCGTCTTTGGCGTTGTTGTCCGGGTTAGATGATATTTGAGCTTCTCATCAATTTGTTCATACCGCAGGTCAGTGTGGTAGATTCGGAAACAATATCTGGGCAGCCATCTCCTGGGCAAACATCACAGACTGCGAGACTAAAGACCGCAAGATATTTTGGCAACGAACCGGTTTTTGGTTTCCGAGAGAGGCTCCTTTTGCAAGGAGAATGCGATATTTTCGCCTGCGATCTGCATTCTTAATCGGCATTGCTTCACAAGATGAGATGTAGTTATACTTTAAAAATTTGCTCAGCTTGGGTACACTTGACAGTTTGACTTTAATTTTCAGGAGGAAAACGTTTGGAAATGGTGCGTTGTGGGAGAAGTAGTTGCGATGTTCTAAAATTGTCAAGTGATCTGGTTGCCCTTGAAATGTGGGAGCATAGAGAATGAAATTCACAACACAAACCAAATTAAAAAACAACTGCCTGTTTGATTCCACTCAAAGCAGAAAAATGTATGAATATCGAGAGATCAGTGGATTCGATCAATAGATCGACACAGAAATCGGAACAGTGTCGAAGGGAATGAAATGAGTGGAATTAATTATAAAGTTCCATAGATTAAGTTACAGTCGTTTGAAATTTAAGAAAATAGCAATGAAATCGGGGAAGGTGAAAATCGCATTTTAATGATCATGGCACGATCACTAGACAAAAGAGTTGGTTAGCGAACTTCTATGTATTTGCCTTTTTCTTCATTTCAGTAGTGAAAGAGTCTGTTGCGTGCTTATACCTCCTTGAACCATGGTTCTTAGTATTCGAACTCATACCTTAAACAGACAGCATTTATTCAGCTTTCGGTTTATTTCGCTTTTCAGTCGTCGATGACGCATCGACTTGTGTAGACCAGTTAAAATTGAGGTTACTTCTCTTATGGAAGAAGTAACGTTTATTTCACCGCATATGTCCAGCTGGGTTGCGCAATAAATATGCTCGGATGTTTCGTCCTCCACCAGAAATAGCAAATACATTGAACTTGATAAGTTGTACAAGAGTTTCCTTATCAATCTGAAAGATTTCCGGGGCGAATAGCTTCTAGCCACTTGTGGTCCAGTTAGGATCCTGCAAGAACAAGCTTCACTTTATTGTATGTGCAGAGGACCACAATGTGAACAGACTTGAAGAATCATATTAAAGATCTTTCGCACGATCTTTTCAAATATGTAGATCACATACAGTGTGTCGTCTTGCCTGAAACTTTTCTTGAGACTCTTATTGTGAATACTGACGAAGAAGGGGGGGTCATCCGTTGTAAACCTTTACGAGGTCTATTCACCAACATGTGTTTCTCGGTTTTTGTTTAATTTTGTTATGTTGGTACACTCGTATCGAACATATGTTTTCAGTTTCAGCTACATAGCATATAAATTTTGTTTGTGAGTGGCACAAAAGTCAGAAGTGTTTTGATTGTTTGGCGACTTTGGCCTTGGCTCACCTGGGCTCTTCCATTTGGACGATTCTACGTCATAACGATGATCACCATATTTTCTAAACAGACCTTATACATGCATTTTATGGAACCATGATAGAGCCTTAATTTTACGCAATAAAAAAGCCTTCCGAGGCCTTTGTGTGTTCGAGGATTTCCTGCAGTCCAAAAAATCGATCAATGACTTTGCATTCAATTTTGTGTGAAAAATTTAATTAAGTGCGGGTGAGTGTACCCTGAGTCACAAAACAAAATGTTTGAAACTGGTAGAAGATCGCGAAGATGTCAGTGACGACACTCGCCCTGGACGACCCAGCACATCAACAATCAACGAAAATGTTGGGAAAGTGAAGAAAATTGTTATGGAGCTCGTCGGAAGACTATTGGAGAAGATGTGGGTATATCGGTTGGTTCCTGGAGTGTGTGGCAACGAAATTCGTTCTTAAATTGCTGAATTTTGAACAAAAAAAAAAAGAAATGTTAAATTAGCATCCTTCAGGAATTGAAGGGATCTGGATTAATTTTAAAGGGATATAGCTTGGGCTTATGGTTAGGACCATAAGAAAGAAATATAAAAGGCAAGATTCGTAAGAATATAAAATTAGTTCGTCATTGGGAAGAAGACAGAGGTAATGCTGTAGGTACTAAGATATGGGGATTGTTGTGATTTATTCGAAATCGGTTCCTTCACTGGCTCTGCTTATTCTGACACAAGCATACAAGGCTTCCACAAAATATGTCTTGAAGCTTACAAATTTGAATAAAGGCCGAAATAGGGTTTAACGGGTAAGTCAATGTTCCAAGAAGTACATATGTAAATGCCGATGTCCTAATTCTATTCTCTATTTGAGGACAAACAAATTTAATTCTTTAACTTTTCTGCATGAGGGGCGTTCATTATAAGGCTACAGCCATTATACGTCATTTCAGTATATGTCATTCATTTGAACCGCAAAACAGAAATACTTTTGTTTGCGCCTGAAAAAGTGTTTTTAAGAGGATTTTTTCTTTATTTCTTTTGAATAAAAATAAAATAGGGCTACCGAAAGTCATCATAATTTGGTGGAGGTGTATTTTGAACATGCGATCGAGCTAACCGTGGCTTGCACGATTTAAAAGTGGTGATTTTCTCATTTAACTATGGACGTCTTGGGCAGCCAAAAAAGTTTGAAGATGAAGAACGATGAAGAAAGCATTACTGACGCAGATTGTTGCCAAACACAAAACGAGCTCGTAGAATCTTTAGGTGTAACTTTAAAACGTTTAAAAGCAGCCAAATTTATTCAAAAGTAAGGAAATTTAGTTTCATTTGAAAGAAACACGAAACACATCACATGAAAAGCAAACATTAAGTTATATACCCAATATTACGGCGTGTACCGATTTGTCATTTTATGAAATTGCGGAAAAGTTTGGAAAAATAACGGTACAACAGACGTTGATGTGAACATTTTCGCCAATTTTTTTTTTTTTGTAATCTAAAAATTTGTTGTATATGGTGCCGCCGAAGAAGGCGGTTTTATGAAATAACTTAACTACAAGGTAGAAGAAGGCTTGCTTATTCGATTCTATGCAAAACATGAAGCAGAGACGCAGTCGTTGCTGAAGATTTATTAATTTCTGAATATTGACGATCAAAATGCCACCGTCAGGCGAACGTTGACAGACGAGATTTCTGCTCCTCTCAACGAAGAAATAATTAGGACATTAACGTTAAGACTACAAATTTTTCTGAAGTTGATGGACTACCAGACCAGAAATACTAACAGCAGAGAAAGATGATCTGTTTTGGTGCCTGCAGAAGTGCATCCTCACGATGAAATAGAAAAAAAAAACTTTAGCAATAAGGTGATGTCGATGTGATCTGCCTATTGGTCTAGAAAGGAACTACATTCGATTGCGCCAACTACCGGAGTAATGTCTAATGCTAATGTCTGAAACCATCCAAGAAACATTCAATCAGTGGGATTTTTGGCGAGGTACATAAGCCTGTAAAAAATCAAGACTTCATACGAGGGTTGCCTTTTATGTTTCGGGATAAGCATATAGTAATCATCGGAAATAGCTTTATTGTTTTTCAAAATATTCCCCATTAAGATCTATACATCTTTGCATGCATTTGAACCAACTGTCGAAGCACTTTTGCCACTCTGATTGAGGTATCTCCAAGACATGCATTCTGAACGCATCAACCGCTTCTTCAAGTGTTGAAAAACGTTGACCTCTCATTTTATTTTTTACGTACGGGAATAAAAAGAAGTCATTCGGTGCCAAGTCAGGACAATACGGCGGATGACTCATCAAATCGATGTTTTGAGTGCTCAAAAATGCAATTGTTTGAGCCGATGTGGGAGAGCTCGCATTGGCGTGGTGAAGAGTGATCCGTCTTCGGCGGTTGGTTTTGCTGATTTCTTGGAAGACAACTGGCAAACAAATGGTTGTGTACCACTCAAAATTGACTGTTCTGCGTTGTTCTAGTGGTACGGTTGTGACATGCCCAGTTTTTCCGGACAGAGGCAACAGGCAATCATTTGCTTCGAAGTGCTTCGTGCGCGAGCAACTCTCGTTGGATTTGGCTCAATTTGAAACACCCCAACCGTCGACTGCTGTTTACTTTCGGGCTCATACGCGTAAATCCACGATTCATCACCTGCCATGATGTCATAGACGTGTTTCGAAGCACCCATCACGATGTCATAGAGTATTTTTGGAGCATTTCTTTCGACCAATCGAAACGAGCCTTTTCTGACCGATTGACAAATTGTGTGGGATACAACGCGAACAAATTGTTTTGACGGTCAAATGTTCATGCAATATTGAATGTATGCTGGTCCCACTAAGGCCCAACGTTGTTTCAATCTCACAATAGGTCACATGACGATCTTGCAATATCAGTTGGCGCACAGCATCAATGGTTTCCGGAACAACAACTGATTTTGGATGACCTTCACGAAATTCGTCTTGGAGTGAACTACAACCTCGGTTGAATCCTCCATACCATCGACAATCACTTGTCCTTGATGGAGCTTAATCGCCAAAAATTAAATTAAGTTCATCGATGCACTGTTGTTGAGTTAATCCACGTCGAAAGTTGTAAAATATAATCGCACGAACATTTTCACGATTTAATTCCATTTTTTGGGCGAGATGAATCTTTTAAGTTACTGTAACCAACACAAATAGTGTTCATATGTGAAAACGTTCTGAGTACGCATAGCCTCAAAAATGTCAAACTTTACGATCGAGATGGCAGTTGCTAAATTGCAACACAAGGGTTGCCCAATCCCGAAATATAAAAGGCAACCTTTGTACCCAGTAGCTGCCGTGGCGTAGGGCGCAGAGTGCGACACTCACACGCCAAGGTCTAGGTCAGATTCCTGGCTCTTCTCTCTTGAGCTGCTGACAACACTCGAAGGGCAATAAATTCCAAAGAAAAAGCTTCTTAAACTTCTCCGTTTGGAGTTGGCCAAAACCTGTAGGTCCTGTACTCTCCCCATCTCTTAACAGCTCAAAATGCTTGTAAGAGAGCTATGGTTCATGAGGTAAAAGACCGCTTTAGACAACAGCGTGCGCTATTTCATCTCTGGAATTACATGATTCTTAAAACTTCACTTCACTGATTCAACCAACGATGGTCAGCCAGATTCGACATCAATACAAATTTGCCTGCAACTTAGAGGGCTACGGAATCTCCTTCCATTGATCATCTTGAACTGAAATTCAAGAAATCATTTCCAGAATGCAATCATTTCCCAAATCTTCGAACTTCAGACTCCCGCCTTGCTCCACCGTTCTAAATTGAGTCCCCATGGAAATCCAACTTCAATTGCATTTAAATCTCCACTTTCCCACCACACACCGAACGATGTCCGTACATGAAATATGCATGTGCACACACGTTGGTCCAATGCCGGGAAGAGGAGCCTGCCCCGCCCAGCGACGCATTTTAATCACACACAGCCATGTTACAATTTGCATAGCGTGAGTGCGGTTCGTTGATCCTATCGCCGCGGCCGTGGCACTGCCGCCCGGATGCGTATCTTTCCCCCAACGTTGCGCGATTGCATAACAAACCCCCCGGATATGCAAAGAGCTCTCGCAATTTTAAGCCACACCGCGCCTGTGAAGATGCCTGAAATTTAATACCTCTCCTCACTCCGGGTTGTACCAACAAATGTAGACATTAGAACACACTTGCAGACGCGCATGCGTGCGCGCTCGGGAGGCTGAAATTTGTCGAACACACGGCCGACGATGGGGTTGGGGCCGGTTGCGTGCAGTCTGCCATCTGAACAAATTGAAGACCGCCGCTCGGATGTGATTGACATTTCGCTGATCGGCTGATGGATGAGTTCCCTTGACCTCTGGGCAGCTGCGTTGCCTTGCGTTTGCGAGAAGAGTTATGGACGGCGACGGAGCTTCATAAATGTTTACGATGACGACGACGACGAGGACGGCAATGACTCTGCTTCATGGTCTGGGTCGGCCGATGGAGTCTTTGCCAAGGTGCAAGGTGATCGTAAAAATCTGCACGATCGAAATGGGCGCTGGGCTGGTGTAGCGGGAGAGCGTGGCTGGAGACCGCGCGGCAAAGAAGTATGGCCATTTCGATGATTTATCGATTTTGCGGCAGTGCTAGATGAGGCGATACGCAAATGGTTGGAAGGAGGCGTTGGAGGTGCGTCCGCAGTGAGCTTGAAATTGGGGGTGGGGAGGGTGTGAGTTGTTTGGGCGGCAAAGGGATGCCGCATGAGCGTTTGGAGGCTTGTGCGAAGCCTTGGGCGAGATCTTAATTGCTTTCGAGTGGAAACAGGCAACTGTGAAGAAGGTAACCGTGTTGGTTGTGTCCTGGGGGAGGGGTGTGGAAAAGGAATACACCGCAGATTCGGTACAAAAGTGCTGATTCACCTTTTGGGCTTCCTGAGCATTGGGCCTTGGGGTGACTCCCTGAAATGGTTGTCCTTTTTATAAGTTGCAGTCCTGTCAGGAGTTTTAAGCCATTTGAGGGCGTAGTCCAAGTGGGAGTCGCGATGCTCTTGAACACCACTGTCCTTGTGGGAGATGAAGTCCGCGCGGTTGTCCTTTTCAGGCATTTTCTTGTCCTTTTAAGAATTGCAGGCCTGTGCCAGGGGTCATCTGGAGAGCGTCATGCTCCGAAGGGAGCCAAAATGTAAGTTTCGCAGAAATGAGGTTTCTCTGAAGGTGGAATTGGAATAATTGCCAAAAGATTTCGAAAGGATATATCACGACGTCCGCCTTTCGTTAGGTCGCCCGCTGGTGAAACACAAGTCCACCGGTCAGGATCATAGACTTCCAGAGAGTTGCTGTTCTCCTTCCGCTGCTCTGTGACAGTAGCCACATTCTGAATGGAATATAGTGCAGAATACCTGACTCTCTCACAAACGTCAGCTGTCTTCGCCCTCACGCACAAGGCACAACCAACTCGAGTCTGCATCAATTTGGACACTTCCCAGAAGGTTCCGCGGCAGTCAGCGTCATAACAAATGACACACCATTCGGTTCTCATCCCGTCGCCCAATGCCATCGCTCCGTGCGCGGTCGTGTAACCTGCGAGAGCCAAACAGTAGCACACTAAACACTGGTTAGCATCCACTCAACGACCAAGAGTCATCGGATGGCCTCAAAGAACGGAGATTAACAGATTTTGTTCTTTGCGACTTCACCGCGAAGACACGAATGCGCCCCACCGCCACCGCTGCGCTGCGCTGCATCGTTCACCGTGTGTACATCGTTCATGTTGCGCCGCGACAAACAAGACGAGCGCAGGACGGGGCCAACGGACAACGGGCAACGTGCAGCGGGCCCCAAGAACACAGATATACGAATCTACTCCTGCTTTTCGCACCACGAGCCCCGCTCCGAGTGCGCCGCCACTCAGCAGAACGATTTCCAGACGACATCCCGCGCTTGCAGCGGTGCATCCGATACCTTTGTAAATCTAGTAGCTACACGGCGCACCGGGTCAGTCCAATTCATCACATTTAAGTCGCTTAAAACATACACCACCGTAAAGATCCCCGCCGGCAGCATCTGCCAGAGCGGGCCGAACGGAAAAAAGAGCGAAAACCAGCGGAAAACGGCGAAAAAAGAACGAAAATGATTGCGCTCACGGTCGAAATTTAGATTTCCATCTTGTCACGTACGCGAGAGCGACTCCGCAAGCGGCGGGATGGACGCGGGATCTCTGTTCGCTCCACAGATCACTACCCGGACCACGGCAAGACCGCAGACTCTATGTGCATCGCTCTCCGTCGTCGTCGTCATCGTCGTCGTCGTCACCGCCACTGCCACCATCGCCACCACCACCGCCGCCGCCATCGATGTCGTGTACGAGGGAGCAGAGAGAATGAGGAAAACTAAGTAAACACACAGATTGTCCCGATGGATAGATTCTAACACAAAAGGATTGGCAACCAGGAAATGTTGTACCGTAAATTCTGTCGCCAGCGCGGTTCGGTTTGGTGGTGAATTTGTTGTGCGCCGCCCCCTGCCCCACCCATCCCTCCAGTTTGTTTTGATTTACCTGGCTCCCCAGCGCAGCGTCTTGTGCTACAAATTTATTAACAGAGAGATCTCTTATTTTCGCGACAACTTAGCGACGCGGTCCTAATGCATTCCGTGTCCCCCCCGCCGCCACAGACGGGATGCTTGAGATGTTAATTTGTATCCCGGAAGGCGCAACGACGGTTTCGAAAACCAAACCGCCATCTGCCACCGTCCGAGATGCATGGGCATGCGTGCGCACATGCACACACTCCGCGGAGAGGCCCGCTGCGCAACAGTGCGTGGTGGTGCAGCCCTTTGCGGGTCATTGAAATTTCGATCACGTTCGACAGTTCTCCGCGTCCGCGTTTCTTTTTACGAGAATTAGGGACTTGATGGAGTGTTTTCGGCCGTGCCAATAACCTTTGTCAGCCCTGAGGCACTGCATCGGCGGTGGGCGGTAGGCAGTGGCGGGCGAGTGCCACAAGAAGTGCACAGGGAAGCCGTAGGGGGTTATGTAATCGTTCTGGGAAATGTCATAAAAATATGGTTTGTCATTTCTTGTGTCCCGATTAGGATCTACTGAGAGGGGGAGGGGGCTTGGCGAACGTCATTGATAGTCGATTTCTATGCGAGGCGTGATGTGAAATCGGAAAGTGATCGGTGCGGGGACGCACTGGTGACTGAAGAATGTCACTGGGGGGAGAGTAGTAAATCTTTACGCAGCCATTGTGCCACGGAACACAGTGACCCAGACAAGAGATCCACGCTACCTGTCCCGAATCGGGTTGGCAGCACACATGGGAGGGTGATGTTAGATGGGATCTTCGTGAGTCGCAATCGAGGTGATGGCACACGGTGACGTGATTGTGGTGACAAAAGTTTGAGCAATTTAGATCTAATCGGGCCTTGACGAATTGGCTGGAGACGTAAAGATGGTTCGTACGATTAAAAAAAGAGCTGGGACTGAGCTGCAACACAAAGAGGTGATCAAGTGCTTGAGCAAGGGAATGTGACATCCGAACATGCGACGTTGACAAAGACAGAGGCAGAGTGGACAAAGCAGTGTGGAGCTAAAGAAATCTCATGGGAGGCCTGAGGTACAGTACCTTCCAGAAAAGGCTAAGCAACCAAGATCATCTGTAGACGGACAGCCTTATTGTAGGTTGACAAGGACGGAGACAGAGTAGGCAAAGCACTGTGGAGCTAAGGAAGCCAAGTCTTAGAGGATGCCTCAGGTACAGTACCTCCCAGAAGGGGCTAAGCAACCAAGATCATCTGTGGACGGATAGCCTTATTGTAGGTTGACAATAACGGAGGCGGAGTGGGCAAGGCACTGTGGAGCTAAGGAAGCCAAGTCTTAGAGGATGCCTTAGGTACAGTACCTCCCAGAAGGGGCTAAGCAACCAAGATCTAAGGACGGACGGCCTAGTCTTAGGTTAAAGGAAGGAATCACTAAGAACTTGTTTTCAAGCAGTGATCCGAGACACAATTACTTTTAGTACGTCCCGACTAAGCACACAAAAATTGGTCCCATTCGACCATGTTTGAAAATTGATTTTACGCCTCGGTGAAAAGAAAGACGTCTCTTAACGCCTGAACACCCTTTGGAAAGAATTTTAAATTATTTTTAAAGTGAATGCTGTGTAGACAACTTTTTTCGCAGAAATGAGACACTCAGCTTCGGTACGTTGGGTTTTGCTAAAAGTCTTGTAAGACTGGAGGACTGTCCGTCCATGGGCCTTAGTGTTGCACGGATGGAGCAAATTGTTTTGTAGAGTGGAAGGCTTCTATGGATTTATTCCAGAACGACATCTTTTTGTGGATTTTAACGGACTTGCCAGGGAAGAGTTAGAAAAATTTACAAGTTAAGTTTAATCAGTAATCGGTGAGCGCCAGCTCTACTTTCGCATTTTTGGAGTGTAGGCCAACTTGGGCGATTAACCTTCTTCCTTTTGACCTCCACATCATGGGATGTACACTCAAGGCCATCTCTACATTAAAAGGGAATGGTCTTTGGTTCCACTCGCACTGGAGCTTTGATGACCTCGCACACCGCATCTCCTACGGTACTACCCGCATGGACGTGCCGTCTGATGCGATGTAACCAATAATACAGTTGCGACGCCTATACGAAGTTGACTTTTGCCGTGTCCTGGACTGGCTCTGGCCAGAAATTGAATCGGGAAAGGAATGTAGTTTTCACGGACGACTCCAAGCTGATTTCTGGAGCTAGGGCATTCGTAAAAACGACAGCATCAGACTTCACGCCTCCTTAGGTAACCTCGGGTCGATTTTTCAGGCGGAAGCCTTCGCAACCCAAATGGCAACAAACTATTTTGTGAAGAATAGGTGGAAGGGAAGAAGTTTCTGCGTCTGTAGCGACAGCCAAGCTGTGCTCAAGGCCTTACTCAACCCTTTAACCACATCCAAGATAGTTCGAGAACGCAAGTTTCTCCTTAAGACTGAAGACTGAATTCGGTAAGACTTGTTTGGATCTTGGGACATCACGGGATTTTGGGAAACTAGATTGACGATTAACTAGCTAGGCTAAGTTCAGAGAGGCATTTGTAGGGCCCGAACTAACCTTGGGACTACCTGCATCCTTGGTCAGGGCCTCCGTCGACGGTTGGGTTTCGCTACAACACAATCAGAGATGACGTGAGTCTCCCGGATGCAGGATGACCAAGTTCCCGAACGCTAGCAAGAAATCCGCGTCTTTTCTGCTATCTCTAGACAGAAATGAGTGCAGACGACTTGTCGGCGTGCTTACTAGACACTTTACCTTCACTGTGCACCTAAGTCGGATTGGGCTTAGTAATATCAGCCTTTGCGACACCTGTGGAGAAGGTGAAGACACTTCAGAGCACTTTTTCTGTCAGTATCCCGCCTTAGCTCGTATCAGGTGACAGCTATTTGGCGCTGATATGTTGGGCACCGAAAGCAAAAGTTCTACATCACAGAAGTGCCCCCTGGTATTTCTTCAGAAAACCATGAAATTACACTAAATGAAGGTTACTGCCTGGTAGTACAATGGACAAGCTTTTGAGTCTGATCACTCCAGTGCAGTATATCCCAACCTCCACCAAAACACAAAAAAAAAAAAAAATTGGGCAATCAATAATTTTTTTGCCGAATCCCCTTTTTCATCTCGGGGGCTGCGATAATAAACAATGTTGTGGCCTCTGGTGTTTTGTACGTTATTGTTTAGAATCAAAGGCATCTACAGCGAGCAATATTGTGCTGCGGGACGCAAAGAACAACGTTTCATTTAACAGAGCCATGCAAAGAGTCATTATGGAAGAAGGAGGTGGATTTGGATAACTTTTTGCAGAACGGATGATGTGGGTGAAAAGGCAGCTTGGCGAATTCAATTGACCACTTGAAAGCTGTAATCAGAGGCCTATGGAATTTTTTCTTGTAGGGAACCGTGTAGGACAGATGTAATGGAAAAAACTCAAAAACGCTTCCAGAACTTAAGGTTGATGTTAACCACTTAAATGTTGAGCTTCAGATTGAAACCGTCCACAAGGTATGGTGTAAAGTAAGAAGAGGATCACGTTGCATTTTAAATTTGAAACGAATATTTGCTTCTACTTCTACTTCAACACGTAGGCATATTTTGACCGCGTGTGAAAGAGCGAGTAAAAGCAGAGGAATCCTTTAGTCACTGAAGAAACGTAAAAGAGTACATCACTTAAAGCGTCTACTTTTTCTCTGGTGATTTTTGAATACCTTCTTTGTGGCCGCCGTGGCGCAGTGAGTAGAGTGCGACGCTCACACGCCGAAGGTTCTAGGTTCGATATCCTGCTGAACATAATAATAATTGTTGAAGCGACAGTCCACAGAGGGACCAGGGCTTAGCTTGCTCATCAACTATTCGTTTTGTGCGCGCTACTGTTCTCTCACGCGTAGAAGGGACCGACTCCGAACGGAGAAGTTTGAGAAGCTTTCTTAGACAGTTATTACTTTTTCAGTGTTGTCAGCATCTCGAAAGAGGTGGTGCCGTGAAAAATTCGAAATGTTCAGCCGGGAATCGAACCAAGACCCTTCGGAGTGTGAGCGTCGCACTCTACCCACTACGCCACGGCGGCCACCTCCCTGCTGAACATCTCGAATTTTTCACGGCACCACCTCTTTCGAGCTGCTGACAACACTCAAAGAATAATACTGTCTAAGAAAAAGGTTTCTCAAACTTTGCCGCAAAAACTGTAGGTCCATTTTACTCGTGAGCGAACGGTAGCGCGCACAACACGAGTAGTTGATAAGCAAGCAAGACCCTGGTCCTCTGTGAGCTGTCGTGCTACACAATTAAAATTATTATTTCTAAAAATTAGTCTCCTCTGGCGTCGATCTTATCATTGTGCCATTCTTCAATTTCTCCAACAAACACGAAGCGGCGACCACTCAAAATTAACACCTGTTGAAAGAGCTAGTAAACGGAAGGAGCATGATCTAGAAAATACGACGGGTATGGCAAAACCTCCCATTTCTGTTTCCAAGTAGATTTCGACTGTATATCCACGTGGAGACAAGCGTCATCGTGTAGCAAAAATGCCTTGTCATACCTTCCGTTTATTTTTGGCCGTTTTTCACGCAATGCACGGCTCAAACGCATTAATTGTAGTCGACAACGTTTCCCATCAATAGTTTAACCTGGTTCTAGCAGTTCTTAATACATGATGATGCACCCGTGAATATTTTTCTTTGGTGTCGATGTGGACGACTATGGAAGGGATTTACTTGGTATGGTGATGCATTGATATTCTTCTTTTCATTAGTTTGTCCACTTTTCATCTGCAGTCACTATACGTTGCAAAAATTCTTTCCTTCGATAACTTCCAAGAATCAGTTTCGAAATCGTTTTTCGACGCCTCTTGGCTTAAATTTCCTTGCTTTTGAAAACCCCAAAATTTCTTTAACCGAACGAAAAATGTTAGCTGAGTAACACTCAACGATTTTGCGAGTTCACTCCGCGTTCGGGACAGACCTTGATGCAGTTAAACCTCCAATTCCTCTTCTTTTGCCTTCCTCGCTAAAATCACAAACTTTGAAGCGATAAAACCACTCTTTACATGACTTGTCGGTCGGAGCTTATTCACCATAAACTTCTACAAGCATTCGATGGGCTTCAGCTGTACTCTTTCTTTCAATTAAGAACAAAAAACATAACTTCTCGCAAATGCTGTAATATTTTGAAGAACCAACAGGACATTTTTGAAGTGGCAAACAGCACAGTTGTCTCTAGCAGGCGGTGATGCACACTTATCAATGCTGGAAAGTACGTAGCTTGCCTTTTATATCTCGGGATTGGGCAACCCTAGTGTTGCAACCTAGCAACTGCCAGCTTTATCGTAAAGTTTGACATTTTTGAGGTTACACGTACTCAGAACGTTTTGACATTAGAGCGCTATTTGTGTTGTTTACAGTAACTTAAAAGATTCATCTCGCCCAAAAAATTAAATTAAATCGTGAAAATTTTTGTGCAATTATTTTTTACAACTTTTGACGTGGATTAACTCAACAACAGTGCACCGATGAACTTAATTCAATTTTTGGCGACGAACCTCTATCAAGGACCAGTGTTTATCGATGGTATGGTGGATTCAACCGAAGTTGTAGTTCACTCCATGACGAATTTCGTGAAGGTCGTCCAAAATCAGTTGTTGTTCCGGAAACCATTGATGATGTGCGCCAACTGATATTGCAAGATCGTCATGTTAAATATCGTGAGATTGAGACAACCTTCGGCATTAGTGGGACCAGCTACATTCAATATTGCATGAACATTTGACCGTCAGAAAAATTTGTTTGCTTTGGATCCCACACAATTTGTCAATCGCTCAAAAAAAGGCTCGTGTCGATTGGTCGTAGAAATGCTCCAAAAGTACGATCGCGGTGCTTCGAAACACGTCTTTGACATCGTGGCAAGTGATGAATCGTGGATTTACGCGTATGAGCCCTAAAGTAAACAGCAGTCGACGGTTGGGGTGTTTCAAATTGAGCCAAATCCAACAAGAGTTGCTCGCGCACAAAGCACTTCGAAGCAAATGATTGCCTGTTGCCTCTGTCCGGAAAAACTGGGCATGTCACAACCGTACCACTAGAACAACGCAGAACAGTCAATTTTGAGTGGTACATGACCATTTGTTTGCTTGTTTGCCAGTTGTCTTCCAAGAAATCAGGAAAACCAAGCGCCGAAGACTGATCACTCTTCACCACGCCAATGCGAGCTCTCACATATCGGCTCAAACAATTGCATTTCTGAGCACTCAAAACATTGATTTAATGAGTCATCTGCCGTATAGTCCTGACTTGGCACCGAATGACTTCTTTTTATTCCCGTACGTAAAAAATAAAATAAGAGGTCAACACCTGAAGAAGCGGTTGATGCGTTCAGAATGCATGTTTTGGAGATACCTCAATCAGAGTGGCAAAAGTGCTTCGACAGTTGATTCAAACGTATGCAAAAGTGTATACATCTTAATGGGGAATATTTTGAAAAACAATAAAGCTATTTTCGATGATAAATATTTTTGTTCTCTAATCCTGAAATATAACAGCCACCCTCGCATCATACCTTTCCAATGAGGGAGGTAATCGCTTCCAAGATCACTCACAACTTGCAGGTAGCGCCATCTTTTGAAAATGAGCTGCTCAGCACGGGATAGCTAAATAGCTGATTCGAGCAACGGCGAAACATTGACAGAGCTTCCTCTGAGCTTCCTCTGTCAATGTTTCGCCGTTGCTCGAATCAGCTATTTAGCTATCCCGTGCTGATATAATCGAAACTAGAACAAACAGAAGTGCTTGTTGCTTACTGCCTGGTTGTTCAAAGAACCAGTCTTCCAGTCTGAGAGCTCCCTTGTAGTGCTCTGCAGTGTCTTCAGCAACTCCATAGGCTCCATAGCTTCATACATAAGCTCATGCACACTAAAGTGCTCAGCGAATGTGAAGTATTCCGTATAAATGTCTACAAGCTGCTTTCCTGCCAAGAGATAGTAGAAATGCAGGAAATTTCCGAAAGCAGGCGCTTGGTCAGTCTGCATCCTGAAGAGTCATGCCATCTCTGGTTGTGCTGTCGAAAAACCTAACTATCGATGAAAGCTCTTAAAATGATTACTGGCAATCTCAAGGTGGATTCGGGGTCTATGAGTACCTCTTTTGATTCAAGTTTATCGGTTGTCTCATTTCCCGTGGTCCTGAGGTGCCTCTGGACCCAGATAGGTTTCAACGAATTTAGTCTTTGGATTGTATTAAGGGAAGAATAGCATTCCTGTATTATCTTCTATGTGTTAAGATGGTTGAGTAATCCTTAAGCACGGATTGGCTGTCGCTAGACACAAAGATTCTTCGCCCCTTCTACCTGTTCTTCACAACATAGTTAGTGGCACAAGGATTGCAAAAGTTTCCGCTTGGAAGATCGACGCGAAGTTGCATAAAGCGGTGTAGAGTTCAATGTTGTCGGTCTTCACGAAGGTTCCAGCTCCTTATTCCTTAGAGCCGATTTGTTCAACACTTTTTTGTAACTCATGAGTTGGAAATAAGCTCGGAGCGTTGTCTAAATGGAAGCCACAGATTTGATCTTATGTCCCAAAAAGAATATTCTTTTCCTGAAATCAGAGAAAAGAGACCAGGATTAGAGAATGATTCTAGACCTTTCATAAAAAACTGCTCCACAAGAAGTTAAGAATCAAAGTTGCTTGTCAAGAATCACTAAATTTAAGACTTTTTCAGGAAAAGAGACTTAACGTGACGTGCTCCTCCAGCAAAATTGTAAAGCTCTCCCTCAACTAAAGCCAATCATGCTGATCCTCGACGTCGTTGCACGAATCCATCAAAGTGTCCCACTTACCGCAGGGCAATGCCCTCATACCACTCTGCCAGACAACAACCGGCACTCCACAGCTTACAGACACAGCACACTCTCCTCCAATGCCTGTAAAGCTGCACCTCATCTCCAATTCGACGACAAAGACGCACGCGGCCCGCAATAATCTTCCAAAATACCCCGTGGGCGGAATGAGATGTCACTCGAGTCAAGACGCGCCATTATTGCTTCATTAGTGCCCTCCCACGTCACCCTGTCAACCACAGTCTGACAGACTGCTGCGCTGTGTTGCACTGCGGCGTGCCTTACCGAAACGCTGATCCTCCGCACATGCCACTCACCGGCAAAGGTACGGGATTACTTCACATGCGACAGTCCTCGGTGCGGTGGTGGGACGCGTCGTTAATTACCCTTCCCTGCTCCAAATGGCAGAGTACAGCATCGGAACAGACACTAACGGAGGCCAGCATGTGCGTCGTTCGGCGCACGAAACCGAAGATAAGGTCAAACCGCCCGCGGCCGGATCTGACCATAGATACTGTGACCGAAGTCCCGCGGACGTGGCCGATTTGCGAATTCCATTCGACGACCGCAACGACAACGACGAAGATTGAAACGCATTTAACCTCTCCCGGACGCAGGGGTTATCCGAGGAGCTGCGCGAGTGCCGGCCGAGTCGCACACCGAAAAGGCAGACGATGTCAACCTTTGGCTATGTTCGATGCAGCAATTAACTGCAGAACGTGATCGTGCGGTCAACGGAGATCATACCGCGGAGCGCCCGAGTGCATACAGCATTCTGTAACTAGGCACCTAGCGACGCGCTGCGGCACGCCGGCCAGCCTCGGATGTGTTGTGGGTACAATGCGCTCCGTTCCTTCTAATCGTGGCGGCCGGCTGTGGGGTGAAGGTGTTATCTTGGTACCGGTGCCCGTACTGGTAGTGCCTAAATATTGTGTTCTCGAGCTCTGTCCCGCCGTGGCGCGGCTGTCAGTTGATTTAATTCTCTCAGGATGCACAATGGCCACTACGTGATGCTGCAATTTTCCCGATGGAATTGGATTTGGTGTTTCGTCGAAGGCAAGACGAATCTTTAATTCTTGCCAGAGCGTTAGCGATGTGCCTCTGCGCCGGTGCTCCGGTCTGTGTGTGGCTGCGCGCCGGCAGGAGGAATGCTCGCGGATGCGGATGTTGAGTAGATGTGATTTTGTGACTGAGTAACAGTGAGAAGGATTAGATATGACACATCATTTGCTTGGCTTTAAGTGGCACTCAGCTGATCGACGGGAATGCCGAAGAGACGGGAGCTCGAGGTGGAGGGCAGTGCTCGTGGACAGGCACTTAGGCAAGGGTTCGTGATGATGAGAATGAAGCTATGATTACGGGCGGAGCTGGCTGCAGTTTGTTCAAAGCGACTGTTGGGGATTCAGTCACGAGCGTGCCACGTTGAGGACACAATCGTTTCGTCGGAATGGTGGGACGCATGTGACTCGAAGTGGGAATGTTTCGTGTAGACGTTTGCTTGGAGAGACCACGTGTAGTGGCAAAATGCAGACTTATCTCACTGTTGGAAGCTGGATTGGCCGCAAATTCGGATTTTCATTCTGTCGCCGAGACACTTATCTGGCAATTATCCATCCAACCACTGAGGATCCATCTCACTCTTGGAAACTGGTTTGGCCGTTTATTTGGATCTTCACTTATCTGGCCCTTATCCAGCCATCCACGGAGGACCTATCTCAGTGTTGGAAGCTGGTTTGGCTGTGAACTTGGACCTCTATTCTGTTGCCGAGACCTTTATCCAGCCATCCACGGAGGATCCATCTCACTCTTGGAAGCTGGTTTGGCGTCAATTTGGATCTCCATTCCTTCAGCCAAGACGCTTATCCAGCCATCCACGGAGGACCTATCTCACTGTTGGAAGCTGGTTTGGCCGCAAATTCGGATTTTCATTCTGTCGCCGAGACCCTTATCCAGCCATCCAGGGAGGACCCATCTCACTGTTCGATGCTGGTCGCCGAGACACTTATCTGGCCCTTATCCAGCCAACCACGGAGGATCCGTCTCACTCTTGGAAGCTGGTTTGGCGTCAATTTGGATCTCCATTCCTTCAGCCAAGACGCTTATCCAGCCATCCACGGAGGACCTATCTCACTGTTGGAAGCTGGTTTGGACGTGAAATTGGATGTCCTTTCTGTCGCCGAGACCCTTATCCAGCCATCTAGGGAGGACCCATCTCACTGTTGGACGCTGGTTTGGCTGCGAATTTGTATCTTCATTCTGTCGCCGAGACACTTTTCTGGCCCTTATCCAGCTAACCACGGAGGATCCATCTCACTCTTGGAAGCTGGTTTGGCGTCAATTTGGATCTCCATTCCTTCAGCCAAGACGCTTATCCAGCCATCCACGGAGGACCTATCTCACTGTTGGAAGCTGGTTTGGCCGCAAATTCGGATTTTCATTCTGTCGCCGAGACCCTTATCCAGCCATCCAGGGAGGACCCATCTCACTGTTCGATGCTGGTCGCCGAGACACTTATCTGGCCCTTATCCAGCCAACCACGGAGGATCCGTCTCACTCTTGGAAGCTGGTTTGGCGTCAATTTGGATCTCCATTCCTTCAGCCAAGACGCTTATCCAGCCATCCACGGAGGACCTATCTCACTGTTGGAAGCTGGTTTGGACGTGAAATTGGATGTCCTTTCTGTCGCCGAGACCCTTATCCAGCCATCTAGGGAGGACCCATCTCACTGTTGGACGCTGGTTTGGCTGCGAATTTGTATCTTCATTCTGTCGCCGAGACACTTTTCTGGCCCTTATCCAGCTAACCACGGAGGATCCATCTCACTCTTGGAAGCTGGTTTGGCCGTTTATTTTGATCTTCATTCTGTCGCCGAGACGCTTATCTGACCCTTATCCAGCCAACCACGGAGGATCCATCTCCATTTTGTTGCTGAGACCTTTATCCAGCCATCCAAGGAGGACCCATCTCACTCTTGGAAGCTGGTTTGGCCGTCAATTTGGATCTCCATTCCGTCGCCAAAACACTTATCCAGCCATCAACGGGGGACCTATCTGACTGTTGGAAGCTGGTTTGGCTGTGAACTTGGATCTCTATTCTGTTGCCGAGATCTTTATCCAGCCATCCACGAAGGATCCATCTCACTGTTGGAAGCTGGTTTGGACGTGAAATTGGATGTCCTTTCTGTCGCCGAGACCCTTATCCAGCCATCCAGGGAGGACCCATCTCACTGTTCGATGCTGGTCGCCGAGACACTTATCTGGCCCTTATCCAGCCAACCACGGAGGATCCGTCTCACTCTTGGAAGCTGGTTTGGCGTCAATTTGGATCTCCATTCCTTCAGCCAAGACGCTTATCCAGCCATCCACGGAGGACCTATCTCACTGTTGGAAGCTGGTTTGGACGTGAAATTGGATGTCCTTTCTGTCGCCGAGACCCTTATCCAGCCATCTAGGGAGGACCCATCTCACTGTTGGACGCTGGTTTGGCTGCGAATTTGTATCTTCATTCTGTCGCCGAGACACTTTTCTGGCCCTTATCCAGCTAACCACGGAGGATTCATCTCACTCTTGGAAGCTGGTTTGGCGTCAATTTGGATCTCCATTCCTTCAGCCAAGACGCTTATCCAGCCATCCACGGAGGACCTATCTCACTGTTGAAAGCTGGTTTGGCCGCAAATTCGGATTTTCATTCTGTCGCCGAGACCCTTATCCAGCCATCCAGGGAGGACCCATCTCACTGTTGGATGCTGGTTTGGCTGCGAATTTGGATCTTCATTCTGTCGCCGAGACCCTTATCCAGTCATCCAGGGAGGATCCATCTCACTCTTGGAAGCTGGTTTGGCGTCAATTTGGATCTCCATTCCTTCAGCCAAGACGCTTATCCTGCCATCCACGGAGGATCCACTTCACTGTTGGAAGTTGGTTTGCCCGTGAACTTGGATCTCCTTTCCGTCGCCGAGACCCTCGGCGCAAGTTCGACGCAAGTTCGATGCAAGTTTGGCAGCGACAGCGGCATTCATAGAAGAAGGCGCTAATTACTGCCTAAAGATCACTTTTGGGACAATTTTAACCAAAATATAAACTTTGGCCAGATTTGTTTGAATCTAGCATTAAGTGTTCTCCTTCCCGTGCATCATATCCCTAAACCTAGCCCCGAATTTCTTAGAATTTTCACATCAGCAGAAAAAAATCCCACTGCTAAGCAGCGCTGATCTCACGACTCTCCTCCGCTCAACCCCCTCCTCAACATCTATGGGAAATAGTTTCTCTCTCGTCGAAACCATTTGCCACTCCGCGTGCAAGCAACAGGAAGTCATACGAAGAAAACAAAAGCAGCGACGAGCACACATCAAGTCGTGCTTCAACTCCGACTCGTTAACCTTGAAGCATAAGTTAGTGAGTGTACCCACAACTCCACGGATGAATGACACGTCTTCTGCGCGAAGCGTTTGCTGCGTTTGTCTAGGCCTTCGATGGGAATGACACAAAAACAAAAAATCAAAAACGAAAAACAAAAACAAGAACACCGCAACAAGCAACAAGCACATCAGATCAGTGCCCGTGGAGGCATACGCTTCATCAACGCATTGGCCGGAGTCACTGACTGCCGCCGCCACCACCAGATCGGAGATGGGCAGATTTTAGCCCACGAACCCGCCGGCATAGCAGTCACAGCGCAGGCGTGTGTGCATCAGCGCGCACTCACCGGCCAGCCGGGAACAGGCGAGTGGACGAGCGGACGAGCGACCGGCGACGACGGTCGTATTTGTCTTCTTAGCGACCGGCAACTGCACACAGGGACCAGCCGAGTGTAATTAAAGGAACGCCAGATACTTTGCGATCCTTTGGTGATGATCATTCGTCTAAATGTGATATCCCAAGGGCCAGGAACTGTCAATCAAAGTGAGACAAGAAAAAACAGCGCTGCGCTCCGAGGGCTCACTGGGGCCGACCGGCAATGGCAAGGCAAACACCACAATTCCGAATCCCTGTCCCAAAACGATTTCGAGTCGCGAACAATAACCCGGCGCAGACCGGCTGGGATTTGAGAGCACCAGAGGGACTTGCGTTGTGGTGCGCCAACTGCGCAGGAGCAGAGACAAGCAAAAAAATCTCAACAGAAATAGAAAAGGACTTGGACTTGGGCCTCGTAGCGGGATACCGTCGCCGGAGCAGAGTTGTAAACCTGTAACCAGTCTGTGGCCGGGGGATTTATTCCTTTCATCAATCACACTCCGCAGAGAGGTTGGGAGGTCGACGAAAACTCTATGGGACTCGAGAGCAACGAGCGGCTCGCGAGATGGATCGTTTCTAGTCGTGGGCCTGTCACGGCGAGCGTGACTGATCCCCTTGGCCAGAGTGGAATGGACGATAGTCAAGTTCCTGAAAGGAAGGTGCACGTTTGGAAGCGAAACGGATGACCAGGGTGACCGAGAAGTTTGTGGGGAGATGAAGGGACAAATGTCGAGTTTTGAGACTTGGAAGATAGGCAATGCATTCTGATGTGTGCTGAGAGTGATTGCTTGAAAGTCCATACACGAGGTATGTCTTTGCTTGAGTTTGAGCCTGAGCTTCACTTGTAACAGGGCAAGTTACTTGAACTCCAACTTTTTAAAATGAAGTATAAAGTTGTCAAACATCCCCCTTCCGACTTTTTGACTTTTGAATTTTCTAGCTACGTACAAAGCGCTACAGAGCTCTTATATGGCAATACTATACATCACCTGAAAGGTCTTGACATAACTTACAAACGACGCTATGCATGATTAGTTTGGATAGTGTGTTCAACAGTTATAACCGTGTAAACATGGAGTTCACTAACGCCGAAATAAAGTTTTCCTTCGTTAAAGGCAAATCCGCTAGAGAAACGTTCCGTGAGATTAATGGTGTTTTCGGTGATGGTACTCTATCACTTCGAACCGCGGTGGAATGGTCTCGACGATTCAGGGCCAGTGAAAACTATACCATGGATAAGCCAGCTGGCGGAAGACCTATGACGACGAATACCGATCGAATCATAGAAATTATCGAGTTAGGCTGGCATGTGGCATCTTGTGATAACTCCCAGAATAGAAGTTAGTCACCAAACCGTTTTAAGCCATCTGCATAAGGCTGGATACAAAAAAAAGTTTGATGCTTGGGTGCTGCATGATTTGACGCAAAAAAACCTTCTGGACCGAATCACCGCCTGCGACATGCTGCTGGTGACACGACGAAAATGGATCACATACGACAATATCAAGCAAAAACGGTCGTGGTTGAAGGCCGGTGAATCGTCCGAAAAATTGGCCAAGCGGGAATTGACGGCCGGGAAGGTTTTGCTGTGTATTTGGTGGGATTGGAAGTTAATCATCCACTATGAGCTGCTCCCATATGGCTAGACGATTAATTCTACCATCTACTGCGAACAACTGGACCGCTTGAAGCTGCTCCCATATGGCCAGACGATTAATTCTACCATCTACTGCGAAAAACTGGACCGCTTGAAGCTAGAAGAAGCTTCGACAAGAAGCGCCCAGAACTGGCCAGCAGGAAGGATGTAGTGTTCCACCAGGACAACGCCAGGCCACACACTTCGTTGATAACTCGTCACAAGCTACGGGAGCTCGGAAGGGAGGTTTCATCGCATCCATCATATAGCCCGGACATAGCGCCAAGTGATTCCCACCTGTTCCTGTCCATGGCGATCGCCCTTGGTGGTGTGAAGTTGAACTCAAAAGAGGCTCGTGAAAAGTGGCAGTCCGAGTTCTTCGCAAATAAGGAGGGGGGCTTCTACGAGGAGGGTATTATGAAGTTGCCGTCTAGATGGAAACAGGTCATCGAACAAAACGGCGCATATTTGAACTAGTCCGATCACTGTAACACTTTTTATGAAGCATTGAATGAAGAGAAAAAAGCGGAAGGGAGATATTTGACAGCCTTATATTTTCAGTAGTTTTAATTTGTGCAGCTTTGGCTTGAAAATTGTCCTTGAAACGGCTGAGGAAGGCCTCACAGGCTGCAGGCAAGTGCCTTTGCTGTAGTTTGGTCAATTCGAGGCGAAATGTTTGCTCTAAGGTCTAAACTTTGGTATTTCTTGGCGCTAATCTTCGGATTCAAAATACCTTTGGCAGAAATACCCCGCAGAGATATACAAGGGCAGAGAAATTCAACAGATTTGCAGTTGGACAGTTTGCAATCCACTTTGTCAGAGAAATGAAGTGTGGACCATTAGCTTTGAGCCAACCCTGGACAGTTCTGATTTTTGTTAAAGTGTCCATGGTCGTCGACTGAAATGCTTGTTTGTCCAAGTTTTCAGTACTGCTTTCAAGACAGTTTCAAGGCATACAGTCACATTCATTTTGATGCCTCGGTCCAAAAACATGAGCGGAGAGCAGTAAGTATGGCGGCCCAAACCATGGGGGATGTAGTTTTTTTTGGGGCCCTCTGTGGCAAGTAAACATGATCATTATGGCATTGCATGAGAACAAATTTGAACTCTTCCACAACACCACTTTCCTGCAAGTGTAGCAATTTCTTCTTCCTATCGACGCAACCTTTTTTTTCGACTTTAAAGGCTTGAGGAAAAGCTCATTTTTCTGCCCAAGAGTCATTTCGCTTCCTTGAATGGTTTGGAAACTGTGGCAGACTGAAATTGCTTGCAGTTCGAGTCAGAATGAGGTTTCCTTTTAACCTTTTCTTTTGAGTTCTAAATGCGTATTCAATTTAAAACTCTAAGTTGAATCAAAATGAGAATTGGGCTTTGAGTTTGAGTTCCTTTTTTTGGCGTATTTTCGCGTATTTTCAAACCCCAAGGCAAGGCTTCAATATGAGTATGGAATCGTACAATATTTGGATCAGTTTTCAACTTCCGAGACATTAAGTGGACTCGTTGAACATTTTGGCTTTTTCTGGGTCTATACAGAAATTGATTCAAATCACAGATCACCATCGTCATCATAAGACAAGAACTTACGTATTGTCTTGGCAAGACAAGCTCACATATGGCAATGTACCCAGATTTTTGACCAAATCAATGATTCAGGTTTCAGATTATTTTTTCTGGATAAAGGGAAGCACATTTGTTGTTTCGGATTATATGTGACCATCATACTTATGCATGCACGGCTTCACTCTTTGGTCGTCATCGAAAAAGATTGAATTTCCTTGAAGCTCGAGGCCTTATTATTTTAATTAAAATTATTCAAGCCAGTTTCAGTAGTTTATACGAATGTTGCGTCGAACAACGAGAGCTGTTCATCGAACAACAGAGAAGAAGGGAACAGAATCGAGAAGGAAAAAGGAAGTCGGTGAGAAAATCGCTGTCAAAGTTGTTCTAGCAGGAATAAAGACCTCCCGTTTGAACAAAATGTATAACAGCTATCTGGGTGGTTCAGACTGAAGCCTGCCTGCGACTCTACAACTATTTGTCCAAAAGAGACAACTATAAGGTTGTCAAATATCTCCCTCCCTTCAATGCTTCATAAAAAGTGTTACAGTGATCGGATTTAGTTCATATATGCGCCGTTTTGTTTGATAATCTGTTTCTATCTGGACGGCAAATTCATAATACCCTCCTCGTAGAAGCCCCCTTCTTATTTGCGAAGAACTCGGACTGCCACTTTTCACGAGCCTCTTTTGAGTTCAACTTCACACCACCAAGGGCGTTCGCCATGGACAGGAACAGGTGGGAATCACTTGGCGCTATGTCCGGGCTATATGGTGGATGCGATAAAACCTCCCTTCCGAGCTCAGTAGCTTGTGACGAGTTATCAACGAAGTGTGTGGTCTGGCGTTGTCCTGGTGGAACACTACACCCTTTCTGTTGGCAAATTCTGGACGCTTCTGGTCGATCGTCTGCTTCAGGCGGTCCAGTTGTTCGCAGTAGATGGTAGAATTAATCGTCTGGCCATATGGGAGCAGCTTCAAGCGGTCCAGTTGTTCGCAGTAGATGGTAGAATTAATCGTCTGGCCATATGGGAGCACCTCATAGTGGATGATTCCGTTCCAATCTCACCAAATACACAGCAAAACCTTCCCGGCCGTCAATTCCCGCTTGGCCACTTTTTGGGACGATTCACCGGCCTTCAACCACGACCGTTTTCGCTTGATATTGTCGTATGTGATCCATTTTTCGTCGCCAGTTACCATCCGCTTCAAAAATGGGTCGAGTTCGTTCCGTTTCAACAGCATATCGCAGGCGTCGATTCGGTCCAGACTTTTTTCGCCAAATCATGCGGCACTCAAACATGAAGTTTTTATTGTATCCAGCCTTCTGCAAATAGTTTGAAATGGTTTGGTGACTAACTTCCATCTCCAAGTAGACTTAAACTAGACTTTGTTGTGTTGGCTTCTCCTCAAGCAATCAGGAATGAAGTACACTGACAGGCAGTTACCCGGCAATTAATCAACAGACAAATCTATCACGCTTAAATCAAACCAACTCAACCACAACAAAAGATAAATGAGGACCCCGGTTAAGCCGTCCTTAGAGCCCCACACATTCATCCAATGAATGCCAGGCAGCCCTAATTGGGGTGGGTGCCGTGTCTGCCCGTAAATAGACAAATTCTGACGTTCAACGCATCCACAGCAACTCATTCCCATCGCCGATTACAATTAACAATCGAACTGCACTCCCAACCAAAGACACCCGCGTGCGTCGGCCCGCCGTCGTCAGCAGTGCGGACAAAAATAAGAAAAACCCCGTGATGGGTTAAATTAATCTTAACGTCTAGAATTTTATGAGACAAGCAAAAGTGGTCTTAACGATGATGATGATCGACTCTTGGCAAACATTAAGTTTTTTCCTTTTGTGTTTTTTCCTTGCCTGCTGCACCGCGTAACGTCGGCCGCCCTCGTCGTCGCGCTTCACCCTCGCTCTATGTTGTGCGCGTTCCTTGGAATTTTTTTCGTATCTCAACAGCGGGGATTTCACGCAGCAGGGACTGATTTTATTTATTTTCGTGAATAGGTTACCGCCAGAACTCCACCTCTGCTGTGCTCTGCCTGAGAGTCAGTCCACCACCACCACCACCTCCACTTGGTCGGCAGTTGTTGCTCCTTGTTGTTACCCGTGCTGCGGCTTCTGCTCCTCCCATCTCGTGGCCGATGCCATGTTCTAGGCTGGCTATTTGCTTTGGTGAAGTGCTGGCTGCACTTTTATATCCAATTACAGATATTTTTTGCAAGGTATCGCCTGGCATCGACAGCGGCAGTGGCGGAACGAGCCGCATCGGCTTACTGCCCGTTCCTGTGTAGCTCTCGGGCATTGAGATACGGCCTGCGCTGTTCGCTCTTGGTTCGTCCTTCAGTTGCTCAAGTGTCCATGATGGAATGACGATGATAATGATGATGATGATGATGGTGGTGGCGGCGGTGGTGGTGGTGGTGGCAAATGCGCCACAAGGAATGCCATAACCCTTTTGGCCGAATACATACTAATGATTGGCATGAGACAAGCAGATGAACCTTGCAGCCGGCCAGAGACTCATCATCACGGCGGCCGTGCGTGATTATGAGCGTCCAAGCTAAAGGGGTCTGGGACCAGCTCCAGCGCCCCAATGCGGGTGTGTGTGCGCACTTAAGGGAGACCGAAATGGTGCCGCAGGTAATGAGTCCACTTGGAGATGGAGAAAAAGTTTTATTGCGCGCCACTGCCACGGGTATGCCGGAGTGATGTACTGTTCGCGGAGCTCATTCCGGCAGACGAACGGGCGAATTCAATTAAAATTCAATGGAAATCGCATCGCAATGTGCCCGTTATGTCGAGGGCACAAATTACGAGTAATTATGTGTGCTGCGCACAAAGCGGACTCACATCGGTGCGCCGTGGTGCGTGTGAAGAGATGAAGTGGATTTGTTTCATTCATCAGCGCAATTGACGATCGTATCGAGTCCGACCAGTCCGACCGGTCAGCTGGTATTGTTACATGACCTTAACATGACGTAAGCAGTTTGGCGGTCTTACCTGCTTGCAGATGAATCGGATGCTACCATTAATCACACACACTCGCTCCGATGAGAGGTGAGTTTTTGGGACATGAGTGGATTTTGAATTCTTTGAAAATGAGTTCGCCTTTGTGGCCTTTGTTTGGGGGGCCCTCTTCATTGTGCACTCCAGTGGGCATCGGCATCGCGCATCGGCCGATGGTACAGTTAGAGACGTTGCCTGACACCTGGTTGGTTGAGATGTAATTATGAGTGTTCATGACGTTGTCAGGAGAAGGGTTGGAGTGGTGCATTCGTGTATGGACTATTGTCAATGGATGACTGAGCACAAACATAGTGCTCTGATTTTTTTCTTAACGATCAGTGATCTTTTTTTAGACTAGGAATCTTCAGTAAGCTTCTACGCCTCAGCTCAAATTGCCCAAATCACTGGAATGAATGTTTGTTGTCGTTTCCACACACGATCAGCAATCAGTCACTGATCTTAATCATGATCTCAAGTCTTATGTGCGATTAGGCCTTCGGGCGATCAATAATTTTTGTGTGGAGAACATTAGATGGCACTTCTGGTTGGTGGATGTCTTTCACTTTCAGACTTTCTCGCGTTCGATGGCATTTCTCATCTTCAGTTGATCACACAAAATTCATAAATTTTCTTTTGTGTTGTGCGTCAGGAAATCAGTCATCACACATCTCAAACAATAAATCTGAAAAAATTAAAAAATATAAATGCAAGAAAATGTAAGAAAATTGTAATAAACAGGTTTGAGCTTTGTTTAGGAAAATCACAAATATTTTGTTGACTTCAAAAGCGCCGTAATATCCAACGATCTGTTTAGAAAATTGATTGGAGACACATAACCTTGGAGTTTTTTGTTTTACGAGCAAAAATGAATACTCGCTTATAACCTTCAACTCCATCCTTTATTAGCGGAAAACAAAGTGATTATAAGGGATAAAAACTTAACTCCAAATAATAGTCATAGAGGACAAAGTAATTGCGTCTGTAACAAACAGGTACTCCTAAAATTTAGCACACTTACAAGAGTGTTTGAAAATCAAAGGTCTCTCCAACTGTAAGAGGTTCTCTAAGTAGAGGTTCTTTGCATCATCGGATTCCAAGTGACAAAAGCAGCGACTTACTTGTCAGAGGGACTTACCATACATACATTCCGTGCCTAAACCTCGGTTCGGGTTGCTGACGTTCTAGGCTGTTGCTTTAACCGACCTTTTGAAGGCACAAATGTCTGCCAGGTATACCGGTATGAAATAAAACACTAATTATTAATGGGAAAGTAAAAACATTTTATTCATAGTATTGGCCATTGTTTCCTACACAATTTGACCACCTTTCTGGCAATTTGGGAATACCACGTGCGTTGTTCGTCTTTTAAAGCAAACAAATCAGACACCCAACTTTCGACCTCCTCGTAGGAATCAAAGTGCTGCTCAGCCAATGCGTGTCCCATCGATGAAAACAAATGGTAGTCGGAAGGAGCCAAGTCTGGTGAATACGGCGGGTGGGATAACTGCTCCTAGCGAAGTGTTTTGATTGTATCCTGAACCGGTTTTGCTTTGTGTGCAGGTGCATTATTACCTTGCCGTGTCTTCTGGCCCATTCTTGTGGTTTCTCGATCAATGCATGGTTAAAATTGATAATTTGTTGTCGGTAGCGATCAGTATTCACGGTTTCACCAGGTTTTAAGAGCTCGTGGAAAAGCACACCTTTCTGGTTCCACCAAACACACAGCATTGTCTTCTTGCCGAATCGATCTGGTTTTGCAGTCGATGTTGATGATTGTCCCAGATTAACCCATGATTTTTCCGTTTAGGATTCTTAAATAAATCCATTTTTCATCGCCAGTAACAATCCGATGTGAAACCGATATTCTTTCTCGTCTCTGAAGCAAAATTTCACAAGTGTTTTTTGGTTTTCCATCTGTCTTTCATTCAATTCATGTGGCACCCATTTTCCACACTTCTGGATCTGTCCCAGAGCTTTTAAACGATCAGAAATTGTTTGTTGTTCAACATTTAACATTGCTGCCATTTGCTTTTGACTCAAAGTGTCATCTCCATCCAATATCGTTTGCAGTTCGGCGTCTTCAAACTTTTTTGGTGGTCTTCCACGTTCTTCATTTCTCACATCAAAATCATTATTTCTGAACCGTTGAAACCTTCTTTTGCATGTTGCTTCTGATAGAGCATGATCACCATATGCCTCGACAAGCATTCGATGCGACTCTGCAGCACTTTTCTTCAAATGAAAACAAAAAATTAATGCTTTCCGCAAATCATCACTTTCTGGTACAAAATTTGACATATTTAACACGATGAAAAAATATGATGTTGTCTGTTCAACGACTTGATGTATACGAAATATTTTTCAAACAAAAAAAAATAAGGGCTCGTTCACAACAAATGTTCCCTATCGAGACATTTGTATCTTGACGCTCACTTCATACCGGGAAGTAAAATTGTGACGGTAAGCTTGGAAATGACTCACAGCGAACAGCATTCCCAGCAGCTTTTAAATGGGCACAGTCCTGAGGGGCTGGTATGGAATGAAGAAATCTCAAATATATGTCGCTGGCGAAGTACTTCCAAGCAGACTTCAAATAAATTGATGCAGCCATCAAAAATTTAATGAAGAAAAACAAAAAAAGGTCGTAAGTTCGGCGGTTTGCTATCAAAAATCTTTAGAGTAAGCGGCGATGGTTTGGTTAAATGAGCAAAAGGCCAAAAATTCTTAATGATGCAATTCCTGGAAGAGACCAGCGCATAAGACAGAACTTCCTGATATCATACCTCTTATAGCCATTCCGGAAAAACTGATATGTTTCTATGTGGCTGAAATTCATCGAAATCGAAACTTTATTATGGCAAGAAGGTGCTCTGCCCTGTAACCTATTCGACCTTGTAAGTAATAATAATAATTGTTGGCGTTACAGTCCAAAGGGGGACCAGGGCCTAGCTTGCTCATCAACTGCTCGTGTTATGCGCGCTACTGTTCCCTCACGAGTAGAAGGGACCTACAGTTTTTTGCCGACTCCGAATGGCGAAATTTGAGAAGCTTTCTTAGACAGTTATTACTCTTTGAGTGTTGTCAGCAGCTCGAAAGAGGTGGTGCCGTGAAATATTAGAAAAATTGGTGTTGAACTGGGAGTCGAACCTAGATCCTTCGGCGTGTGAGCGTCGCACTCTACCCACTACGCCACGGCGACCGACCTTGTAAGTAGCTGAGGGAATACTGATGAGCACATTTCACTGGTGTGGCCACCGTGGCGTAGTGGGTAGTGTGCGACGCTCACACGTCGAAGGGTGTAGGTTCGATTCCCAGCTCAACACCAATTTTTCGAATTTTTCACGGCACCACCTCTTTGGAGCTGCCAATAGCAGACACTCAAAGTAATAAGTGTCTAAGAAAGCTTCTTAAATTTCCCCGTTCGGAGTCTGCAAAAAACTGTAGGTCCCTTCGACTCGTGAGGGAACAGTAGCGCGCACAACACGAGCAGTTGATGAGCAAGCAAGGCCCTGTTCCCCCTTTGGACTGTAAGGCCAACAATTATTATTAAATTTCACTGGTCGTTGATTGCCCTGTCTGCGGGCCGGTAGAAAGACATTTGAAGGAAATATAAAATAAAAAGCTTAGAACGCCGCCATTATCCATCGATTCGTTGAAAATTCTTTGAAATCAAATATGAAATTGTCTAGCTTGCGGCAAACGCAAAGGTCACAAAAGACACCTTGTCAACTGATGCAAGTTTTGTCTGTTGGGAAGTGTATGTTAACGGTGCCATTTATTTGAAGGCTGTTACTGGTCATCATCGCTCGAAAGACTACTTACAAGCAGCCGGATGGTATTCAATACAGTAGAAGACATTTTTGGTTTCCCCAAAGGAACAACTTTGCTTCAATTATAAGGCCCTGTACCATGTCTACGAGGAGTCTGTATTCTTTTGCCGGCAGCACATAGTCCGCTGAAACGGTCGATTTTGGGATATGGGAGGACCTAATGCGTGCATTTGTCAATACTTTCAGCAGCGACCAAGTTACTTTAAAGTCTGATCCATCAGTGAGACCATTTTTTGTTTACAAATGAAAATATTCGCAGATTTTGGATAATATAAACAACAAAGACAGCATCATTGTAATCGCTCCATCGGACTTCAGCGGACGATATGCAGTGAAACACAAGCATAGCGAAATTTCCGATTTTGCAAAAGACCTTCCAAAGCATTCGGAATTGTTAGACATTGCAATGCCAGGACTTACCCAGTGACCTGCACCGATCATTTTAATTATGTATGCTCTACAGCCTTCTCCTTGTAGTGCTCACTTGATGGTGGATTTCTGTTTCTTTAGACACTGGAGGCGCCAAACAGACACTGGATGCACAATCAGTGTTGCCAGAATAGTGGCCATTCCCCCAATTCGTGATGTTGTACGCAAATTGGCTTACGACCGATGAGTTCACTGTTATCAACGTACAGTTGTTCGTAGTCCACCGATATGATAGCCTGATCTGAGGAAACATTCCGGACTGGTATTCCTTCAGTCGTTCAGTTTGACGCTGCGCAGCAACACACTTCAGCAGAACTTCAGACTGTGTAGGCTAAAAGGTTTTCAATGTTCATTCTTCCTGTGGCGACTCTCAAACTCTATTTCAAATTCAGGAAGCGGCAGTCAGCATAAATATTCAAAAGCCTCAATCTTGCTCTGACCTTGACTCCCGGCCAGGCAGCACCGCCCCTCTCCAAATCGCTTCGCCCCTCCATGCCGAACAAAATCAAAGATAAACCGTTATGTGGAAGAAAACCGGAGACTTCCTGCTTCGAGCAGTAGCATTTAACACGCCTCGATCATCAATACGTTCCCGCTCCGATCTCCGATCGTGATTCAACGCCTACCTGCCTCAGCCGTGCAGCACATTCATCCCCGCGGAGCGCATGCACTCCGCATTCAATTCCAGGAGTCAGAATACGTTCAAGTTTGAATTTGTTACTGCGAGGCCCTCATCATCAGCTGCTGCCACCCAGCCACCCCCGGCGCACCCTACCGCCGCCGCACCACGTCGCGTTCGACCGCGCTGCTGGTAGCACACAAAAGTTATGTCTTCGTGTTGAACATAAATTTCACAGCTCTCCTTGTTTCCAGCGAACATAAATTCCATCTCCTCAATAGGAATTCGAATTCTGAAACTCCTGTCCTAGCAGCGGCCCCCCTTCACCCCCACCGAACGGGCCCTGCCGCCAGCACACAATGGAAACGGTCGGTTGGTGCCTGGCAGCTTGTAGTTAAAGGGAGCCCAGACCAAAACGATGATCACCGCTGCTCCTAGAGGGATATGAACAGCCACGACCGGGACGACGACGACAACGACGGCTTCGAAAGGAGCACACAACGCCACCATAAAAGGGATGAGAATGTAAACGAGACCAAAGCCTTCAAGCCACCGATCCCAACAGCCAGCTCTCCCCGACGGCACACTTTATGGCTAACTAGGATGAATAGTGAAGGTGCGGATGCGAGCCATCGACGCGACCATTTTCAGGAGAAATCTCCAAATTTGTAGCGGCGAGGGAATAAATAATTTCACAGATGCGCGCTGCGGTCCATCGTCGGGTCCTAGCCGCAGAAGGACCACTCAGGCCGGCCCCTGGGACGGAGTGGTGGTGATCGGATCTGGATTCATCATTTTCTGGATGTGGGAGTGTGAATTGAGTGGAACGCACGACGTGGCTGTGATCTACTCGGCGTGCTCGTGCACCTGAGTGTAATCAATCAGCACACACTTCACACAGCCAAGCGCCAACCGCTTCAATGGCAATGGACTCGTAAACGATTCAAAAAACCGCAAATGGAAGCCGAACTCAGAGTCGAAGCTTAAGCCGAGATGTGTCAGTCGCGCATGTCGATGATTATCTTCTGCAACTCATTATAGCGGTAACACAACGTTAAATGGCAGACAGCACGAGAGGCGATTGAAAGCAATTAAGACGAATTCAGAACCGACACCGCGCGCGCCGAAGCTGTCAGAACCGCACGCATTGGCTGCAGATTGGCCGTATCTCTGGTGTAGTGGGTTGCTCGGTTAAGAATGAAGTGCGCTGTTCGGGAATTTTTCTTTTTGTTTTTTTTTTTTTGCATAAGCCCTCTTTTCTGGAATGTCGGTGCTTTTGGGAAAAGACGTGGATGGCGATGGAGATGTTTGGTCACTGACCTTGAATGGGAAGATGTTACTGGGCGTCGTGCAACGTTTTGCATTTTGCCTGCTGGGGGATGAAGGTTGTAAGCACTTGACAGATTTGTTTCTCGACAACAAGTGCGAATCAGACAGGGAATGGAGTAAGGGAGCCTGACTTGAGAAGCTGATAGGGTGTCGTGTTCGTTATAGCAGCAACACCAGAATCGGCCCCTTTTGGTCAAAATATGGGGGTGAGCTAGGGCCCGTTGCATTTAGAATCGCCCTTATACAAGGTCTGTTTAAAAATGAAAATTGATTTTCGTTTTTTCAATCCTTGAAGCAGTTCTGATATGTGCTTTCTGATCGGCCCTTGAGCCCTCTCAGCGATTTGGGTTTTCGTACACCGCCTTTGTTTCATGTGCCTCTTCAATCTTCGAAACAGGAGAAGGTCGCGGGCGGCGAAGTCTAGTCATAACGGTGGCTGAGGCATGACTGGAGTGTTGTTTTGGCCAAAAAATTGCGAACAACAATGACGAGTGTGCGCGTGCATCATCGTGATGGAAAAGCCATGAATTGTTTTTCCACAATTCCGGACGTTTTCTTCCCATTGCTTCTCGCAAGCAGTGTATAACCTTAAGAAAATACTTCTTACTGACCGTACGATCATGTGAAGAACTCCTGATGCACTGTAATCAGAATAGTCAGCAGAACCTTAACTTTTGTACGAACTTGGCGAGTTTCCTTCGGCCTTGGCACGCCTGGTTTCTTTCATTGAGCCGATTGGACTTTGGTTTCTATGTCATAATAGCGATTACGTCATTCAATAATTTCTGAGCGTTGCTTACGTGACATTTTTTTCAGTCAAAATTCAGCAATTTTTGGAACAAACTTTGCTGCCACACGCTTCATGCCCAAAATTTCCGAAAACATTTCATAACACATCATTCAATAAGACTCCACTTGAGGTGAAGAATTGAAGCCGCTCGAGCCCTTTATAGGAGCATCCCAAGCAGCGAAGAACTCATCAGCTGCATTCTCCGGGTTAACCTACGTCAAGTGTCCTGGGAGCAAGCACAGTTGAGGGGGTTTTCCCATTTCTTGCTGAACTTTTCTGCAGTCTGACACTAAGTAAAGGGACTAACCAATAAACACACATTTTCTAGACAAAATTGGACTTTATTCGTCAACATAGTTTCCTCCACGAGTGATATAATTACGTGGGTTGCCTCTTATATTTCGGGATTAGAAAACAAAACCAAATGTTAATCATCGACATACTGTCGCCTCTAGGCTCGTCAGACCACTGTGTCGTATCAGCCACAATTTTCCGTACTCGTCCCAACCAGTTAGAGAGCAAATCCCTTAAAGAACAGTTTGGCTCTACGAGAAAGCCAATTGGAGCGGCCTAAAAAATTTTTTAGGGATTTTAACTGGTCAATATGCTTCCTTCGTTAACTTAGTTGCTAGACAAAAATGCTTAAAACTAGCTCAAATATCTATTCTGAAATATTAATCTTATATCTAACTTACTGACTCCAAACAAGTACTCTAAGCTAATCTATGTTCGTTTTTTCTGCCTTTCGACATCATTTGTATTCTTATTAAGTCTTAAGTCTAGTGTTTTTGTTTTTCGTTGCCAAAGAAAATTTAAAAACTTGGACGTTCCCTATTTAATGTTTTGAACTTACTTGCTAACTTAACTTCTTCTTCTTCTTCGGATGGCGCTACAGTCCGGGGTGGACCTGGGCCTCAACCAACATGCCTCTCCAGCCAGCACGATCTCTTGCCAGCTGTCTCCAATTGCGCACTCCAAGTTGGTTGAGGTCCTTTTCCACTTGTGTGCGCCATCTCATTCTAGGACATCCTCTGTTGCGTTGTCCCTGTGGGTCGGATTCGAAAACTCTTCGGGCCGGAGCAGTGCTGTCCATGCGCTCTACATGGCCTAGCCAGCTTAAGCGTTGTATCCGTAGACGCTTGACTAGGCTCATGCCGCCGTACAGCCCATACAGTTCGTGGTTGAATCTTCTCCTCCAGATGGCATCAACGCAAACAGGACCAAAAATCGCACGCAAAACTTTTCTCTCGAAGAGACCAAAGGCTTCCTCATCCGCTTTTAGTAGCGTCCAGGTTTCTGCGCCGCAAAGCAGGACTGGGATGATCCAGTCACTTTGGTCGTTCGGGAGAGGGCTTTATTACTCAATTGCCTCTTGAGCCCAAAGAAACAGCGATTGGCAAGAGTGATTCTGCGCTTGATTTCGGTACTGATGTCGTTGTCCCTATTCACCGCGGAGCCGAGATAGACGAAGTCCTTGACTACCTCAAAGTTTCTGCTGTTTAGTGTGACTCTCCGTCCGAGACGTCGATGTTCTGCGTTCTTCTTCGATGGCAGCATATACTTCGTTTTGCCCTCGTTTACCACCAGTCCCACTTTAGCCGCTTCCGCTTCAATGCTAGCAAACGCCTCATTGACGGCTCGCTGAGTTCGGCCGATCACGTCAATGTCATCCGCATAAGCAAGCAATTGAACGGACTTGTGGAGGATCGTGGATCTGGTGTTGACGTGTGAGTTCCGCACGATCCCCTCAAGGATGATGTTAAAGAAGTCGCATGACAGCGCGTCGCCTTGTCTAAATCCTTTTTTGACATCGAAGGTCTCGGTGAGTTCGCTACCGACCTTGACGGAGCAGCGAGAGTTCTCCATCGTCATCCTACACAATCTAACTAACTTACTTATCCTAAATCAAACTTAAATATATTTACAACAGCTTACAACTAGGTAATCTAAACCTAACTATATCCGTATGATAATACGGACGCGTGCGCCAGGGAGTATATGCTCTTTATATGCTTGGCATATATATGATATACTCCATGGTGCACGCTTTTTATACATTTTTGTTTTGTTATTTTTTCGGATTTTGTGTTTTTTTTTTTTTCCTAATCTACCTTAAACTATGTAAGTTGGCCCTAATGAGTCACCTACCCTGATCCTGTGTGAGAAGTTGGCGGCATCGAAGGCTGAACTGATGCAGCCACCAGAAGAGAAGCCGTTCTTTGTCAGAGACTGCTCTATCGCGGTCAGAGATCGCTCTACTGAACTGTAAGAGGCCCTCGTGGCTGCGAGCGACGTCTGGCTCGTATTGAAGTCGTCTTTCCACTATTCGGCGTGCGACATGGAAGATGCCTTCCCTATCTTGTATCAGGCCTTTCGTGTCCAAATAGAGTAACACCTCAGGTGGGATAAAGCCGTTAAGACGCACCTTCTCATGGTACATTTCCTTAGGGTAGGAAGCCCCAAAGATCAGAATGTTGGTTGAGGTCATGGCTCAAGCTATGTGACCCCGAATCAATTTAACAATAAAATTATCTATTCTGATCAGGTTTGCCTCATTGTACAAAACCTCTTTGGGATAGAATTTTTTGTACTGGGATTCGGGTGTACGGTATAAACAGAGACAGGCCCGAAGACACTACCCCTCGAGCACCCTCATCTCTTCCATCTGGGAAGGACTCACGTTGAACCACACAGGACAACCATACACCATAATTGGCCGTATGAGGGCCATGTAGCAGATCACCTTCACTCTGGTATCAAGCTGGCTGCTGTAAAACAGCCCCCTTGCCAAAGCGAAGGCTTTCTTAGCGCTGGTCAAAACTGTTGCTGCATGTATACCGCCATACAGGAACTGGTCCAACCAAATGCTAAGATATCTAACCACACTTTTAACAGTTAATAGCCCTGCCCCTGTGGGTCCAGTATGCTGAACTTGTGCCAGTTTCTTTTCGTGTCCCTTGATGCTCTGAACAACGGGGTTCTGAAAAGAATAGTTTCGCACTTCCGGTAGTTGATTTTCAACTTCCAGTCGTCGCAATATTGTTGAATCAAGTCGAAATCACGTTGCAGCAGGCCATTTATGACATCAACTTTTGTACCTGATCTGTACGCAATTAGATCGTCGGCAAACGCAATTAAGTTTGGCATGGAACCTATAAGATCACTTGAATCGGCGAACCAACCGCCCCTTGTTTGCAACCCATTTTTTATGTGTGTACTGTACTTCCAGGACTACCGCCGATGGAGATGGACGTGCGCTAAGCAACGAATATGAAAAGCTGGGCGTCCTGTTATCAGCAAAGGAGCCGTTAAATTCGAAATTACTTAACATCTACTGTCGTTCCAAGACTACCGTCGAAGGGGATGGACGTGCGCTAAGCAACGAATATGAAAAGCTGGGCGTCCTGTTAATAATAATTGTTGGCGCGACAGTCCAAAGGGGGACCAGGGCCTAGCTTGCTCATCAACTACTCGTGTTGTGTGCGCTACTGTTCTCTCACGAGGAGAAGGGACCTACAGCTTTTTGCCGACTCCGAACGGCGAAATTTGAGAAGCTTTCTAAGACAGTTATTACTCTTTGAGTGTTGTCAGCAGCTCGAAAGAGGTAGTGCCGTGAAATATTAAAAAAATTTGTGTCGAACTGGGAGTCGAACCTAGACCCTTCGGCGTGTGAGCGTCGCACTCTACCCACTACGCCACGGCGACCACGGGCGTCCTGTTAGTGTACTGAAATTAGAAGTGACAAACAAAATGAAGAGTGTCGGAGACAAAACGGAGCCCTGTGGAACACCAGAATTAATATGGTGAAAATCAGCCTTGAACACATCCATTTCCTAAAATTTTCAGTTTTTGCAAGGCCTGAGCTGTCCTTCCATTCGATAAAGACTTGGCAAGGACTTAAGTCACCATTCAGGTTCTTGGCGTAAGCACTATTCCCTTGTTCTTCCATCAATATGAAATATTTCTTCCTTGTGTGGCTCTGCACTCCAGTGGGGATCTAGTCCTCATCCAACATGCCTCTGGATCTCGCCAGCTGCCTTTAACTGCGCACTCCAATTTGGTTTAGGTTCTTCTTCACTTGTGGGTGCTATCTTAGCTTAAGCCGTCCTCTCGAACCTAAAGAAGCAGCAATCAATTAAAGTAATTCTTTGCTTGTTCTCACCACTTTTGCTGTGTGTTGTTCTAATTAAGCGCGAAGCCGAGATAGACGAATTCCTTGAATACCTAGAAGATTCTGCTGTTTATTGTGACGTGGGTTGTATACATAAAGTATGGGCCAGCAAAAAGATTTCCAAGCAATATGTGCCGCTTTTGCTTAAAAAACCGAAAGTTTCTGCTTAGCTTTCCAACCGTTTGCGAGACATTCTTCTACAGATACAAACAAGAGAGCTGTGGCCTTCAGACTGTATAGAATATAAAGATTCTGCAATTGACCAGAAAGGTGGTGTCCAGAAGGTGTGATCTATTGTTCATTGGCCACCCAGGGGAAGCCAAAATTACACCAAGGCTGTAAGTCAATTGACCCGTGCACTAGAAGATAAAGTGTTGGCAATTCGCCTTGCAGAACAAGAACAACGTCGTTTCCACGTGTACATTGGTCCTTACCAACTCATGATTTACTGGCCCCGTTTTTTTCAATTCATTCCTTTCTCGATGGCTTCGTGCTTGCCAGGCCCTTCCCTTCTCATTTCCAGGTAAGAGTACATGGCTTATTGCTTGCCAAACTCTGGCACTTCTCTTCTCATTCCCAGGTAAGACTACATGGCTTATTGCTTGCCAGACTCTGGCCCTTCTCTTCTCATTCCCAGGTAAGACTACATGGCTCATTGCTTGCCAGACTCTGACTTCTCATTCCCAGATAAAACTGCATGACTTGGTGCTTGCCTGTCTTTGGCCCCTTGACTACATGGCTTAATGCGTGCCAGATTCTGGCCCTTCCCTTCTCATTCCCAGGTAAGACTACATGGCTTAATGCTTGCTAGACTCTGGTTTCTCATTCCCAGATAAGACTGCATGACGTGGTGCTTGCCTGTCTTTGGCCCCTTGACTTCATAGTTTAATGTTCGCCAGACTCTGGCCCTTCTCTTCTGATTCCCAGATAAGACTACATGGCTTAATGCTTCTTATTCCCATGTTAGACTAGCGTGGAAAATTTTTTCTCCTGCTCCTTGCCTCTAATGGATTTCTTAATCAATTCAAAATCGAACATGATCAAAGCCGGAAGGAAGCCCCATCTCCTCCACCCAGTGTCCCCATCCTCTGCATCCAGTGTGCCCTTCCCCCTCCATTGTGTAGTCCTTTTCTGCCTCAACTCACTCAACATTTGTTCTCCTCCGCAGCGGCTGTCACGAAGCCATGGGAATCGAAGAAAATGACAAGCTGTGTTTCTGGTTTGAGGGAGTCTCACTTTCCGTTCAGGTTCTCCTCTTCTTTAGTCCCCCCACCCAAACAAATCACAACATCCGCCGCGAATTTGTCCAAACGTTGTGTGCCGGTGAGAGAGATCAGCTTCTCTGGCAGAATTTTCCATTGATGGCCGCTAATTGCTTTCAAAGCATCTGCCGTTAGATCAATTCATCCGAGCCCCTGTCAGTGGCTGTCGTACACACGTCACTCCATCAAGTGCCACTTTGCACCTGACGCAAGGACAAAACCAATCACTTCTCCGCCGTGGCTGTCACTCACGTTCAAGTTCATTCTTCCGCAAGGCGAAACTGTCACTGAACCCGTTTTGGCCGCCCTAACGGCATCCACCACTTTGAATCTGCGTACGAATCTGACAAAAAACGAAATTAATTAAACCACCGCCAGCCACCGTGGCAAGCAACCGGCATCTGGTGACCAGCTGAATCCGGAAATCGTCAGCAGCGGCGACCGGGAGCGAGTTTATAAATCAAAATCCGCCAAAGAGTTTCGATTAATGAAATGCGTGCGGCAACCAGGCGTCCAGGACCGGCGAACGCTGTACGACAGCTGGAGCGACCCGCTAACGTCTGTTGCCGGTCCCGAGGTGAGCATCATGTTGCCATCAATTACCGCAAACATATCTGCGCTCGCAATTAAGCGCGGCGCGCACGCATCTGCCGTGCGTTCGGCGCGACTCTTTATCAGCCCACTGCCTCGTCATCGCGGCCTGCACGAGGTGCCCATTAATGCGTCAGTTGCCGTTAGAATCCTGCCCTGAAACTAGTTCCTGGCGGCAGGATACACCGCTTCGACTAGTCGGGTGACATGCAAATACCAGATCAGATTCATTCATGAAGGCGCCCTCCACCGCCGCCACCGTCGCCACAACCGCTCTGGTCAGTTCGTGCAGAGTGCGTGTTCGCCTGTCAGACTCTCAAATGCATAGATCACTTGACACGTGCGCGGACGCTCCGTCACCGCACCAGGAAAACGGTCCCCACTCCAGGTCAGTCTTGTCCGGCTATCGATTCCCAGGGATCTCCGGACGTGATGGAATGCGCACACCCCGTCCGCAGAACAAAGAAAAGGCGGACGCACAGGGCACTCCGGCCCACATGGCAATTACCTTCTAATGGTCTGCAATATTGCTCCTTATCGCGCATCTCGTGCGGCCGGCGAACGCAGCGCAGAATTGATGGCCATTACTTGTGATCCCGATGACGGCGACTATCCCAGGGCCAGGCGTGAAGATGGGCTTGTCTCGCCAAACGCACACCATTGGCGTCGTCCGGCAGCGGTGCGCCTCCGATCGTCGATTGCAAATTGCACCTTGTCGACGTACGAGCGACGCGAGGACGAGACCCCGTCGGCCCGGCGGCAGCGACCGCGGCGGCGTTGTGCAGGTCCGCCTAATTAGGATCTCAAGTGAGATTCCAGCACGTTTAATGTTCACTTAATCTAATGATCTCGGTCCGTGTGTGTGCGCGTCGCCGGGACTGCTGCCGCTGTTTTGCTTATCGAGACCGTGTCGAGGGATCTGGACATGGATTCGTCTTCGGTCATGTCGGAACGGTGCAGCGCAGGCCGTGGTTTAATTTTGGACCAGAGCCGGCAGAATTGTGTCTAAAAATAGCGCCAAACGCCGATTTGTGGCATGGGAGCGATGCTGCCGCAGCCGCGGATCTCCTCAATGAGGCGTCACTCGCCCCAGTGGGACGCAGTGTAATTGAGAGGTTACCAGGGTGGTTATTAGCTGATATTGATTTTAATGATGGAGGAAGCGTTTGCGGGGATATTAGGCCCGTCCACCGGCTAATGGGGTTGATTCGAAAATTACGGGTATTTATGCTATGCGAAAAAACAGCGTGGCTCTGGCTCATCTGAGTTGCGTTGGAATGGCGTGAAGGGGTCTTGATGTGCTACTGATTGAATGAGAAGCGCATTAGTGGCCAGGATGCATCTGCTTCATTGATGTCGTCGGGAGCTTAAAGATATAGGCACAGAGACCTGCCTGCAAAGAAGTCGCCGCATCTGGGTTATGTCCGGCCATGAAGACATTGCGGGATTTTGATTGGAAATTATTGAAACGGCGGCTCTTGTGTTAAGAGCTGTTGCTGCGCAACTACAGACGACCGAGCACAGAGTCACAGAGAGCAGTGAGGGTAAAAAAAGGCAGATCACAGTGATGGCAGATCACAAGTGATGACAGATCACAATGACGACAGATCGCAGTGATGGCAGATCACAAGTCACGACAGATCACAGTGATGACAGATCACAGTGATGACAGATCACAGTGATGACAAATCACAGTGATGACAGATCACAGTGATGACAGATCACAGTGATGACAGATCACAGTGACGACAGATCACAGTGATGACAGATCACAGTGATGACAGATCACAGTGATGACAGATCACAGTGATGACAGATCACAGTGATGACAGATCACAGTGATGACAGATCACAGTGATGACAGATCACAGTGATGACAGATCACAGTGATGACAGATCACAGTGATGACAGATCACAGTGATGACAGATCACAGTGATGACAGATCACAGTGATGACAGATCACAGTGATGACAGATCACAGTGATGACAGATCACAGTGATGACAGATCACAGTGATGACAGATCACAGTGACGACAGATCACATTGATGACAGATCACAGTGACCACAGATCACAGTGACCACAGATCACAGTGATGACAGATCACAGTGATGACAGATCAAAGTGATGACAGATCACAGTGATGACAGATCACAGTGATGACAGATCACAGTGATGACAGATCACAGTGATGACAGATCACAGTGATGACAGATCACAGTGATGACAGATCACAGTGATGACAGATCACAGTGATGACAGATCACAGTGATGACAGATCACAGTGATGACAGATCACAGTGATGACAGATCACAGTGATGACAGATCACAGTGATGACAGTTCACAGTGACGACAGATCACAGTGATGACAAATCACAGTGACCACAGATCACAGTGACCACAGATCACAGTGATGACAGATCACAGTGATGACAGATCACAGTGATGACAGATCACAGTGATGACAGATCACAGTGATGGCAGATCACAGTGATGACAGATCACAGTGATGACAGATCACAGTGATGACAGATCACAGTGATGACAGATCACAGTGATGACAGATCACAGTGATGACAGATCACAGTGATGACAGATCACAGTGATGACAGATCACAGTGATGACAGATCACAGTGATGACAGATCACAGTGATGACAGATCACAGTGATGACAGATCACAGTGATGACAGATCACAGTGATGACAGATCACAGTGATGACAGATCACAGTGATGACAGATTACAGTTATGACAGATCACAGTGATGACAGATCACAGTGATGACAGATCACAGTGATGACAGATCACAGTGATGACAGATCACAGTGATGACAGATCACAGCGATGACAGATCACAGTGATGACAGATCACAGTGATGACAGATCACAGTGATGACAGATCACAGTGATGACAGATCACAGTGATGACAGATCACAGTGATGGCAGATCACAAGTGATGACAGATTACAGTGATACCACATCAGAGTGATGGTAGATCACAAGTGATGACAGATCACAGTGATGACAGATCACAGTGATGACAGATCACAGTGATGACAGATCACAGTGATGACAGATCACAGTGATGACAGATCACAGTGACGACGGATCACAGTGACGACAAAACAAGATCACAGTGATGACAGATCACAGTGATGACAGAAACAGATCACAGTGATGACAGATCACAGTGATGACAGATCACAGTGATGACAGAAACAGATCACAGTGATGACAGATTACAGTGATGACAGATCACAGTGATGACAGATCACAGTGATGACAGATCACAGTGATGACAGATCACAGTGATGACAGATCACAGTGATGACAGATCACAGTGATGACAGATCACAAGTAATGACAGATCACAGTGACAACAGATCACAGTGACGACAGATCATAGTGATGACAGATCACAGTGACCACAGATCACAGTGATGACAGATTACAGTAATAACAAAACATATCAACAACAAAGCACAGGTTCTAATAAGCAGTTCTACTACAGTAAAACGTAACACAGTGACTACAGTCTGACGGCGACAAAGCTGGAATGTGAAAAACCGCAGCCACAGCAGAATTTGGAAGCGATGGCATACTGCAGGCAGAGAACACATTTACGACAAAGCACAGCAACTTAACTGCGCTCCACGTCAACTGCTTGCTTCCTTGTCCATCGAAATAAAACTCTGCTCGTTTGCTGACCCGTTGGCCACATAATCAAACATCCGCGTGCCTCCTAGGTCACAGCAGACAGATCTTGTTCCACTTCCACGTGCAACACCACCGCGACTGCAAGGTATTTGGGCCACATGTCAAACGACCAAGAGCCAATCAATCGCTAGAGCCTCTCGTCATTTTTCACGGCCATGGGACCTAAATTCGTTTCCCACCGATCGCCTGCCATCCGACATGCCCCGCCGATCAGAAAACAATCCAAGAATCGTGACCACCGAGTATCGACAACCAGCCGATACGCGCAAGAATGAGAGGGACCCTAGAAGAACTGTTGACCCCCAACTGAACCTTCGCAATGGTATCCCAGCCATCCCCAGGAACAAATTGTCCGGCATCGTCGGCGGAGGCCGGGCGGTCAGCTCTCGAGACTTTGAAATGAAATCTGTTTACGAGGAGGTTCATTAAATTGTCACGATCCGACGTTGATTGACGCACCTTAGCAAAATTTCTGAGCCGTCTCCCCGCGCACCGCACGCCAACTATCAAGCGATCGATAGAACAAATTGTAGAACAGCTTCGTACTGGGGACCTCGGAAAGACGCGGCGGACCGCTGGCACTGGTCAGCGATTGAAATTGATTTTAAACCGAAGCGACGACACCACACGATCACATCCGCGCTCCGTCAAATGTGTATCTCTCGCTTGCCGCGGAACAATGCTACGCTTCCACGGCCCGCCGCCGTCGTTAGGTAATTGCCCACTTGAAAGGTTCTAGTGGTGGCCCGTGTATCACTCTTGTTCCTCGTCCGTGTTTTCTCGCCAAAAACAAAAAACCCGGCTGCGGCGCGGCGGCGGAAATCAAACTTGTTGTGGCGGTGTCGAGTTCATCTACCGTCTCGTAGTGAGGATCTCTGTCTGCTGGATCAGTTTATTGGTTTCGCAAGCGATTTGCATGGCATCCGCTGGGAAATTGTGTCGCGCGCATTTTTATATCAACACGCGGCGCATCTCTAAAACTCGGAATTTATTCGTGGCGCGAATGGAATTAAGTCGCGAAATGCATATCTTAATGAGATGATGCGTGTGAGAGCACGCAGCCAATGCCGATGCGTCCGGGACGAGTGCGTCATGGTGCGGATGTAGGTGGGGGGATCTGCCATAAATTCTGCTTCTTATTGGTTGGTGATTAAAATTTATCGGGCCGGCGAGTCGTTTATTTGCTAGGTGTCTTTGTCTGAAGCTGCTTGATGAGAACTGTGGGAACAAGGTGTGGGGATAGCGAGCACTCTTGCGTTTTGGGACAGGATGCCGAAATGAAGGGAACCAGGTTTGAGTGATTCGATATGATCGGCTTCTTTTTGTAACAGCTTTTAGGAGGGCAGAGGAAGGCTCGACGGGAAAACTTTTTAGGTCGCATGCAAGTGAAGTTGACGTTTCAGACAAGTCAAACATTTTGGAAAACGTCGATTTATTTCAACGATTGCCAACCTGTCTTAGAAAGACGAATGCTCTGGAGGTCTGGAAAGTAGGCGGTGACTACCTTAGCATGCGGTTCAAATTTCTGTACGTTAAGGATCAAGTCGTTGCTTAGTCGAATTGAAACATCACTCATTTCACCGTAAAATGAAGATGTCGTGAAATAGTTCAATATTCGTGCAACGTAGAGTCCTGTGACCGTTATGTTCTTCTGCAGGTTTTTGACTTCCAGAAGGAGGTAGAAATCTTTTTTGGACATTTTGGGAGAGTTGGGTTGTTTTTCGTGCCAACACAGTCAGTCCCTATTTCCTCGACAGTCAAACATTTGCTCGGCAACTCCTTCTACTTGTGCTTAGAAAGGTTGACTAAAAAGTCCACAGAACCGTCTGATGGTTGCGCTTTTTGTTCGAAATAGGGAGGAGTGGCACCCTTACGCAGGCAGCTTTAAAATACTTTATTGTGGATGCAACCCATGCATCAGTTAGAGTTAGAGTGAAGGCAAAGCGCAGTTATTATCTGATGTTTTCCTAAAAAATCACCTTGTGTTTCATGATATGGTTTCAAGAATGGAATTTGAAATTGATTCCGAAATATTATCTTTTAATCAAAGTCTGTTGTTTCCACCCGAAGACTTAGTCACCTATAACGACGTTGAATTTGTCATCTCATTGCTAAAATTAAAAAAAATCACCTGGTCTTGATGGTGTTAATAATGTAACTATAAAAAATCTGCCCTTACGCGCAATAAAGTCCTCCAGTTTATTTATAATGCTTGTTTTAAACTTAATTATTTTCCCAAATATTTTCCAAAAACAGCAAAAGTTATTCCTATACTTAAATCTGGTAAGGATCCTAGCAATGCATATAGCTACAGACCCATAAGTCTACTCAACGGATGTAGCAAAATTTTGGAAAAGCTTATTAAAATGAAATTGGAGATATTTCTGAAAAATAGTCGCCTTATCCCACAAGAACAATTCGGTTTTCGCGAGGGGCACAACACCTCTCATCAAGTCTTAAGAATTTGTTCAGAAATTAAAAAGAGTTTAAATGAGAAGAAGTCAGCAAGTCTAGTACTACTAGACGTTGAAAAAGCATTCGATTCTGTCTGGCACAATGCTCTAATTTACAAGCTTATAAAGTATGGTTGTCCTGCATACTTAGCTAGGATAATCCAAAACAATCTAACAGACAGAAAATTCGTTGTTTCACTTAATGGCGTTACTTCATCCCATAAAGTTGTGCCTGCTGGAGTTCCGCAAGGGTCTGTGTTAGCACCAACTTTATTTAACATTTTTCCTTGTGATATTCCTGTGATCCCAAACTGTAATGAAGCTCTATATGCTGACGACTTGGCCTTGTATACGGTTCATACCAATGCCTTCGTCATTACAAGCAACTTACAAAATGGAGTTCATAGCTTTTATGAATATTTTAAGCATTGGAAAATCAAAATTAATGCTGAAAAATGTCAATCAATCTTTTTTACCAGAAAAAGATCGTCTTGTCATTTTCCTTCAGCCAATCTAAAAATTAACACCTGTGTTATACCATGGACTAATTCCGTTAAGTACCTTGGGGTGTACTTGGACCCGAAATTAACCTTCGGTACACATATACAAAACACATTAAGTAAAGTGAATATTGCCATAAAAATGTTATACCCCTTAATAAATCGCAACTCTGTGCTTAATCGTCAAAACAAATTGATATTGTTTAAGGTCGTTTTTCAAGCAATAATTACCTACGGCTCTCCAGTGTGGGGAAATTGCGCAAAAACACATATCAAGAAGCTTCAGATTGCTCAGAACAAAATTCTCAAAATGATGTTAACTCTTCCTTGGGATTCTTCTACTCTTAAGCTACATGAACAAACTGGTATACATAAAATCGCCAGAAGAATTGAAATTCTTAATGAGAACATTTTTTTGAAATGTCGATCAGTTGAAAACTCACTAGTTACTCAGCTCACACCGCTTTAATTTTGTTATTGGAATTTTTGTTAATATACCGTAAAATGCATCCCTTACTATATACTTAATTTATTTCGATATCTATTTTAATTCTCTGATTATTTATTTATTTATTTATTTATCTCCACAATTTTTATTTATTTATTTATTTATTTATTAAGTTATTTATATGTTTATTTATTTATTATTTTTTTTATTTATTTTCTGATTTACTTATTTATTTATTTATTAAACTCTTTATTTCTCTTTCTCATATTGTTTGCTTTTACTTTACACACACTTTTTTGTGAAATACGCGCTGCTTATATATATATATATGTATATATATATATATATATCATATATGTTAAACTGTTTTTCTTTTTTTTTTTAACTGTCATATAGGTTTTTACTCATAGGTTTTCCTCTGATATTTCTACACTTGTATCAATAAAAATTGCACGTTGAAATTAAGTGATTCTATTTTCAGTAGTAAGATAGTAAATTATCATATCTCTGTGCAAGCTGTGCTTTATTATTGTAAACTCTGTATCAATCTATGTACAATAAAAGTATCTATCTATCTATCTAACTTCGCATCAGTTAGAGAGGGGTCTGCCAACAGGAGGTAGTGGGTTAGTGAACGTGAGTCATTAAAACCGAAACCACGAGGATGATGGCGAAAACCATGACGAGGGCAATTGCGAGGACAATGGTGAGGATGTTTACGGGGACAGTGGCGAGGACGATGACAATGACGATATAGACGAAGATGGAGAAGGTGGAACAGAGCACAGCTCGCCCGATTTCACATCCCGATCAGAAAAACAAAACTCTAATCAGTTACCAATATTGATCACTTCAATTTTGCGTCAGCGTAGCACGTACGCTACGGACTCTAATTCAAGCGAAACTCTGACAGGAGCCATTAAGGAGTGTGTGCTGACTCTCGAAAATATATGCATTTTGCAAATGAAATGCGCTTAAGGCAAACAAACTGAAGAAGCTTGTTGGGTGAGATCCTGTTTGACTGTGTGAGGCAGGGTGGGACATCGGCTAATTTAGGTCTGCCTATGAACTTTATTTGTATTTACACAAATCTTACATCGGCCTATACAACTGCTATGACCGAAGACTGTAACAAAAAAAAAATAGCTCTGAGCTCTTGGATGGCCCGATGGAGGCACGACGTTGAAGGACGTATCATGACCTCCGCTCAGCTGTCGCAACTTAAGAGGCAAAAACCTTCTTAAGCGATGAGACTCAATAGGTTTACCTGTTTGTAATTGGGCAGGAAGCAACACACGCGCGCCTCACGAAGCACCATTTCATTCTGTTTACGTGACGGAGGTGTTCTTGGACCACATTTCTTTGTTGGTCACCACTAATCACCACGTTACTGAAAATGGTAAACAATAGTTTTTGTCCACAATTGGAAAGTATAGACTTGGCCTATACGTGTTTTGTAAACAGGAGGGTGTTACAAGCCACAGAGAAAAGAAGAATAGATGTAGTCAGGGCGTTAATATAAAAAAGGTACATTTCTGAACATTAACGCATTTTGACTATTTTTTTTGAGACCATGTGAAGCCTTTAGTGTATTTAGCCTTGAGATTAATTAGGTCCGTCTTTTTGTGTTAAAAAAAAATTGCATTACTCCAAGTATTGTCTGTCAAAAGAGACAACTTTTTACCATCTCCCTGCAAGTTTTCGAATTCCTCTCTGGCATATATTTGATCATTAAGACATTCTTCCATTTTTCCAAATAAAAAACCTAGTAGGCGGAATGAGTAAAGTGCGGAAAATGCGACGGGTGGACTTCCACGTCCAATTTTAGAGGTTTCTTCTTCTCTTTTGGCGCTATATTCCGGGGTGGACTTGGGTCTCAACCAACATGCCTCTCCAGCCAGCACGATCTTTCGCCAGCTGTCTCCAGTTGCGCACTCCAAGTTGGTTGAGGTCCTTTTCCACTTGCGTGTGCCATCTTAGCCTAGGCCGTCCTCTGTTGCGTTGCCCCAATAACTCTGATTTAAAGACTTTTCGGGCTGAAGCAGTCGTGTCCATACGCTCTATATGCCCTAGCCATCTTAAGCGTTGTATCTGAAGGTGCTTGACCGTTCGCATGTCGCTGTACAGCCCATAGAGTTCGTCATTAAATCTTCTCCTCCAGATGCCATAAACGCAAACAGGTCCAAAATCGCACGCAAAACTTTTCCCTCAAAAAAACTAAGGGCTTCCTCGGCTTTTAGTAACGTCCAGGTTAACGTCCCATGGAGTAGGACTAGGATCATGAAGCTGTTATATAAAGCGAGCTTAGTCCTTCGAAGGAGGGTTAAACTACTCAATTGCCTCTTGAGCCCACAGAAGCAGTGAATGGCTAGAGTGATTCTTCTTATGTTATCCCTATTTACCGGGTGGCCGCCGTGGTGTAGTGGGTAGAGTGCGACGCTCACACACCGAAGGGTCTGGGTTCGATTCCCGGCTGAACACCTCGAATTTTTCACGGCACCTCCTCTTTCGACCTACTGGCAACACTCAAAGAGAGAGAATTGTCTTAGAAGAAGCTTTACAAACTTCGCCGTTCGGAGTCGGCAAGAAACTGTAGGTCCCTTCTACTCGTGAGGGAACAATAGCGCGCACAACACGAGTATTTGATGAGCAAGCTAGGCCCTCGTCCCCTGTGGACTGTCGCGCCAACAATTATTATTATTATTATAAGGCAGCATATAGGAGGACGTCCGGACATTGGAAACCAAGATATGTGAGATTTGGTTTTACGTGATCGCCTGCCTTACGGCTTATATCACGGGGAACCTTTTTCCCAAGAGTCGTAAGTAACGCAAGACTAAACGCCTTAGTTACCCAAGTACCAAACTGGGATCATGCTTGAGGGGCAATCACCCCACCTTGGTTTGATGCGAAGCCTTCCTAAAACCTCTTCCGCTCTTTGGGTCGCAGCGCCCGGTTGAGAATGCAACTCCACACTGAGAAGGGATAGTCCCCTAACCGACTTGCCTAGTTTTGCTTAAACAATGGGCTAGACAAGTCAGCACAGTACACTATCCTCGACTCTACCCGCGATGTTAGGTGGTAAACCACAGCCCCCACGAAACTCCCACAAGGGGGCCTACCGCAATGGTCAGGCTGGAACCGAAGTTCCAGGGGCCACTGACCTCCCGTGGCACCAGAATATAGCCTCTGGTTAAGCTGTCACTACCAGTCAGGTTCCCTCTAAGCCTGGGTCTGTTAGCCGCCATCCCGCCACAGATGGTCTTTCCTCCATCAATGTTTCCGTTGTGGAACCCAAGATATGTCGAAAGGCGATTTTTATACCTCGAACCTGCTTTTTGAAAGAAGTCAAGCAAAGGAAGACAAAAAAAACTTCAAGAAAATAATAAACCATACCAAGTCTGAGAGGGGGCGTAGGGTCATCAACATCAGTGCCGAAATCTCTGAAAGTCTCTGCTTTTATTTTGGACTAAAGAAGCAGTTGAGTAATAAAGCCCCTTCTCAAAAGAGTAAGCTGGCTGGAAAGCTACAGCAGCTTGATCATCCCAGTTTTGCTTTAAGGTGTAGACCCCTCTTAAAATCGGACAAGGAAGAATTTCTTTCTTCTTTTTCTTCTTTCGTCTTTTTTTTTAAAGAAACCATCTGTGGTGCTGCGTTGATGGTCATTGGAGGAGACATTCAACGACGAATCTTATGGTCTGTATGGCAACATACGCCTGGTCATGTTTTTTTGGCTTTGCCATGTAGATCGAATAGACACCACCGCTCCGTCTTAAACAGTTTTCTAATCCGAGCCATTGGGACATCGCAACAAGGGAAGGCGTAGGCTGAGATGGCGCACATGAGTGGAGAAGGACCTCAATTGACTTGGAGTGCGCAATCGGATGCGGTTGGTGGGTAATCGTGCTGGCTGGAGACGTGTTGGTTGCGACCCAGGTTTACCCCGGATCGTAGCGCCACTCAACGAAGACAAAGAAGAATGCCAAGCGTGATGAACCTGTTCTATCATCGTCTACATCGTCGCCAAAGCAAAACATGCACGAATTTAAGTTCATGCTCTGCATATGTAGAAACCAGACGAGTACATTGTTCTACTTAAATCTATAACTTCATTCGATTGGCTTGCTAAGAGATGGCGTAACTTGAAATAATACACATCATTCAATAAGTTCCGGGACATATAGGGGGCGCCACTAACCATTTTTTTAAGATTTAATATTAATTGTTTTGTAAGTGGCGCCCCTAATATGTCCCGGAACTTATTGAGTGATGTGCTATTATTCCATTATTCTTATTCTATTAGAACATGCGTTGGAAAGCTACTGTCAATGTACGTCCAGATGATGTGACTAGTTTTATGAATCAAATGATTCAAAATCACATCCATCTTCTTCTTCTTGTTGTGACGCTACCGTCCGGGGTGGACCTGGGCCTCAACCAGACATCCGTATCACTATTTAAAGTGACAACGGATTCACTGTCTCTGTTCTCGCCCGAAAAGGAAGAGGCTTGATTGGCTTCTGAAATATCACTTTGCTCCACACAGAACAAAATTCAGCAAGTTGTCCGCATACGCCACTAAATCTTGTCATTTCCGTCCCCTTAGAGAATTTGTACGCATTAGTGTGCAGACGTCAAACGTCCAGTCAATATGCGCACACCCACCGCCAATCACGCTGCTCTCTTTCTTTGACATATTGTTCTGGACGCGTGAAGTCCTCATGTCGCTTGCATTTTGTCTTGAAAATTCCTTCTTTGGACTCATGCCAACCTGTCAAGCTAATTCGCGGTGTATTGACAGTGTGTCCCATCGACGCCTCAACCAAACCCCCTCTCAGGCAGTCCCCACGCTTGAAGACCCTTTCCGTGCCCTCGCATTCTCCCAACATCGCCCAGCGGCCGCCAACTCCTTTTCAGTTCAACGAAGCTCGCCGTTCAGCTGACTAATTCCGACACGTTGTCCCACTTCCCTGGCACCAGCTTGAGCAGCAAAAAAAAGGAACGACGCTTCCACTTCCCTCTCCGAGCACCTCGTTGAGCTGTTGAATTAGAACAACTGCCACATGGATCGCGAGCACAAAGAATATAAAAAGCGACCCGAATGGATATCGAGGAGGAATTAGCTTCCTTCCATCTGGGCGCATCTAACTATCGAACACGACACAATCCGCACCAATTACCTCGCCATACTGACCAGCGCGCCAGTAATTATTATCGCCGTCCTGACAAATTGCGGAATTCTCCAGACAATGCCGTAATAGGATGTGATATGCTTTGCCCAAGTGGAAGTTATTTATCCGAGAATGCCGGCCCGAAGTGCACCCAAGTGTACAGAGTCTCGGAATCGTGGTTTCTTGCCCTTCCACCGATGGGCGCTGGTGTTGGCGGTGGCGGTGGTACCGAAGGTGGCGAACTAGTATTTCCAGGTGCTTTCGATTTTTGCGCAATTTTCCTTCGCTTAGATACTCCGTGCATCCAGAGTGGCAGCCACTGGGTACCGGCTAACAGCCAGCAGCCATCAACGGCAGCCACAGCACCGGCAACGGCAAGTATCTAACTTCACTTTTTTCCTCGCATCTTCCCTGCCCGTCCCGGTTGCCGCGAATGGCTGAATGGTCCAATTGTGGAAAGACCACTCCGGGGCTACTGGTATCCGTTCTTAATAAATGTGTACCACCAGTGTTATGATTAAGAAATTGTTGTTGCTGCGCACGGAGCTACAGACACGACGCCAGAGTGAAGCTGTGGTGCGCGAAGGAGCCAAAGTCGAAGCTGGAGTGTAGGCATTTGCGTCATCGTGGGTGAGTGATGGAAGGAGTATCTATGACGGCAGACTATAAATAGACCGAGGGACGGAACGAACAGAGATTAGATGAGCTCTGTGCGGAACGTGGTTTATTTCCGATGACGCGTAGGAGTTGTGAGAGAACGACTCAAGTGCCTGGTCAACGATGGTCGGAGGTGCAATGACACCAAGGGATGCCTGCTTATCTGCCGGCTGGGCAACATCACTTTCAATGTAAAGAAAAAGTCTGTTTGCGGTTTCTGTTTGTCGATTACTTTGGACAGCTGGACGTAGAGGCATCAAGACTGATAGAGGAGTTCTGGGACGTGGTAAAACTACATTCCACAAGAAAAATTTTAGTACTGTCACATTCACGCGTGAAAAGGAAAGATAACACACTCCTGGAAATATACTTCGTCCTTTTCAGACATTGGCTGCAAAATTTTCCATCGTGTACTGCCTCTCAACACAGCTCAGCGGAAAATTTTCCAAACTTCTTCATCCCCCCCGAAGGGCAGACTCTCACACTCAATCTCTAATGCTCGACACTCCATCAAACGGCACTCCCGTGTCCGTAGGCACGTTCCAATTGAATTAAGCGCGAGAATTTCATTTCGCATTTTCCACACACTCGCCGGTATTTCCTCACCCTGTTCCCCGCCCCCACACACCGCGCGTTAAGTTTCACTCCCTCGGCAGGACTCGAGCCGAATGAGCCCCGTGCTCAACACCTTCGCACAGAATCGAGTCCCGGTCCCCATCGGCAGCGAAGGCATGATCACCTCGGTCTTGTCGCATAATGGCCCACAACACAACATTCATCAGTGGCGACGGCGACGCGCAAGCGACATACTCCCATTACACAGCGTAAGGCCGCTGGAATTTCTTCGAGAATTTACAAGCGCCTGCCGGAGCGCACCGAGCCTCTATCACTGGTGCGAGTGGCTGCAGTGGCGGTCGACAGACGTGCCTACCAGCAGCGCAACGTTCGAACGCTCTTGTGGTCTATCGATCGGGCATGGCAAACAAGGATCACGTATGGTACTTAGTCGCCCTGCTCCGCCTGCTGCTGCAGCTGTGATGGGGCCGGACTCACAGTTCCTGCCTGCGCAGGGGAGCAACACATAATTAAGTGTCATTATTCCAGACACGTTGAAATTGCCTCCTCTTTGGGCTCTCGCGCACTCATTGCGCCTGCGACATCCTCCCCCTGTTGGACAATTGATGACGTCGTCGTCGTCCTTCACACTGGCACTGCTCTGCTGACTGAAGGCGACGTACGGGGAACGGCCGGAGGATCTTCCCATTATTCCTGCGCCACTTTGTCGCTTGTCGCTTTTTATTGCCCGACTGGTGTTTAGTTGATTCGTGGTAATGGTGTGTAATGGTGTGGCATTCGCTTTCGACTCGAGGAATTCGCAGATGTGTATCTGTATCTGGTTAGAATTGCAATTATCGCAATCGATTGCGGTGATTAGAGTCACATAATGACAGCGGCACCGGAGATTGATTGCAGTGATCTGTCGATGTGAGCGGAAGTGTAGCACTTAAGCACACTCCGAAATTACTCCGAAGCAGGATGAGAGAAGATAATGTTATTTTGTGAATGAAAAGTGGGTTGGAAAGGGGACGGTTGATGGTGAGCCTCGAAATTTCTGATGGAGAAGGTGGTCAACATTGCGTCGAAATTTAGCTGCACTCCGAAATAACTCCGAAAATTAAATTAACCGTTGAATGAAAACAAACTTGAGGTGTACGACTTCTTTCCAAAGAGGGTCATGAAATTTTTGTTTAACATCGGCTTTAAAATCATTCCGAATTTTTTTGTGACATCTCCAATTTGCTTAAACAAACTTTGGAACTCACTTGAACTTAGGAAGAAGTACGTTGTCTTCTGAAGACTGTAGGCTTTGTAAAATATTCTCCTAAATTACTCCGAAATTACTCCGAAAAATAATTTAGCCGCAGAATGAACACAAACGTGAAGTGTGTGACTTTTTCGAAAAGCGGATAATAACCTTTACCCTTGAGATCGGGAATTATTTGAAACTTATTCCGAAAACTGTTTCGTTCTTGATAACACAAAAATATTCTTTGCCTGTTCTAAAGAAGGACTATTTAACATAAACCAAACCACCAGAAATTCTGTCCGCTTCTGTCTGATTTTGAAGAAATTTTAAACCTTTTACTACAAAGCTGACTTCAAAGCTTTAGCTTTAGACCTTAAATTTTATAAAAATAAAACTCGAAACTTCTCCAAATATCATGTCCTATACAATTTTATGAAAACCAAGTTTATTCAAAAGTAAGCCCCATAATATATGCTCTCAGCATAATATTTAGGTACTCCGAAAAAACTCCGAAGAAATTTTCTTGATTGATATAAACAGAAGGTTAACTTTAGCACCAGCTTGAGCTTTCTAGTACACTCCGAATTTACTCCGAAATTACTCCGAAAAATGTTGTGTCTGATTTCTACTATGAATCCAAATTTTAAACAACTCAAAAGTTACTTACTACATGAATTTCACAACAAAGTTCTACTTTACCTACACTCACACAAATGGATGCCCATGCGTTGGCCCCACCAGCAAATACCAAACACGGAGCGGAAAAGAATCTAACCATCCAGGTTCCCACATTTGCTGGAAATAGCATCACATTTTCAATTTCATTCGTCCAGCCATCATCACTCCCATGCACCGGAGGAACTAGTTACATTCGCGTCCCACGATCAGTTGCAGCCTTCAACTCGTTCGGAGCGAACAGTTTAAGTTTATTACATCATCGGCCATTTCCGATTTAATTGCGATCATTCCCACTTGCGGGCTCTTCCCGCGGGATGCACCGCCCCAGATATTTTATGAAATTGACTGCAATCCTAATGAGAGGGACAAACTTAAGTCAATTAAAGCCCATGTGAGTCCACACAACAATCATGCGCCCCTGGCTCACCAATCGAGACGAACCAGTTGAAACTCGACACCGAATCGACGGCTTTGAGCGCTGAAACGCACTTCGAAGAGAGCCTTAATGCCGACTGATTGCCCACTTGGGCGAAATAATTTGCATGGCGAGGACGATGTTGTCGAGTGAATCTCGTCAACATGTGGATAAATAATAATTTGCGGGCCCATCTCCTGGTGGTCGGGCAGAGGACGACTACGACGGTGATGATCTTCGCTGTTTGTGCGGGCTGATTTGTTAATTGAATTGAATGGAATTGGATTAACGAAGATAGAGCCAGTTGCTGATTGCTTAAGTGGTGGGAGGGGTTTATTGTGCAATTGCAGATATGCTGGGGAGCGGATATTATGCGTTGTGAGCTGCTGGTATTTCCCTGTAGTCTATATCACCCACTGGTGGTCTAGAATCAGTTCAGGGACTCTCCAAACAATCAGGAAATCCTTCGCGATGCGCCTAAAGCCACCCATTGCCATCGTTATCATAGTTTGCAGGAAACGTGAACCGTGTGCCGAGCGATAGACAATGTCAGAGCAATGGTATGAAGCTGAATATGATCTTAAACTTGCTTTCAAATATGTATAAAAAACAAAATCTTGACGTTTTGAAATATTGGCTATTTGAGAGCTCTTCCCAAGATCTTTCCCTCTACCTCAAAACTTTAAGACAACGGAATGCAATTTTTCTCTACTTGTAGATTTTCTAGATATCCGTTACCCACCTCCAGATATCCACCAAAACCTAGTAGACATGTGGTCTGACTGCATTCCAGGACGTGTGCTAAGTGAGGGTGGTAAACAACACATCTCTCAATAAGTTCCGGGACTGACATTTGGGTTGCGGCACGAACAAAAAATCCATATTATTTCTAGGAAGTACAAACATTCAAATGATACCTGTCAAATTTCTATGACAATCTTATAATTGGGTAACAAATTACAGTGCTTAAAGTGACGCCACCTTTGTCATTTTTCAAACAATGGAAAAAACAGAATTTCGTGTGCTGACTAAACACTGCTTTTTGTTGAGAATAAATACCGTGCAAGCTCAGCAAGGGCTTGAAAAGTGTTTTAGGGACTCTGCTCCATCAAAAACAACTAATTGTCGGTGGTATGCTGGCTTTAAAGGTTGCCCTACAGACACCAACAACGCTGAACGCTCTGGAAGGCCAATTGGTGGTTACATATAAAAACGTCAAAAAGGACACAAAATCGTTTTGGAAAACCGCAAAGTGGAATTGCGTCTGATAGCTGACGCCTTGAAGTCATCAGAAGGCAGTGTGTACACTATTTTGCATCAACATTTGTCCTTAAGAAAGCTGTTCTCGAAATGGGTGCGGCGTTTGCTTACAAAGGACCAAAAACAACAACGCATCGATGATTTTTAGAGCTGTTTAGACCTGTTTCGCCAGAATAATCAGGACTTTTGCGTCGGTTTGCCAAAATAGATGATAGAAACATGGATCCACCAATACACTCCGGAGTCAAATCGGCAGTCAGCGGGGTGGATAGCAGCCGATGAACCACGCCCAGAGCGTCAAAAAACACATAGGTCGGTTGGGAAGTTATGGCATCCGTATTTTAGAATGCTGCGTTTTCTCAGTCCAAAGGGGGACCAGGGCCTAGCTTGCTCATCAACTACTCGTTTTGTGCGCGCTACTGTTCTCTCACGAGTAGAAGGGACCTACAGTTTCTTTGCCGACTCCGAACGCGAGATTTGAGAAGCTTTCTTAGACAGTTATTACTCTTTGAGTGTTGTCAGCAGCTCGAAAGACGTGGTGGCGTGAAAAATTCGGTGTTGAGCTGGGAATCGAACCGACACCCTTCGGCGTGTGAGCGTCGCACTCTACACACTACGCCACGGCGACCACATATTTCGGGATTAGAGAACAACGAAAAAAAAAAATTTCGGGCTTATAGAACAAAAACAAACATTTATGATCGAAAATAGCTTTATTGCTATTCAAAATATTCCCCATTAAGATCTATACACTTTTGCATGCGTTTGAACCAATTGTCGAAGCACTTTTGCCACTCTCCAAAACATGCATTCCGAACGCATCAACCGCTTCTTTAAGTGTCGAAAAACGTTGACCTCTCATTTAATTTTTTACGTACGGTAATAAAAAGAAGTCATTCGGTGCCAAGTTAGGACTATACGGCGGATAACTCATCAAATCGATGTTTTGAGTGCTTAAAAATGCAGTCGTTTAAGCCGATGTGTGAGAGCTCGCATTGTCGTGGTAAAGACTCATCCGTCTTCGGCGGTTGGTTTTCCTGATTTCTTGGAAAACAACTGGCAAACAAATGGTTGTGTACCACTCAGAATTGTCTGTTCTGCGTTGGTTGTGACATGTCTTGTTTTTCCGAAAAAACAGGCGACCGATTGCTTGGAAGTGCTGCGTGCGCGAGCAACTTTTTTTGGATTTGGCTCCATTTGAGACACCCATACAGTCGACTGCTGTTTACTTTTGGGGTCATACGCGTAAATCCACAATTCATCACCTGTCACGATGTCATAGACGTGTTTCGAAGCACCGCGATCGTATTTTTGGAGCATTTCTTTCGAACAATCGACACGAGCCTTGTTTTGAGCGATTGACAAATTGTATGGGATCCAACGCGAACAAATTTTTTTGTACATGCAGTGTTGAATGTATGCTGGTCCCATTAATGCCTAAGGTTGTCTCAATCTCACGATAGGTCACATGACGATCTTGCAATATCAGTTGGCGAACAGCATCAATGGTTTCCGGAACAACAACTGATTTTGGACGACCTTCACGAAATTCGTCTTGGAGTAAGTTACGACCTCGGTTAATCCACCATATTATCGATTAACACTGGTCCTTGATGGAGCTTCAACGCCAAAAAGTGAATTAAGTACACCGATGCACTATTATGAGTTGATCCACGTCGAAAGTTTTAAAAAACAATCGCATGAAAATTTTCACGATTTAATTCCACTTTTTGGGCGAGATGAATCTTTTAAGTTTCTGCAAAAAAACACAAATAGCGCTCATATGTCAAAACATTCTGACTACTCAAAAATGTCAAACTTTTCGATAGAGCTGGCAGTTGCCAGATTGGAACACTAGGATTCCCCAATCCCGAAATATAAACGGGAACCTTCGTATGAAGAAAAAAACAATTCTCTTCCACCGAGACAATGCACCGTGGCACAAGTCATTGACTATCTTAGACAAATTGCACGAATTTGGCTTTGAATTGCTTCCGCGCCCACTGCATTCTTCAGATCTGCCCTCTGCAACTTCTACGTTTTTTTAGACCTCAAAAAGATGCTCTCTGGAAAGAAAATATGAATCGAATGGGGAGGTGTTCGCCGAAACTGAAGCCTATTTTGAGGCCAACGATAAGTCTTTCAATGAAAAAGGTCGAAATGTTAGAGCGACGTAAGACTATTTGTATTACTCTTGAAGGAAACTATGTTGATGATTAAAGTCTAAAGTCTGTTTGTATCGTTTAGTCCCAAGACTTACTGAGTGATGTGTTATTCTTTCAATTGCACGATTGTTCCCTCAGCTGAGAGAGGTAGTGTCAGTTCACGAAAAACACCCTGCACAGTTATGACTTGTCAGAATTAGTTTGGCATATTTGTAGAACTGAGAACTTTGTCCTTTTACAGTAGGAATCACCAAGGAATCTCCCACGCAAAACATCTTCTTTAGAGAAAGCCCTTTTTTATCGGTTGCCTTAAAATATTTCACCTCTTTTCCTGTGAGACTGATTCACTCAACCGCGTCCATTCTTTTATTCCTCCTTCTATTTAAATCACTTTGTCGTACTTACTTGAGCTGAACACATGCCTTATAATGAAAGGAGTATTGGTTCTGGCAGCTGCGCTGCACCATCAAATCGCCACCAGCCAACTTATCGAAAGTCGTCTTCTATAAAACAAATTCCAACACAGCCATGATTTCTTTTCTTCATTTTTATTTTACTCTTACTAGCATTCACAATGATAAATCTTAAGGACACCAAAGACTATATACACTACATCTTAAACATCTAGACTCTTACACACTAGACCTAAAACTACAAGCCTACAAATACATATTCGGAATTCATGATTTTTATTTGTCCTACAAAAGAAAACACTGACACGTAACTTCAGTACTTCAGCTTACAACGAAATTCAGCGCAACACTTAACGGTTACATTGCAACTTAAATGTAGTTTCTATGAACAAATCGATTAAGTCTATGAGAGAAGTCTTTTACGGTAAACTATCGTTTCTAACCTGCAATTCCACACAAGTTTTATGATATTCCCCTTTCACTTACACTTACAACATCACTTACTTTCACTAAGCTAAATAAGCGCTCCCTAGGAGCGCTAAAAGGTAGTTCCAAAGACATACAATTAATTTCTGTTTCATTTTCGATTCGACTTAACCTAAAAAAAAAAACTGATCATATCAAATTGTCTGGCGTAGAACGTTGTCAGTACATCATGCCGGGGTGTACACCTCCACTTCGTTGGAAATAAACGTTCGGGTTACTGCTCAAAGTGGGCTCCAGGGTTGTGTATAAATTGGTCTCATCGGGTCGTATAAAAAGGCCTGTAAGGTAAATGTTTTGGGAAGAGAGAGAAAGAGATGGAATTACATTTTTATTATCTTGTTGAAAAATGAATTTAATGTGAAGCGAAGTGCTTTTTACGAGTGGCGGCTGAAAGTTTTGTTTTTATTGCGCAATGTGTTGGATTAGTGTTTTTTAAGGTTATGTCATGTGTTAAAAAGCAAATGGGTGGAGAAGTTAGGACTACTTGGTGAGGGAAGAATGTATTGTATAAAGACAAATTGTTAAGAGATAGCAGAATACTTAATAAATTGTACAAGCACGCATGCATTTAGAAGATGACAAGACAATACTTGTGGAAAAAGCATTTACCTTGATCATAGGGTTAAAAAAGATGCAACGAAGTCTGTTATGTTTCTTTCATAAAGGTGCACACAATAAGATAATAAAGCCTGTTATGTTTCCTTCATAAAGGTGCACACAACAAGATAACAAAACCTGTTATGTTTCCTTCATAAAGGTGCACATTTAGTGAAGAATAATATTAAGCAAAGGTTTTGGATTCTGTTTTCAATATCTCAATCCAAGGATTTCTTTCTGAACAATGTAAATAAAGGTCTTTCAGCTCCTTTCAAATTTGATTAATCTAGCAAAGAAGTGTTTCGTGGCCGCCGTGGTGAAGTGGGTAGAGTGCGATGCTCACACGCCGAAGGGTCTAGGTTCGATTCCCGAATTTTTCACGGCACCACCTCTTTCGAGCTGCTGACAACACTCAAAGAGTAATAACCGTCTAAGAAAGCTTAAACTTCGCTGTTCGAAGTCGGCAAAAAACTGTAGCTAACTTCTACTCGTAAGAGAACAGAAGCGCGCACAACGCGGAGTACTTGATAAGCAAGCTAGGCCCTGGTCCCCCTGTGGACTGTCGCGCCAACAAATATTATTATAAAGAAGTGTTTCACTTTTTGGAACAAGGAATATATATTAAATTCTTTTAGCAGAAATGTCTAAAGCTACAAATTTCTAAACAAACACAAATGGTTTTTAAGGCCATTGAGAACATTTGCAACACGTTAGGCTATTTCAGTTAGGGAAGATGCCTTAAATTTTTAAGCTGAAAGTTTGTTCATTTTAAAAACGTCTCTAACCTTGCACAATTCTTAATAACTAAAGTTTAAGCTTATTACAAAATCTTCCTATACAATTTATTAAATGATCTTTAGCAATGTCCTTTGTTAAACTTACTTTAGCCTTATCGAAGCTTAGACCATTTTATAAATTTTTAAGGGTGTAAAATTCACTAATTCATTATAAATAAGGTTAGAACATCATCGTTCATTGCTCAGTTGCCTCTTTTTTCAGTCAGCTTTGAACAGGGCTGTGACAGAATGAATTCAGAATTTTTGATACTTTTTACAATTTTGACATTTGTGAACAACTTGATTTAGAATTTGAAACTTATGTGATGAAGCTGCAACTTACAGGATATTTAATATATCAAAGGCTCCATTCTTATGAGATATGGAGTCATATGCCAAAATCATTTGACTCTTATACCAAATTTTGAACCAAATAAATTTTTACTTTGCCCATCACAAGTGAACAACTTTCATGAAGCTTAAAAGCCTAAATTGTTTTATGGTCAAAATGCATTGATTCTTATGGACAGGAGCTTGAACGATTCTGATCAAAACATTTAAGATGTTTGCGTGATCTGCAAATCTTGTCCAAATGTCCAGTGTGTTTTCTTCAAATATTGGCAGATAAAATTTTGAATTCAGACGATTGTAAGACATTCGGCACAAGTTTTGAAGTGACAAATTTGATAATCGGACATTTGGTCCAAAATAAAAAAAGCATCGGCATAAAGAGAAAAAAAATAATAGTGAAAGGATTCAGACTGGAATATAATTTTAAACTGCCAAAGAATTTGGTAAACTGTCGAAACTTTTAAGCTTTTCTAATTTTTACGAATATATGCTGCTACAAAAAGTGGGCATAAATATTTTATGACAATCGGGGTTAGCCATAAGATGTGATAACGTGAAAATGAACTTAATTTAAGGGAACTGAAAGGTTGGATGTAGCTAATAACGATTATCGCTGCTTGTACCGACATTGGCCATGACGATGCCACTTCTGGCAAATTTAGGCGCTAACAATTTTTTTTTTTTATAACTGGCGCATGCTAAGGGGATTGTTTTGTACTCTTGGACTGGTATTTAGTCCCAGCATGGGTAGAGTGCGACGTTCACACCCCGAAGGTTCAGGTTCGATTCCCAGCTGAACACCTTGAATTTATCACGGCACCATCGCTTTTGACCTGCTGACAACACTCAAAGAGTAATAATTGTCTAAGAAGAAGCTTTACAAACTTCGACGTTCGGAATCAGCATAAAACTGTAGATTTCTTCCATTCGTGGTAGAACAGTAGCGCACACAACACGAGTAGTTGATGATCTACTATCTAGGTCCTGGTTCTCTTGTGGACTGTCGTGCGATACAATTAATAATATTATTATGTGTCGAAGATATAGAGGAAGAAAGGGAAAGGAAGTACCGGTGCTTTCCATTTTTCTTCTCATCTGTCAAAATCAATCAATTAGGCTCCTGCTGCATTAAAAACGTTCACGAAGGCTTTGAGAAAGAAAGCTCTATCGGAAGGTTCATGATTATGTTCAAAGAGGATGAAAAAAAACATTGAAGACGTTAAAAAAAAATATTAACTGTTAAACTGGAAGCACATAAGGTCAAAAGATTGGTGCTCCAAGGTTCACAATTCGTCCTCCCTCCTACAAATCTTGGAAGGCCCATATAAAGCGTCTTGGAGGGGTTGCTGAGCATTGTTGTTAAAAATTTTTTTTCTGACTATAAAGTCAATGAAACTTGGTCATACGTAATGGATCAGGAGGACCGACCATAAATTAAGAATATAGTACTTTGTAGTCCTAGTGGCCTTGTGGTCAAGTGCAATGGTCTTAAATCGATCTCAGGATTGGACTCTCGATGTTTTTGAATTATCCTGGACTTTTGAGTAGCTTACAGCAATCAGAATGTGCTTGCCCAGTGTCACTCATCGTGAGCAGCAATTCCCTCTTCTTGAGGGGGATTAGCATTCGTTAGTATCTACTGAGGTATGGCTTTTAGATAGACATGCCTCCGATGATTGTATTATTCAAGTGGTCATTGCTTAGAGATCGAAGTAAAATATCGCTTTCGCAACCGAGGTAGTGTAAGACATAACCTAGAATTACAGCTCTTAGGCAAAATTGATTGATTTGAATAGGAATCAACCCCCGGGGAGGTTCATTTTAAAAGAGGAGTCATAGCAAGGGACTGACTTAGCCACGTACCTAAGCGGAAGAATTAAATTCGTGTTCACGACTCCTTTTATACCAAGTTGCTGACAAAATAATAAAAACGAGCAGGACGTAAGTGTCGGCAAGCCCAAGGACTGTTCTGAAGTGATCCTCATAGCATCGAAATCTGTACACTCCATGCAGCAGCATACGCATGCAAGCAGCATACGCATGCAAGCAGCATACGCATACAAGCTGCATACGCATCCAAGCAGCATACGATCGTTTCAGTCTAAGGGGTTAATTCAACCCTAAGTCTATCTTCGTTTAACATGAACACGGGTGTACTTTGAAACCATGGCTCTTATATGCTCAACCCTGCAGAGTTGTTAATAACTTGCACTAAATCATAATCATAAGAAGAAAGTGAGGTTAGAGATCATAGAATAGAAAAGAAATGAAGCAGAGACAGAATGCGTATTACATTGGTGTATACAAACCTTACCTGGATACCTTAAAGTTTGTGCTAAGTGTGCTGGTGTCATCGAAGTGATCGAACTGCCCAACGCCTTAAGGGTCGGCGGAAGTGGCGGAGATAGTTGTGGCGGTGGGGGTTGTGGGTAAAAACAAAATGGGTGCGACAAGTGTGCTGGAAAGTAATGATACATACGTGTATAGCTCGGGGGTGCTGCCGTAACAAGTGCCACACGATCTATTTTGTGTATACATACATATATATTCACCATACAACAACAAGAAATAAATATGTATATTTTTTGTACAATAATTAACAAATACAAATTAAATGCGAGAAAATAAAGTTTTTTAATTTAACACCATGACGGGAAATGTTTGCGTGTCGTGAGTTGTGTTGACGTGTCCATGTGTTTGTACAGTGTACAGTGAGTGTAAGTTGGTGTGATTGTATGAATGATGAAAATGGCGGACATGTCCATGAGGTGATGCATATAAAAAAATGGAAAAATAAAACAAAATACAAAAATGAATGAGTGAATGTGAAATGTTTACAAGCGTTGTGGGTGAGGGTGGTGGAGGGGAAGGGACAGAGGAAGCTTTCGAGTCACTTAAACCACAGCATGCAGGCTAAAAACTGATGGATAACATATAAATTGTACATTTTTTAACTTGGAACATGTTTCGGGCACGATGTTCTAAAAGTGGTAACCAATGTCACGAACAATTTCTTTCTGCCGGTCTATCGAAGTAATTAGCAATGACTTTATTTTATTTGGAAAACTGGAGCTTGGAATCGAGAACTGATAATTTTGACGCAGTGAAAATATAATTGAATCAAAATCAAGCCTCGAAAATTCAAAATCAAGGTTTTTTTTCAATTTTGTTTTTTAATTTGGAATTGGATAAGCGAGAGGTATGAAGTGAGCGTAAAGATACAAACGTCTCGATAGGGAACAATTGTTGTGAACGAGCCCCTATGTTTTTTTTGTTTGTTTGCTATGAAATCTCTTAAAAAATATTTAGTATGCATCAAGTCATTGAACGGACAACATCATATTTTTTCATTGTGTTAAAAATGTCGAATTTTGTACCAGAAGGTGATGATTTGCGGACATTTTTTAATTTGACCAACGGAGAGGATTCGAGTCCCTGTTCGGGCGCCATGAAAATTCTACACAATATTTTTTGTGTAGATCGCGTACTTACTAATATCTGTCTCGTAATCGGCATAAAAAACGACTTTAATGAAACACGTGCGGTCAGTTCGATTGTGATTTACAGAGTGTCATTTTATTACTGTTTGTTTTCTTTCTGTTATATTCTACATGAATTTACGATTTTTATTTTAAATAAATATGGCTGATAGGCGCCAAATTCAAAATTTGGACCAATTAATTTTTCATATTTTTATGGCTAATTCACAATAATTACATTTTCAATTTTTATATTAGATCTTAAGTTTTAACAACATGTTTTTTTTTTTGAAATTTATGTTTTAATTTGTGGTTCTACGCAACAGCATTAATTTTTTGTTTTCATTTGAAGAAAAGTGCTGAAGAGTAGCATCGAATGCTTGTCGGGGCATATGGTGATCATGCTCTATCAGAAGCAACATGCAAAAGACGGTTCCAACGGTTCAGAAATAACTATTTTGATGAGAGAAATGAAGAACGTAGAAGACCACCAAAAAAGTTTGAAGACGCCGAATTGCAAACGATATTGGATGGAGATGACACTTTCAGTCAGAAGCAAATGGCAGCAATGTAAAATGTTGCACAACAAATAATTTCTGACCGTTTAAAAGCTATGGGAAAGATCCAAAAATGTGGAAAATGGGTGCCACATGAATTGAATGAAAGACAGATGGAAAACATCGACTGCAAAACCAGATCGATTCGGCAAGAAGACAATGCTGTGTGTTTGGTGGGACCAGAAAGGTGTGCTATACCACGAGCTCCTAAAACCTGGTGAAACTGTTAACACTGATCGCTACCGACAACAAATGATCAATTTGAACGATGCATTGATCGAGAAACGACAAGAATGGGCCAGAAGACACGGCAGGGCAATTTTGCTCCATGACAATGCACCTGCACACAAAGCAAAACCGGTTCAGGATACAATCTAATCACTTCGCTGGGAGCAGTTATCCCACCCGCCGTATTCACCAGACTTGGCTGCTTTCGAGTACCATTTGTTTGCATAGATGGGACACGCATTGGCTGAGCAGCACTTTGATTCCTACGAAGAGGTCGAAAATTGGGTGTCTGTTTGGTTTGCTTTAAAAGACGGACAATTTTATTGGCGTGGTATACACAAATTGCCAGAAAGGTTGTCAAAATGTGTAGAAAACAATGACCATTACTTTGAATAAAATGTTTTTACTTTCCCATTAATAGTTAGTGTTTTATTTTCAAAAAAACCGTTATCTGTAGTTTGCAAAAAAAAATTTATATAGATGGAAGATTGGTTTAATTGTTTACGAGGAAGGCATATTTTGTGTCCTCTCATAAAAATCAGTTCAATTGTGGTGCTCATGGTAAACTTGGGGCTTTGGTGGAAGACCACAATTTGGGCGGTAAACAGCCGCCACAATGAACAATGTTAAAAATACCCCAAACCCTTAGAGTTATTACGCATCTCAAAAGACTGCGAAATGTGTTGATTGAAATATTAGGCATGGGAAACTTTTCCGCGCTATAATTGCTTCGCTTGTCACTTCAAACAAAACATTTAAAAGAATCCGAAGCGCAGCTATGAGAGGAGCAACGTTTGATGCCTGAAGGAAATCATCATTCGGGTGCGGACAATTTTGTTTAAGGCAGTTGGAAATGTAAAATTAGATGTATTTTAGTAGGATACTGCCGCGCCACACGAACTTTATGGGCTCTATGGCGACATGCGTCTGGTCTGGTATATTCGTATTCAAGATAACTAGGCCATATAGAGCGTATGCACACCACTGCTCCAATTCAATCTCCATGCTCAAACAACTCAGAATGCACAACTGGAGGCAGCTGGCGAGAGATTGTGCTGATCTCAGCGCGACACAAAGAAGAAAATATATCATGCCACACATGTCGTTAGCTATTCACCTAGATAAGTTAGATTGGGGGATTTCTATGCATCAGATCCAGCACTGATGACGAAGGATTTTACTAATGAACAGACAGACTCAAAAGAGGAAGGAGCTCAATGCAAGTGGTTATTGGGCAACCAACATCTTCTTCTTCTTGTGGCGCTACAGTCCGGGGTGGACCTGGGCCTCAACCAACATGCCTCTCCAGCCAGAACGATCTTTCGCTAGCTGTCTCCAGTTGCGCACTCCAAGTTGGTTGAGGTCCTTCTCCACTTGTGTGCGCCACTTTAGTCTAGGTCGTCCTCTGTTGCGTTGTCACAATGGCACGGATTCAAAGACTTTTCGGGCTGAAGCAGTAGTTTCCATACACTCTACATGGCCTAGCCATCTTAAGCGTTGTATCCGTAGACGCTTGACCAGGCGCATGTCACTGTACAGCCCATAGAGTTCGTCATTAAATCTTCTCCTCCAGATGCCATCAACGCAAACAGGACCAAAAATCGCACGCAGAACTTTTCTCTCGAAGAGACTAAGAGCTTCCTCATCCGATGATGTTGTTGTCCCCGTTTACCGCAGAGCCGAGGTAGACGAAGTCCTTGACTTCCTCGAAGTTTCTGCTGCCTAGTATGACGCTCCGTCCGAGACGTCGATGTTGTGTGTCCTTCCTTGATGACAGCATGTACTTAGTTTTGCCCTCATTTACCGCCAGACCCATTTTAGCCGCTTCCGCTTGAATGCCAGCAAACGCCTCATTGACGACTCGCTGTGTTCGTCCAATCACGTCAATGTCATCAGCGTAAGCTAGCAATTGAACTGACTTCTGGAAGATCGTGCCTCTGGTGTTGACTTGTCAGTTACGCACGATCTTCTCGAGGATGATGTTAAAGAAGTCACATGACAGTGCGTCGCCTTGTCTAAAACCTTTTTTGACATTGAAGGTCTCGGTGAGTTCGTTACCGACCTTGACGGAGCAGCGTGAGTTCTCCATCGTCATCCTACACAATCTGACGAGATTGGTAGGAATGCCAAAACTAGACATGGCACTGTATAGCTCGTCTCTATGCACACTGTCATATGCAGCCTTGAAATCGACGAATAGGTGGTGAGTGTCAATTTGCATTTCTTGGGTCTTTTCCAGGATCTGCCGTAATGTAAAGATCTGGTCTATTGTGGACTTTCCTGGCTTGAAATCACACTGATAGAGACCTATCAGGTCATGGACAAACTGCTTCAGACGCTCACACAATACGGCAGAAAGGATTTTGTATGCGATGTTCAGGAGACTAATCCCTCGGTAGTTGGCGCAGTCAAAGGGGTCTCCTTTCTTGTGGACCGGGCAAACGACGCTGAGATTCCAGTCATCGGGCATGCTTTCCTCCGACCATATCTTACAGATGAGCTGGTGCATGCACCCAACCAGCTCATCCCCAGCCGCTTTGAACAGCTTTGCGGACAGTCCTTCCGCTCCAGCAGCTTTTTTCGACTTCAGCTTGGATATTGATATCCTCACCTCTTCTAAGTCGGGGGGACGGAATGCTTGTCTATCATCGTCCAAATTGAGTGGAACATTCTGCCTAACAGCGGGATTTGGGCCATCATCGCCGTTAAGTACTCTGCAGAAATGATCCTTCCAAATTCTCAGCACAGACTGCGACTCTACTACGAGTTGTCCGTTTTGGTCCCGGCAGGCTTTGGTCCAAACCTTGTATCCTCCGGATAGCTGTTTTAACCAACATCTTAGGTGACAATAATCCAAAAAATCATGAAATGCCTAAAATCAACAAACTGTCTTTCCTTCGTCGGCTTTTTTTTTTTTTTTTTGGTCACTGTTGTTTTTCAATGACACCAGGTTATTTCACGTTTCGGCGGGGATTGCTGCCTTCATCAGGGGATCTTTTCTATTGAAACAATAAAACAAAATATTTTACATACATATACAGTAACAATGCAATTTAGCAAATGAACAATAAACTTGCATTAATTGTGTTGATGTTACAAGTGGATGTGGATGTTAGAGTCTAAATGTTGTTTAAAATTATCACAAAAAACAAAATTCACAATAAAACAAAATATTGAGCACTTCTGTGTGTGAAGATCAGTCTAGAATGATGTGAAATTTAAATTTTGATTTAAATACAATATGTCTAAGCCGTTAGAAGCGTCGAATATACGGCAGATATGTTCTGTAAAGCCGACGAAGGAAAGACAGTTTCCCCTGCATATAAATAATTGATTTGGTCAATTTTAACAAACAACTTTAAAATCAACAAATTTTAAAAACCAGGAAACGCGAAATGTCCTCGAAGGTCATTAACTAGAAATTTCAATAATCGCCACAAATGATATCGGGAGGGGTACATTTAAGAAGCAATGCCAAGGTAATGCTACTTCCTCCGACTGGATTTATTTTTTTGAATTTGAAGAAGACGACAAACTCGCAAAATGTAAGCTTTCGGTTCTTTAAGTTCTTACAAACTGGAGGCTATGGCATTTTGCGCATTGTAGGATATTTGTTATTTTGGTTTTATTCATTTTTTATATCAATTTTAAGGATTTTACGTTCTACGAATTTATGAAATCCGACAAAGAATCACGAAGAATAAGATTTTATAACAGATTTTAATTCTGCAAGCACTTCAGATCCAAAATTTTCAACTGCGGAGTGAGAAAGGGAATCAGAAACAGGTAAGTTTCAAGAGTGGAATTACAGATAAAACGGAGAACACAGTCTCACACATCCTTTGAAGTTGCTCTGTAAAGCCTCCTTGAAGCTATAAACATTCTACAACTAAGTGACAAGAAGTATGGAAATTCGCCTTGAGATTGAAATGGAAATACATCACATGTGCCATAACCGTGGTCGTCTCCCAAGGCAAAGCATGGATTAGAGGAAGACAATTGAGAAAATGAGTCGAAATTATTTTCCAAAGTAGTATTTATAACAAAATTATGCCTCCGCCTAGAAACAGAACTTGATGGTTGGGTGGAATTACAACACGCCAAGGTCAAATTTCAGGCCATTTATGTTTCTTAATCACAAACACGCTGATCAAACATGAACGGGTATCAGAAGTGGAATTCACCCGTGACGTTCCTAAGTAGTTAGAACTTAATCTGTAATCACTCAGCACAAGTCTGAACATCACGACTGCTGATTGTGTTAAGCGTGCTGTTTGAAAAACGTGGCTGAGATGAGTTCACTTTTGGCCTTGGCTATACTTTGCAACAAAATTGTTGACATCCTGTTAGTCTTAAAAATAGACTATGTCATTGTCGTCAAATTAAAATTCTCTTGGCATAAAGTCAAAGTGGATACAGCCCTACACTCACTTGTACAACATATTGAGAAACAAATCTCTACCACAAGGATAACTCCTTAGTAGCCTTCGTGGATATAGAGGGCGCTGTTGCGGCACAGCGCAGTTGTAAAATTCACAAGTAAAATTCACAAGTGAAGTGATACATCATGCACATGCAAACAATTTTATCTTGCTTTACAAAGAGAAACGGCAATTGTCACCACGCCACCAGCTCTCAAAGGGTTCTAGATATTGTTTTTGTAGTCGCGACTCACTCTGCGTTTTTTCTAAATAGTGTTGGCTATTATTCATTTACCAACTTTTTTTGCATATGACGTTGGCTGTGGTGTGATGACTCGTGCGGTGTCTCTTGGGCAGAACAGAACAATAAAAGGAAGGAAGAGTTCTTGTTGAATCTTCAGAAAAGAAACATCGCATCACTAAATTGTTCCACATGTTTTGAAGTTTGTCACTTAAAATAATTTAAGTTCCTTGAGTTTGGAAGTAAATTGAAGTTGTGTTAATAAATGAATAAATTTTGAATGACTTGCGTTCACGACCTTTTGTGTGAAGGCGATACAAGATTCACCTGGATTTGTTAACTCGAATGAAGTGATTTTAGTTTTCTCATTTAATCCTTGAAAAGGATCAAGGATTCCCCAGATGCATTTAACAATGTCTTCCCGCATTCGATATTCGACAGATCTGGGTGTGGACGAGTGGCTCACCTTCCTGATACAACAGCTACTCGTTAGCAGGCGTATCACGGCCAAATTTGGCTCCGCCACTACTTCCAGATACGTTAGCTCTCTCTCCACTCTCTCTCTCTCTCTATGGAACATAGTAGTCAACGAACTGTTGCTACTCCTGGAAGGTGAGGGCTGTAAGGTGATAGCATATGCTGATGACATTGCTATTGCGGTCTCTGGCAAATATCCCTCGGTACTTAGGGACCTCTACTAGTGAGAGAACAGTAACGCGCAAAACACGAGCAGTTGATGAGCAAGCTAGGCCCTGGTCCCCCTTTGGACTATAGCGCCAACAATTATTATTATTACTTAGGGATCTTATGCAAAATACTCTATCGCCCCCAGAAAATGGACTAAGCATCAACGTCAAAAAAACAGAACTAGTTCTCTTCACCAGGAAATACAAAGTTCCCCATGTTAAAACAACGACCACCAGCGGCCAGCAATGCTCTCTTTCCGAGACAGCCACGTTCCTAGGACTTACGCTGGACAAGAAACACATTTGGAAGGCAAATATTGCCTTCCTTGGCGCGATAGTCTACAAGCGCACCCGCAAACCCACGACTGCACCCTACATGTTCAGAAGGGCTATTGGGTCTAGATGGGGAATCCAACCGCTTATGATGGCCTGGATCTATACGGCTGTGGTGCGGCCTTTTCCACTATATGGCGTTGAAGTTTGGTGGCCTGCACTAGACACAGCCTCCCACTATAACACCATCACAAAAGTCCAGCGACTGGCCTTCATATGTACCTGCGGTGCTCTAAGAACCACCCCATCAGATGCAATGGACGTCATTCTCAACTTTTTGCCCATAGATCTGTTTGCTCAACAGACGGCGACTAGTACAGCCATAAGACTGATCCCCTCATCACAATGTAACGTGTCCCACGGACACTCAAAAATCCTTCAAAGAGTAAACTTTGCATACCAAAACCTTGACTATGCGGCGCCGAAGGTCTTTTTCCGCACTATGGTCCCTGAACGAGACGTGTGGTTGGCTAACCCACAATGGGTTGCTGACACTACGTGCATCTACACCGCTGGATCAAAAACAAACGAAGGCGTTGGTTGCGGAGTCTACTCTGAGGATCTGAACCTTAGTCTAAAATTCAGGCTTCCCAATCACTGTAGCGTCTTCCAAGCTGAAGTAATGGCCATTCGCGAAGCACCGTCTTGGCTGAAGAGGAATAGTATATCCTCAGCTGATATCCTTATTCCTACGGATAGTCAGGCAGCACTGAGGGCCCTGGAATCTGTCTCATCAGAACGTCTATGACATCTTGTCCGGAAAAACTGGACATGTCACAACCGTACAACTAGAACAACGCAGAACAGTCAATTCTGAGTGGTACACAACCATTTGTTTGCTTGTTTGCCAGTTGTCTTCCAAGAAATCAGTAAAACCAACCGCCGAAGACGGATCACTCTTCACCACTTCACCACGTCAATGCGAGCTCTCACATATCGGCTCAAACAACTGCATTTGTGAGCACTCTAAACATTGATTTGATGAGTCATCCGCCGTATAATCCTGACTTGGCACCGAATGACTTCTTTTTATTCCCATACTTAACAAATAAAATGAGAGGTCAACGTTTTTCGACACCTGAAGAAGCGGTTGATGCGTTCAGAGTGCATGGAGATACCTCAATCAGAGTGCCAAAAGTGCTTCGACATTTGGTTCAAATGTAGGCAAAAGTGAATAGATCTTAATGGGGAAAATTTTGAAAAACAATAAAGCTATTTTCGATGATTAATATTTGTTTTTGTTCTCTAATTCTGAAATAAAAAAGGCAACCCTCGTAGTCGACCTTTTAGACAACTTTCAAATTACAAAGAATCCGCGATTTAATCATTTCCCTCATAAGCCTTCCCCAACAGCACCCAGTATTAGGGGCAGATCAACGTAGGATTACAATTTTTGTCAAATTCGTCAAGGCTTACACTGTCTCAAAGTTCTTTACGCACAGTGTTTGGCTGTCAGAATTTGGGTGAAGTGAAGTTATCTAGAAGAAGAACTCTACTGTAAAGTTGAAATGTGTAGTCTATGCTGAAGGAAAAGCAGCCGTATTCCCATGTCTTGCAAGGGGCTCCCATTCCTTTTAAAGGGTCCACAATTGCAGATCCCAAACAAAGGTTTTAATGTCCACAATTTCAGATTCCAAACATAGGTTTTCAAAACATAGATTTTCCAAACATAGGCGTAGCGCTAAAGGGATTATTTGTTCGCCCCTATGTGACCTTAATTAATTCAAAGGACGGGCCGGAGCTATAGAGGAACAGAGGGAGAGGAGGTGCCCTCTCTTCACCTTTAGATTGTAATGGATTGTAAATTTAAAAAACTTTTTTTACAAAATTTAACACCCACAATGGAGAGTGCTGTCCGACTCCTAATTTACATTGACTGTCATTCCCTTCAACCACTTGCCTTCGTTGCATTTTTCAACAAAGATTAAAAAAACAGGCGAAGTTACGTAATAAATCACAGAACTTTCTTTCGGTGACTCAATTGAAGATTCTTGTGCAGATGCAATGACATATGCGAAGTGCATACAATTCGTCATGTTTTCTCTGCGTCGATCGCCCCTTCACTTAGGATTTTGCTGTCATAACATTCGAATCAGCTTAACAACCTCTTGCTATAGCAATAGACATGCTCAGGAGGAAAGTAAGGAGTGTGGCATTCGTCTTCATTTATCAATTCACGAAAATTGATTTCAGGCTGTTACTGAAGAATCCGCCTCCTGTGCCCACTCTCTGGTGTGTGTCTGTGTTCATCAGAAGAAAGTGAAAGAACATATTCAGTGCAGTAGACATGTTTTTCCTCAAACAGGGTTGCCGTCGCTAGGCTTTAGTCACAATTTTTGATGAAAAATTTTAGATTATTCTTCGGCAACTGTACAAACAGAATATTTTCTTTCAGTCACATTCAATTGCGAGAAATAAATTTTTGTTGAACAATTTTAGATTATTCTTCGGCAACTGTACAAACAGAATATTTCCTTTCTGAAAATTATATTTCATTCGCCAAGAACAAAAACCTCTATTTCGTAGACAGTTTTTTTATGTTGCCTATTTACTACTTTTAGTAAAAGGTTCGTACAGTAGCCCGGAAGAAACAGAACTTACTTTTTCTCACGATGTCAAGGGTAACTTTTTAGCTATTATCCTTTGGTAGCACTGGTTTAAACAGCTGACGTCCGTTTCGTGCTTTGTTTTACTGTCAAATATCTTCAGTTTGGTTTATAATTTAACCATGAATCGTCTTACAAACGAACAACGCTTGCTAATTATTGAATTTTATTATCAAAATGCGTGCTCTGTTAAGAATTTTCACCGCGCGCTTCTTCCATTTTATGGTCAAAAATGGACGAAGATCTTTTTTGGCTCACTGGGTACGTAAATAAGCAGAATTGTCGATTTTGGAGTGAATATTAGCCAGAAGCATTGCAAGAGCTACCAAAGCATCCAGAAAAAGTTACAGTTTGGTGCGGTTTATGGGCTGGTGGCATCATTGGACCGTACTTCTTCAAAGATGATACGAATCGTAACGTAGCTGTGAATGGTGAGCGCTACCATGAAATGAAATCCAATTTTATTTTGCCAAAATGCAAGAGCTTGACTTGCATGACATGTGATTTCAACAAGACGGTGCCACATGTGACACAGCACGCGCAAACAATGGACTTATTGAGAGGCGAGTTCGGTAAAAATTTTATTTCACTTTCGGGACCGGTCAACTGGCCGCCTATATCGGGCGATTTAACGCCTTTGAACTAGTTTTTGTGGGGCTATGTTAAGGCTCATGTCCATACAGACAATCCCGCTTCAATTGACGCATTGGAAGACAACACTGAAGCACTTATTCCTGGAATACCGACCGAAATGTTGGAAAGAGTATTCCAAAATTCGCCTAAGGCGATGGACCATTTGAGGCGCAGTCAAGGTTAAGATTTGCATGAATTAATCTTCAAACATTAAATTACCAGGTATACCGGTATGAAATTTTTTGAAAATATTTTAAATATAAAACACTAATTATTAATGGGAAAGTAAAAACATTTTATTCAGAGCATTGGCCATTGTTTTGTACACATTTTGACCACCTTTCTGGCAATTTGTGAATACCACGCCAATAAAATTGTTCGTCTTTTAAAGACGACACACAATTTTCGATCCCCTCGTAGGAATCAAAGTGCTGCTCAGCCAATGCGTGTCCCATCGATGAAACAAATGGTAGTCGGAAGGAGCCAAGTCTGGTGAATACGGCGCGTGGGGTAGCTGCTCCCAGCCAAGTGTTTTGATTGTATTCTGAACCAGTTTTGCTTTGAGTGCAGGTGCATTGTCATGGAGCAAAATTACCGTGCCGTGTCTTTTAGCCCATTCTGGACGTTTCTCGATCAATGCATCGTTCTAATTGATCATTTGTTGTCGGTAGCGATCAGTATTAACGGTTTCACCAGGTTTTAGGAGCTCGTGGTACAGCACACCATTCTGGTCCCACCAAACACACAGCATTGTCTTCTTGCCGAATCGATCTGGTTTTGCAGTCGATGTTGATGGTTGTCCCAGATTAATCCATGATTTTGTCCGTTTGGGATTCTTAAAATAAATCCATTTTTCATCGCCAGTAACAATCCGATGCAAAACCGATTTTATTTCGTGTCCTTGAAGCAACATTTCGCAAGTGTTTTTTCGGTTTTCCATCTGTCTTTCATTCAATTCATGTGACACCCATTTCCCATACTTTTGGATCTTTCCCAAAGCTTTTAAACGGTCAGAACTGTTTTGTTGTGCAACATTTAACATTGCTGCCATTTGCTTTTGACTCAAACTGTCATCTCCATCCAATATCGTTTGCAATTCGGCGTCTTCAGACTTTTTTGGTGGTCTTCAACGTTCTTCATTTCTCACATCAAAATCATTATTTCTGAACCGTTGAAACCATCTTTTGCGTGTTGCTTCTGATAGAGCATGATGACCAAATGTCTCGACAAGCATTCGATGCGACTCTGCAGCACTTTTCTTCAAATGAAAACAAAAAATTAATGCTTTCCGCAAATCATCACTTTCTGGTACAAAATTCGACATTTTTAACACGATGGAAAAATATGATGTTGTCTGTTCAATGACTTGATGTAGGAAGGGCTCATTCACAACAAATGTTCCCTATCGAGACATTTGCATCTTTATACTGGTATATCTGGATTTTATGCATTTTTCTGAAAATTTTTTTTTTTTTATTGAAAAACTTTCTCAAATCACAATTTATGTACTAGTACATATTTAATTATTTTTTCAAATGCTTAAACATGTTTGAATGAACCCTCCACCGAGGGCTGTACCACAACCCAATGTATTTACAAGATATTTTGTTGAAGAATGAGCTAGACTGCTGCGTCTGTTAATTGTTTTCTATATTTATTTGTTTCAAGAAGTTCTCAAATTTTGGAAATGGCAACACTGTCGACACTAATTGCAGTAGATACTGGAAATCAGGATGATTGCTATGATTAAGTGTGTTAGGCAGCAGTCCAAGTGGGTGGAAACGTGCTGCTAGAGGGAAGAACTTTCACCTCCACCAGAGCCCACCACAATTACGAACAGAAAAGTAATTTGTTGACATTCACGCCTCAGTCTCATAAAAATGGCAGTGAAGGTGAAATCTAAGCACACTGTTCCGAGTAAAGGCACGTAATTTAATTTGTTCTGGAGATGACTCCAACTTTAGGGAGCTGGCACTGAATTGGTTTCACTAGCAACGGATAAATGGATCCAATTGCTTCAAGTTGCTGGAAATGTTCAGCTTCAGCTTGTCTCTTGTCTCTCATCGAATGCGCCTCGGTCTTGAAAATGCATGCTTTATAGTCACGCTGCAGTTGAGGACAAGTTCAAGCAGCGTGACGCAGTTGGACGGCAAGCATGGAAAGAGTCACACAGTCTTGCATACATTTTCAAACAATGTTTTACACCTTAGCCAACTTGGGCCAGTGAGTTAAGATCTGGCTTATCCGTTGAAAGCATTCACAGCATAAAATACCAATAAGGGTGTGTAAAATATCCTTGTTGTCAATTTTATCAATTAATTAAAGTACTCATGAAGGTGAGATTTCCTTTTGGAAGAGTACACATTAGGAGCAGAGAAGATGTAAGACAGATTCAATTTCTTTTGGGTCTCTACAGCTCTTGCAACAGTTGTCTATTGGCGGATCAGTTACTACAACACGGTCCTTCAATGTTGTCAAATAAACACGTTTTCCATTTTTGTATAACGAGAGTATACTTTAGTTTCAGTTGCTTATTGATATTCAACACTCCCACAGACCGGTAGTAATTTGTGATCTCGTGGCGGGCCTACAACAAATTGATAAGAGTTCTTAGCATTAGGCTGGTATGGGCAGCCTCGAAGGATCAATGTTTATATTCAGAATTAAATCGTCTCATTATATTTAGTCAGTTTCAATCAATGGACATTCGGCTGATATTTATCTTCTGTCTACTGTCAAGGCCCAGACCTGATCTTTCGACTGAATTACGAACCCCAGGCAACGCTTCTGCTGCTGGATGAGGAAACTTGACTGGTACTGACAGCTCCACCAGAGTTAGAAGCCCTTGGAGGTATTGAGGACAAGAAACTGGTAGTGACAGCTTCACCAGAGGCTTTATTTTGGTGCCGCGAAGGATTAGAAGCCCTTAGAGGTGCTGAGGACACCGAACTGGTAGTGACAGCTTCACCAGAGGCCTTATTCTGCTTCCACGGAGGGTTAGAAGCCCTTAGAGGTGTTGAGGACACCGAACTGGTAGTGACAGCTTCACCAGAGGCCTTATTCTGATGCCACGGAGTGTTAGAAGCCCTTAGAGGTGTTAAAGAAACCAATCTGGTAGTGACAGCTTCACCAGAGGCCTTATTCTGCTTCCACGGAGAGTTAGAAGCCCTTAGAGGTGTTGAGGAGACCGATCTGGTAGTGACAGCTTCACCAGAGGCCTTATTCTGATGCCACGGAGGGTTAGAAGCTCTTAGAGGTTTTGAGGAAACCGAACTGGTAGTGACAGCTCCACCAGAGGCTTTATTCTGGTGCCACGGAAGGTTAGAAGCCCTTAGAGGTGTTGAGGAGACCGAACTGGTAGTGACAGCTTCACCAGAGGCCTTATTTTAATGCCACGGAAGGTTAGAAGCCCTTAGATGACTGGATTCAAAAAGCGCATCCGTTATACTACTTTTAGTGTCAGCGGAAGCACTTATGAAGGAAAGACAATTTGGCTAGATGGCAGCTACCAGACCCAGGTGTTGAGGAAGCTTGACTGATAGTGACAGCTTCACTAGAGGCCTTATTCTGATGCCACGGAGGGTTAGAAGCCCTTAGAGGTCTTGAGGAGACCGAACTGGTAGTGACAGCTTCACCAGAGGCCTTATTCTGCTTCCACGGAGGGTTAGAAGCCCTTAGAGGTGTTGAGGACACCGAACTGGTAGTGACAGCTTCACCAGAGGCTTTATTCTGATGCCACGGAGGATAAGAAGCCCTTAGATGACTGGATTCAAAAAGCGCATCCGTTATACTACTTTTAGTGTCAGCGGAAGCACTTATGAAGGAAAGACAATTTGGCTAGATGGCAGCTACCAGACCCAGGTGTTGAGGAAGCTTGACTGATAGTGACAGCTTCACCAGAGGCCTTATTCCGATGCCACGGAGGGTTAGAAGCCGTTAGAGGTGTTGAGGAGACCGAACTGGTAATGACAGCTAACCAGAGGATTTTTGTGGTGCCACGAACTCATGTGAGAGTACGGTGGTGGCTGTTGTTTAAAACCTAATAGCGCGGGCAGAGTTAAGGTAGTGTGTTGCCCGGACTGGTCTAGTTTTTGTTAATCCAGAACTAGGTCAGGCGAGGGGGGATTTCCTGGCTCGGTGTGGAGCTACATTCACAACCAGGAACTGCGACCCCGAGAGCGGAAAAGTTTTTTGGAGAGCTTCGCATCAAACTAAGGCGGGGTGCTTGTCCCTCAGGCATGATCTCAATTTAATATTTGGGTAACTTAGGCGTCTAGTTTTGCATTTTCTACGACTCATGGGAAAATGGTTCCCGTGATAAAGGGCGTTAAGGCAGATGATCACGTAAAACCAAATCCCACATATGGCGGGGTGCGTTGTCAAATTCTAAGTTCATAGACATGCAGGATAAAGTCAATCAGCAATGTCACCAGTTATCAATGAATGCCCTCGATCCTTAGTGGTACGCCAAATGAAAACTTCTCGCGAAGAATGGTTTCTCCGATAGAACCCTTGACTGAGTCTGCAAATACTGCTACTGGCATATAACTAAGAGACGACGTGCTTAGAAACACCAAAGACGGAGGGAAGTTGCAACTTCAAGCCCAGCCTGGTTAGAATTACTGAACTCTGCTCAAGGATTACATTAAGACTCTTGTGGTCTTCATACAAGGGAAGGAAGCAGGAGCAGTTGCACGTGGTCAGCTGCACAAAATTGGGAAGACCGGTTTTCAGAGGAGTGTCAAAACCGAGAAAGTAATAGAAATTGAAAGATGCCTAGATGTCAAATGTGGGTGTACAATGTGACTTCGGTTTACAAACGTCTTCCTTTAGCCATATACCACTGGACTATTACCCTAAAAGCCAAAGACTTCAATTTAGAGTAACGTGATCGTGTCCTTTAGAGGAAGGAACGTTTCCTTACACATCTGCTTTCCTTTGGGTCACGACAACCTAATCTTCCCCCTCACCATCCGACCATGGCAGCGTTCAGCTAGTCAACCACCTACAAATACACTTTCCAGACAGGTTAGGTCTTCTCATTAGACACCGAAACCGCAGTTTGAATGCGAAGGACCTATCAATCGGAGTCATTGTGGCAATGAAAGCGAGGACCCAAGAGATTTCAGATTTTGCACAAAAGTAAGGGAAAAAACGTGACAAGCCTGGGAAATGTGTAAGTTGAGGCCCTAGTCCACCCCGATCTGTACCCCCAACTCACTGCTTTGAAAAAATGCAATAAATAATGTATACCTGCCCACTTGACGTTGTGCATTAAAATCCAACTAGTCCTGTGGTACGGCCATAGGACAAGGCGACTTTCAGCAGATCCTGAAGTTATGTGAAACAAAGATACATCCACTTCATGTCATATCTCTTTAAACTAGCAATCTACCCCTCTTCTTGATCTTCCAAAGCCGATCCGATCAATTTGCTCAACATTCAAGTTCACTCAAAGACGTTCAACCATCAGATCTAGCACATTAAACAGATCATAACTTCACATCCATGCCAGACAACAGATCAAAGTCAACGATCAGTTCACAACATATCTAAAATTCCATCACAAGCCCTCCACTCACAGAGTTCGTTTCAAGTTCACGGCAAGAGATAAACTCACAATCCCCAAAGCCGAGCTAATGACGCGCCGATAGAAGTCTCGTTCCAATAACCCAATTTGCCCTTAGAGCCCAAATTGGTAGCAGCCGTCATTAAGGCAATCACCCAGTTGCGCTTATAGGGCCGCAGCCGGGCGTGCGATTACCCCCGCAATTGCGAGTCAAAGATCAGCGCGCGAGGAAGTTCGTTTCGAAGGCAATCATGTTTCGCCATCTACGGGTGAGTTTCCATCGTCGGATGGCTGTGCGCGCTGCGCGCGTCCCCTTAGGACGCTCCGAGATTGCCCTAGCTGCGGTCGTGTGCAGTACACACTGCAGCCTCTCGCCGGCCGTTAGAACGTTTCTGTTTCTGTTTTTGGAAATCTCTGCGCTCCGCCGCAGTCGCCCATATACGGGCGGTAGGGAAAATAATTTTGATCACCTTGTTATGGTCACGCTTCGTGTATCGCTCGCATGAAACCCTGAAGCGTGCCCAATTAGGTTAGGCTCTCCTGTATCATTTTGCCTCCCGATCGTCATTGCCTTCGTCATCATCATCATCATCGTCGTCTTCGTCAGCGGGTTCGTTCTTCTCTCGAGCTCCAGAGTCGAGTGCACAGCCACCAATTATGCATTTGATCCAAGCAGCCACGAGAAACGTTTGTGAATTCGACTCGAAGTCTCCCATGACTGCTTTCTGCGGCTGTGTGCGCCACTCCACCGAGCTGCGCTTATGTGGGCTGCCGTGCGAGTTTCACAGACCATTCATCAGAGCGGGTGAGTCCCTGTCGCCGTCGTTTGTCGTTTGTCGTTTGTAGTTTGTAGACAACGACGACTTTCGTTGACGGCACGAGGAATTCCTGCCGATTGATGAGGAGTGTCTGGAGTGCGGAGTGACTTGTTAGTCGTGGGAATTGCCGGGGCATTGATTATGTCCACGATCTTTTTCCGGCATAAGGTTTGTGACAATTCATTTGTTTTGTTCCCATGATTTCTGGAGTGCTCTGACTGGGAATTTATTGTGCAATTGGGGAATTGGGGGGTATTCCGGACTCAAAATGAAAACCTGACGGGCATGAAGGTAGGTTTTTAAGTCCGAATGCTGGCTGAAAAGTGGTTGAAGGCCTAAAGACTTTGCTTACAGATGACAGCTCTCTTCGTTGTTGACTTCTACTTCGGCGAAACATTGAAACTTTGATTCCCTAGTCTGTTCCGTTGCTTAATTCCAAACCATCTGATGCAAGAAACTTAGAACTCGGTTGAATAGCATTATTTAGAGAACTCAAGTTCAAAAAAGCTTACTGCATCTCCTATGATACAAGTCTTATGGAAATATCGTCTGATGCGGGGACACCAACAATCCAGTTGTGTCGCTCACACAAAGACTGTTTTTGTGTTTGCAAATGCCTCTGGGCAGAATCTAAGCCGGAAGGGAATGTAGTCGGGTTTCCACGGACGGCTCCAAGACGATCCGATGTACCCGTCTGCATTAAAAAAAATTTAAGAAATCTTAATTCCAAGAAAAAGGTTAAAAGTGGGGCCTGGAAATTTGTTTCAAATCGGAAATGTTAACTCTTGCTATGAACTTGGAACTCCGGAAGGAGAAGAAATTTGCACTTACTGCGAAGAGACTAATTGATGGTTGACACTAAAACTTGATTCTGAGAACGATGGCGCATAAGACCAACCGCAGGACTTGAAATGACATTAATCCCTCACTCCCGTACAAAAGAACTTTCAGAGATACCGGCGGTGATGCACAGGAAAACTAACCAGAAGTGTGTAGACAACTTAACCACGATCTTAGAAAAGTTAGCCATTTAGAAACGTGTAGGTGCCTTAGACATCGAGATTACTGAAGCATATTGCAAGCATATTTGTTGGAGGTATGGAAATTCATATACAACAATACCAGTGCCGAAATCAAACGCAGAATCACCCTTGCCAATCGCTGCTACTTTGGTCTCAAGGGGCAATTGAGTAATAAAGCTCATTCGCGATAGGCTAAGCTTGCTTTATATAACAGCTTGTTCATCCCAGTCCTACTCCATGGCGCGGAAACCTGGACGTTACTAAAAGCGGATGAGGAAGCCCTTAGACTTTTCAAGAGAAAAATTTTGAGTGCGATTTTTGGTCTTGTTTGCGTTGATGGCATCTGGAGTAGAAGATTTAACGACGATCTCTATGGGCTGTACAGCTACATGAGCCTGTTCAAGCAAGTTCGGATAAAACGCTTAAGATAGCTAGGCTTTGTAGAGTGTATGGACACCACTGCCCCGGCCCGAAAAGTCTTGAAATCTGAGCCATAGGGACAACACAACAGAGGACAGCCTTGAGTAAGATGGCGCAGACAAGTGGGGAATGATCTCAACCAACTTGGAGTGCGCAACTGGAGGCAGCTTGCGAAGGACCGTGTTAACTGGAGAGGCATATTGGTTGACGCCCAGGTCCACCCGGACTGTAGCGCCATAAGAAGAAGAAGAAGATGGAAATATTGCACTGAAGCACTCAGACTCAAAAGCTAGTCCATTGTACTTTCAGGCAGTAACCTAAAATTAAATGTATTTTCCTGAGCCTTAGTAGGAATACTTAAAAGCGTTCTGCGTTAAGAGATCTAAGGTTTCGGTTCCCACCACATCAGCACCTTGTTGTAGCCAAGGTGAGAACCCGGATATCAGGAGAGCTTTGAATTGGAGACAGGCCAATACGGTTTGACGTCAGAAAGCTACCATCGTAACTAATCCCGACACTCACCCGTAGAAGGTCCCAGGTTCGATGCTGGAACTGAATAACTCAGATTTGTCACCACTTTCAAAGCGACTCAAATTTCGCCATTCAGAGTCGCAAAAAACAGTGTTTTCCTTTTACTCATGAGAGAAGAACAGAACGTGCAAGGCGAGCAGTTGCCGAGGAAGCCAGGCTCTGACCACGTTGTTTACTGTTGCATCTTTCAATATATACGAGAAGAGATGCAGGTAAATAGGTAAGTTGCGTTACCCTAACTTCCGATCGATTCTTTAACACTTCCCGCCAGCTAGCAGAATGTTTGGTCATGATACATCCCCTAGGTTTAATTCGGAAACCTCTGCCCCTTGATATCTTTCAGAATAAGAAAATAAATGTAATTTTGTTGTAAATCTTATCTCCTGTGAAGTCCCACATGGGTCCAACTTGGTCCCCACTCTTTTCTCAATTGGCACCAAGCTAAGAGGCTAACAAAGCCTCTCAAGCTGCCTGGGAATCCACGCAACTCAAAAACAATCATCTCCCCATTGAATTCGTTGTCCAGTCGGACTTCCAATTCAGGATTATTCCCCAAATCCCCCCTGAATGCCTCGAAAAATGGCTTATCCCCCACGCCAAATCAATCGCCGCTTATCTCCGCTCACCATTGTGCATTGCCATCCCCACTCACTCTGTCGGCATCGATTGCGCGTTCCCCCTCCATCGCATTTGTCTCATAAGATAATCCACAAAACAAATGAAGACTTGTCTTCATTTCCACGGGTGGGGGAGCGAAGAGGCTTAAGTCTCTTAATCCCCTTATATCGATGAAATGCACTCCACAACTCCTCGGCCATTCCGGGGAAATCCAATTTCGTGGAAAGCCACTTCGACTGCCCGTAAGCCCGTCTAATTACGGCGCGTCCCGATGCCGAAAAAGCCTCGAAACTAATTTCGAATTATTTAACCGCGTCATGGCGCAAGTGCATCCATCACGAGTTATGCAAGGAGTGACCCCAAATAATGGCTCTGACTTCACAAGTGATGCCGCACTTCAGACTCAGGGTTCCCCAGACTCCGACGGCCGACGGCGGTGCACGATCGGCATGATCTGCGGGCTATCTGAGGGATCACCGCTGCAAGGCAGCCGTGGTCCATGGCCGAGGTCTCCCCCGGTTGCTATCATCGTCGTCAGAGACGTTGTCGTCATCGTCGTGGTTGGTTAACCGTTTGGTTGCGGCGATGACGATCACGGTGTGGAGTGTTGAAAACACCGACTGCAGCAGCGTAGAGAGAGTCAGAGCCGGTGGATGGCACGATGAGCGAGCCGAAGCGACACCTTGACTTTGGGGGGACTTGTTTTTATGAGGTCCCACTGTAAATGCAAGCCATCGACACTGCGATCGAGATCGAGATTGAGAGCGAGGCTTCTGGCAACGCAACGTGATTATGTGGAGACGAGAGAAGAGTGGAGTAACAGTAGTTGAGAAATGTGACATTTGGGTGTAAGTTCGAGGTGAACTGGGGGTCGTACGACTTGTGTCACTTGGCTGTGCAACATGTGCTCGGACCCTTCAACTTGATTTGTGACAAGTGATCTTGCGTCGTGTTGTAATCGATGTGAGATCTGAATTTGGGGAAGAGGGTCTCGTAACATGCAATTCATTTAGGTGATAAATCGGCTTACACAGTAGTTTGGACCACCAGCTGAGATTACAAGGGACGTCTTGATTCGAAATCGGCAGTATATTGGGTATTGTTTTGGTCTAGAGGATTAGTTTCATGACACACTTTGGACGGTAAACATTTGTTTAAACTTTGAGTTTTGATTTTTGAAGCCAAGCAAACAATGTCGCAGAATGACTAAGATTTGCTTAACGTGAATCTGGTGGAAATCTTAAGGGTCTTATCAAGTAAAGTTTTTAAGTTGAAGAGTGATAGCTCATCATTTTGGAAGTACATTAATTCTAAAAGAAATTCCTTAGGCTTGATTAAGGCAATGGAAATAAAAAACGTGGTTTCGAATGATTTGATTGGAACTTGCGATCTATTTGCTGACTTCTTTGAGTCCATTTATAATGTTTCCCAAGTCCACACATGAACTATTACTCAAATATACCGGAAATTCTAACCAAAGGTACGGTGGAATTAACTGATAATGATATAATTTATGGGTTACAAAATCTTAAATTTAATAACAGCCCAGGCCCCGATGGGGTCCCGGCTGTTATATTAAAAAAGCGTGTGAGTTCATTTTATAGACCACTAAAGAATATATTTGATCAATCGCTTTTAAATGGTGAATTCTTAAATGAATGGAAGTATTCCTTTTCAATACCAATTTACAAAAGCGTTTAAAAGCAAAAAGTAGAAAATTATAGGCCTATATCAAAACTTACATCAATTCCTAAATTGTTTGAAAGCATAGTAAAAGAAAAATTACATATTATATAAAAGAAATCATTTCGAATAAGCAGCATGGCTTCATAAGGGGAAGATCATGTTCTACTAATAATAATTGTTGGCGCTACAGTCCAAAGGGGGACCAGGGCCTAGCTTGCTCATCAACTACTCGTGTTGTGCACGCTACTGTTCTCTCACAAGTAGAAGGGACCTACAGTTTTTTGCCGACTTCGAACGGCGAAATTTGAGAAGCTTTCTTAGACAGTTAATACTCTTTGAGTGTTGTCAGCAGCTCGAAAGAGGTGAATAATTCGAAAAATTGGTGTTGAGCTGGGAGTCGAACCTAGACCCTTCGGCGTGTGAGCGTCGCACTCTATCATGTCATATTCTACTAGTCTATCATGTTCTACTAGTCTATCATTATTTTGAAATTATATATTTTCGAATTTAGAAAATCAATTTCAAGTTGATGTACTTTACATTGATAAGGTATATCATACGCCACTTTTGAACAAGCTTAAGTTATTGGGAACTCACCCAACAATGCTTGAGTGGTTTTCCAATTACTTAACAGGGAGAAAGCAATTGGTAAAAATTGATAGTCTTAAATCACGTATTAGAAATGTTACATCTGGTGCGCCACAAGGTAGTCATTTGGGTCCATTACTGTTTCTTTTATTCACAAACTATGTTCATGAAATATTTAAATTCTGCGAAATTCTAACATTTGCCGACAACTTCAAATTATTTTTATCGATTTATTGGATAGCCGAATGCATTAAATTTCAGCGGATATACATAATTTAATCTAAATCTAGTGCTAAATTTTCACTAAATTTATAACAACATCTCTAATAGTATATGATTATTTCAAAGATAACCATATACTAATTGGACTAGAAGAAATTAAAGACCTCGAAGTATTATTTGATACTAATTTGGATTTACCACTCCACTATAATAACACAATCGCGAAGTCAAACGCTATGTTAGGATTTCTTAAAGGAAATATCAAGGATTTCCGAGAAATATCTAGTTACTGCTTGATAAAAGGTATAGAATCAATTACAATTGCAATGAACCCATTACTAGGTGTATTGAAAAACCTTGCAATGAAATTTATTTTACATTGCAACGACCAGAGTTTAAGAAGATAGTGTATACTTTGTTTCATGATTAATATTGTTTATTTGGTGTAATCTGTGAGATAAAAAGTCGGTAGATGATCCATAGTCGCGCAGCAAACATCTGCTGTGTAAAGCGATACTGAGAGCTAACACTTAGAGAACGTAGTGTTTTGTTTATAGAAGCTAAACTCTTAACCCAAAATTCTTATATTTTCATAAATTACACTTCTTTAAAGACTTCCTAATCCAAGCTTGTATCGCCAAGCTTATTGATTGTGTAACTTAAAACCAAAAGAAGAAGGTTACTAAGTTCTTGTCTAAGCTAGACTTAGAGTTCTGGAGCCCTGAAATTTGAACATCTAGGGCTCAAGTAAAAACTCCATCAAGATGCCTTTAAGCGAACAAAATAAAAATTCCTTAAAATGCACATTGACATGACGTTTCATGTTGTACGGGAGGCAAAGTGTTGGAGGATATGTTGTTTCGTGGATTTTGGGCAACGTTGTTTATTTGGCCAAACATATGGAAATGCCAACTTAATCCACGTCAAATTAGTCTCCTTGAGGCGCTCCAGAAAAGTAATCGTAACGTCCGTGAATCATCATGGTGTACTTTGTGTGATCCTTTACTTCCAGGTCTCTTGGGTTTCATGTCATAATGTGGAGAGATCAACTACGTCACTACCAAAAAAAAATTTCTTAGGACGGATGTAAAGTCCACTTGGGCAGCAGACGGAAGGGATAAAGTACACAATTTTGGAATTTGCAGGTGGAGTGTTATCTTTACAGGCCAAACGATGGACTTACTAAGATGCCTCAAGTGAGAAAAACAATTCTGATACATCATTAATCTGCATCGAGGCTTAGCTTCGAGGGCTTGTTTGATTGGTTTTGCGCCTGTGTGTCAGCAGAGAAGGAGAATGACAAGAAAGAATAACTACTTAACTTCTTCTTTTTCTACTTGTAAGGCTGCAGTGACCGCCGTGGCGTAGTGGGCAGAGTGTGACGCTCACACGCCGAAGGGTGTAGGTTCGATTCCCAGCTCAGCACCAATTTTTTTCGATTTTTTCACGGCCCCACCTCTTTCAAACTGCTGACAACACTCAAAGAGTAATAACTGTTTGAGAAAGCTTCTCAAATTTAACCGTTCGGAGTCGACGAAAAACAGAAGGTCCCTTCTACTCGTGAGAGAAAAGTAGCGCGAACAACACAAACAGTTGATGAGCAAACTAGGCCCTGGCCCCCCTTTGGATTGTAGCGCCAATAATTATTATTATTATTAGGGCTACAGTTCGTTGTGAACCTGGGTCTCAACCAACATGCCCCTCCAGCCAACACGATGTTTCGCCAGCTGCCTCCAGTTCCGTACTTTAAGTTGGTTGAGGTCCTTCCCCACTTGTCTGCGCCACCTTACCCTCGGCTGTCCTCTGTTGCGTTATCCCAATTGCCCTGATTCGAAGACTGATCGGGCCGGAGCAGTGGTGGCCATATGCTCTACCTGGCCTAGCCATCTTAAGCGTTTTATCAAAAGACGCTTGATCAGGGGCATGTCGCTGTACAGCCCACAGACGCTATCAACGCAAAAAGAATGAAAAATGGCACGCAAAACTTCTCTCGAAATGGCTAAGGGCTTCCTCATTCGCTTTTTGTAACGTCCAGGTTTCCAGGTTAACTACTTAACACATCCCCCAATAAGTCCCCATATAAAGGGGGCCACTTACTTGAATGATAAGCCATTCTATCAAAAAGGTATCGAAATCAAAAATATAAGGTTGCCAAACATCTCCTTTCCGCCGTTTTGCTCTTCATTCAATGCTTCATAAAAAGTGTTGCAGTGATTGGTGTGCGCAATAGGAGGTAACAGGCGAGGGATTGTGCTGTCCGGAGAAACCTGTTAGCTGAGACCCGGACACACAATAAAAGGAAGGAAAAGAAGGCGAAGAAGAGAGTCATGATACATGCTCTGCCCTTGATTTTTGGTGGACACGGGCATCAACAATTGGTTTCGTGGACGTCTATCGTTGCCTTGTCTAACTAGTTGGATTTTCTTTTTCTCCACATGACCAATGCATCTTGAGTTTTTGATGATCTCGTACCTAGGTGCATGCCGCTGTACAGCCTTTAAATTTCCTCATTCAGTCTTCTCCTCCAAATGTCACGCACGAATACAGGGCTGCATATTGTACGGAGAACTGTTCTCCGATAAGGTTCTTCATTTGCTTTTGAGGTTCACCATGCTTTCGTTTCATTCACTAGAAGAATTGGGTTTTCGAAGGCTCTTCTACTTGATGGCTCCTAAGGTCAACTAGACAGCGGCTGCTGCCATCCTGGAGATGTTGTCATACTAAGAACTTGGGAGCCTCGGTAGGCGCATAGAGGACAATTAACGGAGCTGTGGATGTTGTACCTCAAACAATGGTAGGGTGACGTACAGCTTCCTTCGCGATGTGTCACTCGTTAAGTCCATTGGGAGTTCCAATTTGAGAATGAATCTGAGCTACTTGCTTACTGGACATGGTTCCTTGAACTCGTTCTTGTTCAAGCGGTCCACAAGCGACTCTGAGGATTGGTTGCACGTGTTGTGCACTTGTTCTCCTCTTTATGATGACATCCGGGACCTTGCAGCTATGAACATATCTTACACTGATGGGACTTACGACGTCAGCCTGGTTCTATGGACTAGATAGAGTACAGGCACCATCAGGGTTTTTGCTAGGGAAGTTTTCAGCAGACGAAGAGCTAGAATGGCTGCGCTTACGGCAGCTCTTAGTAAGGTTAGAGTAGGAATATAAGGCCATCTGTTCTGCATGTTAAGGAATGCTACCGAGAGCAACATAGTTGCGAAGCTCGACCGGTAGCTATATTTTGATACCCCGGGAGGTAAGGGGTCCCTGAAATATATTCCCAGCTTGACCGTGCGGTAGGGCCCCTTGTGGGAGTATCGTGGTGCCTGTGGTTTACCACCTAACATCGCGGGTAGAGTTGAGAATAGTGTACTGTGCTGACTTGTCTAGCCCATTGCTTAAGCAAAACTAGGCAAGTCGGTTAGGGGACTATCCCTTCTCAGTGTGGAGCTGCATTCTCAACCGGGCGCTGCGACCCAAAGAGCGAAAGAGGTTTTAGAAAGGCTTCGCATCAAACCAAGGTGGGGTGATAGTCTCTCAAGCATGATCTCAGTTTTGTACTTGGGTAACTAAGGCGTCTAGCCTTGCGTTACTTACGACTCTTGGGAAAAAGGTTCCCCGTGATATAAGCCGTAAAGGCAGGTGGTCACGTACAACCAAATCCCACATCTGTACCTCCAACATTCACACCCGTATCACTATTTATAGTGACAACGGAATCACTGATGGAGAAAAAACCATCTGTGGCGGGATGGCGGCTTACAGACCCAGGCTTTAAGGGAACCTGGATGGTAGTGACAGCTTGACCAGAGGCTATACTCTGGTGCCACGAGAGGATCTACGACTGGGAAAATGGACCACATGATATAAGCCGTCAAGGCAGGTGATTATGTAAAACCAAATCCCACATCTGTACCTCAAATAGCAGACAATATCGCTCAGCGAAGGCACAACAACAGTCAAGAGAGTCTTGGAATCCCAGCCTCTGGGTTCGAAAAGCAGAGGAAAACTGAACCTCCAGCACAGAGACCAAACGATTGCAGACGCTCAGCAGCGTACCCGGGAGCATCAGGAATGCATAACAGCTCAGGCTAAAGACCTTCATGGCTTGCTGGGCTGAGTAATGAACAAGTAAGAATTTGAAGAGTAGTGCAACACCATCAAGACGAGCCCTTAGCCCAACTCTCTCTCTAGAAAGTCATTCTTCATTGATCCGTCATGCAGAAGATGTCAACGAATTCCCTTGCGTTCAACCCCTCCCACAACTTTTGCCACTCCCCCTAAGGCCATGTCTCCCTGCAAACGTCACCATCCAAGCCACCATCGTGACGGCTTCCTTGCAGATGAACGTGCTTTAAAAAGGTAGACAGCCCCACCATCAGTTGACTGCCTTCGATTTATCTAGTCAAACAGTGGCAACTGCCAGATCACTGATAACTCCCTCCATCCACCCATAAAACGCCCAAATCGTTTCCGTGTCGACTAACCGAACCAACACGCACTGACTCGATCGTAAAAACTTAACGACACATCTGTCGAATCTGTCCCCAGTGGACTGCTGATCAGAATTATGGCCGTAAATCATGCATTCCTCAGCCATGGCTCCCAGTTTACGACCTCTACCTGACCATAGGGGTGTCCCGGGGGGAGCCATTAACCAGAATCTCTTTAATTACCTGCGCGCGTTTTATGTTTGTTTAACGTGCCCATGTTGGAATGTGGGAGGACTCATTAGCGCCAACCTCTGGACGCAGAGCAGAGTCGACAGCAATCTGAAAATAAGCCTATTTCTCCGCGAAATTGCAAACTCAAGTAAATACCTGAGTCACCAGCTGTGCGGCGAAACTAGTTTCCACCTTGTGAACGACCTCGCGGACCACTTAAGCGGCTGAGTCCACTTTTGATTGCGGCGCGCTATTTGCCAGATGTCCACAAACTTTGAAAAGTCACACAGAGCCCCTCCAGAGTCAAGGTCGCTGACCCCCCGCCAGCAACAAAACACCAACCGATACGACAGTGAAAAGAAGCAAATCCGCTCCACAAGCCACTCTCATCGTTGCCCCATCGCTGTGCCGGGCGAACGGATTTTCACAATTTATCGCGTTCGAAGCTGTTGTCAAATCGAGGCTAAAATTTGCATCACAAACCATTTGGGGCTTCTAATGAATTACCGTCAGCAGAGTCCCGCATAATATTCGCGGCGGAGGAACCGTCTAGATTGTATAACTCATCTCGCGCGACGCGCGTATGCAAATGCACCACAGTTGACCCGAGAGAGCGAATTGATTGGAATTTCAGAGTGAATCCCATTTGATCTTGCACCAGAGGGAGCTGTGGAGCTGGGAGGGAAGCTGCTGTGCGGATATCGATGATGGCCGGAGCGATGGCCAGAACGATGCTATTGAAGTAGGTTATGGGTTCATTTGGTTTCTGGGTTTTGCGTCGAACAATAGCTGTAAATGAAATGAGCCCCGAACGCGAACGATGTGTGAGCTGGGAGAGTCTCTGCCTCTCTTTGGCACTCTTGGCTGGATGATTGATGATGTATGGCCGTGGAATGAAGAACAATGGGAGCTTCAGTCGATTTATGCTGCGAGGAGCACGGAACTTTCGGAGTCCGGGTGATAAATCGATGAAAACTAAACAAAAAGAGTCGATCTGAATTGATCCGAATTGGGGCTGCGTGCAAGTGTATTTTTATTGTGCGTCAGAACGTGGCAGTGAGAGGATAAAAATTGAGGCGGCCGGAATTTGGGTTACACCCTGGGGGACTCAAATCCATCAACTTCTGGTTGAACGGTATGTTTCAGAACTTTGGGAAAAAGAATTGTTTAGACCTTCTTGGCGTGGACCTGCTAGACTTGAAAGAGAGAATTAATTTTGCGCCACAATTTGTGGGAGTCACACTGCTTGTCCTTCACGAAACGAGACAGTAATTCAGGGCTCACTCTAAGCTGTGGAACTTAACAAGCTCCTTCTTGGCTAGACTCGTACTGGTGATTCCTCGCACGATCATCACACGATCATCACTGTCCCCGCAGCCAATTGAGAAGAACTTTCCATGGACAGGTTCCAATTTGTTTCCCAATGAAACTCGCTGCATTCCCTCAAAGGTCTGCAAAACTCACCGACTGTCAACACATCCTACGCAGTCCCTTAATCACCAAATCGGTCATCAATCCCAGGATTCCCGGGCCACCCGTCTGTTCCCCACAACAACTGCAACTTCAGCTGTCAACATCATTCCAACTCCACCACAAAAGGCTGCCCCAATTAGCAAGTCATGCTAATCCTCCTCCGCCAGCAGTGCGGTACCGTTTCCTGTCTGCCAAGCCACCCGGAAAAGATCCGCAGCATCATGAGGCAAACTCGTCAATGGTGCCCACGCCCAGATGTCATCCGTCCCAAAGGCGGACGACAACCAGCGCCCAGCCGAAATGCCGAAAAACGAAACCGAAAAGCAAAACAAGCCCCGGACGAGGATCTGTGCCCGCTTACAACCATTACAGCTCGTTACAGAGCATGTTATTTCCTCATTACCATCCGCAGTCACGGGCTCTTGGGGACGGGGCCCCAGTGTCTCTCCTCATAAATATCGCGCATCGCAAAATAAACCATCCCAGCGACCACGACGACAACAACGAAGACACGGTCGTCCTCAGCCAGTCAGTCAGCCAGCAAGTGACCAGCAGCAGCAGCGAACTGGTTGCCAGCCCCGGCACACACTCGCTCGCAATTGAGTTGCCACACAACGAAGACGACGACGACGACGACAACTCCGAGTGAGGATGGAAGCCGGGCGAGTGCGCCTGCCATCTAATGCCTCATCCATTTCAAGGCTGATCACGTGAATTAGTGAGAAATTGAATTATTGGATATAAAGTGAGTGCGCCGCACACTCCGGACGCGGAGCATGATCCCGGGTCCACTCCGAGGCGATTATTAATTAAGCCACGGCGGGATTATGTTGTTTGCCGCCGCCCCACACCCGCCGCCCGCCACCGATCCGGTTGCCCCACGTCGGCCTCGAACTGAAACGTATTACTCGGCCATTTCCGTGGCAGTGGCTATTACGACTCCCGGTTGTGTAATCTGCGCAGGTTAAGTGCACGAGAGGCATTTATGCTTCTGTTTGGTTACCGGCGGTGGTTGCGGCCACGGCTTCGGTTTCGATTTCGTTTTCATTCAAAGGAGACGACCGTCTCCGTGCAGAGTCCAACCGAGCACGGGATGCCATCGGATGCCATGGGATGGGTGTATGGGCAAATGGACGAATGTGGGCTTTCTGACTGGGAGTCGATTGTTTTTTCTGCAGCACTGCTGATGGCTCGAAGGTGAAATGGGGACGTGCTGGTCATTAAGATGGAAAGTTTCACTGAGTGTGTGCCCCCACTCCGTCGTGGTTCATTAGTGCGCCGATTTGGATCATGGTGTCGAAAGTGATTAATCAATGGGGCCCGGGGTGGTAATTAGACGAAAAAATAGAACTAGCTGCAGATTTTTTTTGCCGCCACCGTCCATTGCCCGGTAATGAGGTCGACTCTTTGAGAAGATCTGGAGACCTGGACGGCGGTCAATGGAATGCCAATTGATTGGTTGATGGATCGCAATTGTGGGGCGCTGTCTGTGGGAGAAAGTCGGTTGCGTTTCGAACGCATTCCAGGAGGGTGGAGTCGAATGATGATGCAAATTTCGGTTTAAAGTGAGGGGCGGAATATCTTTCACTGTCTTTGAGTGAAGTTTGATGCCCTGGACATGGTATGTTGGAGGAATTCGCTGCTTGGGAGTGCTTCAGACCTGCACTTAGTCGGATTTGAGGTGAAGAACTTTATGCATTGACCTGCTTTCTTCCCGGAGATCGTCAGTTCAAACTGTCAGTGGAGATTTCATAACGATTCGATATCTATACATCTGCCTCCTGATGCATGCATTTCTACAGAATGCATCAGGAGGCAGATGTATAGATATCGAATCCTGAGACAGAAAGGATGGAGAGAGAAGTGGAGTTGAAAGCAGGCAATGAAGCAGCACTTGGTTAGCCAGCATCCTGGTGAGTCCTGCCGTCTCTGCTTGAGCTGAAGATTGACCCAACTGTCGATGGAAGCCCTGACCAAGGACAGTCCCAAGCTGGGTTGAGAGCCTATGAATGCTTCTTTTGGTTCTTGCCTAACAAGTTCATCAGAAATCTCGTTTCCCGTGATTTGGTGGTGACCCGGAATCCAGACAAGTCTTAGCGCATGTAGTCTGCTGATCAAATTTAAAAAAAAAATGTATGTGCATGTGGTTAGAGGGTTGGGTAAGGCCGTAAGCACATTTTGACTATCGCTTCAGACGCAGAATCTTCGCCCCTTCGACACGGCCTTCACAATGCCAATTCGTGGCAGTTTGAGTCTCAAAAGTTTTCCTAAAGAGGAGTGAAGTCTAATGTTGTCGTTCTTCACGAAGGCCCCAGCTTCAAATCCCTTCATCGTCTTGGAGTCGTTGCTTAACTCTTCAATTCCCAGTGTCACCTGTAGGTGACAGACTTTTAAACATTATTTTCATGGAATTTTTTCTATTATTACTTGAAAGCTAACAATTATGTCTGTAACATTTATTTTTCTACCAAAGCTAGCTTTGCGTTTTATGTCAAATTTATTCAAAAGTTCGGTATCCAATGACATTCTGTTGTGTTCATATTTTTCTTGCAATAAAATCAGGAATAATTATGCCCAGGCCGTAAGTTTTGTCGTTTTTATAATTGCATCCGGTAAATGAATCTGTAAGCTATTTCACAAATACTATTCATTTTAAAAATACCATTTAATATCTTTAGAATCTCGTTCAAAACAAGAAGTGTCACCTGTATGTGACACTGGGTAGTGTTATAGTAAAACAGTCGACAATCGTTTGGCTTATCGCTTTATTGTGATGGGGTTTTAGAGATTGCTTGCGTCTTACAGGTTGACCTTAGATGAAATCGTTGAGGTATTAGACAATACCGACAATGGTATGATAACCGAGGAAGAGAGTGGGGATGAAAACGAAGCTGATTTGCTTCATCTACCGAGTCGAATGCTTCGTTCTCAAATAGAGGTACAAAGTCGATCATCTTTTTCAGAAGATAAGCGTAAGAACCACGAAGAGGAAGAGCTAGAAGCTGCGTGTGTTTCTGCACCGAAGAAAAAGAGTAAAAGAGAGTACACCATACAAAAGTGGTGCAACAGCGCGTCTATCAATACATGTGGTAAGGGCGATTGTGATGAAGAAGTTGTAAACAGTGAGGCAGAGCTGACACCCGTTGAATGTTTTGAGTTGTTGTACGGTGATGACATTGTTCAGCATATAGCCAATATGAGCAACTTGTACGCTCTGCAGCGGAATCACACTCTAAATGTAACAATTGAAGAAATAATAGCTTATATTGCAGTATTGTTGCTCACAGAATACTTGACACCGAAGTATATGAGGATGTTCTGGGAAGTAAGAAGTGACACCCACAATGAACTTATAGCTGCTAGTATAAAGCGAGGTTCTTTGAAATTCAGTAGTAGTATACACAGTATGCATCTGTGCGATAATACAATTTTACCCTCAAACGACAAACTTGCTAAGGTCCGCCAATATATCACCAAACTCAACAACAATTTTACAATAAATTTCAAAAAAGCCGGTTCTTCACATATTTCGATAGACGAGACTATAGCACCATACTTCGGGAGGCACAGTACAAAGCAACACATTCACGGAAAACCCATTAGGTTTAGTTACAAGCTCTGGTCAGCAGCTACTTGCCATGGGTATTTAGTAAACTGCGAATTGTACCAAGGTGCAACCGGGCCAACTCTGGGAGCTGCAGTTGTATTGGAGCTACATTCTAGATTACCCCAAGAACTAGGACCATATAATTTATATTTTGACAACTTTTACACTGGCTTACCACTTCTGAAATATTTGGCTGAACAGAATATAGGAGGAACTGAAACTATCCGAGAAAACCGCCTAGAAAACTGCAAACTGCTGAATTCGAAATATAGGAGAAAGCAGGCTAGGGGTGAGATGAGCCATCAAAGCTCTAAGGAAAGAAATGTAGTGAATTGACACGATAACAGCATCGTTACAGTTTTGTCAAACTGCCATGGATTGAATCCTATCACAAAAGTAGATCGTATTGGAGTGATAAATAAAAAAAGGTCAAAAATTCAAGTCGATTGTCCCACTGTTATCAGAATGTATAACAAAATATGGGTGGAGTTGACCGTTTTGACGAAAATATTGATTCCATGAGGGTCAGTCTTCCCGGCAAAAAGTGGTGGTACCCCTTATTTGCATTCGGTTTGGACGCAGCTTTGCCAAAATACTTGAATCATAAAAAAACAATCAGCCAATAAGTGGACGTACTGTGATTTTCGTAGACACATAGTTAACACCTATCTTCAAAACCATGGAAAGCCTTCAGTCCGTGCTAGTTCTTGTGGAGTTCCAGTGCAGAATAGGGTTCCAAGAGAATTAAAATTAGCAGGTAGCGTCGATGATCATGTGGATGTAGGCTGCTCTTAACGGCAGTGCGGATATTGCCATCAAAGCACACGTAAAATGTGCGCCAAGTGTAATATTGGTCTACATTTAAAATGTTGGTACGCGTTTCTTCTTCTTCCTCGGATGGCGCTACAGTCCGGGGTGGACCTGGGCCTCAACCAACATGCCTCTCCAGCTAGCACGATCTCTTACCAGCTGTCTCCAATTGCGCACTCCAAGATAGTTGAGGTCCTTTTCCACTTGTGTGCGCCATCTCAGTCTAGGACGTCCTCTGCTGCATTGTCCCTGTGGTTCGGATTCGAAAACTCTTCGGGCCGGAGCAGTGATGTCCATGCGCTCTACATGGCCTAGCCACCTTAAGCGTTGTATCCGTAGACGCTTGACTAGGCTCATGCCGCCGTACAACCCATACAGTTCGTGGTTGAATCTTCTCCTCCAGATGCTATCAACGCAAACAGGACCAAAAATCGCACGCAGAACTTTTCTCTCGAAGAGACCAATGGCTTCCTCATCCGCTTTTAGTAGCGTCCAGGTTTCTGCGCCGTAGAGCAGGACTGGGATGATCAAGGTGTTGTACAAAGTCACTTTGGTCGTTCGGGAGAAGGCTTTATTACTCAATTGCCTCTTGAGCCCAAAGAAACAGCGATTGGCAAGAGTGATTCTGCGCTTGATTTCGGTACTGATGTTGTTGTCCCTATTCACCGCGGAGCCGAGATAGACGAAGTCCTTCACTACCTCGAAGTGTCTGCTGCCCATAGTGACGCTCTGTCCGAGACGTCGATGTTCTGCGTCCTTCTTCGATGACAGCATATACTTCGTTTTGCCCTCGTTTACCACCAGTCCCACTTTAGCCGCTTCCGCTTCAATGCTAGCAAACGCCTCATTGACGGCTCGCTGAGTTCGGCCGATCACGTCAATGTCATCCGCATAAGCTAGCAATTGAACGGACTTGTGGAAGATCGTGTGAATTCCGCACGATCCCCTCAAGGATGATGTTAAAGAAGTTGCATGACAGCGCGTCGCCTTGTCTAAAACCTTTTTTGACATCGAAGGTCTCGGGGAGTTCGCTACCGACCTTGACGGAGCAGTGAGAGTTCTCCATCGTCATCCTACACAATCTGTAGAGTTTGGTAGGGATGCCAAAACTAGACATGGCACTGTATAGCTCGTCTCTATGCACGCTGTGGGTGTCGATTTGTACTTCTTGGGACTTCTCCAGGATCTGCCGCAGTGTGAAGATCTGGTCGATTGTGGACTTCCCTGGCCTGAAACCACACTGATAAGGACCTATCAGGTTGTTGACGAACGGTTTCAGGCGCTCACACAGTACGGCAGAGAAAATCTTATATGCAATGTTAAGAAGACTGATCCCTCGGTAGTTGGCGCAGTCGAAGGGGTCTCCTTTCTTGTGGACCGGACAAACGACGCTGAGATTCCACTCGTCGGGCATGCTTTCCTCCGACCAATCTCACAGATGAGCTGGTGCATGCACCCAACCAGCTCATCCCCAGCCGCTTTGAACAGCTCTGCGGATAGTCCGTCCACGCCAGCAGCTTTGTTCGATTTCAGTCTCGATATTGCTATCTTGACCTCGTCGAAGTCGGGGGGAAAGAATTCTTGTCCATGGTCGTCCAAATTGAGTGGGACATTCTGCCTAACGGCGGAATTTGCGACGTCATCGCCGTTTAGGAGTCTGCAGAAATGATCCTTCCAGATTCTCAGCACCGACTGCGACTCTACCACTAGTTGTCCATTTTGATCCCGGCTGGCTTCTGTCCGAGCCTTATAACCACCGGATAACTGTTTTATCTTGTAGTAAAAATTTCGGACATCATTCCTGCCATAGCACCTCTCCATTTCCTCGACCGCGCGCTTCTCGTGCTCTTTCTTTTTTCTTCTGAGAAGCCGATTCTCTTCCCTTCTTCTCTGTTTGTAGAGCTCACAAACAGCTCTCGTCGTTCGATGCAGCGTTGCCTTGTATGCTTCTAGTTTGGCTGCGTGCGCCTGCCTACACTCGTCGTCAAACCATGGGTTCCTTCTGGGTGGTGACGTGAAACCCAGCACATCAGTGACAACCTCTTTGATGGCTTCTTGACAACGTTTCCACTTGTCTTCTATTGTTTGTGCAGGCAGCGTCGAACTTTGAGATAGTTTCAGGGAGAATCGATCGGCAAAGGCTCTAGCATTCGGTTGCGATTGTAGCTTTCCGACATCAAACCGTCTTGGCTTGTCTCGACTCCGTTGCTCTCTCGATATCCGGGTTCTTACCTTGGCTACAACAAGGTGATGATCCGAGTCGATGTTTGCACCTCGGAAGGTTCAGACATCGAGGATATTGGAGGAGTGTCTGACGTCGATCGCAACGTGATCAATCTGGTTGACGGTTGATTGATCAGGTGATCGCCAGGTACCTTTATGAATGTTGAGGTGTGTGGTACGCGTTTCACAACAAATAAATATCCAATTCTAAACGTTTAGACTAAAAACAATATTTTGAATTGAAGCGATAAGTTAAACAATAAATGCCCAGTGTCACCTGTAGGTGACAGTCCTTTTTTAGACAATCACATCACAATCACAGACCCTCACATGAGGCGGTAGAAATTTTAGGATTCTAAAGGACTTCTTCTATCTCGGATGTATACGGACAGATGTGGGATTTGGTTTTACGTAGCCACCTGCCTTACGGCTTATATCACGGGGAACCTTTTTCCCAAGAGTCGTAAGTAACGCAAGACTAAACGCCTTAGTTACCCAAGTACCAAACTGAGATCATGCTTGAGGGAAATCACCCCACCTTGGTTTGATGCGAGGCCTTTCTAAAACCTCTTCCGCTCTCTGGGTCGCAGCGATCGGTTGAGAATGCAACCCCACACTGAGAAGGGATAGTCCCCTAACTGTCTTTCCTAGTTGTGCTCAAACAATCTACTAGACAAGTCAGCACAGTACACTATCCTCGACTCTACCCGCGATGTTAGGTGGTAAACCACAGCCACCACGATACTCCCACAAGGTGGCCTACCGCACGGTCAGGCTGGAACCGAAGTTCCCGGGGCCCCTGACCTCCCGTGGCACCAGAATATAGCCTCTGGTCAAGCTGTCACTACCAGTCAGGTTCCCTCAAAACCTGGGTCTGTTAGCCGCCATCCCGCCACAGATGGTCTTTTCTCCATCAGTGATTCCGTTGTCACAATAAATAGTGATACGGATGTGATTTTGAATCATGTGATTCATAAATCCAGTCACATCATCTGGAGGTGTATACGGACAACAGCAACAGTGCCCAAAAGCAAGCGAAGGATCACACTTGCCAGTCGCTGCTTCTTTAGGTCTCAAGAGGTAATTGGTTTATAGAACCTCCTTCCGGAAACCTGCTCACCCAGCCCTGCTTTATGGTGCGAACACCGGGTCGTTACTGAAAGTGGAAGAGGAAGCCCATAGTCTTTTCGAGAAAGTGGTGTTGCACTTAGAAGAGCAGTTTCAATTAAGAACTCTATGGACTGTGCGGCGGCATGCGCCTGGTCAAGCACATTCGAAAACAACGCTTAAGATGGCTAGGCCATGTAAACCGTCAGAACACCAGTGGGCCACTTGGAAAAGTCTTTCAATTCAAGCCATTTGGATAACTCCGCAAAGCAGGGCCTAGGACCTGAGATGGTGCACAGAAGTGAAGAAGAACCTTAACCAATTTGAAATGCGCAATTGGGGGCGGCTGGAGAGAGATCGTTCTGGCTAGAGAGGCATGTTGGTTAAGGCCCAGATCCACCCCGGACTTTAATGCCACAAAAAGAAGAAGAAGGAGAACTGCTTGCACTAAGAGAAATCTTGAAACCAGAAACCAATACCCAAGTAAGCAAACAGGACAGGAAGCAAACATTCCACCTCTTGCAACACTTTGCTTGCAACCAATCTGAGTCAACAATGAAATCATATGGATTCGTAAGGATCTATGACATGCGAGTATTTCTATTTTCCAGAACTCATAAGTAAAGCTCAAGGAACAATACCTATTTAACCATCCTCTGTGAAGGTTAGATGCAGAAAACTGAAGCATTTATAGGCGAAGCAGAAGTAATCCAAAATAACTCAAACAGACTTGAAACCAACTCCAGACTAGCCGCCAATTTTTGGAGGTTTTGACTCAATCTCCTTGCACTTTAGTCTACAAGATGCAAAGGGCACGTTTGTAATGATCAACAATTAGAAGACTGCAAGCAGATCATTTTTGTCGTTCAAGGGAACGAGGAATTCATTGGTGCAGAAGCTTCCGTTCTTCCGTGCTTTGTAACTTAAACTTTATGCAAAAGGAGGCAGACCATAAAACTCACTTTGAGGACTTGAAAACCGCTGTACACAAGAAGCGTATGCCTCCAGCTATTTGCTGCTGCTTTGAAACAGAAAAATCGCCCTCTCTCGAACCTAACCTTTTACAACCACAAACCTGCCAAAGCACATCCAATTTCAAGAAACATCTCCCCAATCCAATCATCTCTCGTTTCCGTACTTTCTTGATACCGTGTTGTTCTTCACATGCCTAACGGCAACTTCTTCATGTCACTCGAACGTCAAAACGCTCAAAAACGGCGGCAACGCTTCCAGGAAGCAAAGCCGCAATCTGTGAGCCTTCCTTGATTTATCAAAAATTTTGACAGATTCGCGAAATAAAGGAAGTAATGTGAATTAAAATTCAAGTCGCTAATCAACGCCATCTTCTGAGCTGTCACAGTCACGTGTCAAGATGTCAACTCTTCAACTTCAACTTTTTAACAACAGTCCCACGCCAAGTGAGCGTGTCGATCATCTGTCATTGAGACACCACTATCCTCCTGACATTTGGGAACTATCAGCCATCAATAGTCAATGTAACGACCACCCAGTGTCAGTGCCGCCGCTCCACTTGATTGAGTCACACGCTTCGTCCACACAATTCGATTGCCCGCCGCCACTCAATGGCTTATGTATTGCCAACGGCTGTGTTGTCATGACAAAACGGAAAAATGTGTGTCTTGAGGCCCTTCTGCTTCAGCCGCTCAAGTGGTGTTCACGAATTACTCGAATCTCCCTCGTGGAACTAATCGATCTCGGCAAGCAGTTCCTGAGCCGTCACCGCCGTGCGTGATGTTGAAACATTTGCCGCCCGTACCCAGGCACCATTCAACTCAACAATCGTTGATCTGTCATAATGCCCCGTATTCTGTGAACACAGTCGATTTTCGGCAACGATGCCGACGCCTAACCTTCATCCCAAAGCCACAGAGCGACAAATACACGCAACAGTGGCGGCGTCTTAAAGCCAGGCCTTATGCAGTGAAAGCTTAACTGATTGTCTAATTAACAGCAGAAAACGAGAGTAGAACAACCTGGCAGGGACGTTGCTGGCCCGTTGCGATGTTGTGTTATTAGGTTCTACCTGCCACGCTTTGCTTCACCGTTACACGGGCAAACTTCACATGCTGTGTGCAACTTTCTTGAACATGATTTTTATGTCAGTGGTTTTGTTGGCGCAAAAAAGACGAAGACACAGCCGCCTCGCGTCCAAGAATCAGAACAACAACAAAGCAAAAGAGCGGTGCAGCCGAGAGAAGTATGGAAAAAAACTGCTATTTGCGCGCACACACACGGGCCCATCTGATTAATGGTACGCCTTGAGGGGCACAAAAGCACGCCATTACGAGTGCACCGAGTCTGCAACATGGTAATTACTCATTAAGTAATGCCAGCGCAGAATTTAAACTCAATAAGTCGGTATGCGTTGTGGCTCGGCCGGCCACGAAGCAGGCGTACCGCGACAGACGGGTTCAATGTAACTCCGGAAGATCGCACATACACTCGCGCCCCACTCGGTGGGGTCTTGCATTTTTATTTGCATTTCCACTCGTCATTAGGAAGGCTGTTCGGGTGTTTGCTTTGGTTTGAAGAGGAATTTGTATGCTTTTTCTGTGGGGCTTTCTACGGCGGTGATTTGCACCTTCCGAGGAGGAAATGGAGCAGCGAGGGCCTAAGTGGCGGTCATTAGGAGGCTGTGTGCGTCCGGCCGTTTGAATTGTTTTGACAGTCAAGTCGGGGAGACTGCCTGTCTGCCGGCAGCAAGCGCTGTGTTGCATAATGTGCTTTGGCTCGGTGCTGTGTGGATTAAGACAGAAATGAGTTGCGATAGATTAGAGGAATTTGGTGGAGGTGGGGTTGGAACATATTTGGATATTGGAAAGTGTTTGCTTTTTGACACGGGTTTGCTTGAAGAATGTGAAAAAAACAAACAGAGAAAGGGAGGGAAGACTCTTAATGGGCAACTAATAATTTTTGGTTTTGTTTCAAGTCTAGTGGATCAGATGTGGCCGGGTCTGTGTGTATTTCAACCACTCTGTGCCGGGCATGGTCACGAATTTCAGCGCCTCCTGAGCAATTTTATCCATAATATCAGGAAATGAACATGTAAGAGACTGTAGAGATGTTCTTTAACGCCAGAGGCACACAAGTTTGTATTTTCCTGGACTTCCACGTGCTAAGGGCTTTGGTGCTCAGTTCCTTTTTTGAAACTTTTTCCCTAAGGAACAGCGGGGACGTCAAAGAGTAATGGATAGAGTGCTACACTCACACGCCACTGGTTTCGTTTAAACCCGAATGAAGGTCTCTACCTCCTTAGTGCTGTTCAGCAGCATTTACTGATTCTTTAGACAGTTCTTTTCAAACGTCGCCATTCAGAGTCAGTACAGAACTGTAGGTCCCTTCTATTCGTGAGAGAACAGCAGCACGCACTACACGAGTAGGTTTACAAGAAGCTTCACTCTGACCCCTGTGTGGATTGTTGCGCCTTCCAATATCATAATTCCCTCTCCTTAATTTGGAAGAGAGACTTTATTCCTTAAGACTTGTCTGAGTCCGACGACACCACGGAATGACAGGGAAGTAAAGTGGCGATGAATTTGCTGGGCGAGAACCAACTGAGACGCTCATAGGTTCCATAAGCACCCTGGGACTGTCGGCGTACCGGCCAGGGCTTCCATCAATAATAAAGCCTTTCGACAGCTAATCCAGAGACTCTAGAATTTAGGCTACTTAAAGGTATGCCGTGGCGTAGTGGGTAGAGTACGACGCTCACACGCTGAAGGTCTAGGTTCGATTCCTGGCTGAACACCTTGAATTATTCACGGTACCACCTCTTTCGAGCTGCTGACAACACTTAAAGAGTAATAACTGTCTTAAAAAGCTTCTCAAGCTTCCCCATTCGGAGTCGTAAGAGAACAGTACCGCTTACAACACGAAAAGTTGATGAGCAGTCTAGGCCCTGGTTCCCTGTGGATTGTCGCGCCATGCATTTATTATTATTAAGGGCATGCTCCCAAAAGTCAGCAATAAATCCACGGCATTTCTACTATCTCTAGACGGAAAAGATGCTAGCCGACAAACATGGCACTGCACCTTCGCTAAGCATTTCAGCGTGTCTGGGCTTAGTTTCTGTACCCTAAGTCTAGCTTGTAAAGAAGGTAAATACACTACAGAGCGCTTTCTCTGTGAATGTCTCACCATTGCTCGGATCATGATAATGCATGATTGCTTCATGATAATGCACCTGCACACAAAGCAAAACAGGTTCAGGATACAATCAAAACACTTGGCTGGGAGCAGCTACCCCACTTGGCTCCTTCCGACTACCATTTGTTTTCATCGATGGGACACGCATTGGCTGAGCAGCACTTTGATTCCTACGAGGAGGTCGAAAATTGGGTGTCTGATTGGTTTGCTTTAAAAGACGAACAATTTTATTGGCGTGGTATTCACAAATCGCCCGAAAGATGGTCAAAATGTATAGAAAACAATGGCCAATACTTTGAATAAAATGTTTTTACTTTCCCATCAATAATTAGTGTTTTATTTTCAAAAAAACTCTCGCTTCATACCTGTATACCTGATATATTACAGAAAAGAGATGACGATGTAGTAAAATATTGTTTTTAAGTATTTTTGATTGTAACCACAGAAATTCGACTTTTGGCACCAATAGCAAACTGCGTGTCTCCTTCTCTAGAGACGCTGAAATATCTGAAAAATCTAAAACTGTTCTGAACTGTAGTATGGCGCAATATGTTTATTTTGGGTCTGTTGTCTCACATCCTTATAAGCAGCTTCAAAATAATTGAACCACCTTTTATTTCCAGGTATAACGACATTTTTGCAGGCTTATTAGCATAAAAGACAGAATTCAACTCAAAATTGCACAAAAGTAAAGTCAGCAGCTCAGCACAGCGTATGATTGAACACAAAGACACAACGATCAAACCATTCGTATAAATAGTAAGTTCTCTATCTCATTAAAGTCGGGCCTCAATGTAGGCCACAGAAAAGTGGAGATGGTATGGAAATCTTTAATGTATAAGGCATGTTCAGCAGCATTAGGTGTGTCTTTTTGCAATCGTATATACGCTTAAATTTCAGTTTGCATGTAAATTACACAAACAACAAATCCAATATCCGCTTAAGTTGACCCAGATATCCATCGCCGCTTATGAAATAAGCTTCCTATCAGAAGTTTCTATGTGCTATCGATAATTTATTCTGATCAAAAATTCTTCCTTAAATTCATTCATCTGACAAACGAAAAATGAAATCAAAATTAAAAAATTGTAATTAGCAAAAATAATTTTTGGAACAGAAATAACATATTTTTTTAGTAAATTGAAAACTTGGACGCGAGAGGAGACGCTGGGGTTGCTCAAATGTTACTTGGCACGAAAAGACGAATTCGTTCATTTCCGAAAGAAGAAATATGCCTCTGCAAATATTTTGGAAGATATGCTTCATCAGGGCATAACGGCAGGTAACGAAATTCCAAATACACTTAAAAATATTCAGTTTCGTACGAAGACTATTTTTGCGAATCAATGGATATTTAGAAAAAAATTGCAAACTTTTCTTTAGCCTTGAATTTTTATTTATTGAAATAGAACATCAAAACCAAAAATACAGAGAAAGGATGTTGTCATACATTTAAAAAATGGTAAACTAAAAATAAATAAAGAGAGTGTCATAAAAAAGGGGTACATGCAGTTTCGTACTTATATTCCATCAACGTTTGCAATTGAAAGAAAAAAGGCAATAGCCTTTTAATACGGTGTTGTGTATCCTTTGTGTTTATTTACAGCTGCAAGTCTATTTGAAATTGATTCCACCAGTTTTTTGTAATATCAGAGGGAATTTTATTCCACTATATATATATATATGTACATATGCGTAACTATTAATAAAAGTTAACAAATTATTTTAGGATTCAAGTACAACCACCGCTGTTTTGGAAGGGAATATGCACACGAAAATACGCTATAAGCGTATAAAACAGCCAAGAACAACGCTAGGTAAACTAATGCGAGCCCATGCATTGGCCCTTACATGATGGAGATGGATGAGATATTTGTTGACAAACCAATTATATCAAATACAAATACAATCCATCTTGGTACACCGATTGTGTCGATTATGTCTATGAAATTGGCACATTTTACGTGATGCTCCTGTCCATATTCCAATTCCTCAGAACTAGAACTCGAACTGGCGGAACTTATCACTGAAAATATGTTTTCAATTTCGGCCACATCCTTTTCACGACGATTACTCGACTCATCCACCAAGCCATGTATTAATATACTTAACACGTTCCCTGCCAAGCTGTTTTTCACTAGGTGTCATTTCTACGCCGCGTGTACATAACATAAAACAATCATAACGAGAATTAAAGTTTAGAAAAAAATATTTTAATTTGAAAAAACACGTTGGCGTAGAAATGAAGCTAAGCGTGTACTGTTTTCGGTACACGCGGCAGGGAACGTGTTAAATTAAAATTTGCAGAAAATGCATTACCTGATTCTTAGATTTATTATCCATTATTAATTATTACAAAATGTTCCTTTTTTTCAAACCAACTCTTATTAAATTTTGAGTTATCAAATCGTTAACTGTTACAAATGAACGATATTAATAATAATTGTTGGCGCTACAGTCCAAAGGTGGACCAGGGCCTAGCTTGCTCATCAACTACTCTTGTGGTGCGCGCTACTGTTCTCTCACGAGTAGAAGGGACCTACAGTTTTTGCCGACTCCGAACGGCGAAATTTGAGAAGCTTTCTTAGACAGTTATTACTCTTTGAGTGTTGTCAGCAGCTCGAAAGAGGTGGTGCCGTGAAAAATTCGACAAAATTGGTGTTGATCTGGGAATCGGACCTACACCCTTCGGCGTGTGAGCGTCGTACTCTACCCACTACGCCACGGCGACCACAATGAACGATATTGCATTAAATTAATTTTTTGCTTTCGCTATCTCTTTCATTTACACCACAAAAAACTAATGACTATCTCACTCTCAAATAAAGGAAGGACACAAATGTAACGACGCTAATGTCATTAACGCAAAGTGCTGCCAAGTTTATTTTGATGAATTATTAAGCGGCGATGGCTGTTTTTTTGTGTACTTTTAATTTAAGCAAAAAAAACAAACGCTTGCAAAAATCACGGCTATTGTATCCTTTCCCCAGATAGAAATAGAATTTTGTGATGATTTTTCATGACTATAAATTAAAAATTACAATCATGAACCACAGAATGATTAGACATCAATCAATGGTCATTGCTTGGCCAAAAATTGATTTCTTGTTGTATTCTTGCCAATGTTGTGAAAGCAACTTGTCTAAAATTTTGCCCTTTAAGGTTTGTGTAGTTTTGTTACTGGAAGAGAGGCAATGGGATGGTTTTTGTCCCTATTTCCAAGCACAGTAGTCTAGTTCGGTTAAGCTACAACGTACTTAAAAACTGATATCATAGGTTACATGCTTCCTGAAGCCAACTTTGTAGGTCGTCAACTGATTAAGGAGGTTAACAAATTTGAAAATAAGTGTAGAACTAGATCACATTGACTGTGTGAGGCTTTTTTGGGATATTAAAAGAGGGAAAACTCTGCAATGCGGTGAATTTCTGTACTTCATGGTAAGAATTCAATGTTTCATCGCCGAACAAAGGAATTGAAAATTTCAAAGCACCTGCACTGTCAATGAAACCGGCGATAAGATTTTGCAAACAATTAAAAATATTAAAGCTTTGAGGAAATACTGAAGGCCCTTAACCGTAATTGAATGGAAATTTAAAATCATCCGGAGCAAGAAAGCTGCTCAAAGAAGCATTAAACAACCGTCAAGCAGGAACTAAATGAAACCACTTTTACTGTGCGATAAAAAACGGATAAAAAGCAACAACATCCAACGCACAAGACCACGGACAACTTTAAAGCCTGGATTGATGGCAAATAAGGTTCCGTTGGGTGTTTGGTGAGATTAGAGGGAAATTGTCTATGATCTATTTCATTCTCTATCGTTTGATTGAAGCTATCAGGAAGGAATAAACAGGGAAAGCCAATTATTGTCTTGTACCATTACAAATGACACACACACAGACTTTGTTTAGGTCGTTTTGATGCAACCACTTTCTGGACCTTGATAATCATTTCATTCGATTTCTGTTCAACTTTCTTAATGGTGGAAAACTGGCTCGTGAGAATCACTTGGCTAAACTTTTTGCCACATAGAATGACTAGGGGTTAAGATGAATGGTCTCTTTAAAGCTATAGAACTTTAAAATGATATAAAATAAAGACTGTTTTCTTAAACCGAGATTAAATTTATTTTATTCAAAAGGTAATCTTCTGGCATTATAGTCTAAACTTGTTTTAACTTATTCGGTTGGCTCGGACATAGTTTAATCTAGAGGTTCATTGGTTTCGGTCACTTCATGAAACCTTTGCGAGCGAATATAGACTACAACGTATCAAATGTTTTTCTACAAGTTGTTAAACGTTCAAAGCTTGTCGGTGTGATCTAGCAGCTTCGCCTATGCCAACAGAAGAAAAGTCAAGTGGACTTAAAAGGCAAGACCTTGGAGGGCAATTCATGGGTTCGAATTGTGATAGGGTTTCCATTAATTAATTAATTCTGGTACAAAGCCGCATGACATGATGCTCCGTCTTGTTGAAACTACAGCTTCTGTACATCACTGCAGAACGAAAAATTCAGCAATTATGGGTCTATATTAGTCACAATTGATTATGAAGTTCTATACAACATCTTCAATTTGGACCAATAACTTTACTTACTCAAAAAGCACATATCAAATGTTTAGGTTTTGTGGATGAAATGGTGTCTCAAAATCCACTCGACGATTATCACCACTCTAAATAGAGCATGCATGGCCGCCATGGCGTAGTGGACAAAGTGCGACGCTCACACGCCGAAAAATTAGGTTCAATTCCCAGCTGAACACCTCGAGTTTTTCACGGCACCACCTCTTTCGAACTACTGACAGCACTCAAAGTGTATTCACTGTCTAAGAAAAAGCTTCCCAAAACTTCGCCATTCGGAGTCGCAAAAAGAACTAGGTCCCTTCCACTCGTGAAAGAACAGTTTCGCGCACAACACAATTAGTTGATGAGCAAGCTAGGCCCTTGTCCCGCTATGGACTGTCACGTCATACAATTATTATTATTAAAAAGAGCATGCTTGTTGACGTATTCATTTAACTAAAAATGAACTTTTTTGCCAAATAAAATTAGATAATGAAAATTTGGATCAAGAGGCCTTGTTTTGTGCCCATTTACGGATCCTAGAGCTTCAATTCATGCAATGCCAAATCAATCTTAAAATAAATCTCTTGACAGCTAACAAAATTCTGCAAGTACTGCCAAATACCTTTACCTCTTGAAAACAAAACATCCTTTTACGGATACTACGGCTTGAATTCTTGCAATGCCAAATCAAACTTAAAAGGCATCTCTTGACAGCTAACAAAATTCCGCAAGTGCTGCCAAACATCTTTACCTAAAAACAAAGCATCCTTCTACGGAGCCATCCATTTACGGATCCTAGGGCTTCAATTCTTTCAATACCAAATCAAACTTAAAAGAAATCACTGGACAGCTGAAAAAATTCTGCAAGTGCTGTCAAATTAAATATTTTTGCCTCTTAAAAACAAACCATCCTTTTACGGATCCATCTATTTACGGATCCTACGGCATCAATTCTTACAATGCCAAATCAAACTTAAAAGAAATCTCTTGACACCTAAAAAAAATTCGCAAGTGCTGCCAAATTAAATATCTTTATTTCTTAAAAACAAAACATTCTTGACCGAAAACCATTTCAAAAAATTAAAAAATTAATAAACATCCTGTTCTCATTCTTAGATGCCATATCCTGCGTCAAACATTCCTTATGACCTCTCGCATATCACACATATGTGTTTGTAAAAATAAGAATAAATAAGATAATAAAAATAAGGAGCACATAACCTTAAACAATTTTCCGCTAAAGCGATTAATGCAAAAGATTGTCTTTAACTGAGGGGACTCAAATCGCGTCGTTCAAACAAATTGTCTTATGAAACAGTTCTGTAGGGCCAGACTTCCATGCCAACTGACTTTCCAAGACCACGACCCCATACCAATTTATATTAACATTTGTGTCCTAAGAGTGACCAGAGCCAAGCTGCTCATCAACTGCTCTTTTTGTGCACAATATTCTCTCACACGTAAAAGGAACCTACAATTAACTGCCAACTCCGAAGTTTTCAGAAGCTATTTCATGGACAATTTGTACTCATTGAATGTTGTTAGCACCTCAAAAGGGATTGTGTTGTGAAATTGCGAGGTATTCAGTCCAGAACCCGAACCTGGGACTTTGAGCGCGTGAATGTTTCACTTTAACCACTACGCTACGGCGACCACACCACAACGCATTGCCGCGTTAAACATAAACCGAGGTCGATCGAAAGCTGTGCAATGTGGTTTATTTTGACATCTTTACGCTGATTGCATTTGATTTGGACCTTAAAATGGAATGGGACTTTGCCACCATTACGACACCCTACGACGAACGAAAACCGCCAAAAGCCAGTGCAGACGTCTATCTCTAAAGGGGCCTTGTGGCGATCTAATGTAGAAGTGCCCTTAGTGACTTAATCTACTCTGGTTTGATAAAATACTGAAGATCTCAGTCCCGCACTGTAAAGATCGAGATCATGTTCCATAATAAAAATAATTGTCGGCGCTACAGTCCAAAGGAGGACCAGGGCCTAGCTTACTCATCAACTGCTCGTGTTGTGCGCGCTACTGTTCTCTCACGAGTAGAAGGGACCTACAGTTTTTTTTGCCGACTCCGAACGGCGAGATTTGAGAAGCTTTCTTAAAAAGTTATTACTCTTTGAGTTTTGTCAGCAGCTCGAAAGAGGTGAAAATTCGACACAATTGGTGTTGATCTGGGAGTCGAACCTAGACCCTTCGGCGTGTGAGCGTCGCACTCTACCCACTACGCCACGGCGACCACAGACCATGTTCCAAATATATACAAATTCAGTAGCACAACAGCAGCCAAGACAGCTCGGCTTGGCTATTTTGGAAACAACTCTCTAAAGGAGGAAGGGGATCCACAGTTTGTTACTAACCTCAAACGGTGAGATTTGGGAACTTTCCCGTGGAAAAATTTCACTCGCTGAGTGTTGTCAGCAATTCAAAAGAGGTGATATTGTGAAAAATTCCGACGTGCTTAGTCCTGAAGTCAAATCGGGGACCTCTATCGTGTGAGTCGACACACTTTTACACTACACTAAGACAACTATAAGACAAGGCTTTGTCCTGTCTTTGTGCTTGTCCTACCTGTATTGCTATATAGTACAACCGCTAGAGCGGATTAAAAGAAGCTTCAAAAGAAAATCGAATACACAGCCTTGTCTGCAAGGTGGGTGATAAGAAGAGAAATAAAACTTAAATTTTGATGCCTACCTAAAACTCGATTGAAATGAAAAACAGTGATCCACCAAAGAAAAATCTTGAAGCTCAAACTAGACCCGATCTACAGAAATCTTTCTCATCCACAACTTGATGCAGCTTCCCATTAAGTTGGGAGGATGGATGGTTCATACCCTACAAGGAATAGAAACTAAGTTGCTGTCATAAGCCTTGGGACGTTTATTAGGCGGCTACAGAGGACATGAAGCAGCAGTCCAGTTCGAAGAGCTCACAGCGTAATAGGCAATACACGTGGCTTAGTGGGTAAACAGTACAGTTTGTGAAGTGCTGCTGATACTCGAAAACAAAAACCTCCAATATATGGTCCAATATGATCAACAGCAGTGTGGCATGGAGTGTTGTCCAGTCTCCCTTTAACTGTTCTCCAATATATTTAGCACAACTTTTTAAGCAACTTTGTACCTCTCAAACGTTAAAAGCCAAATCAAAGCGATTGTCAAAGGGGCATTCCCTGACGCCATGCTGGTCACTTGTTCCTTGTACTCTTCATATTTCCCCACCACAAAACCTACAAGCATCCCACTTCCCTATCTACAGAGCCCTGCATTCCCACAATCACATCATCCCACATCTCCTTCTGCCTTCCACTATGCTCGCTGAAAGTCCTTAACCGCCCCCACTCTCACTTACGGCAAGCGTCATTTTCACTTCCAAACTCAGCGACCATCGGCGCGCTTCCTCGTTCGTTTCGAGGTTGCACAAGCCAGCAAGCCGAGACACCTTCCGCCACCCCCACCCGAGCAGAGTAGAAGAAGAAAAAAGAAATCTCCTCAAACAATTCCACTAATTGTGTAACTTCATTATGGAGTGCGCAGTAGGCTCCATAAAGCCAGCCTCGCTGTAAGTAAAAGTAAGTGCGGCGCGCACACTTGTCAGTCGGTGAACCGTCAAATAATGCTCCGACCTTTCCATTGCGTGCGCGCAGAAAGTCGATTGATCGCGACTCGGCTGTGACCACATTTTCACTTCTGTCATCCGTGACAGACGAGGTGTGATTTGGAGCGGCCAGGAGTTCTTCGGGACTCGGGAGAGTCGGGAGAGGGAATCATCAAATGCAAAGGAATGAAACGTGAGTACTTACCACCGCCTCCGTTCATAGTCGGCGTGTGCTTGGCGCTGTTGCCGTTCGCCGTGTTCGATGTGGAGTTCGGCACTGGACCCATCACACCATACTTGATCGGTTTGAAGTGGAAGAACGATGGCGAGTATCCAGAGCCGGCGCGGCTCAGCGAGCTGAACTGCTCCTCGCGGTCCTCCACGTAGAGTCCCTCCTTGCCCATGGCCGCCAGTTGGCGGCCCTTCGGCATGAACATCACCAGAAAGACGGTCGCCGACGTCGCCACTAATCCGAAGGCGATGCATGCATCCTTGTGCCGCTCGGCCACGGCCAGCCCGCAGAGCATCCAGCCGAGCCAAATCGGTATCGCACCACCGATCGCCAGGCCGATGTACGTCGACTCCCGATAATTATCGCGAATGCCGCGCGATTTGATCGCTAGAACCGCCACGAACACGATCAGGAAGACGATGTAAATGAGGGACAGCAGCAACTCCGAGAACTGCGTTTTACAGAGTGGTATCATGACGGTGGCGGCGACGCCGACGCCCCCAGCGTTCTGCAAACGTGTGATATCGCCCGATGTGATCAGCATGGAGGAGAGCTTTCCGACGCCGCTGGCGAGACTAGTGCCCGCACTAGTAGCGCCCCCAAGTCCGCCGAGTGGGACTGTTGTCGTGTAGATATCCGGCGGCTGGGTCACCAGCCACTGGGTGCCAATGGCCACTTGGATGAGGACGGCAAAGAGCAGCAACAGGCCCTGATAGGGGGCGGGCAGGTAGACACCACCGTTGAGGCTAATGAGGAACACGCACTTGACAAGGAGCGCCGCAAAGACCAGCGCGTAGGCTACGCCGGCCCCAAAGCGTATCGCGCCGCAGCTGAGCACTGTCGGCTGCGCGGTGATGATCGCTCCCAGTCCGGCACAGGCGAAAAGGCCCAGCAGCAGCATTTGTCCTAGAAATAGATGTCGCCGCGAGGGCGAGGTGCGCCAGGCTTTGAAGAGCACGAATATCTCGAAGGCCGCCATCATGATCATGGTGAGGGAGGCCAGCACCAGCACCGGCACAACCCATGGCTCCTTGCGCAGACCGTTGGGCAGGTGCGTGCTGACCACGCTTGGCGGGGTCACCGTACCCGACGAGGTGTTGCCGGAGCTGTGCGACGGATTCTTCGGAGCCAGTATCAGCACTGGCCGCGGCTGCAGTTGGTTGTTCACGTCGGCGGCATACTTCGCTGTTGTCGTCACTGGCCGTTTTGTGGAAGTTGTCGTTGACGAGGGAACGATGAAGAACTCCGTGGACATTTCTATTAACCGATCAGCCTTCGAGATGTTCAGAATCTCCGTCAGTGGTGGGGCTGGTGGCGGCTCCTCTACAAGGCGATTGTCGCTGCCATCTATCGCAAGCAGAAAAGGCTCGTCGACGTTGTCGTCGTTGCGACGCGTCGTCTCCTGGGGTCGAGGACTGTGCACGAAATCATCCTGATCCCTCGCACTGATCACGTCCGGCACCGGAGCTGGGGCCAGAGGCGGGAGGCGGTTCCCTCCGGTCGGGAACTTGTTAGGGTTTGCACTTGTCACAATTGTCACTGAACTGGCACTGTTATTGAAACGCGCGGTATGTCTGTAGCGCGGCTGCAGGCGGTCGCCGAATTTGGGCGTCCCAGCGGGTATGGTCCGGAGTTCACTTTCGAGATTCGACTGTGCGCGACTTATCCCCACGAGGATCGTCAGCGCCAGAGTCGCTAATGGAAGGAAACGCGGAGAACTTATGCTAAGTGTCGTTGGTGAATGCATGGAACGCGTTCGCGACTTTCGCGTCAGCACTGAGGCCGACCGTCTCGGCTGACGGGCCATGCCTAACTGAAACGTTCATCGGAGGCACGCACAAGTTAGTTGGACCGTGGCTGCGGCGACTCGCTGCTACCGACACACCGAGTTGAAGCGAAGCGACGACGAAAGAAGACTAACTCGCGTTCGCCGTGCTGCTACGCTGCAGCAGTCTGATCGCGGTGGTTTCGTGCTGGTTTCGGGTTTCTCCGGTTCGACGGTGGACGGCGGACAAGTTCGATGAGTGCACCGCTCTCTTCTTTTTCGAATTTCGAAAATGGGGGACACGCGTTGGTGTACACTCTTCGGTGTGGCGTTATCTCTTCACACTCTTCGTGGTCTGGCGGATTGTAAACAAACCGAGCGGCAGGTTGTTTACCTTTTGAATTTCGCCAGCGCTTCGCCGCTGCGTCTCATTGTCATGAACGGGCTGATTGCGACGCGTCAGTTCCCTGTCAATCGGCCGGTCCGAGCAGACGGGATAAGGAACTTGTCAGGCGCATTTGTGAAATTGAAGCGTTGTCCGTCAGCAGATAATGGCAGACAAGCTGTTAGATGAGTGTTTGCTGTCCGGGATTCGTGATGAGAGAGTTGAAGAGGGGCTCCTGTCGGGGGATAAATAGTCTGATCTGAGGAAGTCCTTCATTAGTTCGATGGACGATGGTCGATGATGGGAATGTGTGATGGCGTGACGATAGGTTGCAGTGTGTTTTCGTTGCACGCCAACCGATGTGTCAAGGTCAGTCGTTGGGTGTTTAAAATGGAAATACAATTGGAGCACTAGCGCTACTAAATCCGTTTCTTTGTTTGACTGAAGGATACCTTGTAGAGTATGATAAGATAATTATTTATAGCTAGACTTTCCATTTTCTTGATAATTAAAAGGAGAAGTGGCTTGCTTGAAGGTTTGAAAATTGTAGAAAGATTTGAGCGATGCTAGAAATATGCACATAGGCACTCAGTTCTGAACTCATTTCATTTAAGGAATACGTGAATGCTTAAACTCCTTGTGGACACTGTCATCTGAAACTTAAATTGCCACAGATACTGGATGTAGGGGTTCAAAACAAAAATGTGAAAGATGCTGTGCTTGTAAAAGAACAATTGTTAAATTAAGCGTGAAACTAGGTAGGTAGGTTAAGGTGGCTGATGAATGCACTTAGTCCCATACAGGACTATTGCGCTGCCACACCATGTGGGAAGAACCTAAAACCAGCTGGAGCCGATGATAAAGTTTAAAATGGGAAGGGTTTTATTGAGGTCATGTAGGCCGTTGAGGAAATAGCTTTCAAAATGTTTTTGTCTGAGGCGCGAGAGCGCCGGGCATGTGCATAACAGGTGTAGGAGAGTTTCTGGTTCTTCCTCATCCCTGCCGCTTCTGCAAGCAAGCGTGAAACTAAAAAATGTAATTTTCACTTACTCGTCGATGGTTTCGTTTTGTTTTTCTTTTTGTTCAGAAGTAAGTTGTACCAACGGGAAGCGACACCACATATAGTAAATAAGTTCCTTTGAACCCATAGAGCAATACACACGTTTAAAAGTTATTTAAATCTATTGACGACGTTTGCGTTAAATCACCACAATTTTTGGAATAAATCATCATTTCTGGCGAAATGGACCTGACTTGACTTATTGGGCAGATAGCAAATTCACATGTGCCTGTCGAGGTTCCATTATATTCCGAAAAATCACTCCTTAGCGTGGATTACGTGTCCTTGGACCACATTTGTTTTTTGATGACGCTAATGACCACTTTACTGCTGATGGAAATGGCTATCGATAAAAGTGATAACTTTTGCATTCAATTTTAAAAAGCCTATGCCTGGCAAATACATATGTTGTTGCAAAGGGACAGTTTGGTTAGTGTGTAGTTTCAAGTCTCGTTCATTTGCTTTAAGGCTCTGAGGCTACGCGAAGTTACTCGTTCACTCTAACAAGTAGGCTACGAGAGATGAGTGCAGAGTCTGGCAACAGGCTCTCTTATCGGAAATGGGTGCTTAAGATGACGATGAGTCCCTTCTTTAATTTTATCTTAAACCGTTCAATACAAGTTGTGAATGGGTTCAAGTCTGATATTTAGCATATTAATGCTGGTGTTCCTCAGGGATCGATTTTGTCTCCAACACTCTTTCTAATGATCTCTTGGCTGTCACTTTTAATTCAATCCACTTCTCCACTAAAGGCGGCACTCTAAGCTGTTCATGTTTGTTTTTGGTATACACCTCTTCCCTTTGGCCGTAGTCTTGGAACGGTAGCTTTTGTAAAGGACAATCAATTTCGGTCTTGAGGTTGGGGTAGAAAAAATGATGTTAAATTATATGCTTGCAGCACCCCATGCTGTCTCTTATATTTATAATTGGCGTGCACTAAAGGGATTGTTTATACCCTTAAATGACTGGAATTAAGTCACGGCACGGGCCGAAGGTATAGAGGAAGAGAGGGAAAGGAGATACCAATGCACATTGGTTTTAAATGCCTCTGGATTGTAATGGGGGCGGAATTGGGCTGGGAAGAGCATTCCATATTCGTGTGGTGCGGCTGAAGAACGAGTCTCTAAACTTAACTGTGCGTCCGAAGGTGAGCTTAAGAGTGAACGGGTGAGCATTCCTAGCGAGACGGGTATTTTGGATGAATTCTAAATGGGGAGGAATTCAGCTGGCTAACTCGTTAGAGCATTTTTTGCTGAAATAGCGATAAAATAGTGATAGAGACGAAACATTTCGTCGATGTTCGAGCGAATCGATTGACTTCGCAGAATTATTATCACCAATAAGTTTTATCGCTCGCTGTTGGATTCTATCTAGTAGGTGCAGAGAGGTCTTAGGAGCACTGGGGACCAACTTAAAACCTGTCTAGGTTGACAACAGCTGGGGCTCCTGGTGTGGCTCCAATCACCAATAGAACGCCCGGTCTTCATCCGTTCCCATCCTACCACGGACGTTGTCATCGTACACCAGTCGCCCCTCCACCGTCCTTCTCACCACGTGGTAGATAAGTGGACATGCCTCCGACTCTATAAAGTGTGGGTTCTTCAATATGTTTCCGTCTAACAAAAGTGCTAATAACAAAGTATCACACTGCCGCCGAGTCATCCATCAGGTAACCAAGTCCACCCTAGGATCAAACCTGCCTCTGACTGAAATTCTGCTCACTACTGAAAGTAAATAACACCTTATAAATTGCCGGCACTTATGAGATCGCGGCCGATCGAATGAAGTTGTTCTCCGGTCTTGACTGTGTCCATGGTATTTTCAAGTCTGTGATTGTGTCCAAGTATTTTCCAATCTCTTCGACTTCCTCGCAGACCGAATCATATCACAGCTGGATTTGAATTGAATTCTTAAGAGAAACTTATCTGCATTTTTTCCTGAAAACGATCGTGCAACTGATCTTTATAACATAAGTGTGTACGGGGCGACAGTCCTGACGGGGACCAGGACCTAGAGTGCTCATCAACTACTTGTGTTGTGCCCGCTTCTGTTCTTTCCCGAGAAGAAGGGACCTACAGTTTTTAACCGACTTCGAACAGCGAAGTTTGAGAAGCTTTATTTCTTAGACAACTACCATAATACTCTTTGAGTGTTGCCAGCAGCTCGAAAGAGGCGTTGCCGTGATAGATTCGAGGCGTTCATCGAACCTGGAATTTGGGTGTGAGAGCGTCGCACTCTACCCACTACGCCACGGCGGCAACGATCTTTTTAACAAACGACTTGCAAGTAACTTAAAGGATGAATAAACTGTTTTGTCCAGTTCATCGACTGATGAGTTGATCATCGTTGGCTCACGCGGACCAATCAGCTTCTGTTTGTTGAAGAACATTTATGAAACATTTTTGCTTCATAAATCTATGAGGAATTTGACTTTAAAGCCGCAAAACGTCTATTCCATTACCTGTCATCACTTCAAATTCAAGCCAAAGTGCACTGCAGCTGATCGTGTGAGCTGTACAGAATATTTCCCTTTGCTCTCGACCGTAACACGTGTCAATGATCACTTGAGCAAAAGCCCTTTCGCGCCATTTCACTGAATGGCATTCCTTACAACAAATAACGAGAAACCCAAGCAACCTAGGTGACTGCTAATTTTACGAGGTAAACAATGAGACTTTCGAGCGAATTTCACCAAGAACAATTAGCAGTCAGGTCAGTGCTCCAAGAAAACGACATCGCTGCAGAAGTGCCTGCCAATCGGATCGGCACAACTCAACTGATCTACCCTAAGATCAGTCCGCGAGCGATCGCCGTCTGCGTTGTTCCATAAGCCCGGACGGAGAATGCTGAGAGTACTAGAAGTGATCTTCGCAAACGTGATCTGCATTCGAAGACCACCGCTTAGGAACCTCAATCTCCCACTAAGACCCATCCAGGCGCCAACACCGATCACCAATTCACTGGAAACACACTTGTTCCAATTCAACTCACATCCGCGTTGAATGCTCCCACCGCTTCCTCTGACCACCTGACCACTGGTAATGTCTCATCATTAGCAGCGACGAAACAGCCCGCCACCGGCATACAAATCATCTCCATTGCCATCGCCATTGCCATCATCCCGCACTCATCTTTCGTGGCACGTCCGTCTTCCCAAATGGCCCACCACGGCACAGTGCACACGTTCACGAGCCACGAAATTCGTGGTGAGAAAAAAACACAAACTGAAAAAAAAAATTCCAATATTTACCGTAATTAATTTTCTTAAAAGTTAATCGAACCAACTGGGCAGCGGCCACTTCCTGAAAAGTGTCCAAGCGACGTCTTCCGAGCTGCAGGCGCGAGAGACCTTCTTTGACGGCACCACCCGACCATGTTGGTATGGTTTCGAGGGAGAGAGGGACTTATTTTTTTTTTTGTCTAAACGCGGAACAGCGATACGCATTACGGGTGGTATAACCTGCACGCGGAAATGTCCATATACCGCCGAGCGAGCATTCAGCTGCCTGGGTGGCGGTGGCGGTGGCGGTGGTACGCAAACATGCGTCCATCGATTGAAGCCGACCATAGAATGTGGCAAAGAAGTGAAAAATATTTAAATTGCGGTCTTGAGTGTGTGTCGGGCGGCGACTGCGATGAATGGCCAAGTGATTGGGTACACGAATCAGCGAACCGACGCGTAATGGCTCCGGGCGGGGGTGGTGGCCTTACCGAGAGGTTGCTGTTTGTGAAAAGGTGTCGGCGTGGCTGAGTATCACGGGAAGGTGAGAAATTCACAAGGGCGCACGTTCGGATGTGTGCGCCAAGGTAAGAAGTGAAGCAAAGAAATACAGCATTTGCTAAATGGTTCCAGCAGAGGCTTCTACCCGCAAGAATCACAAATGTAGAACTGTGCTAAGAACGATGCAGCAAAGGTTGGAAATCTTGTACAATTGGACAAGAGGCAGGAACTCTTGTCGGTCTTTGCAGTTTTGCGCGTCGTCCCATTAGAACCATTTAGGTCCACTTTTAGGCCAGGCGAACCGAACACCAGTCAGGGTCGTTGAAGAAGCTGATGCGAGCAGTCCTTGTGCTTCTTTTGCTGAGTTGAGAATGACCATTACTGCTTTATCTATAGAAGTCCAAACCTGGACAGCAATTCAATTTACAATGAGTTTGATGCGCTATCCGATTCTACTACAAGAGTCGTATCCCTACATCCTCGCAGTGAAATTAAGCAGCCGAGGTGCGTCCCAGATGACTGGCGATGGAGTTTCCATTTGACGGGGGCGAGCGGTGCGGTGGTCAATGTACCTTGCGCCTTTAGTGCGGGTGATGCCCTCTGCTCGGCGATGTAATGAGAAAAGATTTCGGTGTCAAATGGGGCAACGGTGGTGTTCTATCCTGTGAACCGGAGGAATGGCTGGGTTAATGAGAGAGGATATTCATGCTTGGTGGGACGTGATTGGCTGCCAACGAACTGGGAGTCTCCCAAGGTTGCTCAACTTTGAGAAATTCGAGAGGTTGGCTTGGAGTGAATGCCGAGGGACATTCTTGAAGGCGAATTTTGGCGAATTTCTGGTGGTGGCAATGAGGTTGAAGTGGGAGATGAAATGTTTGGAATTCTTTGGTATTTTGGGCAGCTTTGTGACAACGTGAGAGGAGCCATACGTTCCATTGATCTCTTGGGGCTTTAAGTCAACGGAAGTTGATCCGTTGCTGGCTTGTCCATTTTTCGTTTTCCAACTCTTCATCAGATGCACTTGGGAATAAGAGCGGCGTTAAGTTATTCGAAGTGTATGCTGCTGTGAGTCTAGAAATAGAAAGTCTAATTCACCCAAGTATAGAAGGCTGCTCTAACTCCGAACTTGCCTTTTTAAAGAACGTTTAAATCTGGTTCACAGCCTGCATTCCCCTGCATTTCTATCATCTTAGATGATAACTAGCTATGACTGCTATCTTCTGAAGGCTCAGATTGCGGAACTTTTTAGACTGGAGCTGTCTATTTTAGTTGCAGTTACCGATCAAACTGTTCCGAGGACTATACCCACGAAACTTCCAAGGCACTGTCAGTCACCTGGCGAAGTAAGGGAGCCTTCGATAGCACCTGAGGCAATGGTGAGACCTCTTCTTTCCTATGCGTCAGTCGCTTGGTTGAGTAAGCTTTCGAGCAGGTACGCGACTGATGCTCTTAAAGAACAGTCTGTCTTGGCAGTGTAGGGGATCCGCTTTTGATGCTAATCTCCCTCCTCCGACATTCGCATCATAGGATGCACAATTAAGGCCTTCTCCGGTCTTTGGTTCCTCTCGCACTGGAACTTTGATGACCTCGTGCATCTCAAACTAGTCTAATGGACAAGCCAACTGATGCGAAGACACCAACGATCCAGTTGGGTCCTTTGACTTTTCTGTGTCCAACGCTGGCATTGGCCAAAAACTAAGCCGGGAAGAGAATCTACTCAGATTTTCACAGATGGCTCCAAGAAAACGGAGAGATCTGGGACTGGGCCATTCGTGAAAAACGGCGACATTGGTCTTCAAAACTGTGTAGGTTGTTTCGCGTGGGTTTTCCAGGCGGAAACGTAGCTGATCTCAATTAATTGTTGGCGCGACAGTCCACAGGGGGACCAGGGTCTAGCTTGCTCATCAACTACTCATGTTGTGCGCGCTACTGTTCTCTTACGAGTGGAAGGGACCTACAGTTTTTTGCCGTCTCCAAACGGCGAAGTTTGAGAAGCTTTCTTAGACAGTTATTACTCTTTGAGTGTTGTCAGATGCTCGAAAGAGATGGTGCCGTGAAAATGCGAGATGTTCAGCAGGGAATCGCACCTAGACCTTTCGGCGTGTGAGCGTCGCACTCTACCCACTACGCTACGGCGGCTAGTCTTTGCTGAGGTAAATAATTTGACCCAGCTTGTGAATCGCCAACACAGACACCTGACATTTCAGAACATATAGCCAACACCTTAGAGCTGTTTCTTACGTCTCATCCTGAAAAATGTTCAGTTGGCATACAGTTGTCGTTCTTCTACGCTCGTCAGACCGCTGTATCGTATCAGCCAGTTTCCAGTACTCGCCGCTTTCAGTTATAAAACAAATCCCTTAAGGAGCAGAATGGCTCTATGAGAAAGCCAACGGGAGAGGTCTTAGCAACAGGGATATCAACTGGCCACTATGTTTCCTTGCTGCTGATACAATTACAAACATTATTTTTTTGCGTATGAAATCCTTCGTTCAGATCAGATAGGAGCGTGGGTTTGAGCATCAAATCCAATCGTACAATGCTATGTGGTTCAGGACTCTTTAGACTTCTCTGCACCTTCTAGATAGAATTCAGTAGGGAGCGATAAATCTTATTGGGAACATTAATGCTACGAAGTCAATCGACAAGGCGACAACTCTCATGTGACTTCTTTTACATGATCTTTGAGAAGATCGTGCATAACTCACAAGTCAACACCAGAGGCACGATCTTCCAAAAGTCAGTTTAATTGCTATCTGGCATTGATGACATTGACGTGATTAGACGAACACAATGAGGCGCTTATTGACATTGAAGCGGAAGCGGCTAAAATGGATCCGGTGGTAAAAGAAAGCAACATGAAGTCTATGCTGTCATCAAGGAAGGATACACGACATCGACGTCTTGGACAGAGCGTCACACTAGGCACAGGTAGTCAAGGACTTCGTCTATCTCTGTCCCGCGGTAAACATGGACAACAACATCTGTATCGATATCAAACGCAGAATCACTCTTGCCAATCGCTGTTTCCTTAGGCTCAAGAGGCAATTGAGTAAAAAGCCCTCTGCCGAAGGACTAAGCTCGCTTTATATAACAGCTTGATCATCCCAGTCCTACTCTATGGCGCGGAAACCTGGACATTACCAAAGGCGGGTGAAGAAGCCTTTAGTCTTTTCGAGGGAAAAGTTTTGCGTGCGATTTTTGGTCCTGTTTCCGTTGATGGCATCTGGAGGAGAAGATTTAACGACGAACTCTATGAGCTGTACAGCGACATGGGCCTTGTCAAGGGCCTTTGGATATAAGCCTTAAGATGGCTAGGCCATGTAGAGTTTATGGACACCACAGCTTCGGCGCGAAAAGTTTTCAAATCAGAACTATGGAAGAACGCAACAGAGGACGGCCTAGGCTAAGATTGCGGACACAAGTCGACAATGACCTCAACCAACTTGGAGTGTGGAACTGAAGGCAGCTGGCAAGAGATCGTGCTGGCTGGAGAGGCATGTTGGTTGAGGCCTAGGCCCACCCCGGTTCCACAAGAAGAAGAAGAAGAAGAAGAAGAAAAAGAGGAAGAGGAAGATTGTTCTAGCCTAGTGTTGAGTTGATACATTTCGAGAATGGAAACCCGTTCGGCTTTAGTAATTGTTATGTCTGGTTATTCTGGGATCGCTTAAGTGACAGTAAACAGAACTGGGTTTTGGAAGCATTAATTTTTTCTCCAATCGATCAAGCCTTCAAATTCGGAGTTGAATGTACTTAACATCTACTGTCGTTCCAAGACTACCGCCGATTAGGATGGACGTGCGCTAAGCAACGAATATGAAAAGCGCGCTCTCCTGAATTCCTAAATTCTGAAAAAAGAGAAAAGTACTCTACAAGCCTTCTCTTTGTTAAACTAAGCTCACAAAGGACATTTGTGTATTAAGACACATTCGCACGCAATAGAAGCTGGCTATGAAACAAATCGAGTTTGGGACCCTTCATCAGTAACAATATCAAATGTGTAGCTTTAAGGGCTTCAGCGCGAGGAATATGCGAGGAATGTGTCATTTTGAACGAAATGGAAGCTTTCAGCAATATGCGAGGAGTGTGCCATTTTGAAAGAAATGGAAGCTTTTAGCAAAACACCCCGCTCACTAGCTATTCAAGGGCATGATCAGTTCCATGGACAACATCATCACCAAACCTCGCAGAGAACCCTCAGTAGAGTGAAGTATTTCCAAAGCTGGCAATCTCCTCCAGGAATCTCTACCCTCCTATTAAATTAAATAACCTTCACTCAGGTCACTGTCGCTTCACAATATTCTTCCTGGCGACCTCATAGATCACCTCGAATTCTTTCGAAATCCTCCAAGAATTCCAATTTCAAAGCACAACCCTTATGTGGTTCACAAGGGCCCTCCTAACATCGATCACCATCACGGTCAGACATTGCATCATCACCACCACGGTCTGCAGCCCTCTGGCAAAGCAGCACAACTCATAGCCCTCACCAACGACTACAACCATGACGACGACTCAATTCACATCGAAATTAATGGCCTGCCATGTGAGTCGAAGATTCATTCCTAAAATATGTCCGAATACCGTCGTCGCCACCCGCCCTCACGCGAGCGGCCATTGGTCCCCACGCAGCAGCAATCCTCCTCCGTACACTGCAAGGCGCAGCACACAGAAGTGCAAGCGACGTGCACACCTAATCAGACAATAGCCACGAGGTCATCGGTTGCCGTTGCCCTCGCATGGAAGTCATCTATTCGCTTGTATCCCTGTAAGTCACCGTCGTGGTCGTCGTTGTCGTCGAGCACAAGGAGACGAACCAGCGTCGGCGGATGGCAATTGCACGCCGCTGCTGCTCTAGGGGTGATGCGTCCAATTGACAACGACATATTCCTGATGCAGCAGCATCAGCGTAATTACTTTTGTCCGTCCGATGGCTCTCCGCGAAAGGAATTCGATTCTGAGAGACGCGCTTTGCAGCTACGCAATTTCCATATTCGTTATGTCCGCAGCCACCGCCTCCGCGCCCTGCCCTCGGCGGCCTTGCGGCGCGGTCGTCGTTCGAGATGGGCTTACAAATGGATGACAAGCTCGTACCATGACAGAATGTCTGCTTTTCGATTTCACAGAGCACGGCCAGCCATTAGAGGGATCAAACAGCGGTACACCTCCGCCGTCGCTGTCGCGCGGGGATTCTCCTGGAATTCGTTCTGGAGCTGGCAACCAGTCGGCGACATGAGGCCGCGGCCGAGGCCGAGATTTGATGGGCGATAACCATTCGATCCGACGTTGATTATCATTGCGTCCTGCGTGGCGCATTCCCCAGCACGTCCTCGTCTCTCTCGCGCTGCTGGACGCAATTACAAATGGAATTGACCACGTATGTGGTGTGTCCATGTCCGACGGCATGATACGCCGTCTGTGCATAGGGCGGCGGCCAGAGGGAGGCTGGGATCTATTAAAGGATCACTGGGGGTCAGCGGCGATCGTAGATGCAATAAATTTTACTTAAGCAGATCCTCATTTGCGGCGCGCAGCACTAGACGCGTTTAATCGCGGAATTTATTGTGAGTGCAGTCCTGGGGAATGCAACGCAATCGATGGCATCAATCAGCGGATAGTCCCGGGTGTTAATTATCGTGTTTGCCGGCTAGAAGGCATCCACGACGAGGTGTCGGAGATGGATCAGCGCGCACTGGGATGACCAAGATGCACGAGCTGCGATGGGGAAGGTGATAAGATGGGAAAATGGAACCTTTTCTTGGTGATCACGAAGTTCTATGATTCGAGAAACGACGTTTGTCTACCAGGAAGTCACGGTGATGTATTATTTACAAACTGATGCGCTGTCCGACTCTATCGGCAAACAGCCGTCCTTAGTCGTGACTGACATTAAAACCGAGCCCGGGTCTGGCTTTTAATCTGGTTCTGGTACAAGCACCAAGCTTGTGTGAACTTCAGCTTGGCTTCAAGCTTGGCACTGGCTCACCCTTTGATGCGGTTCAGAGTTTCACTTCGATTCAAAGTTTGACTTCAATCCGAGCTCCAAGTCTTGACTTTAGTCCTCTGTTTCTCATCCCCGTTCTGAGCCTGTCTTAACTCAGACTACCATATTGCTCAAGTTCATTTTGTGGGTTCTGACATCGACTCTGATCATCGTTTGAATTCCAAGTTGGTCCTCAGTTCTGTGATAAATTTGAGCCTATCCGTGCATTCCTTGTTGGTTTTCTCAGAACGCCTTGACTTCTGCAGCACGTTTCCGCAGTTTGTCTTTCCACTTCACAGATTTCGCTTTCTATTTGCTCAGGCTACCAGGTTCCTGCGAATCGGTGGCCCTTCTGCAAACACCCAGTCGACCAGAACCCCGTTTGCAGAGCGAAAATGAAGATGCCCCAACCCTTTCGCGACGTGACAGCAAACTCAATTCCCAAGACAAAGCCTCATAGCAAACACAGTTGCAATCGCATAGGCTCCTGCGCCTAGCTCAAGGGAAACAGCCGTCCCGCCGCGTCGTAAAATAAATTCAAAAATAAATAGAGACACAAATTCAATCCAAACAAATGCGGCTCGCAATTGAATGTAATCCCATGCGAAGGCGCGATCATATTCCCTCGCAGGCGTACTAAATAAATGCACCCATCCGCCGATCGGCCGCAGTCAGAGCGCGCTGGATCCCATGGAGCACTCGAACTCATCATGCCGTAAGATCCACGTACATACACGCCGCTGCCGTCGACTGTGGGAAGTGCCCCGTCCCCCGGCTGCCTGGTAATACGATTTGCAATTCAAATATGATGATTGGATATTACCCGCACCAATATGTCAAAACGCTAAGCAGCCATCGGGAGAGACGGTACAAAGAGGGACACCATGGCAGGCGTGCAGGGCAAAGGCAAATGCGAAGGCCTCCGTGCACACAGACGAGCACAGCTTCAGCGCCAAAGCTGAAGAAGTCATCTTCATCATAATCAAACAGAATTATTAAATTATAATTCGCGGCTCAGGGCACGCAGAGGAGGATGACCGCCGCGCACTCTCGGGAGGATGTGGATGCTTTTGTTTGCAGGGAGGGGCGTGCTCTGACTCCAAGCTCCACAAATTGTAGGTTTCTCGACGCAGAATTCATTTTCATTTCAGACAGTTGACAGTTGACAAATTGGGACCAAGTTGCCGAGTCAGCCCTCTCGCCTCTGTGTGCGTGCGTGTCTACGAGCGGAATGCATTAATACGAGTTCGCTAACCAACTCTTTTGTTTTCTGTCAGGGGTTTTGCTGCGGCGGCGCGCTGCGGTTTGGCAACAAAAACACGTGCAGCCGTGATGAAATGCAAATTATTTTCCATGATAATAGCTTCGAATTATGAGACGTCTAGCGTCGTAGTCGATTGGACGCTAAGCGGAGCGACAGCATTCTCCGCTCTCGAGACTTGGTGCGACAGAGTGGAACAAATCGATGATTTCAGACTTGACTTGACTAAGACTTGGTCTCACTGGTGGCGGGAATGGGGAAAAGTTGGAAAGTATGACTTTTATCCGGAAAATCTATCTACGGCGTTACTATGCGAGGCCATGTAAAAGACAACAGATTGTCGCCACTTACTCAGGCACTTGTTTCGGTGCGTCCCACACTCGCCGTCGTCCATCACTTTTTTCACAAAGTGCACCTTCAATGGCAGTCATAACAGCTGTCCAAATGCCAGTATGTCATCATAACTCACTGTTGTCACCGGAACGCGCGGCAATCTCCCACAGAAAATCTAGAATTTAAGTTTAAATGCACCGCGATGCACGGAGACAACTTCAAAGACCGCCCGCCGAATCAAGAAACACGTCCTCCTCCACCGTTGCAGGCAATGCGGATATACGCCGCACACCGTCCTCGCGGCTGAACATCCGCACCGACCAACGGCCAACAATAAAATCAATCCGCCAACGAAAAGGGTTAACAAATTATCGACAATGTTCGGATTTATCATTTCTCCTCTCCCGACCGCAGATGGCGGTGTCAGTGAATAATTACCCATGAGATACAAGCGAGGAACATTGGGCTGCTGTCTCTTTTTTTTGCCTTGAATCACAAGCGTTTAGGCACGTTCGCCTCTGGTGAGGGATCTTCTTCATCGAGTGGAGCCGCACAGATGGGTGCACAAACCTGATGCATTGCCAAGCGCTAGGACTGTGAACATTATGCTCGACTAGTTGCGATACAAATTGACAGACATTTAGAATGACACGCACTCTGTGTCGAAGATGCTGCACATGCACCCCAACATCGACGGTGAGGAGGACTGCGTCTGGTGCACATAAGTGTTGCTTCTAATGGGCACGCAAATGCACAGACAGACGAAGACACGTGCCCAGCAAATGAATGGAGGGGAGTGGAAATGAAATCTCGGCAGTGTCCAGCGGCAATTATTCAAATTGTGAATGACAGTCGTGAAATTGGTCATTCTGGCGCCACTTAATTGAGATGCAAAGTCATTAGCGATTGATAGTGGCATTGGGGATTAGGCAACAAAGTTGCATTAGGCGGAACACAGGGCCGTACCTGCAGTGCGCTTTTTGAGGGATGAGCCCTTGGATTGAATGAGAGAACCTTTTAGATGGGATGGGGGAAGGAAGTACAGAGGTTGACTACCAGACAGTTTTTTTTAGATTTACGGCAAAATCAGAATTTCCAAACAGACAAAAGCGACAACCCATCAGTGCACATCTGACTTTAGTTTGATGTTCAGGAGGCTGAAAGAATGAGGCTGTGTTTTGTACAGCGGTTCACTCGCTGCCTCGAATTCATCTCCAATTACAAAGACCACGATCCGATTAAAATATTTTCAAAACCCAAACATTTTGAAGAAATAGCCTTTCAGCTAAATCATTCATTGCTTTTTGACGGCCTGACTTACAGCGGCTCAACTCATTTAACAAAACATTCTGCTCCTATCCTCTGACTCTCGCAAGTCTTTCTATTTAAACACAGAATTTAAACACACGCGCTCGAAAAAATTTTAAATTGTACAGCGGTTCACATCAACTCCTGTAAGCTTCATCATTAACGGAGAGCTGATTGATTCAAGATTGGTGGTTGATGTACGTCTTTCAGGCAGCGTAAAGGATCATTGTCCTCTCCTTGTAAGCCGGAATGGCAAAACAATCAGCATCCCTCTTTTTTCAAAGCTCAACCTTCACTTGCATGAGGTCGAGACAAAAGTCAACAAATTGCAGTTCTGCACCGAACTCCTGTCTGTCAAGGAAGTAAAAGCACTCAGGACAGAGCCTACAACGACGCGATTCCGCCACGATGACAACGGAGACCGAGAAACAGCTCCCCGGCTCACTGCATACACAAGTTATTCCCGTCACGGACCACCCAAAACCGTCGAACCGCCAGCACATCATCGCGCACGTCCATCAAGGCCGAACAAAGAATGATTCAGCTGCCAGTGCTGAACTGTCAATCGAATGTCTCGAATACTGTCAACCGAGCGAGTGGTCATCTCGAATCGGATTCCCAGTCTGGGTGCATAACAAATGCACTTCCAGCGATGTCCAGGCCGTCAGAAGAAGTCCGCCCGTGTCGTCCTGGCCGCACATATATGCTAATCCAAATCGAGGAGTCGCCAGACAGATTGACGATCAGTGCATTCGTCGTAAATCACGTCACAAAATATTGCACAGCGCCCGCAATGCCAGTGGAGCCTGCATTGCCCGCCCGCTAGCGCTTCCCTGGACATAAATAATCTCCGCCCGTCACCGCATCAGCGGCGCACAACCTACCCAGCCAGACCGACTAGACAAGGAAGAGCCTGCGCCCGGGCAGCATGCGTCTCATGATTATGAAATTTATGAATAAATAGACTGCGAGGGAATATTTCCTTGTCGACGTGTCTCGCTGTTTGGATGCACCCCCCGCCAGACAGGAGATTCTGACAAAAGCTCTGATGAGCCGTGCTGACTGATTTATTGGTCCCACATTGACAAATAATGATATCCAGACGCGGAGCTGGGAGCGACCCCCACTCTCACACACACAGGCGGGCGAGCATTGCGCCTACCGGCTCAAAGGTCACAGACGTGGGCATAAATCTCCAGAAACCCCGCCGTAGACTGATTGACAGATAGCCGGGCGGTGTGTGTACAAGATGCCTGACCGCGAAATCGCTAATTGACCATCCATCGGAGTGGATTTCGACGGCCGTCTAGAGAGACCTGTGAACATTTGCAGATTTCAAATTTATTGCCCACTGATCTGGGCGCACATTGATCTGAATTCTAGGATACCCATCCTAGGGAACCATGGCTGCTGCTGCTTGAGGAATAGGTGCTCCGACACAAGTGCACTCGCTCCGCGAGAGCTTGCGGAATCGGGAAACAGTAATTACGTGTGAATTATTTTTATTGCCCGTCGCGGCTAGATGTACAAGGCAAAGTCGTCGTTGCTGCAGTGTCGCTGCAGTCGCTTCTGCTGTTGCTCAGGATGTTCGGGCTGAAAGTGGCGGTGATGGCGGAGCGGTGCAGCCGGCCTTTGTCTTCGAGGCGTGATCTATTGTGGTAGATCGTATCAAAGTGAATGATTTACAATGGCCGCGTAATTGACAGATCGGAAAATTTATTGAAATCCACGCGAGAATAATGGAAGCTGGTGGTGTCAGAGGGGGAGGGCGAAGGGGCTGCTATGCACTGGCAGGTGGCTGGACGACACCTTGGGCGGAGGTGTGCTATTTGTTTTCTCGGGAAGTTTGTCGCTTTTCCTCAAAGGAAGCGGCGGCCAATGCCAGTGAATTTGCATAATTGAGGTGCTGAGCCTAAGGAGTTGGTTGCCCTTTGGTTAAAAATCGTTAAAATTGTTCTAAAAGCAGCTGCACTGGGAAGTGGTGTGATTTGGGAGTGATCCTTTCTCTTGATTTTTGAGTTGTCGGAAAGTGTAGTGTTTGCTTGCCGGTAGGCCCTTGGGACTGAACATACTTTCTTTAATAGAGCCGCTGTATAATACAAAAAAGGATAAAACTGAGGTTCACATCCTTTGTTCTGCAGAATAGCTTGTAGTAAATAGAATAATTGTTTAGGGGAACTACGTTTGGGTAAAAGGACGAAATTTAGTTAAGCAGAGCCGCTGTACAGAACCCTGAAAAGACACCAATGATTGCTAGACATTCTGCTATCATGGTCTCAATCCTTTGTTCAACCCAAGGCTCCGTGTTTCTAAAGAGTAGCCGCTGTAAAAAGCACATCTTTGTAATCCTGCAACAAAACTGGACAAACTTTGTCATGAGATAAAGAGACTTTGTGCTTTATCTCAGCTTTTCATTTCACTTGATGTTTGGAGTATGCGAAGAGCCACTGCACAAAAAAGTAAGGACAACAACATTAGCTCTGCAGGTTAACGGGAAACACGTTTGAAAATAAGGACGAAATTCAGTTGAGCATAACCGCTGTAAAAAACACAGATGGGAAACCATTGATTGCTGGAAATTTTTGATTGCATGATTTTCATCATTCTTTCAACCAAAACCTCAGTGGACCTGAAGGGTAGCCGCTGTAAGGAAAACGAGCCTGTGATCTTGCAATAGTATCGGGCAAACATTATCAATATAAAAGGACTTTGTGAAGCTTTCGATTGCACGTGGTGCGTGGGATATTCGAAGAGCCGCTGTACAAAAACTGAAGTCCACATCATTAGTTCTGGAGGTTGCCAAGTGATCAAGTTGCGTGTTTGCAACAAGTTTGAAAATAACCATGGAATTGATATATGTAAAACCGCTGTACAAAAGGATAACCGCTATAAGAGCCAACAACTTTGTAATCTTGCATAAAAAAACAAACTGAACAAACTTCTTTGAAATGAATAGATAGCTGGTATAACTTTTGAATTTGTGGAAAGCCGCTGTACACAAACGACTGCTTGCACCGAAAATTTGGTCTTCGTTCAACAGAAAGCTTCGTGTTAGGAAACAATGCCTCGGTTATCTTGCAACAAAATTGGAAAAGCATCGTTGTATACATATGAAGAATGCGGAGAACCGCTGCACAGAAAAATATATTTGTATCATGTTTCAGTGATCTTCTGTAGTGTGGAAATTTGGCTTAAGGCTACACCGACTAGAGCAACAAAACTCAGGGGATACCACGCAATTTCGAATCAATTCGTATTGCTCAAAGCAACACTTTCTGGGATCTGTTTCTTAAGGAGAATTTTACATTCGTTTCCACTCCTACCTCGGCGTTCTTCTTGTTCCGTAGGTTCTGTTGTTTCCATAGTCTCAAGATCTTGGTCACGTCCTCCTACTGTTGACCCTCAGGTGATTGTCTAGCTCCTTCACCTCCTCTTTAAGCCCCTCACTCCTTCCCATAGTCCCAGTGAAAGTCTCTTGCAACGTGCCCATCCGCCCAGCACTGCACTCGCCTTCAAGTGTCATCGTCATCCTCGTCGCCGTCGTCATCGTAGTCATCGTCGTCGTTCTTATCGTTGTCTCCATCTAATGCACCCCACGGACAACGAGAATCCCTCGTATTGCACCACAAAGGAACAAAGAAGGAACACTATCCATACACATATACACACGCACCCAGCACACAATCCCGACAACACACAACCTTGGCCACGATGGTCAATGAACAAGGCACAGTCGAAGGGAAAACCTTGAGATTGTCACCGGACGATGGACAATCAGCCTCTATGATCAGTGGACAATAAATTTCAAATCGGTTAGTGTGTCCCTGCAGGAATCGTGAGTGGATGGGCAGGCCGTGGCTGGGCTATCGAAATGATAATGTGCGCATGCACTGGCCCGGGGCAGCCCTAGAGAATAGAACTGACGCAGCGTGGCCCACGTATCTGGTCGCCTGCATCGCGTCCTACATGAAGCACCTGCATCTTCGTGGTCTGCAGCCTGTCCTTGGAGCAGACACAATGGCAGACCCAAATACGAAATCCCAGACAAGCGCGTTGCGAATGAAAGGAGAACAGCAGAGCTCTTGTTTGCTCGTCGCCCCTGAGAGGGCATCTGTTAGAACGTAGTTGTCGAGCGGTGCGCGCACAATTTCTGGGCTTTTATTGTCATGACCCTGGCCAGGGGAGCATATAATTGATGTGATTCCGTCGTGCAATGCGGCGGAGGACACAATTGTGTTCGAGTCGGAGTCCTCACGTTTCGACCTAAAATGGCGCAACATAGGAAAGCAAAAGCGATCGTCGTGGGATGCTGCAATTGTTTGAGGGAATCTCCTTAAGGAGATCTCTGGAAAAGTCGTCTGGGAAGACCTTCAGTTCGCGCTGGAAATTGTAGAGAAAACCGAATTCGGCTCAAAAATGAAACACATTCCGGCGCTGTTTGAAACAATGACCCGACAGAGGGAGTTCGTACAAACATTGTATAAGACGGTGGCCGAGTTTTGATTACTTCCTTTGTTAGTTTGTGGACGGAAAACCTTTATGCACATGGCTTTCTTGTTGGTAGTTGAGAATTACAGCACCGGAGCTCTCAGACTCGAAAACTAGCCCATTATACTACCAGGCAGAAACCTACATTTAATGTAATTTCGTGGTCTTCCGGAGGAAAGCCAGCAACTGCTGAAAGAGCCTAGGTTTACAGCTCTACCCACATCAGCACCGAATAGGCGTCATCTGATTCGAGCAAAGGCGGGGCATTGATAGAGGATGTGTGCAGAGTCTTCACCTTTTCTATAGGCAACGAAGAGCGATTTATGACTAAGCGAATTTAAAATATCCTCAAGTCGCCAGAAGTCTTTCCTGCCTGTAGCTAAAATAGATAGCTGAGGTTTCCCCGATTTCTGGCTGATGTTTAGGAGCATGCGCTCGTTCAGCTTGTATCGTCGAGAGCCATGGAATCTCTGATTGCGCTGTGCGAAGATCCAACCGTTGACGGAAGCCCCAACCAAGGACGAGGACTGTCCCGAATTGGGTTCGAGCCATGTGAATGTCTCTTTTAATCCTTATCTATGAAGTACATCGAAAGTTTTAACGACTTCAGTTTGTCGGCAAAATTAAGGGAAGCCTTTTATTTCTGTACTATCTCGGGAGTGCTTAGAGTGTTGAGTAAGACCTTAAGCACAACTTGGCTGTTGCTGCAGACGTAGATCCTTCGCCCCTTCCACCTTTTCTGTACAATGCAGTTCGTGGCCATTAGAATCGCAAATGTTTCCGTTTGGAAGACCGACGCGAATTGTGAAGTGAAGTCTAATGTCGTTGTTTTCCACAAAGACGCCATCTCCAGAACTCTCCATCGTCTTGGAGACGTCTGTGATCATCCGAGTACATACCCTTTCCGGCTTCAGTTTCCAGAACCAGTGCTGGACGCAGCCAACTTTGTATGAACGGCGCAATTCATGGCATGTCCATGAGGCTAGTGTCATAGGATACGGGGCATATGTCTTCAGAAGCAAATAACAAACCGGAGCCTTTGTTAGCTCGGGACAACTTACTGCCTCAACCTAGTCGGTGACTGAGGTGTTTTTTTTTTTTTTTGTTTTTTTGAAAGCGATATACATTTCTGTTTCTTCTGTCTTTGGGTCCACTTTCTTATCACCTTGAATAGGAATGGGCCAGAAATTCTGTCAGGGGAAGGCGACTACTAGTTTTTTCTTAAGAAGCCCTTTTCAAAATATGTTCCTGTCACTTTTGAATGCCGAGACCTAAATTTGATTTGGTAAGTTCAGTTGCTTGAATTTATTTCGACAGGTGAATGAAATTTATGGAATTGATATATGCAAAACCGTTGTACAAAACGATAGCCGCTGTAAGAGCCAACAACTCTGTAATTTTGCATAAAAAAAATAAACTGGACAAACTTCTTTTAAATGAATAGATAGCTCGTATAACTTTTGAATGTGTGGAAAGCCGCTGTGTACCAACGACTGCTTGCACCAAATTAACTCAAGGAATCTTTAAACCTACATGCTAAGAATTGGGGGTTTCTTGGCTGACATTAAAATTTGTTGTCTACGGACTTGGATTCAAATTGGTTGGCTTAGGCTTCGGGTCGAAGTTCGTTTCTTCGGGCAAGTGTCGGGGAAAATAGTTTACGTATATTTCTTCTTTTCTGTTTGGCGCTGCTGTCAGAGTTGACCTGGACCTTAACCAACGTGTCACTCCAGCTAGTACAATCTCTCCTCAGTTGCCTCAAATTCCCTGGTCCGAGCCTAGACCATCCTTCTCTGTGTTGCTCACATGACTCTGTTTGAAGACTTTTCAGACCTTGGCAGATATGCAAATATGATACTAATAATAATAATTGTTGGCACTTCAGTCCAAAGGGGGACCAGGGCCCAACTTGCTCGTGTTGTGCGCGCTACTGTTCGTTCACGAGTAGAAGGGACCTACAGTTTTTTGCCGACTCCGAACGGCGAAATTTGGGAAGCTTTTTCTTAAACAGTTATTATCCTTTGAGTGTTGTCAGCAGCTCGAAACAGGTGGTGCCGTGAAAAATTCGAAAAATTGGTGTTGAGCTGGGAGTCGAACCTAGACCCTTCGGCGTGTGAGCGTCACACTCTACCCACTACGCCACGGCGACCAATCTGTCCATACTATGTTTCATTTTAAGTGCTGTATCCGAAGAAGCTTGATAAAGCACATGTCGCTGTACAGCCAATAAAGACAGTCGTAGAATCTTCTTCTAAATGCCAACAACGCAAATAGAACCACAGAACTTTCCCTTCGAAACAAGTAAGGCCTTCCTCGCTATAAAACAAGACTGGAATGATCAACCTGATATACGAGGGTTCCCTTTTATATTTCGGGATTAGAGAACAAAAACGAATATTAATCATCGAAAATAGCTTTATTGTTTTTCAAAATATTCCCCATTAAGATCTATTTGCATGTGTTTGAACCAATTGTCGAAGCACTACTCTGATTGAGGTATCTCCAAAACATGCATTCCGAACGCATCAACCGCTTCTTCAGGTGTCGAAAAATGTTGACTTCTCATTTTATTTGTTACGTACGGGAATAAAAAGAAGTCATTCGGTGCCAAGTCAGGACTATACGGCGGATGATTCATCAAATCGATGTTTTGAGTGCTCAAAAATGCAGTTGTTTGAGCCGATGTGTGAGAGCTCGCATTGTCGTGGTGAAGAGTGATCCGTCTTCGGCGATTGGTTTTCCTGATTTCTTGGAAGACAACTGGCAAACAAATGGCTGTGTACCACTCAGAATTGACTGTTCTGCGTTGTTCTAGTTGTACGGTTGCTACATGTCCAGTTTTTTCGGACACAGGAAACAGGCAACCATTTGCTTGGAACTGCTTCGTGCGCGAGCAACTCTCGTTGGATTTGGCTCCATTTGAAACACCCATACAGTCGACTGCTGTTTACTTTCGGACTCATACGCGCAAATCCATGAATCACCACCTGTCACGATGTCATAGACGTGTTAGGAAGCACCGCGATCGTATTTTTGGAGCATTTCTTTCGACCAATCGACACGAGCCTTTTTTTGAGCGATTGACAAATTGTGTGGGATCCAACGCGAACATTTTTTTGACGGTCAAATGTTAATGCAATATTGAATGTGTGCTGGTTCCACTAATGCCTAAGGTTGTCTCAATCTGACCATAGGTCACATGACGATCTTGCAATATCAGTTGGCGCACAGCATCAATGGTTTCCGGAACAACAACTGATTTTGGACGACCTTCACGAAATTCGTCTTGGAGTAAGTTACGACCTCGGTTGAATTCACCATACCATCGATAAACACTGGTCCTTGATGGACCAGATTTACCGTACATCAAGGACTGGTCCGGGACCAGGACCGATCGATGCACTGTTGTTGAGTTAATCCACGTCGAAAGTTGTTCAAAATAATCGCACGAAAATTTTCACGTTTTATTTCACCACTTTTTGGGCGAGATGAATCTTTTGCTGCAAACCACAAAAATAGCGCTCTAATGTCAAAACGTTCTGAGTACGTATAACCTCAAAAATGTCAAACTTTACGATAGAGCTGGCAGTTGCTAGATTGCAACACTAGGGTTGCCCAATCCCGAAATATAATAGGCAACCTTCGTATAAAGCGAGCTTAGTCCTTCGAGAGAGGGCTTTAATACTCAATTGCCTCCTGAGCCCAAAAAAACCGCGATTGGGAAGAGTGATTCTGCTTTTGATTTCGGTATTGATGTTTTAAATGAAGTTCTTGACTACCTCGATGTTTCTGCTGGCTAGTGTGGCGCTCTGTCCGAGACGTCGGTGTTGTGTGTCCTTCCCTGACGACAGCAGGAAGCCGTTTCGCTCTTCTTTACCATCAGACCCATTTAAACCGTCCTTGCTTCGGTTATAGCAACCGCCTCATTGACGGCTCGCTCTGTACATTGATGTCAATGTGGTCCGCATAAGTTGGCAGTTGAGCTGACTTTTGGAAGTTCGTGTTTCGGGTGTTGACTCGTGAGTTACACAAATTCTTCTCAAATATATTGTTAAAGAAGTCTTAAGGTGTAGACCCTTTGATGCATGGCTCAAACCACGCCTTGATCTCGAAGACCCGTTGATCAAATTTTGGTAAACAAGACCCGATTCCATGTAATTTTTGTTGCTCATGTACTCGGCGTTGAAAGGTTTGGATAAGATGCCCGCACTTAACATCACACACAGTAAGCGGAACCTGCCTAGCATCCGGAGGATCTTTTCTCTATCTTCAACTTTCATTGAAATCCCAGACTTATTCCATATCTTTCTTCAACAACTGCTGGCCTACGTCTATCATCGGGCCACCACGGGCCAGGAGTGTAAAAAAAATTGTTAAATAAGCCACACACAGTCCTGCGCTCGCCCCAGCCTTAAAAGGATTTGATGACATCCCTGCGCCAACAGAATACCAGCTCTTATGCGTATTTCTCGCGTTTTAATTCAATATATAATTTTTTTAAGATCGTATGCCAGGTCTAACTGAACAGACGAAGTCATAAAGGTTTGCCTCTTAGACATTATATTTTTTGAAATCGGGTCATAAGGCAGCAAACTTTTTGCTTCACATCTACATTGAAACCAGGAAGATGTTCTGCCGTTCTAACATCATTGCCTTCCCCCTTTCCCGCACTATGCAAGGCTCCCCATTTCACTAAAGCCCTGTCAGCATTCATATTTTCTTCCTCCCGAACCATGAAAACGTTTCTTGCCCTTCCAATAAAACCATTCATCTCAAATCCTGACAATCCAATCTCCAATATCAGATCCAAAGCACGATTGAAAAAAGTTTTTCCCAGGACCCATGGCACACTCGTCCCAGAATCATTCCCACCACACAAGGATCCGCGAGCGTCCGAGGGAAAATTGCAAACAACAACCGAGCCCTTGTCCACCTGGCCCAGCGTAGCTTGATTTACCTCTTCCGCCGAAGCCCTATTTTGATTCAATATATCAGCGCGAGGATGAACTCAGAACGCCCTGTGTACCGATCAATTCCGCTCTCGGTGATTCCCGTCCCATCCCAAGTGCCGTCCCATGGCATTCCGTCGCGCCCAGTGCATCTCCTCGAGCAGCATCCCTTCTCGAGGGATACGCTGCCGCTGTCCGAAGACATTTATTAATTGGATTTCATTTTGGAGTATCGAGTGTCGAGTGGCTTTGTTCGCCTGCTCGCCTGCGCACCTCCCATCCCCGGTAGGGATGTTGAAAATGGGTGGACTACTGATGGCGGTGATGTATGACCCGAGGCAGTGGCCGGCGAGGAGTTGTCTGATTAATTGCCCGAGCGGAGGGTGATCTCCAGGAAGTGTGTTATTAAATGTGAGGACGACCGGCGAACGACGTTGTGCCGTGCCGTCGTCGCGGGAAACGAACTGTGGGACATTCCGTGCCGGGCACGGTTGTGGCTGTGTTCCACGTTCCACTGAGCCACATAATTACAGCGGGCATGTGCACGCGTGCACTGGCACTCGCTGGAGCTACGGTGGCGGTGGACGGAGAACCAAATTTGGTTATGCGCGCTTCACTTTCGTTTTCTCGAGTGAAATCGAATTCTGTGTTATTGCTGCACGCAGCTTTGCCGCGCTGACGCGGATGGGGAATGGGTTAGTCAGGCGCATCGGTATGCCTTGGACTTGAACTATCGGAGAGGGGCGGGGGGCTCTGCAGCACTCGAGTGCCCCCAGCTTTGGATTGTTAGGCTCTATTAACTGGAGAGCGCGAAATCATTGCCACTTGGGGCTAATTGAAGCTCCAGTGATTCACTACTGGAGTCCATCCGTAGATGATTTGTGAAATTTTGCCAGATATTCCCATAACTGACTGGAATTCAGACGAAGTTAAGTTGGAAAGGGGTTGAAAAATCTAAGAATTTCATTTCCCGGTTGCCTCAGATTCCTTCATTTCTATGCACACGAAGCACAACCGGTAAGCAGAACCTTTCTATATTTCTGTAAATCGAGAACTTTTACTCGTTTCTTTACTCACACCAGCTTTTCAGTAGACTAGCTTTTCACCAAAGTAGCTTCTTAATCGTATTCACGGCCCGATAAAATTATTTGAAAACTATAAAGTAGTTGAACTAACTTTTATTTCATCAAAACGAGGAGGTTTCACATCGACCGGTGACTTGTAACTAACCCACCTGTTGTCAACGATCATTCTTCGGATCTCTTGGCTGCTACTTATGGATTTAACCAAGCCTCGTGTATTGATACTCGTGATGACTTTTGGAACTACAAGCTTGCTGAAACTCAACGCTTATACTTAGACTGTTTTTTTTTTTTTTTTTTTTTGGAGTTTGGGATCAACTCAACTCAGCACTCAGACTTAAATACTGGTCCATTGTACTACCAGGCAGTAATCTTCATTCAATGTAATTTCATGGTTTTCCGAAGAAAAACCAAGATGCGCTTCTGTGATATAGAACATAGGTTTTCAGTTCCCACCACATCAGCGCCAAATAAACGCCACCTGATACGAGCGAAGGCAGGACACTAACAGAGAAAGTGCTCTGAAGTGTCTTCACCTTCTCCACAGGCGTCGCAGAGTGTGACATTTCTAAGCCCAAGCCGACTCAGGTGCATAGCGAAGGTAAAGTGTCCCGTTAATACACCAACAAGTCTTCTGCACTCGTTTCTGTCTAGAGATAGCAGAAAAGAAGCGGATTTCTTGCAGACGTTTGGGAGTATACTCTTGGTCACCCTGCATCCTGGAGAGTCACGCCATCTCTGGTTGTGCTGTAGGGAGACCCAACCATCGACGGAGGCGCTGACCAGGGACGCGGGTAATCCCAAGGTGGGTTCGGGTCCTACGAATGCTTCTGCTGAACCTAGCCTTGCTAGTTCATCGGCAGTTTCGTTTCCCAGGATCCCGTGATGACCAGGGACCCAGACAAGTCTTAGCGAATTCAGCCTGCCGACCGAATTAAGGAAAGACTTGCATTCTTGAACTATCTTGGAAAAGGTTAAAGGGTTGAGTAAGGCCTTGATAATTCTTCCCTTCCACCTATTCAGCACAATGTAGTTGGTGGCCATTAGGATCGCGAAGGCTTCCGCCTGGGAGACCGACGCGAAATTTCCAAAGGAGGCGTGAAGTCTAATGTTGTCGTTTTCCACGAAGGCTCCAGCTCCAGAACCCTCCGTTGTCTGGGAGCCGTCCGTGAAAATCCGACTACATTCCTTTCCCGGTTCAGTTTCTGGCCACAGCCAGTCCAGGACACGTGGAAAGTCAACTTTGTAAAAGCGTCGCAACTGTATTATTGGCGACCTCGCATCAGACGGCATGTCCATGAGAGTAGTATCATAGGAGATGCGGTGTGCGTCATCAAAGCTCCAGTGCGATTGGAACCAAAGGCCATTCCATTTTAGTCGAGAGATGGCCTTGAGTGTACATCCCATGATGTGGAGATCAAGGGGGGGATATTAATCAGAGCATCAAGAGCAGAGCCAGGCGTTCTGGGGAAAGCCCCTGTGCAGCCGAGACAAACTGTTCTTTGACTGTTACTTTTGGACTAGAAGAAATTGATGAAAAAATAAATGAGTTTGAAAAATGTTTATTTGTAGCAATTATGGCATCCGTTCTGCTTTCTCATTTCAACAGAATTTTGCATCACAGGTGTACCTGTGGGACGATTTAAAAAAAAAAACATCGATTTCAGAAATACTAACAGAAGGCGGTATCAAAGACTGAATGAATGAACTCGTTGTTAAGAAAATGGATGTGATACGTGCTAGAGAATGGAATCAGCTTTAGGAAGGTAAAAAGTTTGGAAACTGACTAACATTTGTACCTTTGCACCTTGAATTTGTAACTATTGTCATTCTTCCTTTTCTTCTTCTTCTTCTTCTTCTTCTTCTTCTTCTTCTTCTTCTTCTTCTTCTTCTTCTTCTCCTTCTTCTTCTTCTTCTTCTTCTTCTTCTTCGTCCACTTCTTCTTATTTCTTCTTCTTCTTCTTCTTCTTCTTCTTTTTCTTCTTCTTCTTCTTCTTCTTCTTCTTCTTCTTCTTCTTCTTCTTCTTCTCCTTCTTCTTCTTCTTCTCCTTCCTCTTCTATGAAATCGTTTAAATTCACCACACCATCGATAAACACTGGACTCGATGGAGCTTCATCACCAAAAATTCAATTAAGGTTATCTATGCACTGTTGTTGAGTTAACCCACGCCGAAAGCACGACAATTTTCACGCTTTAATTACATTTTTTGGGCGAGATGAATCTTTTACTGCAAACCACAAAAATAGCGCTCGAATGTCAAGACGTTTTGAGTACGTACAACCTCAAAAATATCAAACACTACAAGAGAGCTAGCAGGTGCCAGATTGCAATACTAGGATTTCCCAATCCCGGAATATAAAAGGTAACCTTCGTGGCCGTCATGGCGTAGTGGTTAGAGAGCGACGCTCACACGCCATAGGTTGTAGGTTCGATTCCCAGCTCAACACCCATTTTTCTAATATTTCACGCCACCACCTCTTTCGAGCTGCTGACAACATTCAAAGACTTATAATTGTCTAAGAAAGCTTCTAAAATTTAGCCGTTCGGAGTCGGCACAAAACTGTAGGGCCCTTCTATGGAACTAGTCACCCTTTGGACTGTAGCGCCAACAGTTATTATTAACTACCAAACACGTCAGATTGTGTAGGATGGCGATGGAAAATTCTCGCTGCCGGTAACGAACTCACCTAGACTTTCAATGTCAAAAAAGGTTTTAGACAAGGCGACGCGCTGTTGACTTCTTTAACATCATCCTCTAGAAAATCTTGCGTATCTCACACGTCAACACCAGAGGCACGATCTTCCAGAAGTCAGTTTAATTTCTAGGCTACGATGATGAAATTCACGAGATGGGTGAATGATCGGTGAAGTCAGCCGTCAATGATGCGTTTGCTGGCATTGAAGCGGAAGCGGCTAAAATGGGTCTAGCGCTAAGTAAGGGCAAAACAGAGTACATGTTGTCATCAAGAAAGGATGCACAACGTCAACGCATCGGACAAAGCGTCACACTAGGCAGCAGAAACTTCGAGGTAGTCAAGGACTTCGTCTGCCTCAACACCGCAGTAAGCAGGGACAACAGCATCAGTACCGAAATCAAACGCAGAATCACTCTTGCCAATCGCTGTTTCTTTGGGCTCAAGAGGCAATTGAATAATAAAGCCCTCTCTCGAAGGACAACAAGTTGATCATCCCAGTGCTACTCTATGGCGCGGAAACCTTGACGTTACCAAAGGCGGATGAGGAAGCCCTTAGTCTTTTCGAGAGAAAAGTTTTGCGTGCGATTTTTGGTCCTGTTTGCGTTGATGGAATCTGGAGGAGAAAATTTAATGACGAACTCTATGGGCTGTACAGCGACATGCGCCTGGTCAAGCGTCAACGGATACACCGCTTAAGATGGCTAGGTCATGTAAAGCGTATAGACACCACTGCTCTGGCCCGAAAAGTCTTCGAATCTGAGCCATTTGTGGCGCACACAATTAAAGAAGGACCTCAACCAACTTGTGCGCAACTGGAGGCAACTGGCGAAAGATCATGTTGTCTGGAGAACCATGTTGGTTAAGGCCCAGGTCCACCCCGGACTGTAGAAGAAATAAAGTAATGTCACTGCACAGTGTTAACCACTTGGTGGGAGTCCGTCCCAGTTCCATCAAGCGCTACTAATGGCATCCGGGAGATCGTCTCTTAAAACTCTCATTCAAGTCCCAAACTTACTCCAGTTTCCCTGCGTCCCAGGAGCATACCATCTTCCAACCACTACTTGTCCTTTGTCCATCGTCAAGCCAGCAGCAGCAGCAACAACATCACCATCATCACCATCGTTGAGACACGATAAACCAAGCGTAGTGTAATAAAATCGTCAAATAAGCCACACACACTCCTGCGGTTGCCCCAGAAGAACTCATTTATGGACGTTTCGCGCCGCACTGCACAACCCTCGAAAAGCATGCGTCCGGGCCTCGGTTGTGTCTGTACCCACACCGTTTCCGAGTACGGAGTCAATGTCCTTATAATAAATTTGTCCTTCAAGACGCCAGCATCTAACAGAGCACACACCCATCCCGCACTCAACGTGTGCAGAAGAAGGCAGCAGCAAAAAAAAAACGAAACCACACTACCGCCGATCCGGGCTGATGTGCAGCAGAAAAAGGGAAACGCAAGCGCACACAGTCCCCGTCCAGACGGCATCGCCTCGCGGTCTATTGATTCAGCAGGGCACAGGCAACGCTTGTGGAGGCTCGGAAAGGTGCTCACGGACTCATTAAAAGAATTGTCATGCGGTAAGCCACAGCGCAGCGGAACTACGTGCGGCTTTGCGCGTTGAATTTGCACACCTTTCCCGAGCGCAATGGAATCCATCAAGTGCCCAGTTCGCGCTCCTGGTCCTATTTGCTCTGCACACCCACTGTCCCCCCCTCCACCGCCGGGCGGTATATCACCCAAAAGCCGCGAACAATCGGCGAGTGGAGTGAGTTATTGCCACCTCGGACGGGATGCTCTTCGCCTTTATTAATCATCTCACCAGACAGCGAAGGGAGGGGCAGAGAGCGCACAACTCTGGCCCGCACTTGTCCCAATATTTCATTGCATTCAGCGTTCGCGAGTGCAGCGAGTGTAACGAGTGTTGTTACAGCACAGCATCGCGCGGAGACGATCGCATTTGCATGCCAAGTCACCGTCTTCTGCCGTCCACGGCGGCACGGCTGGCGGCGCGAACAATGGCCGCCCGAACGAGTGCGAGTGGATCTGCGAGCGTCATCGCACATAAGTGCGGCTAATTGTCATTGTCATTCAAATGAACAAGCAGCCGTTGGGAGTGCATTCTGAGGCGGGTGTCATGTGGACCGTGGTGTCGATCACTTCAAGAGGGGATCCACTTCAAGTGGATTTTTGTTCCAGGAATCGCTAAATGAATGCGATTATCCGCGATTACTCGGGACATCAACTCACTTCGTCGTGGTTTGGAATGGATGCTGGGACTTGATGTGGGGTGTCCGACAATTGCACGCTCAATTTGAATTGTTGCTGTAGAGGCTGAGTTCGCGTCTCTTTCGAATTGAACGGACTTACAATGTTGTATGGACAATAAAAGGATTTTTCTGGCATTTATGTGAAACAGAATAGTGTTGTGTGTGAGGTAAATCCTTTTAACTGGCCTTTGACTAAAGACCTCCTGTAAGCAGCAGGAGTTTGGTGTCGTTGAAATGTTTTTGAAATTGTAGGGCGTTTGAAGAAGTTTAATATTGAACAAAGGACTCTCTCTCTCTCTCTCTCTCTCTCTCTCTCTCTCTCTCTCTCTCTCTCTCTCTCTCTCTCTCTCTCTCTCTCTCTCTCTCTCTCTCTCTCTCTGCCTGACTTTTTGAAGGAAGATTAATTGAAAAAGGAAGGTTTAGGTGTTTTGAGAAAACCTAAGCTTCGATCCCATCATTCATCTTTGACGCGTCCGTAAATGGGTATAGAGTTCCAATCCCTTCCCTTTGAGTTTAGCTTTTTATTTGCATGAAATCATAGTAACTTCGAATGGGCAATAGCCTAATGAATCTGTGCTTGTCTAGTGGTGAAATAGAAGGACGATGTATCCGTTACCATGGTCTTGTCGAGGTTCCACATTACATTACACGTATGTTCAGACCAAGTTGTGAATCCACCCGTATTGCTCAGGATATATCCTTGCACCATCCGATGTTCTGTGTTGGAATGGGAAACTGCAGAGAATTTGCAAGGAAGCTAAACATTGTTTTTTTTTTTTGAGGTCACTCAAGGCGGATCTAAAGGAGGACTGGAACTTGTACCAATAAGGAGTAGAAGAGACTAATTCGGGCTTCGAAAAATTCCTCCTATAGAAATTTTTGTGGAAATATCGAAACACTCGGTGAAACCAGCAGACTAGTGAAACTTCTTCAAAAAGACAAAGCAGTCTGACTGGACACACTCAGAAACTTAGCAGAAAATATAATAAGTCAAAAATTGAGACCTTCTGGCTCATGCTTGAGACTCCCTTGTCAGGGAAACAAATTACAGCTGGCAGTAAAACACAGGCACAGGTAAAACTAGGGCCAACCTGTTAGAACTGCGAAAGATCTGATAAACATTACTCCTCGAGGCTGTATCATTTCCCGTGGTAAAAGATGAAGCCATCAAGCACGCCCTACAAGAGTAACCCAGCGGAAAAAAATACGTAAAATGAAATATTTTTTTTTGGCCAAGTGATTCTTTCAATTCCATACATTTGAGAACAAAAGCAAACAAATTCTTTTGACATCTTATGAGCCGTTTCGGTATACGGTTAGCCCACAGCTAGGACTTCGAAATTTTGAAAATTCAACTTATTTCCAAATATTTCCGATCGGACATATTTTTACCAAATAGCAACTTTGAAACGAGGGGCTTTCAATACATTCTCGATATCGAGGTTAAGTTGGGGTTAAATATATAAATTGACTTCTTTATCAAGTAATACTGTTATTTTAGTGCATTCATGTAAAATTTCATACAAAAGTGGGTATTATTATTATTTCACGTTTCATCTCTAGTTTCTACGTTTTCTCGATAGTGACGCGGATGCCGCAGCTGATATGATTACAAATACAATTTTGTCAGGTATGAAATCCTTCATTCCTCACAGAGAGAAGAGTATCAAACCGAAGACAAACGCGTGATACGACTCGAGCTGCAAAAGGGCTTTTAGGTTGACAGAAATAGGCTTCCGGACTTTCAAAGCCAACCCTTCTGAGGAAAACTGGAAGAAATTCATAAATAAGACGTGTCAAATTCTCCTATGATCAAAAGTTGAGGCAAAAAGTGCTGCAATGTCCCAAGGTCAGCAAAAACTTTTGGTCATTTGTAAAAAACGTAAAGAATTCCGCCTCGTCTTCAATTCCAATGACATTCCAGCTGTCAGCTGTTCGCTTTGGACAAAGCAAATCTGTTAGCTGCACATTTTGCAGCCAGCTCAACGCTTCCAGATTGCGCTCTGTCCGCGACTGTACTCGAGAGCGTAAATTTTTTCATGGGACAAGTCCATTTTCGCACTCGCACAGTTGCAAGAGTACTTAAAGATCTAAACCTGCACAAATCCGCTGGCCCGGATTGTATACCCCGTTCTTCTGAAAAAGTGTTCCCCTACGCTGGCAAAACCACTGCGTAAGCTTTTCCATTTGTCCTACCTCTTAGAGGCTCTTTCCGAATAAGTGGAAAACAGCATTTGTCCAGCACTTACGTCCCTACTTTCCAAGGTCATGGAATCGTTGATAAATCGTCAGGTTATGAAATATCTTGAAACTCGGAAGCTTCTTAATAACCGGCAATACGGCTTCCGCAGCAACAAGTCCACTGGTGATTTAACAGCTTATCTCACCGAAAAATAGAACCAATCTTTGCACAATGTAGGAGAAAGCAAGATCGGTGATATTTCAAAAGCACTTGACACAGTTTGGCATCAGGCTCTCTTGTCGAAAATGCGTGCTTTTGGGATCGATGAGTATCTTCTTCAATGGATTAGAAATTACTTTTCGAGGCGTTAAATACAAGTTGTATTGGATGGGTTCAAGTCTGATATTCACCATATTACTGCTGGTGTTCCCCAGGGCTCCATTTCGTCTCCGATACTCTTCCTCATTTTCATTAATGATCTCCTGTCTGTCACTTCTAAATCAATTCACTCCTTCGCTGATGACAGCACCTTCAGCTTTTCATATTCGTTCCTTTGCTCTCGTCCCTCCTCTTCGGCCATTAACTTGGAACAGCAACGTATGTTAAGCTCATTAAATTTCGATCTTGACAGCATAATTGATTGAGGTATAAAGAATAGAGTGGAATTTAATGCTTCCAAAACTCAGTGCTGTCTACTGTCACTCAAGCATTCTCAAAACAATCTGCTTATGAATGGTTCCTGCATTGTTGAAACTGAGATTTTCATCCTCGGTACGTGTATGAACTTAACACTAAGTTGGAACTATCACATATTCGAGATCGCCGAAAATGCAGTGAAATGTCTAGGTTTCTTAAATCGATGCAACAAATATGGTTTTTCACTCCCTTTTGACCTGCCAACAATACCATATATAAGGCATACATCCGTTCAAAGCTTGAGTACAACGCTCCTATCTGGTCCAGTACTCCTAAGACCTCTCTGCACCTATTAGATAGTATGCAACAGCGAGCGATAAAACTTATTGGTGATAATAATGCTGCGAAGTCAATCGACTCGATTGACCATCGACAAAATGTTGCGTCTCTATCACTATTTTATCGATATTTCAACAAAAAAAAAATGCTATAACGAGTTAGTCAGCTGCATTCCTCCCCTTCCAGAATGCACCCGCAATACCCGCCTCGCTAGGAATGCTCACCCGTTCACCCTTAAGCTCACCTTCGGACGTACAGTTAAGTTTAGAGACTCAGTCTTCAGCCACACCACACGAATATGGAATACTTTTCCCAGGCCAATTTCCCCCCTATTACAATTCACAGGCATTTAAAACCAATGTGCATCGGTAACTCCCTCTCTTCCTTTTTACCTTCGGCCTGTGCTGTGACTTTATTCCAGTCATTTAATGGTATAAACAATCCCTTCAATGAGCGCCAATTAATAAAAAAAAAGATTATAAAGCACTCATAGGGCTCCATCTTGGGACTGTCCGCATCCTTAGTCAGAGCTTCCATCGGCAGTTGCGTCTCTCGAGACAACCAGAGATGGCGTGACTTTCGACGATACAGGCTGATCGAGCGCATTCTCTCTAACGTCAGGAAGAAATCAGCGGCCTTCTTTTATTTCTGAATAGTAAAGACTGCAGACGACTTGTTGGCGTACAAACGGGACACTTCACATTCGGTTAGCACTTAAGCGTACTTGGGTTTAGTGATTGGACGCCTGTAGAGAAGGTGAAGACACTTAAGAGTACTTCCTCTGTCAAGGACCGCCTTTGCTGGGATCAGATGGCTACTGTTTGGCGCTGATGTGGTGGAAGCTGTAAGAAGAGGCTATTTATCACAGAAGCGCTTATTGGCAGTACTCCTCCTTCTTTAAGAAATGACATTATATTAAGTGTACGTTACTGTTAGGTAGTACAATAAACGAGTTTTCCAGTCAGAGAGCCCTAGTGAAGTTGTCTTAATCTATCCTCTAGGTTTCGATACAATAAAGAAACGTCAACTAACCTACCACAATTCAATTCAATTATATTTATTATTATTAGTGTAAAGGTACATTAAGACATGAGTCTTTTATAGAACTAAGTTGTGAAAAATTCAGAAGGTTATACAATTTTTCATATTACTTAAAACTAATAGTACAGAAAACAAAATAAAAGGGATTAGGAAAGGGACTTAAGGAAGGGAAGAGAAGTGTAGGAAAATTGCATGTTTAAAGCGCTTAGCATTCGAAATTGTTCTTATGTGATTTGGTAGAGAGTTCCATAGTTGAATAGGATGAATGTAAAAAAGACGCGATGAATTTAAATAAAGATGATGAGATGGTATAAGAGTATGTGTTCTGATAGATCGACCAAAATTAAGTTTGTTATAAAGATACGATGGAGACTTGTTGGCAAGTATTTTATGCAGAGATATAAAATTTCTCATTTCCATGAAATGATCTAGGGAAATTCCCAGTTAGCTTTTACTGTACTGAGATACATGATCGGATCTTCGTAATCCATATACATATCTGACCGCATCATTAAATGCCACCTGTATTTTTCGTTGAGACATTGAGTCAACTTTACTGTATACTACTTCAGCATAAGTTATTAAAGGAAGAATGAGAGTTTGGACAAGTTTTTTTCGCGTATCAAGTGGAGTGTAGTTAGAGGTCAACCATAACTTGCGTAGACAACCATACACTCTTCTAATTACGACATTTGTGTGATCGTATCCAGACAACTTTGAATTGATAATAAAACCTAAACTGGTAACAGTTTTAACTACTTTGAGTGTATCACCACCCAGTACTTTACTCGCCAAATTATCGAAGGACACAGTCGAATTGGGAACAGGAATTACCTGTGACTTCTTCGGATTCAATTGCGATCCATTTTTTTTTAGATCAGCTGTGGATATTGAATAGCTCTTTATTAATTAAAACTATCAATTCACCTACGTTGTGAGGACATTTTGCTAAACAAAATTGCATATCATCAGCATACAAATGGACAGTGGAATAATTACACACAGACGGAAGATCGTTGATAAACATGGAGAAAAGAATAGTCCCAAGAATTGAATCCTGGGGTACACCTACTTTAACTGGTAAGAGAGAAGACAAATTAAGGGGATCGGTAACAACTCTTTGGAACCTATCGGATAGGAAGCTTGAAATAAGACTTAGCTGTATCACTAAATGCAAAGAAATTTATCAATTTCCAGGAAAGTAACTTGTGATTAACTTTATCAAAAGACTTAGAGAAATCAAGTTCAATCAAGTTTTTTGTCATAGTTTTGCCTAATATCTTCTACGATGTTAACCATGGCAGTAGATGTACTGTGATTAGCTCTAAAACCAGATTATGCTCCATACAGAAGGCTATTACGAGATAGATGTTCAATCAGCTGCTTTGCTATGAGTTTCTCTAAGACTTTAGATAAGCAAGGTAGAATGCTGATCGGCCTAAAGTCTGAAGGAGAGGATGGATTTAGTCGTTTAGCAACAGGTATAACTCGGGCTATTTTCCATGATCTAGGAAAAGTTGATGATAGAATACAGTGATTAATAATGTGGGCTATGTGAGATACTATGATAGGGAGGATTAATTTTACAAATTTCAAAGGAACTCCATCTTCCCCAACAGCATTTGATCGTATCTCCCTGAATGCATTAATCACCTCAATTTTACTGACGGTTTCCACTTGAAAGGGTCTTAAGTCCGTGTGACTTAAGACATCAGCAAAGTCGCAACAAATCTCCTCAGACTGGCTTTCAAGAAAGAAGTTGTTGAGAGTATCCGGGTCAATCATACATTTTCCATTATGCTTGCTATCAGAGACTCCTATGCGTCGTAGGTTGCTCCATAGCTTCTTAGGGGGAAGTGAAGAACTCAGCTGAGAAGCATAGAATAACCTTTTAACATTACGTACAATAATAGCTGATTGGTTTCGCACTATTTTATAAGCATTCCAGTTGAAATCCAATGGACTTTTTCCATTTAGTATAGAACCGGTTGCGCAGTTTAATACTATTCATTACTTCAGTAGTATACCAGGGACAACATTTGTTACGAATCTTGACAGTCTTCAGCGGTATATGTTGGTCCAACAGATAGACTAGTATATTCTGAACAGCATTAAGTTTGTCATTTATATTAGAGCTCAATCGACAACACAGCTATGGGGCGTTCAGAGCAGCCAATCCAAGCACATCTCTGTTTAAAGACTTATAGTCTCTGTATGAAAAGGTTTGAGGATTGATTGTATGATCAAACTGTAAATTGTAAGTAAAGAAGATGAGGTCCTGATCCGAAATGTAGTCTAAAAAAATCTGGTCAAAAAGAAGAACAGATGATGGGTCAGAAACTATAGCTAAATCAAGAAGACTAGGTCTGCCACCTTTAGCAAAACGCGTTGTGTACATTGTATTATAAATTGTGAATTGTCTTTCATATGAAAAGCTCGAGCACAACAGGCAAAGCTGATTGATTGAGCTGACGATTTGACGCTGATGGGTACGGGCTGCATAATAGAAGGAGACATCTTGCAGACTAACAGGACTCTTAAATAACCTTCCGGCCCTATAAGTCTTCCACATGGAATTTTTTACCACACACCAAGTGCACCGAGATTGGAGAAGAAAAACTTAAGCTTGCTCCCGGTTGTCGACTTTATGCACAGATTATCAATAGATGAAAGGCTGGATAACTCACATACGTCAATTATGCTGGAGGCCACGAACAAGCTGAAGAAAATCAAGACAGCAGACTCAAAGAACGCACTTAATGAACATCCCACGAATGAGGAATCCTTATTTGTCCTCCCCCTCCAAGTTCAACTTCATTCAACCAGAAGAATTGGGACAGAGAAAGGCATCAATAAAAACAACGACGGTCCGGTGTACAAAATCGAACGCGACGACAAACTTTCAACGGCGGCCTTCATCAAATTTCCCCAGTCATTACCCAGCCTGCAAGCTTTGGAAAGCGGACGAAGAGACACCAATTAGACAGAGTTAGTCGCAAGTCCACCACGCCGTCTTTTATTGTCTGCAATTTAGGACTACAGCGCGACACCCCGTTAGCTTCTGGCCGACTAATTGGCGATCTCTGAGGTGTCTCTTAATTAGACACCATTGGGTTTGTATGGATCGCTTTCATCAAGTCATTATCTCCTCATTACGAATGAATTCTTGAAGAAGAATACCACACTGCAGATGCATTCCACGTCCAGAGGATATCTCAATAACCGTGCTTCATCGCTGATCAGAGAGGTGATGTCTTCTGCGACATGACCGACTGGTGAGAGTTGGCAACACATGCAGTCAGAAGCGGATCCAAAACGAAGTGACATAGATTTCCTGAGTCTGGAAAGTACAAAAAAAAACTTCCTCACTTGCTCTTCGGAATGTTACGCTCTAGTCCCTGCCATGTCAACAACACCTCAAATCAAACTCGAGCAGTTTATCAAACTCTATGCGATCCTTAGCCCACTTCCCAACTGCAGACGGCTGCACGAAATATATCCAATTCACTGAAGCGCCAAAAGCGAGCGGCACTTGCAACGCCGTCGCGCCGTTAATGACGCTCATTGCACGCCTTTCTTGGTCATGTTCATGGAAACCGCAAGACAATGAGCAAACGCAACGCAATTAGCGATCAATCTAGCATGGCCGTGTGCAGTGCTGCAACAATGGAAACTGAAGAAAGTGAAACGTAAGCAAGACTTTTGCTTTTAATTGCAACCAAGGTTTGAGCCACTACAACAAGACAGGGACAAGTGATTGTTTACCACCATTGCTGCGGCAGGGCGGCGACAGATGCATGGACAAAGACTTGTTTGCGGCGGCGCTCGCTGGTGTTGATGAAAGTCACTGTTGAGCGTTGAGTGGCTTAAGCGACCAGGGAAGTAATTACGCAGAGGACCGTGAGCGATCTTGATGACGGATGACTTCATACAAACCTCCATATTGTCTGTTCGTTTTGAATACCTGCAGCGAGGCCGGAAGAGAGTGCGCAACTTAAGAGGTTACACGAGCTGGGGCTGAGAAGTGATTAATGTTTGCAACGTAAGACGCGTGAAAACTGTGTGAACATCACAATTTCAATGACAACAGTTCGCCACCACTAAACTTGAGTCACGTTAATCCTTTTGATCACTCTTCTCGTGGCGCTTCAGTTCGGGGTGGACCTGGACATTAACAAAAAATATCTCCAGCCACCGCGTTCTCTAGAGAGATGCTTCCAGTTGGGCACCACAAGTTGGTTGAGGTCCTTCTCCACTTATGTACGCCATTTCAGCCCAGGCCGCTCTCTGTTGCTTTGTCCCGATGGCACTGGGTCCCTGCGATGGGCGAAGTCCCCCTGACCTCTAAAACTCATGCGATCTCTGAAGTCCCTCCGATGGCCGAAGTCCCTGCGATGGCCGAAGTCCCTGCGATGGCCGAAGTCCCTGCGATGGCCGAAGTGCCTGCCATTTTAGAAACTCCTACGATCACTGAAGTCCTTCTGACCTCAAAAATTTATGCGATCTTTGAAGTCCCTGCGATGGCCGAAGTCCCTGCGATGGCCGATGTCCTTGCAATGGCCGAAATCCCTGCAATGGCCGAAGTCCCTGCGATGGCCGAAGTCCCTGCGGTGGCCGAAGTCCCTGCCATTATAGAAACTCCTACGATCACTAAAGTCCTTCTGACCTCAAAAATTGATGCGATCTTTGAAGTCCCTGCGATGGCCGAAGTGCCTGCGATGGCCGAAGTCCCTGCGATGGCCGAAGTCCCTGCGGTGACCGAAGTCCCTGCCATTATAGAAACTCCTACGATCACTAAAGTCCTTCTGACCTCAAAAATTGATGCGATCTTTGAAGTCCCTGCGATGGCCGAAGTGCCTGCGATGGCCGAAGTCCCTCCGATGGCCGAAGTCCCTGCGATGGCCGAAGTGCCTGCGATGGCCGAAGTCCCTGCGATGGCCGAAGTCCCTGCGATGGCCGAAGTGCCTGCCATTTTAGAAACTCCTACGATCACTGAAGTCCTTCTGACCTCAAAAATTGATGCGATCTTTGAAGTCCCTGCGATGGCCGAAGTCCCCCTGACCTCTAAAACTCATGCGATCTCTGAAATCCCTGCGATAGCCGAAGTCCATGTTATGGCCGAAGTGCCTGCGATGACAGAAGCCCCTGTGATCACTGAAGTCCCTCTGCCCTCTAAAATTCAGGCGATCCTTGAAATACCATACCACGGCCGAAGTCCCTGCGGTTCCCAAATCCCTTCAAACAGTTTAATTCCTTTGGTCACCGAAATCCCAGCAGTCACTTAGGTCTCCTCCAAAATCGGGATCCCCTTGATCTCACTGAATACTCAAGTCTCAGCGACTCAAGTTGCTGTGATCGTTGAAGTCTTTGTGATCACTGATCACAGGACACCGCGATCCCAGAAGTCTCCGCTATCAGAGGACTCCCTTTGGTCACTGGAGTCTTTGCGATCAATCACTGAAGTCCCTAGCTATACCCACCGCCACTGGAATCACTGGTCACACGATCACTAGGGAGTCCATGATGCTCATAGGCGCATTGTCATCAACCACGGTCACAACGAGTTTCCCGTCGCTGTCCACCTAACTTACTTGCTTGTCACTCAAGTCACTCGGAAGTCAAATGATCGATCTTGACAGCTCGCGGTCGCTGTCACCGCCTTTCCCATTGTTCGCCCCATTTACCCGAGCACAAGGAAATTGATGATCTGCCGGAGAACGCTCGTCTCCACTTTTGTTCTAATGACCCGTTGTCGTCGTCACCGCTGCAGAAATTCTTCCCACACTCTCATGCGATGTGCGTCCAGCCCCACCGAGCCTAATCTAAATTCAAATTTGGGTCACACACTCCGCGCAGCCACCCGATGGCGTTCAGAGCGTGTTCCGGCGAACGAGCATTCCAACGAGACGTGCGAACGCGAGTGCGCTGTGTATCCAAGCAATTTATTGGCAACGTCCAACGCCGCCCGCGGCGGTAATGGAATTCATGCATGAGAATGGACACGGCTCGACTATGGAGCATCGCAAGACGCACAAAAGAACACGCAGCTCCAACCTCCAACGGCAGCCCCCTCCCACCGGAAAGTGGGCGCCCATCCAATGCCGTTACAATCACTAGACGTAAAATAGGCTAGGGTCCGGTGAACTTACCCACACTTTGTCCAGCGTTTGACAGGCGCTTCAAATGGGACCACGGCGGCTACAGCTGCGATGGGGCAACGCGCACTGGGCCTCGTTCTGGTTCTCGTCGTCGGCCTCGAGGGAGCTCGGCCAATGCGACGTGTCCCTTACCCATCGACACACCGACACACGAGCCGCGCGAGAGATAATAAATTCCGTCGCGCAGAGGAGATGAAGGCTGCACGCCGTGCCGACGTGGATGCAGGAATGATTCTGCACGGCCTAGCCTCCTGCGTCCCGGCCCATGCCTAATAGATTATCGCACACCTTTGGCTAATAGTGTCCGAGATCAAGGGACACTTTGATAAATGGCTCCAGTCCGGGGCTAATAGCCGCACTTGTAATTGATTTTGTATGCGCGCGTCCAGCTGTCTCCGCGGGGGTGAAGCGCTGCCCGTGGACCCTGGGTATTGAGCTGTTGCAGTGCCTGGACGCGGCACTTGAGGGACCTTCGCCAAGTGATATATTACATGGCAGTCCTCGACGGGTCGCAGGTAATGTGGGCGAAGCGGGTTATAAATCGAAGATGTCGTCTGCGTAGAGGTGCGTAGAGGGCTTAGACATCTCGTTCACTTCCGCGTTGGGGTGGAATCTGAATTGTGGACAACTGTTGCTGAACGGATATAAGCGACTTAAGAGGAGTCACTGGACACAAGGTCCAAAACATTTCACGAACATCTGGCAGGGGATCTAGTCATCGAATGAGTTCCTGTAGTTGGGAGAATCTCATGACTTGTCGCCAGTGATTTCAGAGCTCGTACAGACTCTAGCAACGCACAGACGTCAGAGATCGCAGGGATTTCGGTGCTCGTTCTGACTCAAGATGGCACACAGACGTCAGAGATCGCAGGGATTTCGGTGCTCGTTCTGACTCAAGATGGCACACAGACGTCAGAGATCGCAGGGATTTCGGTGCTCGTTCTGACTCAAGATGGCACACAGACGTCAGAGATCGCAGGGATTTCAGTGCTCGTTCTGACTCAAGATGGCACACAGACGTCAGAGATCGCAGACGCTTCAAGAAGCACTCCACAGAGACGGAATAAATTTATCACAGGGTTAGTGGTGAGCACTCAATGAGGTCTTCGCCTCCTTGAATACGAATTGCGTCAGATCCCCCTGGCCGCAGAACGATCCCCGATGCCAATCAAGGTCGAATAGGTTGCAGTCCTCATTCAACATCTGCCACGTCTTGAATTGTCTGCCCACCAGTCCAGTCCAGTCCAAGAACAATACCAAACAATGCGTCGCTCCGGGGCAATCGCAAGCTACTGCAGCCCCCACATCTGGCTGCCAAAACAAACTTCACCCACCACCGCCGCACACACCTCCGAAGGCCAACACCCCAGCAGAACACCATTAGTCCACTCGAAACCCATTCAGCTGTCGAGCGCGGATCACGGGCCTGATCCGAAGCTATGGCGTGATAAATCAAAACGTCACCTAACTCACTGAGATATCACCGGAGTTGGCGGTTTGTTGTGGCACACGGACACACAGCTCGTCATCTGCTTATGAATTCAATTGCAACACACTGCGCACTGCACTGCAATGGACCCGCCAACCGGTTGCTCCGCCGCCGCGCGCCTGGCTTTGCTATGTGCGGTGTGCTTGAGATTTACTTGCGGTTTCTCCTTGGATTCGACTGGAAGATAAGTCCGCAAGTGGAGGGCGGTGGCTGTTGCTGTGACACGTGCAAACAGCTGCAAATTACAATTTATTGCTCTCCACTTCATGCGGACTGGAATGGAGTGGAGTCTGGATAACTGCCTAACTGGCGAAGTCTGGAATGAGGTTTACATTGCTGCTGGGGTATCACCAGGGACTGTGACATTGTGGATTCGAATCGGTGAGGTAACTTTGTGGCCCCTGGACCACGCAAAACAGTCCAACTTATGAGACTTTTCATTATTATTATTTTGCTGCATTAAATGGTCCTATCACAGAATTCGTGGAGAGGACGGCTGTGATCCTTGAATCCTTTGTCTCTGAAGCCAGTGGCCAAGCGTATGAATGCAACCAAGACAAGGAAGTCGACTCTTGTCTGGTCCTATCACACGTAAGTGCTTGTTCCGTCGTTGAAGCACATCAACCTTGCACAGTGTCTCTCAGGATATGGCACGGTTTCACGAGGAGAAAGAAACTTATCACCGACTTCAATATGTGCCACAAGTATAGTTAACACGGCATACAACTACATCTTGAATCCCCTTTGCGGGGGGAGAACTGAAACCGCTCCAGCCCCAAACGCTTTTTATACGTGCGTCCCTACAGAGAATAACTCATCAGTTGCATCTGTGAAATGCCTTCTCGTGTGGAGTTTGTTTTCGCTTTCCCATTTCTCGGTGAACTTTCCTGCACCCTCATGGAAGTCGAGTTAATAAAATTTGCTGGATTCTTGGCATTGAGTGAAGGATTAGAAGTTACCAAGCATGTAGCAGAAATTGAGTTCAATCTAAAAGTTGCCGGAATAAGCCCGTATTAGTAGACTTTGGCTTTGCCTGGAGGAATTTAATGATTGGTGATAAATTAACTTTCCTATGAGTGCATGGGACGGGTGCTGGGACACTGTCAATGGGTGGCTGTAATTGGGCAGTTTAATCAACTCTATCACTTTCAAATTGCTTGGGCGCACTTTAAAGTACTCCTAGAGTGTCAAAGCAACATCATTTAAAGGCGACAGCTTAGAATCGAGTGCGTGAATGTGATGTAAGCATGCGTTGAAGGGCTGTGCAAAGCGGAATTACGAAGATGACAGATGACATCCAATGCAAAACATCGTCTTTTGACATTTCTCAGTTTCAAATCGTATAACACCCAATTGCCTTGTTTTTGAATAAATTCAAATTTATTTAACCAAACGCATGTCGTTTTCTGAGTCACTCCCAACGACTCTCCAGAAAAGCCTCTGATTTCTATGTTTCAAAATGTTTGCACTGTCCAAGACGCTCTTTGTCTTCGACGCCGAATCATCACTTTGAAAACGTCGAAACCACTCTCTCTGAACGGAGCAGATTCATCAAAAACTTCTTGAAGCATTCAATGGGCCTCAGCTGCGGTTTTCTTTCAGTTTAAAAGTAAAACCAAAACCCCCCGTGGATACAATTTACTTAAGACAAAACTGGCTATTTTCGAAAAGGCATAAATTAATGTTGTTGCCTTAAGCAAGGGCTGATGCCCACTAGTTATTGATGACAGATGTCATACCTTTTCAACTTTTTTTATAATTGGCGCGCGCAAAATAAGTTGTTTATTCCCTTAAGTGACCAGAATTAATCACAGCACAGGCCGAAGATAAAGAGGGACGAGGAGATGAAGAGGAGAAGAGGGAAAGGAGAATAGGGAAAGGAGAATAGGAAAAGGAGGTATCGATGCACATTGGTTTTAAATGCCTGTGGATTGTTATAGGGGGGGGAAGTTCGGCAGGAAAGAGCATTCCATATTTGAATTTCTAAACTAACCTGTACGTTCAATTGTGGGCTTAAAGGTGAACGGAGAACATTCCTAACTAGGCGGATATTGCGGTTAAATTCTTGAAGGAATTCTTCTTCTTCATCTTCTGCTTCTTCTTCTTCTTCTTCATCTTCTTCTTCTTCTTCTTCTTCTTCTTCTTCTTCTTCTTCTTCTTCTTCGTCTTCTTCTTCTTCATCTTCTTCATCTTCTGCTTCTTCTTCTTCTTTTTCTTCTTCTTCTTCTTCTTCTTCTTCTTCTTGTTCTTGTTCTTCTTCTTATTCTTCTTCTTCTTCTTCTTCTTCTTCTTCTTCTTCTTCTTCTTCTTCTACTTCTTCTTCTTCTTCTTCTTCTTCTTCTTCTTCTTCTTCTTCTCTTCTTCTTCTTCTTCTTTTCTTCTTCTTCTTCTTCTTCTTTTTCTTGGGCCACTACTGTCTGCGGTGGACCTGGGCCTCAACCAACATGCCTCTCTAGCCAGTACGATATTTCGCTATCTGCCTCCAGTTGCGCACTTCAAGTTGGTTGAGGTCGTTCTTTACTTGTGTGCACCACCCCCGTCCTCTGTTGCGTTGTCCCAATGGCTCAGATTCCTAGACTTTTCGGGCCGAAGCAGTGGTGTCCATACCCTCTACATGGCCTAGCCATCTTAAGCGTTATATCCGTAGACGCTTAACCAGGCGCATGTCGCTGTACAGCCCGTAGAGTTCGTCGTTAAATCTTCTCCTCCAGATGCCATCAACGCAAACAGGACCAAAAATCACACTCAGAACTTTTTTCTCGAAAAGACTAAGGGCTTCCTCATCTGCTTTTACTAACGTTTCTTTACGCTCCAAAGAGTAGAACTGAGATGATCAAACTGTTATATACCAGGTATACGAAGTGAGCGCCAAGATACAAATGTCTCGATAAGGAACATTTGTTGTGAACGAGCCCTTACTTTTTTTGTTTGCTTGCTATGACATCTGTGAAAAATATTTAGTATACATCAAGTCATTGAACAGACAACATCATATTTCTTCATCGTGTTAAAAATGTCAAATTTTGTACCAGAAAGGGATGATTTGTGGAAAGCATTAATTTTTGAAGAAAAGTGCTGCAGAGTCGCATCGAATGCTTGTCGAGGCATATGGTGATCATGCTCTATCAGAAGCAACATGCAAAAGATGGTTTCAACGGTTCAGAAATAATAATTTTGATGTGAGAAATGAAGAACGTGAAAGACAACCAAAAAAGTTTGAAGACGCCGAATTGCAAACGATATTGAATGGAGATGACACTTTGAGTCAAAAGCAAATGTCAGCAATCTTAAATGTTACACAACAAACAATTTCTGACCGTTTAAAAGCTATGGGAAAGATCCAAAAGTGTGGAAAATGGGTATCACATGAATTGAATGAAAGACAGATGGAAAACCGAAAAAAAACCTGCGAAACCTGCGGTTTTGCATCGGATTGTTACTGGCGATGAAAATAGATTTATTTTAAGAATCCTAAACGGAAAAAATCATGGGTAACTCTGGGACAATCATCAACATCGACTGCAAAACCAGATCGATATAGCAAGAAGACAATGCCGTGTGTTTGGTGGAACCAGAAAGGTGTGCTGTACCAAGCGCTCTTAAAATCCGGTAAAACCGTTAATACTGATCGCTGCCTACAACAAATGATCAATTTGAACGATGCATTGATCGAGAAACGATCTGAATGGGCCAAAAGACACAGCAAGGCAGTTTTGCTCCATGACAATGCACCTGCACACAAAGCAAAACCGGTTCAGGAACACTCAACACAAAGCTTCGCCAACTTCGCCGTGAGAGCATGGTAGCGCGCTCTACATGTGTAGTTGATGAGCAAGCTAAACCGTGGTCCCCTGTGGATTGTCGCGCCATACAATTATAAAATTATTAGTTCTTTGAGAGAGGGCTTTATTACTCAAAGAAACAGCGATTGACAAGAGTGTTTCTGCGTTTAATTTTGGCACTGATGTTGTTGTCCCTGTTTACCGCTGAGCCAAGGTAAACGAAGTTCTTGACTACCTCGATGTATCTGCTACCTAGTATCACGCTGTGTCCGAGACGTCGATGTCGAGTGTCCTTTCTTGATGACAGCGTGTACTTTGTTTTGCCCTCATTAATCACCAGACGCATTCTAGCCGCTTCCGCTTTAATGTCAACCAACGCCTCATTGACGGCTCGCTTTGTTGGACCAATCACGTCAATGTCATCAGCGAAAGCTTGCAATTAAACTGACTTCTGGAAGATCGTGCCTCTGGTTTTGATTTGTGGGTTACGCACAATCTTCTCAAGGATGATGGTAAAGATGGTTACATGACAGTGCGTGGCCTTGTGTAAAAACTTTTTTGACATTAAAGGTTTCGGTGAGTTCGTCACTGCCCTTGATGGAGCAGCGAGAGTTTGGAAATACCACATCTAGACATGTCACTGCATACCTGCTCCCTGTGCACACTGTCATATGCTGCCCTAAAATCGACGAATAGTTGGTAAGTGTTATGACATGACATAAAAATTTTACCCAAAGGTAAAACATCTATCCGGCTGATACAAGGCTCGGCCCAAAGCCTGCCGGGACCGAAATAGATAACTTGTGGATGGAGCATTTCTATAGACTCCTTAACGGCGATGACGGCCCAGATCCCGCTGTTAGGCAGAATGTTCTACTCAATTTGGACGATGATAGACAAGAATTCCGTCCCCCCGACTTAGACTAGGTGAAGATAGTTACGAGTATATCCAAGCTGAAGTCGAACAAAGCTGCTGAAGCGGACGGACTGTTCGCAGAACTATTTAAAGCTGCTGGAGAAGACCTGATTGGGGAAATACACTAGCTCATCTGTAAGCTTTGGTCGGAAGAAAGCATGCCTGATGAGTGGAATCTCAGCATCGTTTGCCAAGTCCACAAGAAACGAAACTCCTTTAACTGCACCGATCGAAGGATCAGTCTTCTTAACATCGCCTGTAAGATTCCCCCCGCCGTATTGTGTGAGCGTTTGAAACCTGTTGTCCACAACCTGATAGCTCCCAATTAGTGTGGTTGAAGACCAGTAAAGTCTTCCTCATTTTCAAACTTATCGGGCTGGACAAGACGCTTCTGAAACATCGGAATCACTCCGATCAAAACAGATTCACCATAAGCTTCTCCTTAAGCACTTTAGCTGCACTTTTCTACTATTAAAACGTGATTTTTTAAAAGCTTAAGAAAGTTTAAAAAAAGAAGCACATGAAATTCAGAAAACTGCATGAAATCTTTTTTTGATAGTACTGGCCATATAGTTAAATGTTTGAAGATTATTTCATGCAAATATTGACCTTGACTGCGCCTCAAATGGTCCATCCGATTAGTCCAATTTTGGCATACTCTTTCCAACATTTCGGCCGGTATCTCGCGAATAAATGCTTCAATGTTGTCTTCCAATGCGATAATTGAAGCGGACTTGTCTGTATAGACATGAGCTTTAGCATAGACCCACAAAAAATAGTCGAAAGGTGTTAAATCGCACGATCTAAGTGGCCAATTGACCGGTCCCGAACGTGAAATACAATTTATACCGAACTCGCCTCTCAATAAGTCCATTGTTTGCTCGTGCTGTGTGGCATGTGGGATGGCTGGGTGATGTGGGAACAGGGTAGGCACTGATTGGTATCAACCTGGCGATGCCCAGCTGATGTAACTGTCTTCCACACACCAATTGTGCTTATTCTACCTCCACGTTGGTAGCCATCGGGTACTGGTTGTTGTTCATCCGAACTCAACCTGCTAAACCTATAAGTGCGACCTCCGCCCAAGAGGTATAAAAAAAGGCCTGGTCCTCCAGGTTGGGGGTGTGCGTCGGGGTAACTGCCCGGCCACATTAAAAAAAATCAGTTACGAACCAACCGAATGCCTCGGATATGGATGGATTCCCTGTTGACGACCCACGCAAACGAAAAAAGAATAATGCTCTACGGATATGCACGTGGAATGTGAGGTCCCTAAATAGACCACGTGCAGCCGATGAACTTGCGGAGGCCCTGGACTTCTATAAAGCAGACATTACCGCGATTCAGGAAATGCGGTGGGATGGGTCTGGCAAGAGAAGAGTGAGAAACTGCGACATATGCCACGGCGACTGCTACAGGCAGAGAGGGAAACGCTTATTTGGATGCGGTTTTTTTGTTCGAGGCAGACTTAGGCAAAAAGTCTTAAGCTTCCAATACATAAGCGAACGCCTCATAACAATCCGCGTCAAGGCTTAATTGGGGAATATAAGCCTCATATGCGCCCACGCCCTCAAAGAGGAAAAAGATGACAGCAGTAAAGAGGACTTCTATCACCTCCTAGAAAGGACATATGATCGATGCCCCAGCTACGACACCAAGATAGTTCTAAGAGATTTCAACGCTCAGCTGGGAAGAGAAGAATTCTTTGCTAAAGTGATCGGAAGACACAGCCTGCACGCCAACACCTCCGGAAACGGACTCAGGCTAGTTGACTTCGCCTCGGGGCGAAATCTCTCTGTGGTCAGCACGCGGTTCCCACACCTCAACATTCATAAAGGTGCCTGGCGTGGTTATCCGGTGGTTATAAGTCTCGGACAGAAGCCTGCCGGGACCAAAATGGACAACTAGTGGTAGAGTCGCAGTCGGTGCTGAGAATCTGGAAGGATCATTTCTGCAGACTCCTAAACGGCGACGACGACGTAAATTCCGCTGTTAGGCAGAATGTCCCACTCAATTTGGACGATGATAGACAAGCATTCCGTCCCCCCGACTTAGACGAGGTGAGGATAGCAATATCCAAGCTGAAGACCGAACAAAGCTACTGGAGCGGAAGGACTGTCCGCAAAGCTGTTCAAAGCGGCTGGGGATGAGCTGGTTGGGTACATGCACCAGCTCATCTGTGAGATATGGTCGGAGGAAAGTATGCCCGACGAGTGGAATCTCAGCATCGTTTGTCCGGTCCACAAGAAAGGAGACCCCTTAGACTGTGCCAACTACCGAGGGATCAGTCTCCTTAACAATGCATATAAGATTTTCTCTGCCGTACTGTGTGAGCGCCTGAAACCGTTCGTCAACAACCTGATAGGTCCTTATCACTGTTGTTTCAGGCCAGGGAAGTCCACAATCGACCAGATCTTAACACTGCGGCAGATCCTGGAGAAGTCCCAAGAAGTACAAATCGACACCCACCATCTATTTGTCGATTTCAAAGCCGCGTATGACAGCGTGCATAGAGACGAGCTATACAGTGCCATGTCTAGTTTTGGCATTCCAACCAAACTCGTCAGATTGTGTAGGATGACGATGGAGAACTCTCGCTGCTCCGTCAAGGTCGGTAGCGAACTCACCGAGATCTTCGAAGTCAAAAAAGGATTTAGACAAGGCGACGCGCTGTCATGCGACTTCTTTAACATCATCCTTGAGGGGATCGTGCGGAACTCACACGTCAACACCAGAGGCACGATCTTCCACAAGTCCGTTCAATTGCTAGCTTATGCGGATGACATTGACGTGATCGGCCGAACTCAGCGAGCCATCAATGACGCGTTTGCTAGCATTGAAGCGGAAGCGGCTAAAGTGGGACTGGTGGTAAATGAGGGCAAAACGAAGTATATACTGTCTTCGAAGAAGGACGCAGAACATCGACGTCTCGGACGGAGAGTCACACTAAACAGCAGAAACTTTGAGGTAGTCAAGGACTTCGTCTATCTCGGCTCCGCGGTGAATAGGGACAACAACATCAGTACCGAAATCAAGCGCAGAATCACTCTTGCCAATCGCTGTTTCTTTGGGCTCAAGAGGCAATTGAGTAATAAAGCCCTCTCCCGAACGACCAAAGTGACTTTGTACAACACCTTGATCATCCCAGTCCTGCTTTACGGCGCAGAAACCTGGACGCTACTAAAAGCGGATGAGGAAGCCATTGGTCTCTTCGAGAGAAAAGTCCCGCGTGCGATTTTTGGTCCTGTTTGCTTTGATGGCATCTGGAGGAGAAGATTCAACCACGAACTGTATGGGCTGTACGGCGGCATGAGCCTAGTCAAGCGTCTACGGATACAACGCTTAAGGTGGCTAGGCCATGTAGAGCGCATGGACAGCACTGCTTCGGCCCGAAGAGTTTTCGAATCCGAACCACAGGGACAACGCAACAGAGGACGTCCTAAACTGAGATGGCGCACACAAGTGGAAAAGGACCTCAACCAACTTGGAGTGGGCAATTGGAGACAGCTGGCAAGAGATCGTACTAGCTGAAGAGGCATGTTGGTTGAGGCCCAGGTCCAACCCGGACTGTAGCGCCATCCGAAGAAGTGTGGCATGTGGCACCGTTTTGTTGAAACCACATGTCATGCAAGTCAAGCTCTTGCAAAAAGCAAAAAAAGTTTGATATCATCTCACGGTAGCGCTCACCATTCACAGTTTCGTTACGATTCTCATCATCTTTGAAGAAGTACGGTCCAATGATGCCACACGCCCATAAACCCCACCAAAGTGTGACTTTTTCTGAATGCATTGGTAGCTCTTGCAATGCTTCTGGCTGATATTCACTCCAAAATCGACAATTCTGCTTATCTACGTCCCCATTGAGCCAAATCCATTTTTTACCATAAACTGAAAGAAGCGCGCGATGAACTTTCATAACAGAGCACGCATTTTGATTCAATAATTTGCAAGCGTTCTTCGTTTGTAAGAAGATTCATGGTAAAATTATAGACCAAACTGAAGATGTCTAACAGTAAAACAAAACACGAAACGTGCATCAGCGCAACTGCTTCCACGATCAGCCACAACTTTCAGGTAACGCCATCTAAAAATTTTTGATGATATTTTGTGGTTTCAATAAGAGGAGTAAATTGGACAATCCCATACATGAAACATGTAAGCACATTCTTCTACGCTTTGGGAGGTTTTCATTGATCAAACGATATAATGATAGAGAGATATTTTAATTGACAGGCTGCTGTAAGTCCCCTTGAATTAGGGGAATTGTTGACTCATCTTCGCTTACAATTCAATTAGCATCACCCATAGGGTTATTCCCAATCATTTTTAGTAAACCACGTCTTTACAGAGAACCCTTTCATCCGTTAATCAAACTCACATCATGACATACGACTTAAGTATTAGTTTATGAGAAATCGCAACCATTGTACACTGAAAAGAATCCTTAAGCGCAATCTCATGTAATTCGATATTTCTGCAACTTTACAAACGTGATGGGTCTTTCACTGCAAAACCATATCGAGCTGTCTACTTAAACCGCACCAGGGCAGGTAGCAGCTGCAAGTATTCCCCAACAAATCGAATCAAGATGAAGCTGTTTGCTGTTTTATGACTGTTATTCACATTCTTTGCTTCATGCTTCATGGTCTGCAACGTCGTATGCAGCGAGATGTAGAGTTTGAAATCAAGTCCTTTCTATGTGTTAAACTGTACCGCATCCTCAAGCAAAGTATGCCTGTCTTGTGTGTCTCAACGATGGAACAACCCAGTCCGCTGAACAAGTAAATACTTCTCGCCTGTAAGTGAAATTTTAAACACTGTCAATAAACCTATTTCCATTGTCATTTGTATGCCTTGGGCGGTAGCTGAAAAGACATGGGTTTAAGAATACCACCCACAATGCATTTCCGAACCATATCAAATCCTAGCGAGACTTCCGATCGTCAGCCCAGTGGGCACCTTAACTTTTTTCTGTCTGAAGTTACAATGGAGGTCTCAAAGAGTGTGAATAAGATGTGCTCAGAGCTTGATTGATTTAGAAAGCTGCATAAAGCCTAAAAACCAATTTTTTGTCTGAGTCACTTCACTAGGTTTGTGTGCAAGACCATCATCACCCAGTCGTGAGGAAGCTTTAGAAAATTGCATTCCCTGCACTGCTGATAACAAGCCGTCGTGACAGCTCTATTTCACTGAATATCAAACTCAGGGACGCTTTTGACAACCTTTTTCATGCACGCTTCATTTTCAATCAGTCGAGCAATCTTACTGCACAATGTACTCCGCGTCGACTCTCCTCGTAGCAGCCGCATTAATCAGCTCCAGCCTCGGCTTCTCCTTTTCGATTTCTCGCTTCGACGACCTAAAGGTGACCAACATCAACGGTAAGTTCAAAAAGCACACAATCGCAATTATCCCGAACTGCCATGATTGTATCTGCTTTCATGAAAAGGATACATTCAGTGTGACAAAATCGAGTGCCCAGGAAACACCTTTAAGTGCCATGTGAGCAAGACAAGCTCCGAGGATAACCCCTCGAAGATCAATCGCGAAATAGTCTGTTACGGTCCGAACGAGAACGTTCTGAAGAAGAAGACGTGGAGTGAAGTCAATTTGCGAAATCAAGTGGTGAACGTTCAGATCGACATGTACGCGGACGGACGCACGTCGCTTATCAATGAAGGAAACTCGATCGATACGAATTTTCTTGATGACATGGCATCGATGATGCAGCAGATTCGAACATTCTTCTCGGGATTTCAGGATTTCCTGTTTAATCCGCTCCAGGGATTTGTGTAAGTGGAGGTAAAAATAAAGACTTTCATGGAGTGACGGGAGGCGAATGGGGTGTTTTATTTGATGTCAGAATTATGTTCGGTGTCGATGACGTAGTTTGAAGATGTAATTGATGAAAAGAAATTGTTATCCGGGTGAAATTTGTTCCTTATCCGAATGGAAATTCACATAAATTGTTGTATATAAGTTTACAGACTATATTTCTGTTATCCGAAGGATACAAATTGGGCTTGGAAGACGAAAAATGATGATAAGCCTTCTTATTCCTTATCCAGGCTTTTTTTATGAACACACACCACAAAGTTAAATACTTGACATCCAAAAAATATTTTCTAACACTATGATTCATTCTTATCCGGAAAAAATCTGGTTACGAAGATATGCCAAGTCGTAGATCAAGGTCTTATTCCTTAAGGAACATGTTTGGTTTTTATCTAGAGACTGTTCACAAAAATGTTTGTCTTCATGATTGCCGCACAATGTATGAAAATTCTTTATCCGAATAATTATCGGCTTACATTATCCAGAAAACACCTTAAATTTTGTCAGTTGTTTAAGTCTTGCCCAGATTTAAATGGATTAAGCACATGCCAAAGCATAGTCGGTAATATTCAAACAAAAAAAAAATTACTTATTTCTTAAATTTATCCTAACTTTATCCGAGCCCTTAAGAATCCTTATCCGGAGGTATCCGAACCATGCCCCTTAATTTTTATCCCCTCGGCATTGTACGGAGAAAACAGGAACTTTGAAATCCTATTCAAGAAGTCTAAAATGTTATCCGAAATTATCCAGAAATGTCGTACATGTCATTTTGCTTTCACGAAACCACGAAGTTTTAGAACTTTCGGTATTGTAATCCCAATATATCTTTAAAAACCAAATAACCTTCAGCACAAATTATAAAACGAGGAAATCACCTTTCCCTTTCAAACGAGCAATTTAATCAAATGGATTTCCCCTGTGATATGACACATCACGGTCATGAACTCAGCAGGAATCGCTCAAGGGACCAGTTTCTGATGAAATTCACAGTCACGTAAGATCAGACAAGACAAGCAGCTCATCAGCCGGATCCCGCTGAAGACACACTTAACGCGCATTCACCACAAGCGAAGTGCGAGGTGTCATCCCGAGGATTCATTAAATCGCCTGACGTTCCACTTAACTTTTATGTTCTGAGTCCCGCTACAGACATGCATATTCCTACACCTCTCGGAATGGCCTTCACTGGCCAATGAATCAGGGACAGAGGCACTTACGCCATCCAATTTGACCGCGTCCCCCAGACAAGACACGAAGCATGCAGTTTCAGGCGTGATTCCGGGTCGAGCTCGACGAGCTCCCGACGGTGATCGCATTGCAAAAATCAAACTGATATACGGCAAATTGCTTCCGTTTGTCATCTGATGCAATTTATCTGGCAAAGGACGCCTCCTTCAGTGCATCCCAGTGTATCCCAGTGCATCCCAGTGCATCTCGGTGCGCGCCGAGATGCTGATGCCTCCCGATGTGTCTGATGGCCCTGACGCCTCGCATCCGCTGCGTCGCGCCACAAAGGTGCGGCAATTATTTTGCGAATCGCTATTTGCCACCAATCACTCCTCGCACACCAGTCTGACTGCCCGCAGAAAGCCCGCCCGCTCTGCGCGGGCACCAGTGCCCCAAACGCCTGCACGTCCCGGATCGTCTTTCGCGGAACGAGAGGGAGAGCATCGCTCATTGAAATCACTTAAACGACGAACATTCATTATCACCTCTAACACCTGATACTTGAGCGGGGCATCATCAGCCGGGGCTGTGTGTTTAGTTCCGAGGCATTAGCCGGGGTAATGTTACTGCGGATCCGGCTGATGGTGAATAATTGTAGTCGTTAGGCCGTTGGCTGTGTTGCGCTGTGGCGTGCTGGGGATGCCGGCGCTCGCATTGTCGGATCCGGACTGGCTCTGATCTGCGGCTAGTGATGGTGCGAAATGATTGATCATGGCTACGAGTGAATTTTTCACGTAATAATGGGCTTTTAATAGAGTCATGTCAACAAAAGCGATGTCATCCGTCCTGGCCGGTCTGCCGATGTGCGCCGACGACGGTGTCTGGGTTCGCTTGTGGATGCTGGTAGTGCGGCGGCGTATAAATTGCTTCAAATTGGTCTGGCAGATGCAATTATGGGTTTGAAGCTAGCGGCGCTGTGTGAGACACTTCTTGGGTTTCCTTTGCGTTTCGCCACATGCACATGTACGCCGCGATGACAAGACACTGACTGGCACAGGGTCGAGGCTGTTGAGGACGCAGCTGAATGCGAATGAATCAATGTCACCCCCCGAGGTCTTTTGTGTTCTTTGACCTCGTGAGGAGCCAGACACCATCTTAATCGAATTGAAACCAAAACCTGCCAAAGTAAACTCAATTTTTATTCATTCCTTGAATTCACGGGAAAATTCCCCTCAAACCCTCCCTGACTTGATTGTTGATCTGGTTCCGTAGATTCTCTCCAAATGATCCATCCAAGAACGGTCTCATCGCCTGATTGTAACCACTGTTGTCCCAATCGGCGCCGAAGCGACTCTGCAGATCAGCAACAAAAGATCCATCCCGTAGGGGCCGCAAGGCTTCGTTCAAGTTATTCAAGTTCTGCTGCACCTCAGTGGAAATCCTTCTCTGAACATCGTCCAGGTACTCACGCAGCTGGCGCTCCTCCTCTGGTGTCAACTCGCGTCCCACTCCACCGGAACCAGAAGTCACATGGATGTTGACGTTGCCATGATACCTATTTGGCTCCCTCACGACTTGATCCTTGAGGATAGTTCTATCTGCCGAGAGACACTTACGCACCCGGATAAGCTGCTGGAAGTCGTCGGGATCGTTGTGTTTGATCACTTCACAGGAATACGTCTTCGGGGGACAAATTAATCCGTCACAATAGAAATTGCCTGAAAGAGGGAAAATTTTGATAAAATTCGGAGATCATGATTGAATTGGGCGTGGGTTACCGTTTCTGTCGTTGGACTCAATGTGGATGTCTCCAATAATTGTCGAACTACCGGCGAAGGTTTCAGTGGCACTAAGGACTAGCGCCACTAGAGCGATTGTAAGTGATGCGAGGAACTGTTGAAAAAAGAGAATTAAGCTAAAACTTGACAAGATTGATCGAGAAATCGATAGAAAACGGCAATAGCTTAGAAGTAGGAAAAAATCGGAATTTTCGTCACACGGAAGACGACTTATAATTGAGTTCTCATAACCATAATGTCAAAGACAGTGCAGAAGGTGCGGCTGCCTACACTCGTCCTGAAACCATGGGTTCCTCATAGGTGGTGGCGTGAAACCTAGCACATCAGTGACGACCTCTTTGATGGCTTCTTGACAACGTTTCGACTTGTCTTCTATTGTTTGTGCAGGCAGCTCGAACTTTGAGATAGTTTCAGGGAGAATCGATCGGCAAAGGCTCTAGCAATCGGCTGCGGTTGTAGTTTTCCGACATCAAACCGTTTTGCCTTTCTCGACTCAGTTGCTCTCTCGATATCCGGGGTCTTACCTTGGCTAGAACAAGGTGATGATCCGAGTCGATGTTTGCACCTCGGAAGGTTCGGACATCGAGAATACTGGAGAAGTGTCTGGCGTCGACCGCATCAATCTGGTTGACGGTTGATTGATCAGGTGACGCCAGGTACCTTTATGAATATTGAGGTATGGGAACAGCGTGCTGGCCACAGAGAGATTTCACCCCGAGGCGAAGTCAACTAGTCTGAGTCCGTTTCCGGAGGTGTTGGCGTGCAGGCTGTGTCTTCCGATGACTTTAGCAAAGACTTCTTCTCTTCCCAGCTGAGCGTTGAAATCTCCTAGAACGATCTTGGTGTCGTAGCTGGGACATCGATCGTATGTCCTTTCTAGGAGGTGATAGAACTCCTCTTTACTTCTGTCATCTTTTTCCTCTGTCGGGGCGTATGCGCATATGAGGCTTATATTCCCGAATTTAGCCTTGACGCGGATTGTTATGAGGCGTTCGCTTATGTATTGGAAGCTTAAGACTTTTTGCCTAAGTCTGCCTCGAACAACAAACCCTCTCTCACTGTAGCAGTCGCCGTGGTATATGTCGCAGTTTCTCACTCTTCTCTTGCCCGGCCCATCCCACCGCATTTCCTGAATCGCGGTAATGTCTGCTTTATAGCAGTCCAGGGCCTCCGCAAGTTCATCGGCTGCACGTGGTCTGTTTAGGGACCTCACATTCCACGTGCATATCGGTAAAGCATTATTCTTCTTTCGTTTGCGTGGGTCGTCAACAGTGTATCCATCCATATCCGAGGCATTCGGTTGGTACGTAACTGGATTATTTTGTATGTGGCCGGGAAGTTACCCCGACGCACACCCCCAAACCTAGAGGACCAGGCCCTTTTTTATACCTCTTGGGCGGAGGTCGCACTTATAGGTTTAGCAGGTTGAGTTCGGGTGAACAACAACCAGTACCCGATGGCTACCAACGTGGAGGTAGAATAAGCACAATTGATGTGTGGAAGACAGTTACAACAGCTGGGCGTTACCAGTTTGATACCAATCAGTGCCAACCCTGTTCCCACATCACCCAGCCAGTTGGCCTAGGCCAACTAAATTGCAATAAAAAACTTTCGGGCCACCGATTTTGCAATACAGAGCAAACGAGTTTACATTAATAAAAGCAAAACGAAATCTACTTTTTCTTAGCGGTTGTTTAAAAATCAATTCTTGTTACTTCTGTATGGTTTAAGGATATTAGGAAATTAAATTTCACAAAGATTAGAATATAAGCCACATTGGAACTCAACTCAAAGGTAGATTGTTGCGGGCAAATTGAAGAAAAAACAACAGAATTACCAAATCTAGAGACAGCAACGCGTAAGTCACGTAGATCTCTAGCTCTCAACGCCACCTAGTTCTTCTAATTGATGCGCTTCTTCTTCTTGTGGCGCTACAGTTCGGGGTGGACCTGGGCCTCAAACAACATGCGTCTCCAGCCATCACAATCTTTCGCTAGCTGCCTCCAGTTGCGCACTTCAAATTGGTTGAGGTCCTTCTTTACTTGTGTGCACCACCTACGTCCTCTGTTGCGTTGTCCCAATGGCTCAGATTCGAAGACTTATCGGGTTGGAGCAGTGGTGTCCATACTCTCTACATGGCCTAGCCAGCTTAAGTGTTGTATCCGTAGACGCTTGCCCAGGCGCATGTCGCTGCACATCCCATAGAGTTCGCCCTTAAATCTTGTCCTCCAGATGCCATCAAACAGAACCAACAATCGCATGCAAAACTTTTTTCTCTAAAAGACTAAGGGCTTCTTCATCCGCATTTGGTAACGTCCAGGTTTCGGTGCCATAGAGTATATCTGGGATGATCAGACTGTTATATCAAGCGAGCTAAGTCCTTCGAGAGAGGGGTCTATTACTCGATTGCCTCTTGAGGTCAAAGAAACAGCGATTGGCAAGACTGATTCTGCGTTTAATTTCGGTACTGATGTTGTTATCCCTGTTTACCGTGGAGCCGAGATAGACGAAGTCCTTGACTACCACGAAGTTTCTGCTGCCTAGTGTGACGCTCCGTCCGAGACGTCGATGTTGTGTGTTCTTTCTTGATGACAGCCTGTACTTAGTTTCGCGCTCATTTACCGCCAGACCCTTTAATGCCAGCAAACGCCTTATTGACGGCTCGCTGTGTTCATTCAATCACTTGAATCTCATCAGCGTAAGCTAGCAATTGAAATTACTTTTGGAAGATCGTGCCTCTGGTGTTAACTTGTGAGTTACGCACGATCTTCTTGAAGATCATGTTAAAGAAGTCACATGACAGTGCGTGGCCTTGTCTGAAACCTATTTTTACATTGAAGGTCTCCGTGAGTTCGTTACCGACCTTGATGGAGCAGCGAGAGTTCTCATCGGCACGAGTTTGGTAGGAATGCCAAAACTAGACATGGCACTGTATAGCTCGTCTCTATGCACACTGTCATATGCGGCCTTAAAGTCGACGAATAGGCGGTGGGTATCGATTTGCATTTCTTGATGGACAAACGGTTTCAGACGCTCACACAATACGGCAGAGAGGATCTTGTATGGGGTGTTGAGGAGACTAATCCCTCGGTAGTTGGCGCAGTCAAAGGAGTCTCCTTTCTTGTGAACCGGCCAAACGACGCTGAGCTTCCACTTATCGGGCATGCTTTCCTCCGACCTTATCTCACAGATGAGCTGGTGCATGCTCCCAACCAACTCAACTCCAGCTGTTTTAAATAGTTCTGCGGACAGTCCGTCTGCTCCGGCTGCTTTGTTCGACTTCAGCTTGGATATTGCTATCTTCACCTCGTCTAAGTCGGGGGGACTTATTTCCACCTTAATGACACTTAAAACATAAGATTGAATTTGTGAGAATTTTTTGAATCACCGGCTTTTGTAGAATCAGAGCAACACCATGACAGAGGAACATATAAAGAAGAAGAGATGCAGAAAGAATCAGAGGACGAGAGAGTAAGAGACAAAAAGCGAACGAAAGTGAGTCTCCAACTACGAATTTCAAAACAGGTTACCACCAAGAAATTTCAAAAGGGGTTCAAAAATTACGCTTAGAGAATTTGGAAAGGATTCCGTTCAATTTAGAAAACAGGGTTTTGAATATAACCATAAACCTTAGAGCAAAATTTTCCAAAAGTAAATTATGTCACAATTGACCTCAACCAGCTGGCGAGAGGTCGTGCTCGCTAAAGAGGCATGTTGTTTGAGGCCCAGGTTCACCTCGGACTGTAGCACCACAAGAAGAAGAAGGAGAAGAAGAAATTATTTCACAAAAATTCCTTTTCCATTGCACTTGGAGCTATTTTTTAAACTAATTAAACAATTTGTCACTGACTTATGGATGGGTCCGAACTTCACCGAAAGTGTTTGAAAAAAACAGATCCTGAAATCCGCGCAATTAGAAAATGGACAAAGATGGTTCCGAAGGGTGTACAACGGCAACCCTAGAGACACCAAAAAAATCTATCTTCTCCGGGTAGGTTCGATTCCCAGCTCAACACCAATTTTTCGAACTTTTCACAGCACCACCTCTTTCGAGCTGCTGACAACACTCAAAGAGTAATAACTGTCTAAGAAAGCTTCTCAAATTTCGCCGTTCGGAGTCGACAAAACACTGTAGGTCCCTTCTACTCGTGAGAGAACAGTAGCGCGCACAACACGAGTAGTTGATGAGCAAGCTAGGCCCTGGTCCACCTTTGGACTGTAGCGCCAATAATTATTATTATTTTTATTATTATTATTATTTTTCTATAATTTGTTTCCATCTAGACGGCAACTTCATAATACCCCCTCGTAGAAGCTCTCCTCCTTATTTGCGAAGAACTCGGTCAGCCACTTTTCACAAGCCTCTTTTGAGTTCAACTTCACACCACCAAGGGCGTTCGCCACGGACAGGAACAGGTGGGAATCACTTGGCGCTATGTCCGGGCTATATTGTGGAACCTCTCATCCGAGCTCCCGTAGCTTCTGACGAGTCATCAACAAAGTGTGTGGTTTGGCGCTGTCCTGGTGGAACATTACACCCTTCCTTTTGGCCAATTCAAGACGCTTTTGGTCGATCGCCTGCTTCAAGCGGTCTAGTTGTTCGCAGTAGATGGTAGAATTTTGCGTCGGTCAATATAAGAGCAGCTCATAGTGGATGATTCCCTTTCAATCCCACCAAACACGCAGCAAAACCTTCCTGGCCGTCAAACCCGGCTTGGCCACTGTTTAGGACGATTCACCGCCCTTCAACCACGACTGTTTTCGCTTGATATTGTCGTATGTGATCCATTTTTAGTTGCCAGTCACCATCCGCTTCAAAAATGGGTCGAGTTCGTTCCGTTTCAGCAGCATATCGCAAGCGTTGATTCGGTTCAGAAGGTTTTTTTGCGTCAAATAATGCGGCACCCAAACATCAAGCTTGTTTTTGTATCCAGCCTTCTGCAGATAGATTAAAATAGTTTGGTACTAACTCCCATATCCTGGGCTATGTCACGAGATGCCACATGCCGGTCTATCTCGATGATTTCCATGATTTGATTGGTATTCGTCATCCCAGTTCTCCCGCTGGCTGGCTTATTCACAGTGTCGTGTTCACCGGCTCTGAATCGTCGAAACCATTCCTCCGCGGTTCGAAGTGATAGAGTACCATCCCTCAAAACGCCATTAATCTCATGGAATGTTTTTCTAGCGGATTTGTCTTTAACGAAAGAAAACTTATAAAGAGCGTGAATTTCGGCGATAGTGAACTCCAAGTATACACGTATATAACAGTCGAACGCAATGTCCATTAATCACGCATAGCGTCGTTTTGTAGGTTATATCAAGGCCTATCAAATGATGTATAGTATTGCCAGATACGAGCTCTAAGGCGCTTTGTACACAGCTAGAAAATTTAAAAGAAGAAGGGAGATATTTGGCAACCTTATATATGTAGAATTAGTTTATAACCCAAAAATTTCAAGAGACTGGTGTACACTTCGAAAACGCTCTTCAGAATAACATGGGGCTATTATTTTGCACATTTAAATTCGGCAGCATTTACGGTAACAGGACCTTTTTTAATGGCAAGATGCATTTTTTTACTATCTTGTTTTTTGGTCTTATGACAGATATATTAAAGATGTTAAAAGTGGCAAAGTCGAACATGGTGCTATTTGTTGCGTTCACAGGTTGATTTCGTGGTTGGTACGAGTAGAGAGGTAGAACGCTCTATATCTGTGTAGAGATAGAATGAACCTCATGGTCCGTGAAGCGATAGCATCCATGAGAAGGTAGCTAATAATAATAATTGTTGGCGTTACAGTCCAAAGGTGGACCAGGGCCAAGCTTGCTCATCAACTACTCGTGTTGTGCGCGCTAGTGTTCTCTCACGAGTAGAAGGGACCTACAGTTTTTTGCCGACTCCGAACGGCGAAATTTGAGAAGCTTTCTTAGGCACTTATTACTCTTTGAGTGCTGTCAGCAGCTCGAAAGAGGTGGTGCCGTGAAATATTCGAAAAATTGGTGTTGAACTGGGAGTCGAACCTAGACCCTTCGGCGTGTGAGCGTCGCACTCTACCCACTACGCCACGGCGACCACTTGAAATAGTAATTTATAATTTATCTTAATCTTAATCTAAGCTCACATAAACATAACTGTCAACAATTGAGACACAACCTTCTGCAGAAAAGCCTCTCGACTTCGCAGAAACATATAACCTTTGTAAACTGTTGTATTATGGATAATAAAACTGAATTGAATTGAATTGAATTGAATCGATTCCATGCCACGGTGTTTTGACGCTGTACTTAAAAATAAATGTTATACGACCAAGTAATAACCCAGTAAAAAAAATTAAAGCATAAAAATGTACTATTCCATTGGCTTTTACTTCATATTCATGAATTTTTGATCTTGGTGCTATTATTTGCACATACCAAAATTCGTTGTCTTTCCGGATAACGGGCCTTGTCTAAGTTCAGAATGCACTTCTTTTTTATCTTGTTTACAGGTTCTCTTACTGATGAAATAAAGGTGTTTTTTGCCATAAATGTGATGTGTTTACATGACGGTAAGAAGAAGTTATTAGCAAAACAGTGACAAAATTGTGAAGAGGTTGAACATGCTATTGTTTTGTACAGTGCTGTACGAGGAAAATGAATTTAATTCTCTTTGGGAGTTCGAAACAGTCATGAATCTCAAGTTTTCCTTTGGTACTGTTGTTATTACCCATTTTTCCAAATTTCACGTCAAAATATACTTTAGCGCTGTAGGCATTCTTGTAAACTGCTAAATGTGAATAATTAGACGTGAAGAATTACTGAAGTAAGCGAGTTTTATGCGTACGCCTATTCAAGCATCTTCGGATAGAATGCCTAAGATGACTATGCTGTGCATAATACTTGGACACCATTGCTTCGGGCCTATAAGTCTTCAAATCCTAGCCATTGGGACAAGGCAACAGAAGACATCGTAGGCTGCGATGGCGCACACAATTGAAGAAGGACCAAAACCAGCTTTAAGTCCACAATTGGAGTCATCTAGCGAGAGAACGCGCTGACTAGAGAAGCATGTTGGCTGAAGCCCAGGTCCACTCCGAACTGTATCGCCACACGAAAAAGGAGAAGAATTTCACGTCAAAATATTTGTACGCGTAACTGGTGATAAACATTTTCGAATTATTCGATATTTATAATGACTTAAGGAAGGTTCCACGGGGGACTGAATATTTGAATATTTGAATATATTTCAACAGGTCGAGAAAATTCCGTACAACTATTATATTTGCGTTTAGAGTAGCTTCCAGCCGGTCTTCAGTTGTTCCAGTCCTGAAGAGTTAATAAACAAAAGAAAACACCCTCTCTGCAAAATTTGTTGCAACTAAGCAAGAATTAAAATATTTCCTTTCCAAACATTCAACGAACTTAAATCCATGCGACGAAAAATAAATCCCTATTTTTGACAGCCTTTGATTTGTAACCTTAACAGTTGTCCAGACAATAAAACGTCATTCAGACCCGCCTGTCTGCCTCGATAGGCTGAGTTGCATAAAGAAATGTAATTCCTTGAAATGTATCAATCTTTCCATAACATTTACAACCCGTTTCACGACTTTTTCCCCCAACTGTAAGCTATCAAAAATCTAGGAACAAAAAAAAACGTGTTGTTGTGTAACCTCCCCACTAAAACCCAATCGCAAGCACCTCGAACACCGCAAAAAACAAAATTAAAATGAATAAACAACAAAACCGATACGAAAAAAAAACAACAAAGTCAAGGTGATCACCAACTGCCCCCTGACTAAATTTAGAACCAGTTTACGGAACTACAAAATGCACTCCGGCTGCCAATCGGGCACAACGCAGACACAATTGACACATAACCGCACTCCAGCCGAATAACTGCATCGCCCGTGAACCACCAGAGCGAATTCGAGCACAACCAACCTTATCACAGCCACATTCAGAACGATCAAATCGTTAAACGAATCGAATTCATTCACAGACTGCACACGCCTTCTGGGCAAATGGAGCACGCATTCGAAACCTAAGCACAGTTCTCGTGGGCCGGTAAAACAAACGGAAATTATGTATAATTTGATATTGCGTCACACTCACTTTCATATTCGTTTGCCTTCTGGAAGAACACGTCTCGAAATACAGCACGGACAGCAAGCACGTTGACGCCTTCAGATAATAGACGCGAATGTGAATTCCCAAGCGCGACTGACTAACCTATAAGCGTCTTTTTTCTAGCGGCGTAGAATCTTCTGTTTTATTTTCATTTCATTTTACATTTTTTTTTCTGTTCGCGGTGAGCCCCCGTCATTGAAACAGATGTTGTAGAGGTGATTGCAGCGCTTTCGGTGTTTACTCATCATTCGATGAAATGTGCACAGCTGAAGTTTACTGAAAAGAGGTGCAGGGATTATTTTCTTCTTTTGGTGAACTTTTCACAAAGGGCCGGCTTGAAAACATTATTAAGCAAATTCGTGGACTTGAACACTACCTCTGCTCAATCATTTTTGTCCGTTAAACACTACGAAATGGAAAAAAAATGTTTTGATGCATGAAGTGATGCTCCGAAGCAGGGAGTTAGTGCAATTATTTAGAAAGAGCCCTTCTAGTGGACTTTTAAAACAGATTCCACAAAACAAATTGAGTAACCTAACCCAACATTTTTTTGTTTTAAAACACAGAACCAAAATCTAGACAAAGATGTTCAAAAGTCACACATGGACGGAGACGTCGCTTAAAAATGTAAATTTAAGCAAAAGTGACAATTTAGAAACGAGCTTAATCAATGTCTTTGATTTGGGGGAAAAAGTCGTGAAACGGGTTGTAAATGCTATGGAAAGATTGACACATTTCAAGGAATTGAATACATTTCTGTATGAAACTCAGCCTATCGAGGCAGGCAGGCGGGTTTGACTGACGTCTAGGTTCGATTCTCGGCTGAACACATCGAACAACACAAGACACCATCTTAAGGCTTAAGGCTTAAAAGTTTTATCCTATTTGAAATACAAAGATCATTTCATAGATTTCTAAGCAATTGTATATTCGAGACTTAAAAAGATGGCGCCACCTGTGGTCGATCTTGGAAGCGATGACCTACTTCATTGGAAAGTGACAATGACATGATGATTGACAATGATTATGGTACATCACCGCCTGGTTTAGACAACAGCATTGCTTTTTGCCTCCTCAAAAATCTTCAGATTTGTATTAAATAAGCAGCACTTTCGAGAAGTTTTGATTTTGCTTAGCTGAAATTAATCGAATGCTTGTACAGCTTTATAGTGAATATGCTGCCACTTACCAATCGTGTAGAGAGTGGTTTCGACGACGTCTTGGAAAGGCCAAATTGTTTGAAGATAAAGAATTGGAGGCTTGACTGGATCAAGATCCGTACAAAATGAAAAGTTAAGTCGCAGAATCGTTGAGAGTAATAATAATAATTTTTGGCGCAACAGTCCAAAGGGGGACCAGAGCCAAGCTTGCCCATCAACTACTCGTGTTGTGCGTGCTACTGTTCTCTCACGAGTAGAAGGGACTTACAGTTTTTTGCCGACTCCGAACGGCGAAATTTGAGAAGCTTTCTTAGACAATTATTGCTCTTTGAATGTTGTCAGCAGCTCGAAAGAGGTGGTGCCGTGAAAAATTCGAAAAATTGATGTTGAGCTGGGAGTCGAACCTACACCCTTCGGTTGAAAGTGATTCACCAAATAATTTCCATGCGGTTAAGGAAATTTGAAGGAAAGTGGGTTTTGCACCAGATTTCGAAAGGCGATTTGTCACTTCGGAGCTGCGGAGATTTCTGCGCCACATAGCCGGGTAGACCTACATCCACATAGTCGGGTAGGCTAAAATCGACATGGCCGGGTAGGCCAAAATCCACATAGCCGAGTAGGCCAAAATCCACATAGCCGGGCAGGCCAGAATTTACATAGTCGGGTAGGCCAAAAGCCACATAGCCGGGTAGGCCAAAATCCACATAGCCGGGTAGGCCAAAATCCACATAGCCGAGTAGGCCAAAATTCACATATGCGGGTAGGCCAAAAGCTACATAGCCGGGTAGGTCAAAATTCATATAGCCGGGTAGGCCAAAATCCACAAATCCGGGTAGGCCAAAATCCATATAGCCGGGCAGGCCAGAATTCACATAGCCGGGTAGGCCAAAAGCCACATAGGCGGGTAGGCCAAAATCCACATAGCCGGGTAGGCCAAACTCCACATAGCAGGGTAGGCCAAAATCCACATAGCTGGGTATGCCAAAATCCATATAGCCGGGTAGGTCAAAGTCCACATAGCCGTGTAGGCCGAAATCCACATAGCCGGGTAGGCCAAAATTCACATAGCCGGGCAGGCCAAAATCCACATATGTGAATTTTGACATAGCCGGGTAGGTCAAAATTCGCATAGCCGGGTAGGCCAAAATCCACATAGCCGGGAAGGCCAAAATCCACATAGCCGGGTAGGCCAAATTCACATAGCCGGGTAGGCCAAAATCCACATAGCCGGGTACGCCAAAATCCACATAGCCGGGTAGGCCAAAACCCACATAGATGGGTAGGTAAAAATCCACATAGCCGGGTAGGCCAAAATCCACATAGCTGGGTAGGTAAAAATCCACATAGCCGGGTAGGCCGAAATCCACATAGCGGGGTAGGCAAAAATTCACACATCCGAGTAGGCCAAAATCCACATAGGCAGGAAGGTCAAAATCTATATAGCCGGGTAGAACAAAATCCACATAGCCGTGTAGGCCAAAATCCACATAGCGGGGTAGGCAAAAATTCACACATCCGAGTAGGCCAAAATCCACATAGGCAGGTAGGTCAAAATCTACATAGCCGGGTAGGCCAAAATCCACATAGCCGGGTAGGCCAAACTCCACATAGCCGGGTAGGCCAAGATCCATATAGCCGGGTAGGTCAAAATTGACATAGCCGGGTAGGCCAAGATCCACATAGCCGGGTAGGTCAAAATTCACATAGCCGGGTAGGCCAAAATCCACATAGCCGGGTAGGCCAAAATTCACATAGCCGGGTAAGTCAAAATTCAAATAGCCGGGTAGGTCAAAATTCACATAGCCGGGTATGCCAAAATCCACATAGCCGGGTAGGCCAAAATTCACATAGCCGGGTAGGTCAAAATTCAAATAGCCGGGTAGGTCAAAATTCACATACCAAAAATGCTTCGGCAAGAAAAGCCTTTTTGAAAACATACAAAAACTGGACTTCTGATGATTGGAAAAGTGTAGTATTCAGTTTGTGATTGTTTTTAGGTTTTTCCTGTAATCATATTCTTGTTTTTTAGGTGATTTGGTCTCAGGAGACTAAAATTAACCGTTTCCATTCAGATGGACGTTCATGGGACTGGACAAACTCCTCAGGCCCTCTAAGACCCAAAAATGTTAAGCAAACTGTTAAACATGAAGGAGGTTCTCTGATTATTTGAATGTTTATTACGCCTTATGGCATCGACCCAGCGGTAAAAATTGAAGGCGTAATGAAAAAGGAGCAGTATCTGAGTATATTGCAAGAGAATTTGCCTGTTGCAGTGGGCACGATGGGAATGGAGGAAGATCGGATAATTTTCCAACAGGACAATGATTCCTCCAAAATTGTCAAAAATTGACTCAATAGTCAACTTTTTGACACTACGCAGTGACCCGCTCCATAGTCAACTTTCTGACACTATGCAGTTTCCCACACAGAGATATGACAGACATGAATCCCATCGAAAACCTTTGGACCTATTTGAATAAAGCTTTTGTGTATAATGCAAGAAATATGTACCAGTCATTTTGACCGGCATTGGTATGAGTGTCAAAAACTCAAATATTTTTATCCAATAACATATATAAACTATACAAACTTTACAAAGTGTATTCTTTAGTTATAACTGTAACTAGAACATTACGAACAATAATTATTACCTGTATTATAAATTAGAGTTTTTAATTGAAATATTATATATAGTCATTTTGACTGGCGGTATACCTAGAGTTAAGTTACTTAAGTGGCCAGAACAGAGTTGGCAGACTATTTATATTTTTTTCATTTTTCAATATAATCTCCCCCACACCACAATCCCGCGCAGCAGCCTTGTAAACTCGCGTCATGAAGTAGCAACACACCCGCTGCGAGTTTACCACGTCTTTTCTTTTAAATTTTCTCCCTCAAATTATGCAAAGTGCAAGCGTAGGATGTGGCGTTGATAGTTTCACCTTTTTTTGTGTACTCAATGAAAAAGATTCCCTTTGAGTCCCAAAAAACTGTGGCCATGAGCTTCACGGCAGACGGAGTGACTTCGAACTTCTTCGGGGGGTAATAATAATAATTGTTGGCGCTACAGTCCAAAGGGGGACCAGGGCCTAGCTTGCTCATCAACTACTCGTGTTGTGCGTGCTACTGTTCTCTCACGAGTAGAAGGGACCTACAGTTTTTTGCCGACTCCGAACGGCGAAATTTGAGAAGCTTTCTTAGACAGTTATTACTCTTTGAGTGTTGTCAGCAACTCGAAAGAGGTGGTGCCGTGAAAAATTCGAAAAATTGGTGTTGAGCTGGGAATCGAACCGACACCCTTCGGCGTTTGAGCGTCGCACTCTACCCACTACGCCACGGCGAACACAGGGGGTATGTTCCTTTTTTATGTCACTGCATGGACTATTGTTTGCTTTCAGGATCATAGTGGTGAACCCATGTTTCGTCCCCAGTAACAATTCGATCCATAACACTGTCCGCGTTCTCACTACACATCTTCAAAAGCTCTCTACAGCATGCGACTCTCACTTTTTCCTGAAGCGCTTTGAGCATTCGTGACACAAACCTTGCACTGACCTTTGAAAGGTTAAGATGATCATGAAGAATGTTGTGAATGGTGTGAGTTGAAAACTTGGTGATCTGTGCCATCATTTTCACCTTTATTCGGCCATCCTCAAGAACAAGTTTTTCGACTCCTTTGCTGTTTTCTCCCGGACAAGCAGTAACCGGGGCTTCAGAGCCGAGGACGTCTACAGTGCTCTTTCTGTCTCTCTTGAACTCACTTGACCACTTTTGCACAGTTGATAATGAAAGTGCGGAACCCTGGTAAATAGCCACCATCTCTTCATGAATAGTTTTTTTAATTTTTCCTTGCTTAGTGAGAAATTTAATTACAGCGCGATGCTCAATTTTCACCATTAACTAGAGATAAAACGCGAATTAATAATCATTCTTTTATGAATTCTTACACGAATGCACTAAAATAATAGTTTTACTTGATAAATACGTCAAGTAGGCATGGGCCTATGCACGCGAGGTAACGTCGTTGATTGCGCTCAACATGGCGAGCTGCCAAGGCAATCCTCGTTAGTGCACAGGTCAAGTTGACATACAGCCTCCACGTGGCACCCCCTGGATAGCCATCACAACACCCGTTGTATGGTGAACTAATGTATGCAGCGACCCCCTCTGCCCGAGGATTTAAATAATGGGCCTGGCCTACCAGTCTGTGGGTTGTGCGTGAGGGTAACTTCCTTACCACGTAAAAATAAAATAGTTCAGAGAAACCGATATGCCTCGGATAAGGACGGATTAACTGTTGACGACCCCAGCAAACGTTTAAAGGACAACGATTTTCGGTTTTGCACGTGGAATGTGAGGTTCCTTAACAGGCCACGTGCAGCCGAACAACTTGCGGAGGCCCTTGACAGCTACAAAGCTGACATAACCGCCATCCAGGAAGTGCGATGGGATGGGCCTGGCATAAAAGCGATGAAGAACTGCGATATCTACTACAGCAATTGCTATAGAGAGAGAAGGCAGCGCTTATTCGGATGCGGATTTGTTGTTCGAGGCAGACTTAGGCAAAAAGTCTTGAGCTACGACCCAGTCAGCGAGCGCCTCATGACAATTCGCATCAAGGCTAAATTCGGGAACATCAGCCTAATAGGCGCTCACGCCCCGACAGAGGAGAAGGATGACAACATCAAGGATGACTTCTATGATCTCCTAGAAAGAACATACGATCGATGCCCCAGCTATGACACCAAGATCGTTCTAGGAGATCTCAACGCTCAGCTGGGAAAGGAGGACATCTTTGCTGGAGTCATCGGTAAACACAGCCTGCACGACAACACATCCGGAAACGGACTCAGGCTGTTGGACTTCGCCTCGGGGCGAAACCTCTCTGTGGCTAGCACGCGGTTCCCACAACTGAACATTCACAAAGGAACCTGGCGATCTCCTGATCAATCAACCGTCAACCAGATTGATCACGTTGCGATCGACGTCAGACACTCCTCCAGTATTCTCGATGTCCGAACCTTCCGAGGTGCAAACATTGACTCGGATCATCACCTTGTTGTAGCCAAGGTAAGAACCCGGATATCGAGAGAGCAACGGAGTCGAGAAAGGCCAAAACGGTTTGACGTCGAAAAGCTACAATCGCAGCTGATTGCTGGGAACTTTGCCGACCGAGTCTCCCGGAAACTCGCTCAGAGTTCGACGCTTCCTGCACTAAGCATAGAAGAAGAATGGAAACGTTGTCAAGAAGCCATCAAAGAAGCTGCCACTGATGTGCTGGGTTTCATGTCACCACCCAGAAGGAACCCATGGTTTGACGACGAGTGCAGGCAAGCGCACGCAGCTAAACAAGACGCCTACAAGGCGACGCTGCATCGAACAACGCGAGCTGTTCGTGAACTCTACGAACAGAGAAGAAGGGAAGAGCAGCGGCTTCTCAGAAGGAAGAAGAAGGAGCATGAGAAGCGCGCGGTCGAGGAAATGGAAAGGTGCTTTGGCAGGAATGAAGTCCGAAAGTTTTACCGAAAGGTAAAACAGCTATCCGGAGGATACAAGGTTCGGACCAAGGCTTGCCGGGACCAAAATGGACAACTAGTAGTAGAGTCGCAGTCTGTGCTGAGAATCTGGAAGGATCATTTCTGCAGACTCCTAAACGGCGATGACGACCCAAATCCCGCTGTTAGGCAGAATGTTCCACTCAATTTGGACGATGATAGACAAGCATTCCGTCCCCCCGACTTAGACGAGGTGAAGATAGCAATATCCAAGCTAAAGTCGAACAAAGCTGCTGGAGCGGACGGACTGTCCGCAGAACTATTTAAAGCAGCTGGAGATGACCTGGTTGGGCGCATGCACCAGCTCATCTGTAAGATATGGTCGGAGGAAAGCATGCCCGATGAGTGGAATCTCAGCGTCGTTTTCCCGGTCCACAAAAAAGGAGACTCCTTTGACTGCGCCAACTACAGAGGGATTAGTCTCCTGAACATCGCATACAAGATCCTCTCTGCCGTATTGTGTGAGCGTCTGAAACCATTTGTCCATGACCTGATAGGTCCCTATCAGTGTGGTTTCAGACCAGGGAAGTCCACAATAGACCAAATCTTCACATTACGGCAGATCCTGGAAAAGACCCAAGAAATGCAAATTGACACTCACCACCTATTCGTCGATTTCAAGGCTGCATATGACAGTGTGCATAGAGACGAGCTATACAGTGCCATGTCTAGTTTTGGCATTCCTACCAAACTCGTCAGATTGTGTAGGATGACGATGGAGAACTCTCGCTGCTCCGTCAAGGTCGGTACCGAACTCACCGAGACCTTCAATGTCAAAAAAGGTTTTAGACAAGGCGACGCACTGTCATGTGACTTCTTTAATACCATCCTCGAGAAGATCGTGCGTAACTCACAAGTCAACACCAGAGGCATGATCTTCCAGAAATCAGTTCAATTGTTAGCTTACGCTGATGACATTGACGTGATTGGACGAACACAGCGAGCCGTCAATGAGGCGTTTGCTGGCATTGAAGCGGAAGCGGCTAAAATGGGTCTTGCGGTAAATGAGGGCAAAACGAAGTACATGCTGTCATCAAGGAAGGACACACAACATCGACGTCTCGGACGGAGCGTCACACTAGGCAGCAGAAACTTCGAGGTAGTTAAGGACTTCGTCTACCTCGGCTCCGCGGTAAACAGGGACAACAACATCAGTACCGAAATCAAACGCAGAATCACTCTTGCCAATCGCTGTTTCTTTGGGCTCAAGAGGCAATTGAGTAATAAAGCTCCCTCTCGAAGGATTAACTGGCTTTATATAACAGCTTGATCATCCCCGTCCTACTATATGGCGCAGAATCTTGGACGTTAGCAAAAGCGGATGAGGAAGCCCTTAGTCTTTTCGAGAGAAAAGTTTTGCGTGCGATTTTTGGTCCTGTTTGCGTTGATGGCATCTGGAGGAGAAGATTTAATGACGAACTCTATAGGCTGTACAGCGACATGCGCCTGGTTAAGCGTCTACGGATACAACGCTTAAGATGGCTAGGCCATGTAGAGCGTATGGACACCACTGCTCCGGCCCGAAAAGTCTTTGAATCCGAGCCATTGGGACAACGCAACAGAGGACGGCCTAGACTGAAGTGGCGCACACAAGTGGAGAAGGACCTCAACCAACTTGGAGTGCGCAACTGGAGACAGCTGGCGAAAGATCGTGCTGGTTGGAGAGGCATGTTGGTTGAGGCCCAGGTCCACCCCGGACTGTAGCGCCACAAGAAGAAGAAGAAATACGTCAATTTATATATATATATATATATATATATATATATATAACAACAGCTTCATCCCGCTACTGAGAATATATTGAAGGCCCCTCGTATCACTTAGGCTCTTGTGGTTCCACTTTGGTACATAATAACCGCTAGGGTGCGTTTCCATAATTTTTTACTGGCAATTGAACAATGCTCCTTTAATTCATTGCATTTATCAACATAGTTACTGCTTAGCTCAAACTATGCATGGATGCCTTCAATTTTACTGTTAGCGACAAAAAGAATTTTTTTTAAAACCCTAGAAAAACGAATGAGTGAACTGAGCATCGGTTTGAGTTGCATTCCTGAGAAGTATGTGCGAGTTAAGCGCACACTTTCCTTATCATAAAGATTAACTTCAAAATCCCCTGTTGACGGCTATTTGCGTCGCACTTTCGAAGGACCACTTCAAAGTTGAATTCAAGAAGTGTACACAGAAGAGATTTTTCTGGTTTTTCCCAAACCTGATCTCGTTTGCTGACACGCAGCCATTAATTACGACCCGCAACAAAATTAGGTGTTGTCATTTTTTTTTTTTTTCACACGCCCTTCACTTAGTCACTCGATGCCGGTACATGCTTATCAATCTAGTTGTGCTATCATACCGCAAAAAGACAATTACTTAGAGCTCATTGGCTCGCTTACTTTGTGCTAGATTGTAAGCTGCACCCGCAGGGGAATTTTAACACTTCAATTTATCAGTCAATGGCACCTGTAGTTTTGAAAAATTTCTTCTAGGAACAAACAGCAGGTTGATGGAATATTTTGTAACTACAGTGTAAACAAGATCGGACGGGGTTCGAGTTACACTCAGAATGTCACTCTGTGACTCTAACGAAGTCGAAGTGTCTTCCTTTGCACTCATAATGAGTAACGTTACTTAAAATCTCTACAAAACCTTTCAAGTCTTTTGGGAGAATTAATACGAATTACCGTCTATGTACTTTATATAGTTTGGTGGAGAAACATTTACACAAAATATCACAAACAACTCTGGTAAATTTCCTACAGGCCGGATTTAACCCAAAACTACAACAATCCGAGGGGGGGCTTGATAAATAATTTCGAGAACGCTCGAACAACTCGAACAGAAAAGTTTAAAGTTGAAACGAATCTTTCCACGAACTCTAGAGCTTGCTTTTTTATTCTTAAAATTAACTAAACTTGAAAACAGACAAATCTTGTGTGGTTTGGTTTCTTTTTCCTTTATTTCATTTATTTTCCTGTTTTGCGGTTAGTTGTCGTAATTTTATTTGATTTTCGGAAGATGACAGCATCGCTTGTGCGTTCTCTCTCACTGGACAGGGTGGCTCAAGCAATATCTGCTGAGTTGGCAAATAAGTAATTGCCATTTTTTATAGAAAAAAAGAAAAACTTTTCATGGAACGAAATAACTTTAATCTGTACTTCCTATCGGTACTTTTCCATTGAAAAAGGAAACAACCCCTGAAATCGACACACAAAATTGAGCATACAGATGTCATGTGTGCGTTACACAAAAGCTTCGCAGAATCGATTTTTTTTTCATCATTTTTAATTCATTTTTATTTCAAATTCATTGCAGACTTACGTACTAGACAAAAAAATGCTTAAAACTAGTTGGACGTGCTTTGTTTTTTGTTTTCCTACACTCTAACTTACTGGCCCCCTACGGGCACTCTAAGCTAAACTTATCCTTAATCTATTGTCTTTCGACCTAACCATACATTTTATATATTTATGGAATTCATTACTACTTATTATTAAGAAAAATTTTAAAGAAAAAACTTAATAACTGTACCTTTTTTATTTGGGTTAAAACTTATGGGCTAACTTACATACTACCTTAAAATAACTTAAAACTAGCTTAACTAAATATTATACACACATATATACAATACTATACGCCCATATATACATGCGTGCACCTAACCTATGTACATTTGTATACACATGTGTACACACAATGTACAAAATTTTTTTTTTTTTTTTTTTTGTTGTACTCTTATATACAAACTTACAACTATCTTACACTAAGGCTGTAAGTCGGCCATAGGTAGCTGGATCACATCCGCTGCAAGACCGACTACTCCCTTGAAGGAGATCTGTGCTACCCATTACCCCGGGTCTAAAGGGTTCGACGAGGGAGTTCCCTCTGTCAGCCACCAAAACTTTCGATATTGTAACGCAACATATCTCTTATCCCGATTCGACACCGCCATGCTAAAGCGGAGGAGATCTTCCTCAGCTCGTTGTGCGACGGAACGGTCGTAGTTAAGTCGCCCATCCACAGTTGAACGGGCGATGTGAAAGAGGAGCGGTACCCCATTTATGTCTTGTATAATACAATGCCTATCAAAATGGAGAAATGCTTCTGGGGGGACGAAGCCAGATTGACGTACCCTTTCGTGGTACTGTGGATTGGGGTAGTACGCCCCAAAGATCAAGTTATTAACCGAGTTCATCGCTCTCGCAGTGTGACCATGAATCAACTTCACCAGGAAATTGTCCACTCGTATCAGGTTCGCCCTGTTGTATAAAACCTCTTTGGAGTAGAATTTAATGTACTGGGACTCTGGTGTTCTGTAGAGGCAAGCCCTAAGACAAGCCCTCTCAAACACCCGAATCTTTTCCATCAAGCTTGCACTCACGTTGAACCACACGGGACAGCCATAGGTGAGCATTGGCCGGATGAGGGCCATGTAGCAGACTACCTTCGTCCTCGCATCGAGCTGGCTGTTGTAAAACAGTCTCTTTGTAAGAGCAAAAGCGCCTCTGGCTCTAGCCAGAGCTGTATCTACATGTTTGTTAAAATATAGATACTGACTACAGTCCTTTGCGCCAGTGGTTGCCCGTGTCATCCAACAATTGAGAACTTTCGCCAATTTTCTTTCGCAGAATCGATACATGCAAATTTGTTCAGGAATGAATCACCAAATGTCCCTGATGATCATTTCTGCACACGCTTTTGAACAGAAAAGACCGATATTCCCTTTTATTGTGCGAAAATATGGCAAACAGCCGAAAACAGACTACTTTGTCAACGAGAATGCTCATAATTAAGCCATTTTGAGAGGGGAAATCGTTGCGGGAAATAGGAGAAACTGTAGGGCGATCGCATACAACGGTACAAAGAATAATAAACAATTATAGATATGAAGGGGCACTAAAAAACAGACCTGGAAGGGGAAGAAAAAAATTGCTCTCAGAACAAAACGAGCGATATACAGTGACTCCAAGCCAAACTCGGACACCTACTCAGTAACACAATTGAAGATTGGTAAATAATTAAGGAAAAGAAATAGAAGAAATGTATCATTAGTTTTAAACAATATATATATTCATTACTTGAACTGAACTACATTGTTGTAATTATTTTTCATTGTATTAAAAAAAATTTACCTACATATTTATATTTTAGAATTTTAATTTTATCCAAGAACTTCACATCAACTTATTGCTTAAATTTACTGAAGGAGCTTTGTAATAGGGTTGATTATACTATCAGGATGGCCGGAATTGTAGTCGAAAAAATTTAATTTAAATATTTTGGATGTATACTTTGTTGCGATACTGCATTTATTTTTTTATGCCCTACACCGAATATGCCCACCTGATCGTTTGACTCACAGGAAAAGATTCCAAAGATTTTAATAACCAATGTACTGTATTGAACATATCAAACGGAAGTATAAATGTCTCAGTGGACAAACCTACATTTAGTCTTCTGTTAATAAACGGCACACAAGCAGAGAGTTGTTTGTCTTTGTTTTTATCCTTCCTGCTCACTTGTCCGGTTCGGCTATAACAAACTAGTCCTTAACTCTTTCTCTACAAATACTTTCACGCTTTCTGAAAACACAAGCAACAATCAACAAACATTCGAATCTTCATTTGACACGACCTATAAAAGTACAAGTTGTCGGAAGTCGCTTGTCTCCACTGCTTTGAGAATAAAACACAGACATCATCATCTCTGTTCTATTAAATTGAGTTTATTCACGGTTCCAGAAGTGTTATTGATTTATCCGCACTTAATAATCCGTTTACAGCAACCTGGGTACCGTCCTCTTGGATTCTTTGGCCCTTCGTCTCTGCAACCAGGGGACAGAGCATTCATAGGACAACTAGAAAGGAATCGTTACCAGTGATCAAAGACTTACTTGCCGTAGTGTCTACTTACCCAATTAACTTAGTACTTCCATCGGCGAGACACTTAAGCAAGGCGCACCTTAGCTTGGGGTGTGGTACAGTTTTTTGGGGGGAAACGACCCGATTACCAATTCTGCAGTTTGCGCCAAATGATGCACCCAAAAAGATTGTAAGCACAAATGAAACAATAACGAACAACTTCATATTGACGCGATTTATGGTTAAGTACTTCAGCTACTGCAACGCCCTACTGCCTTTTATACAAACAAGCGTAATTCGCCTCGCAGTGAACAGTGCACCAGATTCATCTGGGAATTTTACAATCATGTCATGGTTTCCCCCTTTTCCGCTTTTCGGTGCGGATATCAGAATATCGAAGGGCCACAGGGTCTTGATGGGTGATTGGAAGGTGCAAAGCTGCTAAATGTGATTGACTCATGAGTGGAAATAATTAAATAGGTGTGTCGAAAACCAAAGAAATTGAAATTAGTGAGCTCAATTAAGAGGTGACTAGTTACGGAGGCATACAGCTGTAAATATACTTGGTCACGTTGCAGATCTTGCTTAAAAGTTCTAACCCCACAAACGAATTGCGACTCCGGTCCAACACGTTTTAAAATTATTGCGCGTTCTAAATTGGAGCACCTTCTGGAGTTTCAGCCCGTCTACAAAGTCGAATTGGGTGACACAATAAATCCCCTTTCGGCAGGCCTCTGTTCAGAACTAGAATAAGTAAGTTAATCAGAAGCTTTGATGTACCAGCTGCGTTGTAAGTACTGTTCTGTTTGTGACAAAAGTGCCTACAGGGTGACAAAAATAATGAATCAATCAATCAATCATTCTTTATTCTTCATTGTATAAACGTAATTTAACAATTTGTAAAAGACTCAGCTTGGACAGAGATACAATATTAATATATTTTATTACTGAAATTATATAAGTCCTTTTTGAACAGCAATTATTATCAATAAGCTACAATTTGAAGAAAAACTAAATAAAAAGTAAAAAAAACCTTCATTGAAATAATTTATGGAGATTTAGTAAAAAGGAGTAAGTAAATATACCGATACGTCTCGGATAAGAACGGATATACTGTTGACGACGCCAGCGTATTAAGGACAACGATTTTCGATTTTGCATGTGAAGTGTGAACTCCCTTTAGAGGTCGCGTGCAGGCGAACAACTTGTGAAGGCCCTTCACGGCTACATAGCAGACATTACCGCCATCCAGGAAGTGCGATGGGATGGAGTCGACAAAAAAAAGATGAAAAACTGCGACATCTACTACAGCGATTGCTACAGAGAGAGAAGGCAGCGCTTATTCGGATGCGGACTTGTCGTTCGAGGCAGACTTAACCAAAAAGTCTTGACGGGGTCGTCAGCGAACGCCTCATGACGATCCGCATCAGGGCTAAATTCGGGAACATCAGACTAATTTGCGCTCACGCCCCGACAGAGAAGAAGGATGACAACACCAAGGATGACTTCTATGATCTCCTAGAAAGAACATACGATCGATGCCCCAGCTACGACACCAAGATAGGTCTAGGAGATTTCAACGCTCAGCTGGGAAAGGAGGACATTCTTGCTGGAGTCATCGGTAAACACAGCCTCCACGACAACACATCCGGAAACGGACTCAGGCTGTTGGACTTCGCCTCGGGGCGAAACCTCTCTGTGGCTAGCACGCGGTTCCCACACCTGGACATTCATTCCTGGCGATCTTCTGATCAATCCACCGTCAACCAAATCGTCAGACATCAGACACTTCTCCAATATTCACGATGTCCGAACCTTCCGAGGTGCAAACATCGTCTCGAATCATCACTTTGCTGTAGCCAAGGTAAGAGCCCGGATATCAAAAGATCAACGGAGTCGAGACAGGCCAAAACAGTTTGACGTCGAAAAGCTACAATCGCAGCTGATTGCTGGGAACTTTGCCGACCGAGTCTCCCTGAAACTCGCTCAGAGTTCGACGCTGCCTGCACTGACCATAGAAGAAGACTGGAAACGTTGTCAAGAAGCCACCAAAGAAGCTGCCACTGATGTGCTGGGTTTCACGTCACCACCCAGAAGGAACCCATGGTTTGACGACGAGTGCAGGCAAGTGCACGCAGCTAAGTAAGACGCCTATAAGGCGACGCTGCATCGAACAACGCGGGCTGTTCGTGAACTCTACGAACAGAGAAGAAGGAAAGAGCACCGGCTTCACAGAAAGAAAAAGAAGGAGCATGAGAAGCGCGCGGTCGAGGAAATGGAAAGGTGCTATGGCAGGAATGACGTCCGAACGTTTTACCGAAAGGTAAAACAGCTATCCGGAGGAAACAAGGTTCGGACCAAGGCCTGCCGGGAACAAATTGACAACTAGTAGTAGAGTCGCAGTCTGTGCTGGGAATCTGGAAGGATCATTTCTCCTTAACGGCGATGACGGCCCAAATCCCGCTGTTAGGCAGAATGTTCCACTCAATTTGGGCTTTGGGCGATGATAGACAAGGATTCCGTCCCCCCGACTTAGAAGAGGTGAGGATAGAAATATCCAAGCTGAAGTCGAACAAAGCTGCTGGAGCGGACGGACTGTCCGCAGAACTATTTAAAGCAGCTGGAGATGAGTTAGTTGGGAGCATGCACCAGCTCATCTGTAAGATATGGTCGGAGGAAAGCATGCTCAATGAGTGGAATGTCAGCGTCGTTTGTCCGGTTCACAAAAAAGGAGACCCCTTTGACTGCACCAGCTACCGAGGACTCAGCATCGCACACAAGATCCTCTTTGCCGTATTGTATGAGCGTCAGAAACCATTTGTTCATGACCTGATAGGTCCCTACCAGTGTGGTTTCAGATCAGGGAAATCTACAATAGACCAGATCTTCACATAACGGCAGATCCTGAAAAGGACTCAAGAAGTTCAAATCGACACTCACCACCTATTCGTCGATTTTAAGGCCGCATATGAAAGAGTGCATAGAGACGAGCTATACAGTGCCATGTCTAGTTTTGGCATACCTACCAAACTCGTCAGATTGTGTAGGATGACGATTGAGAACTCTCGCTGCTCCGTTAAGGTCGGTAACGAACTCACCGAGACCTTCAATGTCAAAAAAAGGTTTTACACAAAGCGACGCACTATCATATGACTTCGTCAACATCATCCTCGAGAAGATCGTGCGTAACTCACAAGTCAACACCAGAGACACGATCTTCCAAAATTCAGTTCATTTGCAAGCTTTCGCGGATGACATTGACGTGATTGGACGAACACAGCGAGCCGTCAATGAGGCGTTTGCTGGCATTGAAGCGGAAGCGGCTAAAATGGGTCTGGCGATAAATGAGGGCAAAACTAAGTATATGCTGTCATCAAGGAAGGTCACACAACATCGACGTCTCGGACGGAGCGTCACACTAGGCAGCAGAAACTTCGAGGTAGTTAAGGACTTCGTCTACCTCGGCTCCGCGGTAAACAGGGACAACAACATCAGTACCGAAATCCAAGGCAGGATCATAATTGCCAATCGCGGGTTCTTTGGACTCAAGAGGCAATTGAGTAAAAGAGCCATCTTTCGAAGGAATAAACGCGCTTTATATAACAGCTTGATCATCCCAGACCTACTCTGTGGCACCGAAACCTGGACGTTACCAAAAACGGATGAGGAAGCCCTTACTCTTTTCGAGAGAAAAGTTCTGTGTGCGATTGTTGGTTCTGTTTGCGTTGATGGCATCTGGAGGAAAAGATTTAACGACGAACTCTATGGGATGTACAGCGATTATGCGCCTGGTTAAGCGTCTACGAATGCAATGCTTAAGATGGCTAGGCCATATAAGAGCTTATGAACACCACTGCTGCCGCCCGAAAAGTCTTCGAATCAGAGCCATTGGGACTACAGAACAGACGATCGCCTAGGCTAAGATGGCGCTCAGAAGTGGAGAAGGACCTCAACCAACTTGGACTGCGCAATTGGAGGCAGCTGGACAAAGATCGTGCTGGCTGGAGAAGTATGTTGGTTGAGGCCCAGGTCCATCCCGGACCGTAGCGCCACAAGAAGAAGTTGTCAATAAACGTGCTGCTCGAAAACGTTTATTGTTGAAACCAATCAGCCGCAAATGTGGCTTATCGCTTTAAGTTGCGGTGACTGAACGCGAGTTTTGGAAATAAATTTGAATATCTTGGAAACGTTACTTCTCATGATAAATATGAGTACGGCTTATTGTCTCTATCGACAGAGAAGAAAAAAGTTAAGCGTCGCTATTTAAACCCTTTTCTCGATGAAGTATTGTTTTTAACTTTTCCGGTTTACCAGGATCTATGTTGTTCCTCACGTCATTATTTTTTTATTTTTTTTTTAAATATCGCTGAGACAAACTGTTGCAAATGTCTCTTCAAAATATTTACTAATATTTAAGGTAAGAAACCTTTTGTCGTGTCTAAGACTCTGTGCAACTTTTCAATTAAGAATTCCAGAAGGAGGCCGTGTAGCATGTTTTTCAGTTGGAAAAAGCGTATGAAATTCCATATCATTCGAATCTTCATTTGACACGACCTATAAAAGTACAAGTTGTTGGAAGTCACTTGTCTCCTCTGCCTTGAGAATAAAACACACATACATCGTCTCTGTTCTATTTAATGAACTTTATTCGCGGTTCCAGAAGTGTGATTGATTTATCCGCATCTAACAATCCGTTCACAACATCCTGGTTACCGTGCTCTTGGATTTTTTAGTCCTTCGTCTCTGCAACCAGAGGTCAGGGCATACGAAGGACAACTAAAATAGAATCGGTTCCTGTGATCGAGCATTCCCTTTCCATAGGGTCTACTTACCCAATGAACTCAGTACTTCCATCGTCGAGACACTTAAGCAAGGTGCACCGTGCGTTAGGGTGTGGTACGGTTTGTTGGGGGGAAACGACCCGATTACCAACTCTGCAGTTTGCGCCAAATGAAGCACCCAAAAAGACTGTAAGCACAAATGAAACAATAGCGAACGACTTCATTTTGACCCGATTTTTGGTTAAGTACTTCAAGTTGCGGCAGCCCCTATTGCCTTTTATACAAACAAGCGTAATTGGCCTCGCAGTGAACAGTGCACCAGATTCATCTGGGAATTTTACAATCATGTCGTGGTTTCCCCATTTCCCGCTCTTCGGTGCGGACATGTAAATGTCGAAGGGACACCGGCAAATGGAGATATAGGTCTTGATGGGTGATTGGAAGGCGCAAAGCTGGTGAATGTAATTGACGCGTGAGTGGAAACAATTAAATAGGTGTGTCGAAAACCAGAGAAATTGAAATTAATGAGCTCAATTAAGAGGTGACTAGTTACGGAGGCATACAGCTTGAAATATATTTGGTCACGTTGCAGAACTTGCTTAAAAGTTCTAACCCCACAAACGAATTTGCGACTCCGATCCACGTTTTAGAGTTGCTGCGGGTTCTAAGCTGCAGCGCGTTCTAGAGTTTCAATACGTCCACAAAATCGAATTGGGTGACACTAAATCTCCTTTCTGCAGGTCTCTGTTCAGAACTAGAAAAAGTAAGTTAGTCAGAAGTTTTGATACACCAGCCGCGTTATTCTGTTTGTGACAATAAAAGCTAAGGTGACACAAACAATGAATCAACAAATATGATGGGAAACACATTCACTGATAAGCTGCATCGACACTTGCACATTTTCTTTTAAAGTTTCTACACAAACTAAATAAAAACGTTTCCTAAACATCGGAATAAAAAGGAAAAACTGCAATTAAATGAAAGCCGGCCTTGACTAATGTTACCTTAGCGTGCATTGCTGAAGCACTTTTAATTCAATCAAAAGCAAAGATCTTGTGTTGCAGTTAATTCTAGATTACATGATACGAGATCTGAAACATCACGAGTGCTTATAAGGCCTAGACGTCAGTTACGACACTACCCATTCGTTTTTGTGATCCCAGGCAGTTAACGTGCTTACATATTTACATACATATTTCCTGAAGGCTCCTGAAGATGAAAGTGAGTTTTTTGCCAGGTTTTGGGACTTAAATAACATTTCAAAGAACTTCCAAGCAAGTCTTTTGAGTGGATGTGTCAGGAAATTACACTACCAGTGATGAAAGTCTAGTGTAACCCCTTCTTTAAATTTTATTTAAGTGAATTTAACATTCTTATTTGGGAGCTCTTAAAATATTCCCTCTGTTGAAATGAGTGTTGTGACAGCATTGGGAATTTTAAAGAAATAAAATTCATTCAGTTTACCTCCTTTGACGGGAGGAGATGTGTTTTTATCATTTTCCCAAAATATATATAACCCTTCGTCGTGGCGAAGTGTGTACCAGGTATACCAGTATAAAGTGAGCGTCAAGATACAAATGTCTCGATGTTGTAAACGAGCCATTATTTTTTTTTTTTTTTTTTGTTTGCTATGTCATCTGTAAAGATATTAAGCATATGTCAAGTCATTGAACAGACATCATATTTTTTCATCGTGTTAAAAATGTTGAATTTTGTACCAGAAAGTGATGATTTGCGGATAGCATTCATTTTTTGTTTTCATTTGAAGAAGAGTGCTGCAGAGTCACATCGAATGCTTGTCGAGGCATATGGTGATCATGCTCTATCAGAAGCAACATGCAAAAGATGCTTTCAACGGTTGAGAAATAATCATTTTGATGTCAGAAATGAAGAACGTGGAAGACCACCAAAAAAGTTTGAAGACGCCGAATTGCGAACGATATTGGATGGAGATGACACTTTGAGTCAAAAGCAAATGACAGCAATGTTAAATGTTCCACAACAACCACTTTTTTACCTTTTTAAAGCTATGAGAAAGATCCAAAAGTGTGGAAAATGGGTGTCACATTGAATTGAATGAAAGACAGAAAACCGAAAAAACACTTGCGAAATGTTGCTTCATAGGCACGACAGAAAATCGGTTTTGCATCGGATTGTTACTGGCGATGAAAAATGGATTTATTTTAAGAATTCTTAACGGAAAAATCATGGGTTAATCTGGGACAACCATCAACATCGACTGCAAAACCAGATCGATTCGGCAAGAAGACAATGCTGTGTGTTTGGTCGGACCAGAAAGGTGTGCTGTACCACGAGCTCCTAAAACCCAGTGAAACCGTTAATACTGATCGCTACCGACATCAAACGATCAGTTTGAACCATGCATTGATCGAGAAACGATATGAATGGGCCAGAAGACACGGCAAGGTAATTCTGCTCCATGACAATGCACCTGCACACAAAGCAAAACCGGTTCAGGATACAGCCAAAACACTTGGCTGGGAGCAGCTATCCCACCCGCCGTATTCACCAGACTGGGCTCCTTGCGACTACCATTTGTTTTCATCGATGGGACACGCATTGGCTGAGCAGCAATTTGATTCCTATGAGGAAGTCGAAAATTGGTTGTCTGATTGGTTTGCTTTAAAAGACGAACAATGTTATTGGCGTGGTATTCACAAATCGCCCGAAAGTTGGTCAAAATGTATAGAAATCAATGGCCAATACTTTGAATAAAATGTTTTTACTTTCCCGTTAATAATTAGTGTTTTATTTTCAAATCGGTATACCTGGTAGAATTTCATATCGGTATACCTGGTAGAATGCGACACTCACATGCCGAAGCTCCCTTCCAGTTTGTATTCCCGGACTGAAGACCTCACAATTTTCACTTCTGTTTAGCTGCACTCAGCGATCACAGAGTCCTTCTATGAAATGGTTTCTCAAAACTCTGCCGTTTTCAAACATCTGCAAAAAAACTGTAGGTCACTGAGAGAAAAATATCAGGATCAATGGGATCAATACGAGTAGTTGGCCAGGAAGCTAGGTCTTCTTATCCTTGTGGACTTACGCGCCATTTATTTCTTTTGCTGCATAAGTTTATGTGTCAGGTTTGTTTTTCATATTCTATGTTTCCATAAAAGGCAGTAGTCTGTCTTCCCGGGAAATAGAGAAAACAAAAAATCCATAGTCACCAATGGATTTTTTTTTGATAGTGGCGCCCCCTATATTTCCCAGGAATTATTAAAAAATCGGTTATTGGTGCAAATGCTTCTGTTGTGATCGTTCACAACAATAATGAAACACGACCCCAACCGATGAAGCACAGCACTCAAGAACGTACAACAGCGCGATTCATTCACCTTTGTGCATTTCGTTTCCCCGCGTTTTCACATTATTATCGTAAAGTAACCAAATTTGTAGTATTTAAGTGAAATTATTTGTAAATAAAGAGCAGTTCATTAAAGTAACCAGAATACATTGACTTCCCCCACCAGCGGTAAGGAGTCATCATTTTTTTTTTCTGTTTGACTAGAAAAGCAAACAGCTTCAATCAATATTTAATACTCTTCACCATTCATCGTACTCCCCTTCTTTTTCCAACGAAAGCCATTTGTTTTATTTTGTTTTCGAAAGGTTTATTGAAACTGAGTGGACGTGGTAGAACCTTTGGAAAAACTTTTTAGCGTTAAGACATAGAGACTTCTTATAAAAAAAGGACTTAGCCGTTCTTTTTATCAATCCTTAATGTTTACTAAATTGAGCTTATCGTACCATCATCAAACTATTTGAAGGTTTATGACAACTATTTCTCCCCTCTGTCATTTTCAACGTCAACTACCAAACGTTTTAAATCGGAGTCAGCCAACTGTCGCCAGGAACATTGTTGAGAAACATCCTCTGTACCTTACGGAGCCGACGATTAGTTCCTATGAAATGGGTCTCTTAAGATATGCAACCAAATTGAAAGATTCTTCAATCAAACATTAAGCAGGGGTTCAATCAAAATGAAGATTATGTCTTCATATCCTTTTCGACGTCGCAGTCAAAGACGAAGGATCGCAAATATGGCCACCACATCGTGGCATCTTAACAAGTTTATTATTTGTAACAACGATTCATACTTGTTAAAGAAGAGGAACGTAAAACAAGCACTTTAGCATGGAACCATACAACGTCACCATTATCAGTTCGTACAGGTATAGTGGGTTCACAAGTAATTTTAGCCCAGAAGGGTAATAGATTTGTTATGAAGAAAGGTGAGAAACAGAACCGTCCAGCAAAGAACACAGTTCAGGTGACAATTAGTGCTGGACCAAGGCGGTCGCTAAAGAAACTGACGAACCTGCTCATTAGCAACAAGTGCCGTCTGGACTTGAAGCAGGCTCCACTCAGCAAGGCTTCAGTCAAGAAGATTAAAAAGTCAGAATTAGTTCTAGGGTAATACCAAGAGTTTTGTAAAGAAAAAAAAGAAAATATTAACCGTGTTCGCCGTGGTTTAATGGACCGAAGTTAACAGGTTCAACTCCTGGACAAAACATTTCTCATTTTCGGCTACGCCATCTCATTCGAGCTACTGATCATACTCAAAGATCAATAACTGTCTATGAAATGGCTTCTCAAAACTTCGCCGTTCGGAGTTGACGAAGAATTTTAGGTCTCTTCAACTCGTAAGGCAACAGTAAAGAACACAACACGGGTAGTTTATGAGGAAGCGATTAGAAGGCACCCACAGTTTTTTGGGCTCGAAAGAATTCACAAGCTCGAAAGAGATATTGCCGTGGAAAACAAGAGGTGTTCACGGCGGAAATTAAATCGGGAACCACTGTCCCACTCTTTCCGATACACCACTGCGTCGGCGGATGAGTTTAGAAGAATTTTAATCCCTTCTGAAGAAACTCTTGCATTATTACGTATGCAATGTGGGATCTAGCGTTTTTTTGCAACAGAATCGATTCATTCTTATTTGAAGGATGTTTTTAAGGCAATTTTGGATATGTACTTATTGAAAAAATGTCAAAAAGTTTTAGGATAGCATTAATATAGCACTGTGCAAAATAATAGCACCATGTTCGACTTTATTAATTTTCCCTATAGTCAGGCAGGCCCCTCATAGTTATTGCACAACATTAAAATATGCATCTCGATATTGAAAAGGTTTCCATTATCGGAAATGCAACCGAATTTAAATACCACCTCGTCATTCTAAACAGCGTTTTCGACGTATGCACCAGTGTTTCGATTTATTTTTGTTTTTTCTTTTTGACTTAAAACTATATCTACACATATTATTGTATTGCGTTATTAGCAAAGTAAAATGGGTCGTGCAGTGCATTGTAATCCCGAGAAACCTGCCTTAACAAAAAAAATTGTTTTCTGAGAATAAAACTCACAAATTTATAAGTGAAATTATTGGGTGTTCAAATAAAATGAGCGCAAATGGCCAAAAATACGTTCAAAAGGAAAAAAATCGAAACTAACGAAAAATCAAAAAATCGAAACTAAAATCGCCGATGATTAAATTAAATTTTACCAGTAGCGACATCAACACTGTGGTCGCCGTGGCGAAGTGGGTAGAGTGCGACGCTCACACGCCGAAAGGTCTAGGTTCGATTCCCAGCTCAACACCAATTTTTCGAATATTTCACGGCACCACCTCTTTCGAGCTACTGACAACATTCAAAGAGTAATAACTGTCTAAGAAAGCTTCTCAAATCTCGCCGTTTGGAGTCGGCAAAAAACTGTAGGTCCCTTCAACTCGTGAGAGAACAGTAGCACGCACAACACGAGTAGTTGATGAGCAAGCTAGGCCCTGGTCCCCCTTTGGACTGTAGCGCCAACAATTATTATTATTATTATGACATCATCACTAAGAAGAAGACTGGCAAAGAAGAATTTACCTGCCAGAAGTCCCAGAAAAGTACAACTACTGTCAAAAATCAACCTACAAAAACTAATCAAATTTGCGAAAGAATACCTGAACTGGGAACCTTCCAAATGGCACAATTATGAACGGACAAATCCATAACAGTTTTACGAGTATTTGGTACTCCTGGGACCAGGACATTTCTTCGCTGGCGGAAAAACCAAAAGTTTCAACCTGCAAAGACTGTTTAGCACGGTGGAGCAAAAATTAACGTATGATGATACTTTTCCTATTTTCCTATGATCAAAAGTTGAGGCAAAAAGTGCTGTGTTGTCCCAAGGGCAGCAAAAACTTTTGGTCATTTGTAAAAAACGTAAAGAATTCCGCCTCGTCTTCAATTCCAATGCTCATTTGCAATGACTTTCCAGCTGTCAGCTGTTCGCTTTGGATAAAGCAAATCTATTATCTGCACATTTTGCAGCCAACTCAATGCTTCCAGATTTCGCTCTGTCCACGCCTGTACTCAAGAGCGTAATGTTTTCCATGGGAAAGGTCCATTTTCGCACTCGCACAGTTGCAAGAGTACTTAAAGATCTAAACGTCCACAAATCCGCTGGCCCGGATGGTATACCCCCCGTTCTTCTAAAGAGGTGTTCTTCTACGCTGGCAAAACCACTGCGTAAGCTTTTCCATCTGTCCTACCCTTTAGAACTCTTTCCGAGTAAGTGGAAAACAGCATTTGCCAAGCCCGTCCCTAAAAATGGCGAACCATCTTCACCCACCTCCTACCGACCCAAAGCACTTACCTCCCTACTTTCTAAGGTCCTGGAATCGCTGATAAATCGTCAGCTTATGAAATATCTTGAAACTCGGAAGCTTCTTAATGACCGGCAGTACGGCTTCCGAAGCAACCGTTCCACTGGTGATCTGATGGCATATCTCACTGAAAAATGGAATCAATCTTTGCACAATGTAGGGGAAAGCAAGATCGTTGCACTTGATATTTCAAAAGCATTTGACAGAGTCTGGCATCAGGCTCTCTTCTCGAAAATGCGTGCTTTCGGCGGTGATGAGTCTCTTCTTCAATGGATTAGAAATTATCTTTCGAACCGTTCAATACAAGTTGTATTGAATGGGTTCAAGTCTGATATTCACCATATTAACGCTGGTGTTTCCCAGGCCTCCGTTTTGTCTCCGACGCTGTTCCTCATTTTCATTAATGATCTCCTGTCTGTCACTTCTAATCCAATTTACTCCCTCGCTGATGACGGTATCCTCAGTTTTTCATATTCGTTTCTCGGCTCTCGTCCCTCCTCTTCGGTCATTAACTTGGAACAGCAACGTATGTTAAGCTCATAAAATTCCAATCTTGACAGCATAGGGGTAAAGAGACTAGAGTGGAATTTAATACTTCCAAAACTCAGTGCTGTCAACTGTCACTCAAGCGTTCTCAAAACAACCTGTCATTATCTATGAATGGCTCCTGCATTGTTAAAACTGAACGACTTTCCATCCTCGGTACGTGTATCAGCTCAAAACTAAGTTGAAACGATCACATATTCGAGATCGCCGAAAATGCAGCGAAATGTCAAGGTTTCTTAATACGATGCAAGAAATATGGTATTTCGCCCCTTCTGACCTGCCAACAATACCATATATAAGGCGTACATCGGCCCAAAGCTTGAGTACAACGCTCCTATCTGGTCCGGTGCTCCTAAGACCTCTCTGCACTTAGTAGATAGAATGCAACAGCGAGCGATAAAACTTGTTGGTGATAATAATGCTGCGAAGTCAATAGACTCGCTTGAACATAGACGAAATGTTGTGTCTTCATCATTTTTTTATAGCTATTTCAACAAAAACTGCTCTATCGAGTTAGCCAGCTGCATTCCTCAGCTTCAAGAATTCACCCGCAATACCCGCCTCACTAGGAATGCTCACCGTTTAGCCTTAAACCCACCTTCGGATGTACAATAAAGTTAAGAGACTCATTCTTTAGCCGCACCACACGAATATGAAATGCTCTTCCAAATTTCCTCCCTCCCTTCTCCCCCCCCCCCCTTTCCAATCCACAGTCATTTAAAACCAATGTGCATCGGTACCTCCTTTCCCTCTCTTCCTCTATACCTTCGACCAGTGCTGTGACTTCATTCCAGTCATTTAAGGGTATAAACAATGGCTTTAGTGCGCGCCAATAAAAAAAATGTTATTGGTCCAACTTGCGGATCGCCGGAGCTTATGTCAGCATAACGAGAAAAACCACGCTACCGTACGCAGAGTGGAATATGGCTCTTAGGTGGATTCTACAGCAAAACAATGACCCAAAATATTCGAGCAAACAGTCCGAAGAATTTTTCCAAAACCATGGAGTTCAAGCTATGCAGTGGCCGCCTCACTCTCTAAACCTGAATCTCATTAAAAACCTTTGGACAGATGTAAAGAATGCTGTATGTGATGCAAAACCCAAAAACACAAAACAGCTATGCGATGTTGTGCAGGTTGCTCGGAACAATATCCCCGTTCAGCGATGTCAGGCTTGAACGACTCCATGCCACGACGTTGTGAAGCTCTTCTTAGAAAACGGAGGTTATTCCACCAAGTACTGACCCAATAACAAAAATAAAAACATAAAACAAAAAGTAACAAAACAGTGAAAAAATCGAACGTGGTGCTATTATTTTGCACAGGGCTGTACCATCTAACAAAAATGTGATGATCCACCGAGGGAGTTTGAAAAATATATAAAGGGCAGACTTCGCAGCCAAATAAGTCATATGCTATGAGTAGGAGCACCTATCAGAGAAAGCCCCTCGAATACAGTTGAGTGACTGGTTCAAGCGCCTCTCCGTATTTCCGATTCATTGATCGAAGCTGTACAAGTAGAAGGAACTGAGCCCCTGCTTCACAGTCTGGCATAAAGCAGGTTTCAAGTGCTTGTCCTATAACTTTAACATCCCAGAAATATATAGTCACAGGTCCAATTTTTATTTAAAATTGAATAATTAGCCTCTGACCTGGTACCTGGTGTTGGCTTGTAGCTTACAGGACGGTTCCATTGTATGTCCACTAAGGAATTTTTTCTTGAAGATTGGGAAACACCGCAGTGGAGCGCTTAGACTCAAAAACTGGCCCATGATACAACCGAGCTATAATCTGCATTTATTGTTGTTTGCTGATGATGAAGCGCTTGATGGTATTGACCCAGAAATCAATACCATCAAGCGCTTCTGTGACAAAGAACCTAAGTGTTCAGCTCCAGCTACATCAGCACCGAACAGGCACCACCTGATTGACAGAAGAAGTACTCTGCACTGTCTTTACCTTCTTCACAGGCGTCGCAGAGAGTTTCATCACTAAGCACACTTAAGGGCTCAGCGAATGTGAGGTGCCTCTTTAGCATGGCAACAACCCTTCTGAGTGTGATAGAAGAAGCCGGTGCACATTGCTTATAAATTCCTGTGGATTGCAATGAGGGAAAAATCGAACTGGAAAAGAAATTCTTATGTGCCTAAAGAACAAGTGCCTAAACTTAAATGTACGTCCAAAAGTGGGATTAAGTGTGAAAAAGGAGGAATACAGCTAGCCAGCTCATGCCTTTCTCCTGCAGAATGATTCTTTCTAAGGATTCTGCTTCTCAACAGTGTAAGCCTTCTGAGTGTGATAGAAGATGCCGGTGCACATTGCTTATAAATTCCTGTGGATTGCAATGAGGGAAAAATTGAACTGGAAAAGGAATTCTTATGTGCCTAAAGAACAAGTGTCTAAACTTAACTGTATGTCCAAAAGTGGGATTAAGTGTGAAAAGGGAGGAATGCAACTGGCTAGCTCATGCCTTTCTCCTGCAGAAAGATTCTTTCTAAAGATTCTTCTTCTCAACTGTGTAAGCCCCAATCCTCTTAGAAAAATTAAATTTCGTTTGTTAAGACGCAGTTCACCTCTTGACGATAATTTACCACTTTTACCACTTTAACTACTGAAAAAGGAGTTCCAGCAGATCGTTTTTTCTTACGAGGTCCTTTCTGTTTCCATTTATCACTGCCAATCCAGGATATGATTACAATTTCATCTTGTTCCCAGAAATATATTATACTTGCAAAAGATTTCAATTCAACCCTTAAGTCTGTGCATGCTGCTTTCTTTTCTCAAAATTATTTGACAAAGGGATTTCACTAGTCAGCACTTAATTTCCAATTCACTGTCTTTCACAGCTCTTTACTGCGTTTATAATTGTTGCAGTCCTTTCATTCGGTGAAGATACTTCAGAGGCCCCACAATCATCATCGTCTTTCTCGCACACTGTCATGTCCAATGGCAACACAGGTAAAAAAAACATTTGCTTTTAAAAACAGAGACTTCAAATTATCTTCCAATATCTATAGGCTACTTCAACTGCGCGGGAATAACTTGTCCAGAAAATACTAGCTCTTGTGTAGTAGAAACGCACACTGACCCTGGAAACTCGCAACAGACCGTTCGGACTCGCAAATGCATCACGGCAGACGGAAATGTTTTACTGGAAGACCTCATAAAGGAGTCGAGTATGTCTCAGAGTTCAGTAAGTTCCCACGCTTACGGTTTTGGAAGCTCGGAAGGATAACCATTCAAATCAGATTAAGCACGACAGCCAGTACAGGATGTGGGTGTTCGTGAAGATATGCATCGGGAGGCAACTAAAAAGGATTTGAATAATGAATAAATAGAATTTTGCAAAGCTTAGGAATTTTGAAGTTTCGATATGGGTTTTTCAATTGGAGTCACTTTGTTACAGAATCTGAAATATACTTCCACCACAGCCGTCAGACTGTGAAGGATGATGATGGGGAGCACTCGCTGTGCCGCCACGGTCTTCTTTCAGAAGGTCGTTCCTTTGAACTGTCACAGAGAGCTGTCAATGAAACTCCTGGCACGCAGTCCGAAACACCAAAAATGTGTATGGAGGCTAGCGGGGAATAACATACATTCAGACTTATGTATGTGCCACCGTCAAAGAAGGACATATAACTTCGCCGAACAAGAGAGAACGTTACGATCATCAGCAAAAGCAGCGAGGTCGATTCAATTTTTCCCTACCTCGGGTCTATATTTGAACGAATAACAGATTCTGTACCCATCTTAAGCGCCGAATACTTTGTGGCAATGCGGTTCTTTCCCTAATGATCAAGTTGAATTTTTTTTCAGCTCCGCCCAACACAGCACAGCAACGCAGACGTCCGGCACAGCAACGTAGACGTCCAGCACAGCAACGTAGACCTCCGGCACAGCAACGTAGACGTCCGGCACAGCAACGTAGACATTCGGCACAGCAACGTAGACGTCCGGCACAGCAACGTAGACGTCCGGCACAGCAACGTAGACGTCTGGCACAGCAACGTAGACGTCCGGCACAGCAACGTAGACGTCCGGCACAGCAACGTAGACCTCCGGCACAGCAACGTAGACGTCCGGCACAGCAACGTAGACATTCGGCACAGCAACGTAGACGTCTGGCACAGCAACGTAGACGTCCGGCACAGCAACGTAGACGTCCGGCAAAGCAACGAAGACGTCCGGCACAGCAACGTAGACGTTCTTGAACATGGATCTGGTCTTCTCGGGAGTAGAAGTTTTGATCCAATTTGGTGTCTGAAAAAGAAGATTCAAAAGCGAACCTGTGGAGAAGGACCTCAACCAACTTGGAGTGCGCAACTGGAGGCAGCTGGCGAAAGACTGTGGTGTATGGCGAGGCATGTTGGTTGAGGCCCAGGTCCACCCCAGACCCCAGACGCCACAAGAAGAAAAAGAAGAAGACTTCCAATTTCATCTACATAGATGATGAGCTTAATAGCTTAACAGATTCGCCAACAGAGGTAACAAAGGTGGACATGAATGGTGGGATTGCCGACTTATGCGAAATTCATCAGGTAATCAGATGAACGACGCTGGAAGAGCATTGCTTCGTAGAAGCGTGGAAGCTTTGAAAGTTTAAGTTAGCATAGACTTAAGAAGGCCAATTTTTAAAAAGAGTACAAAACTAAACTTAAAAGCTCACCTAAGGCAGCATTGATTTTTCTACAAATCGTTGCATGTGCTGGGATATGCTGATGACGTCGATATTATCGCCCGTTCCCAGCAAGCCGCTGTAGAAGCATTCACAGTTATTGAAGAGCGAAACAAGCTGCTCGAAGAATCAATCCGTCGAACAACAACTCGGTCGGAATGTGACATTGACAACTTTGACGTAATTAAGGAGTTTATCTACCTTAAAGCTGACGTGAACTCCAATAAAGATACCCTAGCGGAGATTAGACGCAGAATCACCCTTAGCAACCGGTATTATTTCGGTTTTTCCAAGCAACTACTCCTGACTTGAAAGACTAAGATACTGCTCTAGACGCTAATCTTACCCGTACCCTTATGCGAGGCCAAGTGCTGGACGATAAGGGCAACGGCAAAGAAAAACGACGAATATACCATATGGTCCACTCTGCGAGGAAGCCGAATGAAGGGGAAGATTCAACCGCGAACTCTATATGCTTTACCAAGATGTGCATGCAGTTTGAAAGAGAAAAATCCGTCGACCATAATGGCTCGGCGAATGGACAACAACACTACAGCCAGAAAGGTCTTCGAATGCCAGCCTCCGGGTTCGAGAAGTGGAGGAAGACCGTACCTCCGGTATAGAGACGCTAGAGAGCTTGGTCTTGACGACTGGAAGCCACGTACCCGAGACCGTCAAGAATAGAATGCAGCGATAGCTTTTGCTCAAACCCTTCATGGGTTACAGGCCTGATAAGCAAGTTAGAAAGCCAGCGTTGGTGGAGTCTTTATTAGCTTCGATCATATCATACTCAGTTTAAAAACGCCATAAATTTACTTGTAATGTCTTGTAATCAATTATCATAAGAAGTTAAATTGTAAAATTTAATGAATTATCGAATTTCCGTTATTGTTATGTATTGAAATAAATGCAAAAACATAAAAGTGAAGGCGTGTGTCTAATAGCCTAAATAAATCGTATGAAGCGGAATATAAAACCTTCAGAAATCAGGTGAATAAAGAGATAAACTTTCAAAAATCGATATTTTACAAAAACAAATTTAACCAGATAAAAAACGACCCGCATAAAACATGGGGTCTTATAAATGAGATATTGGGAAGAAAAAAACCCGGACTTGACGAAATCATAACGAAGAACTTTTCTGAAAAAATACGCTTAAATAACCTGGCTGACGCATTTGCTATCAATTTTGGAACACAGGTTAAGAATATCATTCATCGATGCGACGTGAATACATCGGCTCATATATATATATATATATATATATATATATATATATATATATATATATATATATATTCGTACAGGAAGCAGGTTTATGGGAAATCAAAAGAATTATCAAAAAACTGCTATAGTCAGACCAATTTATAAAGGAGGAGCTAAAAGTGATATTAACAACAATAGACCGATTTCAATACTGCCGATAGTTGAAAAGTGCCCGGAAGAAGTAGTGACAACGAGACTTCAAGACTTTATTAACAAAAACTCTTTAATACATCCATGTCAGTACGGTTTCCAAAAAAAAAAAAAAACAAAAGTACGGGCAAGCTCTTAGGGGGATTTGCCAACTGTACCAACGAAGGCCTTAACAAAAGCCATCATGTCTTAGTGCTGTTCGTTGATTTTAGTAACGCATTCGACACACTACATCACGGAAAGCTCCTAAAAGTATTCGAAAACATTGGCATAAGAGGTTTGTTGGCAGACTGGACATTTTTGTGTAAAAATTAACCAGACATGCAGCCAAAAGGAACGAGTTGAATATGGCATCCCTCAGGGATCGAAATTAGGCACGATTCTCTTCATCCTCTTCACAAACAAGCTACTTAGAGTTTTTAAGAAAGCGGTGCAATTTGCGTATACTGATGATACGGCAATAGTGGTTCGCCACAGGTCACTACATACAGCAACAGCAGTAATGCAGCAAGAGTTTGATGAAGCAGTGAAATGGTGCCACGATCATGGTCTCACAATCAATGCATACAAAACAAAGATTATGCATATCAGAAGCCCTCAATTTAAGGGTACTGAGATGAAAATCAAATTCAAAAACGAATCCTGCAATCCAGCTGCTAGGTGCTCAATAGAAATTGTAAAGACCTACAAATACCTTGGCGTCATTATCGACAGCAATTTCTTGTGGGATGCGCATATTAGTGAGTTGCGCGTAAGCCATAAAAAAGCATTATACGCACTCACTCATTTAAAATATCATGCTACAACGTCTGTTCTAAGGCAAGTGTACTATGCCTTAGTAGAATCAAAACTTAGGTATGGGATACTTACATGGGGTACTGCCTCCGCAACTCATATACAAAAAGTTAGAAAGTTACAAAACGCAGCTTTAGAGAAAATAAGTACGGATAGTCGACGAAATGTTCCAGTACAAGAACAGTTCATAGTTCTCCCAGTAGAAGACATATTTAAGATGAGCCTGACACTGGAATACTACGAAGACAACCGGATCATCGCACCAATCCAACATGGAATCAATACAAGAAGACAGGCGAAGGGTATCCTTCAAGAGCCAAGATTTTCCAACAATAACGGGAGAAGACAACTGAAGTACAGCGTGCCAGAAGTTCTCAATACACTTCCACCAGAACTTAAAAACATCACCAATGTTAAGATCAGAAAACGTAATATCAAACAATTCTTTTTAAATTCTATGTAATGTCTGCTATTGTAAATGCGTTTTTTTCCAATTGTTTAAATCAAGTAAATCATAGTTATGTAATTTCTGAATCATTTTATTGACTACAATGTATTAACTTACTCCAACTCCAATCTGAACTTACTCATATCAATACCAGCAAGAAACTCAATCTTCTGCAGAAAAACCTCAAAAGGCTTCGCAGAAACTAACAAATATTGTAGCTAATTTATGAAAAATAAAAATGAATTACAAAAATGGTTATTTGGGTGATCTCATTAAATTATTCAGACGTTGCGCATACGAATGCCTGACCTCAGCAGGAATTTATGACCCAGATTTTGGAGCAACAGAAGAAGTTTATGCAGTCAAGCACCAGCAACGGTAAGTTCCTACATTCCACCGTTCCAGTCATTTGATAAAGAGATGTGTAGTTGGGAAATTTTTTAACAGATCGAATAGCATTTGAAGCGTTATAAGTCCGGGGACATATAGGCGCCAATAACAAAAAAATAATGTCAAATAAACATTTTTTGTTAGAGCCGCCCCCTATATGTCCCGGACTTATTGAGTGATCTGTTACAAAGTAACATCCCAAAAATAAGCTTCACTAGCAAACTTCCGACCTTGTTTGGTGGTACGGGCATCCTTACCTTTCCTTTTCTTTTTCCATCTAAATAATAATTGTTGGCGCTACAGTCCAAAGGGGGACCAGGGCCTAGCTTGCTCATCAACTACTCGTGTTGTGCGCGCTACTGTTCTCTCACGAGTAGAAGGGACCTACAGTTTTTTGCCGACTCCGAACGGCGAAATTTGAGAAGCTTTCTTAGACAGTTATTACTCTTTGAGTGTTGTCAGCAGCTCGAAAGAGGTGGTGCCGTGAAAAATTCGAAAAATTGGTGTTGAACTGGGAGTCGAACCTAGACCCTTCGGCGTGTGAGCGTCGCACTCTACCCACTACGCCACGGCTACCACATCTTCCATCTCCTTCTTCTTTTTTATGTAAGTGCCTGTCCACTGTCTGGCGTTTTTCTGTTTACTATCATTCTTTCTCCCTCTTTAGACGGTCCTTAAGCTAGCATTCTTGTCCACAGTGGTTAATGTACGTTTTATGGCGACCAGTCTGACGAGCTATACCTTGCAACCACTACGTCACACTGACCTAGTCCTCCTCATCAAAACTATGTCTGTGGCTTAAGCTCAACAGCAACAGGTTTCAACGTCTATACTGCCTCGGTCTGTAGACTGCCTAAAAACTTATGGGCAAGCTCGAAAAAACTCGAACTCGAAAAAACTCGAAGCACAATAAAAGAAAACCCCGATTTAAATGGCGCCTATGTACAAATAAATGCCCGCCGTGGCGTAGTGGGTAGAGTGCGACGCTCACATGCCGAAGGGTCTAGGTTCGATTCCCGGCTGAACACTTCGAATTTCATGGCACCACCTCTTTCAAGCTGTTGACATTCAAAGAGTAATAACTGTATAAGAAAGCTTCTCAAATTTCGCCGTTCGGAGTCGGCAAAAAACTGTAAGTCCCTTCTACTCGTGAGAGAACAGTAGCGTGCACAACACGAGTAGTTGATGAGTATACTAGGCCCTGGTCCCCCGTGGACTGTCGCGCCAACAATTATTATTATTATTCATTTTTTATTTTTTAATTTCTTTCAAATCAATTTATCACCCCCCCCCCCAAATTTGAAAGACCACAACACAGTAGATAATCACGCTGCGATTGAGAATTTGCCCTTGCGGGCTCACGTATGTATTTATTTCATTACTTGGCTTAGAAGCGATGAACAATACGACCATAAGTTGAAGGGTTGGGACCGCCCTTATTATTATTATTATATGTATAAATAAAAGGAAACTTTCAATGAATAAATAATTGAAGACCCTTTTTGGCTTAGGCCCAAGTCCAGCTGCTGGACGTATTGCACGTTTCATCGTCTGTATTCCTATGCTTTACAAAGGCCTCGATTTCCTTTTAGTTTTAAGGGAAGAAATGACTATCTACTGATTAAATGGATGAAGGATGGATGGATAATGGATGATTAAAAGGGCTTCTGTTTTTTAAAGAGCGCTTCAAGCCACTGCTAACTTGTGGGTGCAGAAAACTGACTTCAAAAAAGTTCTTTTCAACTCGCACTGTTCGATCTGTGGCACCGTCCTTTTGAAATCACATTCAACAAATCTATTCTTTGTAACAGTCACTTACTACGGTGCGATACCGACTTCCCATTAACGTGGCATATACGTAAATATTCATAGAATTCATAGAATATTCCGATCAATCGACGCGCTAGAACATCGACGAAATTTTGCGTCTCTATCACATTTCAACAAAACAAAGCTCTAAAGAGTTGGCCAGCTGCATGCATTCTTTCCTTCAAGAATTCACCTGCAACTCACCTCGCTAGAAATGCTCACCAGTTCACACTTAACCCACCTTTGGATATACCAGGTATCCCGGTATGAAGTGAATGTCAAGATACAAATGTCTCGATAGGAAACATTTGTTGTGAACGAGGCCTTATTTTTTTTTTTTTTTTTTTTGTTTGCTATGACATCTGTGAAAAAAATTTAGTATACATCAAGTCATTGAACAGAAAACATCATATTTTTTCATCGCGTTAAAAATGTTGAATTTTGTACCAGAAAGTGATGATTTGCGGAAAGCATTAATTTTTTGTTTTCATTTGAAGAAAAGTGCTGCAGAGTCGCATCGAATGCTTGTCGTGGCATATGGTAATCATGCTCTATCAGAAGCAACATGCAAAAGATGGTTTCAACGGTTCAGAAATAATGATTTTGATGTGAGAAATGAAAAACGTGCAAGACAACCAAAATAGTTTGAAGACACCGAATTGCAAACGATATTGGATGGAGATGACACTTTGAGTCAAAAGCAAATGGCAGCAATTTTAAATGTTACACAACAAACAATTTCTGACCATTTAAAAGCTATGGGAAAGATCCAAAAGTGTGGAAAATGGGTGTCACATGAATTGAATGAAAGACAGATGGAAAACCGAAAAAAAACCTGCGAAATGTTGCTTCATAGGCACGAAAGAAATTCGGTTTCGCATCGGATTGTTACTGGCGATGAAAAATGGATTTATTTTAAGAATCCTAAACGGAAAAAATCATGGGTTAATCTGGGACAACCATCAACATCGACTGCAAAACCAGATCGATACGGCAAGAAGACAATGCCGTGTGTTTGCTGGGACTAGAAAGGTGTGCTGTACCACGAGCTCCTAAAACCCAGTGAAACCGTTAATACTGATCGCTACCGACATCAGATGATCAGTTTGAACCGTGCATTGATCGAGAAACGACCAGAATGGGCCAGAAGACACGGCAAGATAATTTTGCTCCATGACAATGCACCTGCACACAAAGCAAAACCGGTTCAGGATACAATCAAAACACTTGGCTGGGAGCAGCTACCCCACCCGCCGTATTCACCAGACTGGGCTCCTTCCGACTATCATTTGTTTTCATCGATGGGACACGCATTGGCGGAGCAGCACTTTGATTCCTACGAGGAGGTCGAAAATTGGGTGTCTGATTGGTTTGCTTTAAAAGACGAACAATTTTATTGGCGTGGTATTCACAAATCGCCCGAAAGATGGTCAAAATGTGTAGAAAACAATGGCCAATACTTTGAATAAAATGTTTTTACCCTCCGATTAATAATAAGTGTTTTATTTTCAAAAAAAACACTTATTTCGTACCGGTTTACCTGGTAGATTTAAGTTTAGGGACTTGCACCAAACGAATATGGAATGATCTTTCAATTACAATCCACAAGAATTTTAAACCAATGCGTTTAGGTACATCCTTTCCCTCTCTTCCTCTATACCTTCGACTGTGACTTAATTCCAGTCACGTTAGGGTATAAACAATCCTATAGCGCACGCGAATTTAAAAAACAGATTTAAAGTGTAAAGTTTTTTTCGATATCCAATTAAAAGCAACAAGCTCTTGTAATGAATTAAAAAATAAAAATTATTATAAGCAAATTGTATTAAGGTTCAAAAGATTGCAACGTTTTTCGAGTGCACAGAAGAACAACTTGTCATTTCCGTAAGATATCAACATCTTATACAACTTCTAAAAAAATTCTAGCAAAGATTGGCAAAACTCAAATCTGAAAAAGACGAAGAATTTCGATAAGTCAAAAATAAAAAAGCAGGCACATCCCTTCCAAAAACTACGTATTTCTCCTAGGCTTGAAACCCGATAAGCTCTTAAGTTTATCTTTCGAATGAAGTGATTTATACTCCAAGAATTTAAAATATTAAAAGAAATAGGACACCAACTTATGTTCGCCCTTACGCACAGCAGAGTTTAACGGAGAACAAACTAGTCCTTTTCCCTTTTTCTACAAACACTTACAATTGACGCTTTCTGAAAATATGCATCTGGCTTAAATCACCATGCGTTTAGTCACAGTTGACAAATATCAAAGTCCGTATCATTCGAATCTTGATTTGACACGACTTCAGCACGATAAAAGTACAAGTTGTCGGAATTCACTTGTCTTTGAGAACAAAACACACATACATCATTTCTGGTCTATTTAATGAAGTTTATTCACGGTTCGAGAAGTGTTATTGATTTATCCGCACTTAATAATCCGTTCGCAGCATCCTGGGTACGCTCCTCTTGGATTCTTTGGTCCTTCGTCTCTGCAACCAGAGGCCAGAGAATACGTAGGACAACTAAAATGAAATCGTTTCCTGTGATCGAGGAATCGCTTGCCGTAGTGTCTACTTACCCAATGTACTCGGTGCTTCCGTCGTCGAGACACTTAAGCAAGGTGCACGGTGCATTAGGGTGCGGTACGGTTTGTTGGGGGGAAACGTTCCGATCACCAATTCTGCAGTTTGCTGCAAATGATGCGCCCACAGAAATCGAAAGCACAAATGAAAAAATAACCAACGACTTCATGTTAACCCGACTTGTTAGCAAATGCTTCAAGCTGCAGCAGCCCCAATTGCCTTTTATACAAACGAGCTTAATTGCGCTCGAAGTGAACAGTGCAACAGATTCATCTGAGAACTTTACCATACAATCATGTGAAGATGATCAAACGCAATGGAGGGATTTCCCATTTTCAGCTCTTCGATGTAAACACTAAAATGTCAAAGGGACACCGGTTAATGGAATTGTGGGTTTTGATGGATGATTGGAAGGTGAAAAGCCGGCAAATGTAATTGACTCGTGAGTGTAAATAATTGAAGAGGAGTGTCGAAAACCAGAGAGATTGAAATTAATGTGCTCAATTAACACCTGTATGTTGCTAAGGGGTGATACTTGAATTAAGTTCGTTCACGTGGCACAGCTTGGTTAAAAGTTCCAACTCCACAAACGATGATGATTCCGATGCAGCACGTTGTAGAGTTACTGCGCGTTCTAGAGTTGCAGCAGGTTGTAGAATTGCTGTGCATTCTAGAGTTTCAGCACGTGTTAGAGTTGCAGCCCGTTCTAGAGTTGCAGCACATCCACAAAATCGAATTGGGTCACTCCAAATCTTCTTTCTGTAGACCTCTGTTTAGAACTAGAAAAAGTAAGTTAATCAGAAGCTTTGATGTACTAGCCGCGTTGTTAGAATTGTGCTGTTTATGACAATAAAACATACAGGGTGACAAAACAATGAATCAACAAATTTAATGAGAGACACATTCACTGGTAACCCGCATCAACACTTACAAGCACATTATCTTTTAAAGTTTCTACACAAACCATATAAAAACTTTTCGTAATCATCGGAACTAAAATGAAAAACTGCAATTAAATAAAAGCCTGCTTTGACTAGTGTTACCTAAGCGTGCATTGCCGGAGCACTTTTAATCAAATCAAAAGCAAAGATCTTGTGTCGCAATTAATTCTAGATTACCTGTTACAAGGCTGCAGCAAAATGAAAATTAAGTCATGAAACATCGGGCCAGTTAATAAAGCCTGGACCTCAGTTACGAGACTACCCATTCGTTTTTGTGATCGGAGACAGTTAACGTGCTTAGTGTGTGACACATACATTTTTCTGACGCCTGCAGAAGATGAAAGTGAGTATGTTGGAAGGTATTCAAAAGTGGACATGTGAACTAGCACTTTCGGATTAAATAACATTTCAAAAACCCTTCCAACAAAATTTAATGTGAGTGCGTCAGTAAACTATACAGGCCCAGTGATCTTAAGTCTATTGTAACCCCTTGTTACAATCTAGAATTAAATTTTTGTCTAAATGAATTTAACATTCCTAAATGGGAGTTTTACTGTCTGAGAAAGCGGAATCGGAATCGGAATCGGCAAAAAACTGTAGGTCCATTCTACTCGTGAGAGAACAGTAGCGCGCACAACATGAGTAGTTGATGAGCAAGCTAGGCCCTGGTCCCCCTGTGGACTGTCGCGCCAACAATTGTTATTATTATTAAATGGGAGTTTTAAAAAGTAGATTAAAGAAATAAAATTAATTCGTATTACCTCCTTTGACGAGAGGATTTGTGTTTTTTTTTTTTTGCTTGCCCAATTTATCCGCATCCCTAGGTCCTGGCGAAGTGTGTGCGACACTCACACGCTGAAGCTCCCGTTCAGTTTGGATTCCCGGACTGAAAACCTCACATTGTTCACTTCTTTTCACATATTTCTTTCTTCTTGATGCATTCAGTGATCAAAGAGCATTTCTATGAAATGGCTTCTCAAAACTTTGCCGCTTTCAAACATCGGCAAAAAGCCGTAGGTCACTGAGAGAAAAGTATCAGCAACAATACGAGTAGTTGAGCAGGAAGCTAGGACTTCTTATCATTGTGGACTAACACACAATTTATTTCTTTTGCTGCACAAGTTTATGTTTCAGTTTATGTTCTCATATTCCATATTTCCATAAATGCATTTGGTTGCTAATAATGCAAATAAGTTGAAGACAGAAGTCTCTCATCCTCGATCTCATCTATTGATATAAATGCTGCTTCAATAAGTACTTGAAACTCTTCACTATTCATCGTCCTCCCCTCAATTTCCAGCATAGGCAGTTTTTTAATTTTATTTGCAAAAGATTTGTTGAATTCGAGTGAACTTGGTTGAACCTTTCGGAAAACTTTTAATCGTTAAGGCATAGAGACTAGGCAAAGACGTTAAAAGAAAGTTATACAATATAATAATAATAATTGTTGCGCTACAGTCCAAAGGGGGACCAGGGCCTAGCTTGCTTATCAACTACTCGTTTTGTGTGCGCTACTATTCTCTCACGAGTAGAAGGGACCTACAGTTTTTTGCCGACTCCGAACGGCGAAATTTGAGAAGCTTTCTTAGACAGTTATTACTCTTTGAGTGTTGTCAGCAGCTCGAAAGAGGTGGTGCCGTTAAATATTAGAAAAATTGGTGTGGAACTGGGAGTCGAACCTAGACCCTTCGGCGTGTGAGCGTCGCACTCTACCCACTACGCCACGGTAACCAGTTATACAACATATCAATCCTTAATTTTTGATTAAATTGCTCATCGTATCATCTTCAAAATATTTGATATAATAGTTTATACTGATAGCAACCATTTTCGACGTATAGTCAACTGTCGCTAGGAACATTGTTGAGACACATCCTCTGTACCTTACACAGTTGACGATTAGTTTCTGTGAATCTTTGATCTTTTAAGACAAACTTAAGGATTCTTAAATCAAAGGAGAACATTTCTGGCAGGAGGTCAGTAAAAATGAATAATATATCCTCATACCCATTCTGTCATTGCTGTTAAAGACGAAAGATCGTACAAGATGGCCACCATGTCGTCGCATCTTTACTGGTTGTTTACCCGTAACAAAAATTCATATTTGTTGGAGAAGAGGGACGTAAAGAAATTTTTCAGCACGAAACCAAATAACATCACGACCATCAATTCGTACAGGTATAGTTTTTAGAAGGCTAGAAAAGCCCAATAAGTTCTAGTATACTATGAAGAGTTTTATAAGGAAAAAAAGTGCGGCATTTTTTACGGCGTCATCGCTTCTGAGCGCTTGATGCTCAAAGAGGAATAACTGTCTATCAAATAGCTTCTCCAAACTTCGCCGTTAGAAGCTGACTGACTGTAGGCCTCTTCTAGCACTGTAGGAATCACAACACGAGTAGTAGGGATCCACCGTTTTTGTTTTTTTTTTTTGCTTCAGAAAACACGAGGTATTCACTGCGGAAATCAAATCGGGACCTTCCAAATGAGAATGTTTTACTCTTCCCCCTACACCACGAGGTGGGGTGGATGAGTGTAGAAGGATTTTGGTCCTTACTGAAGTTCGAGTTCGAAGCTGACGGATTGTAGGCCTCTTCTAGCTGTGAGGGCACTTTAGGAATCACAACACGAGTAGTAGGGATCCACCGTTTTTGTTTTTTTTTTTTGCTTCAGAAAACACGAGGTATTCACTGCGGAAATCAAATCGGGACCTTCCAAATGATAATGTTTTACTCTTCCCCCTACACCACGGGGTGGGGTGGATGAGCTTAGAAGGATTTTGATCCATACTGAAGTTCGAGCTTAAAAGAATTTTAATCCCTACTGAAGAAATTCTTGCATCATTACGTATGAGATGTGGGATTCAGTGTTGACATGCAACAGAATCAATTCATTCCTATTTGAATGCTGTTTTTAAGGCAATTCCGAATATCTACTTCCATAAACAAATAATCTGTAAAACTTTTACTTATAACAGTTGAATGACTGGCTCTTCAAGAAGCACCTCTCTGTCTTGCAGACTCATTGATCGAAGCTGTACGAGCAGAAGAAAATGAGCCCCTGCTTCACAGTCTGGCATAAAGCAGGTTTCAAGTGCTTGTCCTATAACTTTAACATCCCACAAATATAGTCACAAGTCCAATTTCTTTTTTTTATTTTTTTTTATAATTGACGCGTGCAAAAGGGGTTGCGAGTACCCTTAAGTGACCGGATCAAGTCACAGCACGGGCCGAAGGTATAGAGGAAGAGAGGGAGAGGAGGTGCCGATGCACATTGGTTTTAAATGCCTGTGTAATGAGGAGGAAAAATCGAGCTGGGAAGAGCATTCCAGATTCGTGAAGTGCGGCTAAAGAACGAGTCTCTGAATTTGACTGTATGTCCGAAAGAAGGATTGAGGGTGAATTGGTGGGCATTCCTAGCGAGGCGTGTATTGCGGGTGAATTCTTGAAGGGGAGGAATGCAACTGGCTAATTCATCTGAGCATTTCTTGTTAAAATAGCGATAAAAGAGTGACAACGAAGCGACATTACGTCGGTGTTCTAACGAGTCAATCGACTTCGCAATATTACTGTCACCTATAAGTTTTATCGCTCGCTTTTCAATTCTATCCAGCAGGTGCAGGGAGGTCTTAGAAGCACCTGACCAAATAGGAGCGTTGTACTCAAGTTTTGGGCGTACGTAGGCCTTGTATATTGTAGCCAGATCAGAGGGGGTTAAGTACTTCTTGCATCGTTTAAGGAAGCCTAGACATTTCGCAGCATTTTTGGTGACCTCAAATATGTGATCGTTCCAACTAATTTTTGGGTTGATGCACATATCGAGGATGGAAAGTCTTTCGGTTTCAACAACGCAAGTGCTGTTCATGGATAACGGCTGATTATTTTGTTATCGCTTTAACGACAGTAGACAGCACTGGGTTTTGGAAGCATTAAATTCCACTCTATTCTTATTTCCCCAATCGATTATGCTGTCAAGGTCGGAATTTAATGTGCTTAACATACGCTGCCGTTTCGAGTCTATGGCCGAAGTGGAGCGACGTGAGCCAAGGAACGAATATGAAAAGCTGAGACTACTGTCATCAGTGAAGGAATGAATAGGATTAGAAGTAGCAGACAAGAGATCATTTATAAAAATGAGGAAGAGTGTCGGAGACAAAACAGAGCCCTGGGGAACACCAGCACTAATATGGTGAATATCAGACTTGAATCCATCCAAAACGACTTGTATTGAACGATTCGAAAAGTAATTTCAAATCCATTGAAGAAGAGACTCATCGATCCCAAAAGCACGCATTTTCGACAAGAGAGCCTGATGCCAGACCCTGTCAAATGCCTTTGAAATATCAAGCGCAACAATCTTGCTTTCTCCTACATTGTGCAAAGATTGATTCCACTTTTCAGTGAGATATGCCATCAGATCACCAGTGGAACGATTGCTTCGGAAGCCGTACTGCCGATCATCAAGAAACTTCCGGGACTCAAGATATTTCATAAGCTGACGGTTTATCAGCGTTTCCATGACCTTGGAGAGAAGGGACGTTAGTGCTATGGGTCGGTAGGAGGTGGGTGACGAACATTCGCCCTTTTTAGGGACTGGCTGGACAAATGCAGTTTACCACTTCCTCGGAAAGAGCTCTGAAGAGTAGGACAGATGGAAAAGCTTACGCAGTGGTTTTGCCAGCGTAGAAGAACACTTCTTCAGAAGAACAGGGGGTATACCATCCGGGCCAGCGGATTTGTGTATGTTTAGATCTTTAAGTACTCTTGCAACTGTACGAGTGCGAAAATGGATTTGCTCCATGGAGAAATTTGCGCTCTCAAGTACAGGTGGGGACAAAGTGCTATCTGGCAGCGTTGAGCTAGCTGCAAAGTGTGTGGCAAGCAGATTAGCTTTGTACAAAGAGCTGACAGCTGGAATGTCATTACAAATGAGCGTTGGGATCGAAGACGAGGCTGAATTCCTTATGTGTTTTACGAAAGACCAAAAGCTTCTGCTACCCTTAGGGCATTGTAGAACTTTTTGCCTCAACTTTTGGTCATAGGAGATTGAATAATTAGCTTCTGACCTGGTAGCTGGTGTTGGCTTATAGCTTGCAGGATTTTTGTTGGTCAGTCCCATTGTATGAGTATGTCCACTAAGGATTTTTTTTTTTTTTGAAAGTTAGGAAACACCGCAGTTAAGCGCTTAGACACAAAACTGGTCCACGACACTGCAAAGCAGTAATCTATATTTAATGTTGTCTCTTGATATTCCGAATCAATACCATCAATCGCTTCTATTTCAAAGGGCCTAGGTGTTTAGCTTCAGCCACATCAGCACCGAACAGGCGCCACCTGATTGACAGCAAAAGGGCTCTGCACTGTCTTTACCTTTTCTACAGGCGTCGCAGAGAGTTTAAATACTACTTCAAACACTCTTAAGTGCTTAGCGAATGTGAGCTGCCCCTTAAGTACATCAATAAGCCTCTTGAAGTGTCCCCTGTGTTGAAATAGCAGAAATGCTCCGGATTTTTTTTTGCTGTAGTTAGGAGGATGCCTGCATCCTTGAGATTCATACCATCTCTTGTTGTGGTGTCGAGAGACGAAACTGCCGGTGGAAACCCGGACCAAAGATCCAGTTAGTCCCAAAGTGGATTCCGGGTCTATTAATGCCAAACCACAAAGACATGGCGAGTGGTCCAGTGCGTCAACTCACAAGCTTGCCTTAAAGCCAAAGTATACCAATATATTTGTGGATGTTCCCTTGGATCGTGGAGATGCCGGTGCGCATTTGTTTTAAATGCATTTGGATTGTAATGTGGTGGAACAATCGAGCTGAAAAGATCATTTTTTATGCGGGTAAAGAACGAGTCTCTTGCGTGAACTATATGTCCAAAGGTGGTCTGAGCGTGAACGAGTGAGCATTCGGAGCCAAGCTGTGATTGTGGAGAAATTTGCCTTTGCCTTTCTTCAGCAGAAGCAACTCCTTCTTTTCTAAAAATTCTTCCTCTCAACAGAGTACCATAAGCTCCCAATACTCTACTAAAAATTAATTTTCGTTTTCCTTCGACGCAATGTCCAGCTCTTCACGACATGTGAATCAGTAAATCTACAGAAATAAGAGCTCCAGCAGATCGGGTTTGTTTTACATAACCCTTCCTTGTTCTATGTATTACTGGTGACGTTGCCTATGATTAAGAATTTCATCGTATCGTTAAACACTTCTTTAGATTAAGACATTTACTCAAACTTGAATATGGAAGAGTGAGCAGTCGACCCTAAGGTCTGTGCATCCTCCTTTCTTTTCTCAAAAGGAATCAGTTGGACGTCGCGATTTACCAGACAGCACTTAATTTCTTCCAATTCACTGTCTTTCACAGCTCTTTACTGCGTTTATAATTGTTGCAGTCCTTTCCTTCGGTGAAGATACTTCCGAGGCCCCACAATCATCATCGTCTTTCTCCTATACTGTCATGTCCAATGGCAACACAGGTAAACAACCATTTGCTTTCAAAATCAGAGACTTCTGAGAGATTATTTTCCGATATCATAAGGCCACTTCAACTGCGGGGGAAAAACTTGTCCGGAAAATACAAACTCATGTAAAGTAGAAGCGCGCACTGATCCTGAAAACCCTCAACAGATCGTTCGGACTCGCAAATGCATCGCTGCAGACGGAAATGTTTTACAGGAGGACGTCATAAAGGAATCGAGTATGTCTCAGAGTTCAGTAAGTTCCCACGCTTACGGTTTTGGAAACTCGGAAGGATAACCATTCAAATCAGAGGAAGCACGATAGTCAGTACAGGATGTGGGTGTTCGTGGAGATGTGAATCGGGAGGCAACTAAAAAGGATTTGAATAATGAATAAATAGAATTTTGCAAAGCTTCGGAATTTTGAAGTTTCGATATGGGTTTTTCAATTGGAGTCACTTTGTTACAGAAACTGAAAAAGACGAACTATACACCCACCACAACCGTTAGACTGTGAAGGATGATGGTGAACAACACTCGCTGCGCTGCCATGGTCTTCTTTCCTTTGAACTGAAACAGAGAGCTGTCAATGAAATTCTTGGTATACAGGTGAAGGCGCCTAAAATAGCCATGGAGCTGGTCTGAAAACAGACTTTAACTCCCAGGAGAGAGCGTACGATCATCAACAAAAACAGCGTGGTCGACAAAATTTCTGTCTACAGCAGCCCTATTTTTAATACGAATAACAGATTTTGTACCCATGTCATGCGCTAAACCGCCGAATTCTTTGGGCATGCAGTACTTTCCCAAAAGATCAATTTGGGAAATTCAGCGCTTTGTACACCTAAGATCAAACGTATGGCACAGGAATCTACGTTCCTGTACGTATGTACGTTGTTGAAAACGAATCTGATCTTCTCGGGAGTAGAAGCTTTGGTCCCATTTGATGTCCGAAAATGAAAAATTCAAAAGCGAATGTCTGCACGAAATATATTTATACATACTATTCGAACATGCCTTAATACGTCAATAATAATAATAATAATTGTTGGCGTTACAGTCCAAAGGGGGACCAGGGCCTAGCTTGCTCATCAACTACTCGTGTTGTGAGCGCTACTGTTCTCTCACGAGTAGAAGGGACCTACAGTTTTTTGCCGACTCCGAGCGGCGAAATTTGAGAAGCTTTCTTAGACACTTATTACTCTTTGAGTGCTGTCAGCAGCTCAAAAGAGGTGATGCCGTGAAAAATTCGAAAAATTGGTGTTGAGCTGGGAATCGAACCTAGACCCTTCGGCGTGTGAGTGTCACACTCTGCCCACAAAAAAATGATGCTTTACTGAATAATATTATAGATCTGCAAAACTTACAAGAGTCAGCTGTGGAAAAGAATTCAGGGTCTAAAAAGACACAATCAAAAATTTCTCAATTTTTTTAATTCAAGTAAAATGTTAATATTTTTTTGTTTTTAATATGATTTAAAAAAATTGTTTTGGTCTGGTTATCAGTGCAAGACACGTTTTTTACTATTTTTGAGGAGTTAAACTTTTTGTCTCATTTTCAGCACCTTCCATTTTTTGACTCGATTATTGCAACAAACTCAGTAAAAACAATTGCTCAAATTTCTATTAGTTGCTTTTATTTAGATCGGACTGTATTAGTTTAAAGTTCAGACCTTTTTATCAAATATCGTACACTTTCTTTTGTGATTTTTTTTTGGTTGTTTTTATTGGATTCTTTTTAGAACTTTTTGAAAAAAAAAATTGATTGGCATTTCATGAAGAAAAAATTTAAATTATTTTAAAAAATAACAAGTGTCTTTTAATCAATAGCCGCAATCTATACTTTTTCATTAAAAAAGTATAATAGGTGTACACTTTCTTTTAACACTCACAGTGTAAAATATAATGTAATGGATTTTTATCAATATTTACAAATGGTTGCATTCTTTGTTGTAAATGAACAGAAGCCTTATAATGTTAGTTGTTAGTTCGTTAGATGTGAGGTACACATGTGGTTCCCTTCGGTTTCTTTAACATGTTAACAAAATAAAAAGAAGATGTTATATACAAGCTCTATTTACTGTTTTCAGTTATAAATGAAATTGAGTTTAAGTAAAAGGAAGGAGGAGAGAAATAGAAGGAAAGAGAGTTTTTTTTACAGAGGAGTAATATCTTCCTAGTTCTTTTATGAAGCGAGCATGTTCGAATCGCTTTTACACTCTTCGAGCCGTCGGGTCACAATTTGCATATCAAAGTTACTGCCTGGAAGTAAAATAAACCGGTATTTGAGTCTGAGCGTTCCACTGCAGTATGACCCAACCTCCAACAAAAAAATTCCCATCCTAGATTCAAAAGTTGTGAATTCCATCACAAAAGGATATTATTTCTTGCTGACGCTCTGAGAAACAAGAAAAGTTAAGTAGGTAGGTGGGGCTTAATGCTGAGGAGGGTCCATAGTGCTGCCACATACCAATATGACGTTGTAAACCGACTTTGTGTGATGAATGTAAGTAACAGTGTGTCAAAAACAAGACAGCTGCCAAAAACAAGATGTGAGCACTCCATTAAAGTGCAATTATCCAAAAATTTGTTTTCTTAATCTTCTTTATTAAAACTCTCTCAGAAAAAGCACCAAAACTCAAGTCTTTGGGCTTGCACAGTACGATACGCAATGGTACATTGCGAAATTTTGGAAAAGATACGTTCCTCGTTATGCTTTGTAATCATCCCTTTTCTTGCCAGCTGGCCAGAACGTTTGGACACTTTTATGACCAAGAAGTCAGGATAAAACAAGGTACTATTCTTAAATACCTAAACATTTGTCTGAGGTCACATCTTTTGTCTCTGCTTATTCAAATCAAACAATCATATGTGTACTTTAGCATCATCGCTTGATTTCATTGCATACGTGCTTTGTACCACACACCGAAGGTTTTAGATGACTTACCTATGCCCTTACGAAATGAAAAACAAAATTTAACCTAAACTACTGGGACAACTCATCAGACTTCTAGACTGCATGAGGGCAAAAAGAGAGAAGAACCGCAAAGCGACTAGGTAAAGGAAGTTGGAGGCAAGTAACGAAAGCATGCACGCCTTTAATAGGTGGCAGAGAAGCAAAAAATTTGACCGGACTGTAATAAGTGGATGTCAGATGAACTAAGCAGTTTCAAGATGTACAGCAACCAAAGATCAACCCAATCAGCCTTCGGATTGAAGTAAAGCTGTCTAAAAGTAAGTATCCCTCTGACGTACGATAATAGCTTTGATTCTACGATTGCTGACTATTTGTGGGGACCCGACAGTCATTGTTCTGACTAATATTTCGTTGAGGCAACTAAGCAATCAGAGGTTTAGTTGTTATTCAAACAAAATTTTCTGTTTTCAAACAAATTCAAATTCAAAATTAAGTCCACATGGCTTTTCTGTTCAAGAGGAGGACGGATCACGGTAAGTAAGGACCAGACAAAAGAATTTCCAGTTGCACTTCATTAGAGGGGTTTTTTGTCGTCATGGTAACGGTGTTGTAGTTCAAAGTCAAAGAAAAGTCAATTTGATGCTAGGTTGTGTATGAGGTGTTGGGAAAAGCGAAAATTATTTCCAACGATGATACAGTCCACAGAGGGACCAGGGCCTAGCTTGCTCATCAACTACTCGTGTTGTGCGCGCTACTATTTTCTCAAGAGTACAGACCTACAGTTTTTTGCTGACTCCGAACGGCGATATTTGAGAAGCTTTTCAATAGACAATTAACACTCTTTGAGGATTGTCAGCAGCTCGAAATAGGTGGTGCAGAGAAAAATTCGAGTTGTTCAGCCGAGAATCGAACCTAGATCCTTCGGCGGGTGAGCGTCGCACTCTATCCACTGGACCCCGATGATGGTTCAAATCAAAAGAGAATGAAATCATATTTCTAAGAAACCAAGTAGTCTCGTTACAATTGAGAACCTAATTAGAGATATTCTTTGCATAAGCATATGAATGTAACAAGATCAATTAACAGAAATAATTAACATTTGCTTTAACACAAGCACATAAAGATTTCACCGATTAAATGAGAAAAAAGAATATTTGTAGCATAATGAGAAATTGAAACATAGAATATGAACGTAATGAGAAAGAAAGAAGGCAATATTCAATTACATTGAATACAGTGATGAGAGACATTCATAACACAGTAGGAACTATACGTGAGTTCTCAACATTCAATCGGGAACATCAGCCTAATATGCTCTCACCCCCCGACAGAGGCGAAGGATGACAACACCAAAGATGACTTCTATCATCTCCTAGAAAGAACATATGATCGATGTCCCAGCTACGACACCAAGATCGTTTTAGGAAACTTCAACGCTCAGCTAGGAAAGGAGGACATCTTTGCTGGAGTCATCGGAAACGGACTCATTCTGTTGGACTTCGCCTCGGGGCGGAACCTGTTTGTGGCTAGCACGCGGTTCCCACACCTGAACATTCGCAAAGGGACCTGGCGATCCCCTGATCAATCCACCATCAACCAGATTGATTCTCAGACATCTGACACTCCTCCAATATGCTTGATGTCCGAATCTTCCGAGGTGCAAACATCGACTCGGATCACAACCTCGTTGCGGCCAAGGTAAGGACCCGGATATCAAGAGATCAACGGAGTCGAGACAGGCCACTGCGGTTTGACGTCGGAAAGCTACAATCGCAACTGATTGGGAACTTTGCCGACCGAGTCTCCACAAAACTCACTCAGAGTTCGATGCTGCCTGCACTTACCATAGAACAAGACTGGAAAGCCGAGGTAGACGAAGTCCTTGACTATCTTGAAATTTCTGCTGCCAGTGTGGAGCTCTGTCCGTGACGCCGATGTTGTGTGTCCTTTCTTGATGACAGCATGTACCTTGTTTTGCCCACATTCACTATCAGACCCATTTTAGCCGCCTCCGCTTTAATGCCAGCAAATGCCTCATTGACGGCTCGCCGTTTTCGTCCAATCACGACAATGTCATCAGCGTAAGCGAGCTGACTGACTTTCGGAAGATCGTGCCTCTAGTGTTGACTTGTGAGTTACGCACGATCTTCTCGAGGATAATGTTAAAGAAGTCAAAAACCTTTTTGTCTAAAACCTTTTTTGACATTGAAAGTCTCGTTGAGTTCGTTACTGACCTTGACAGAGAAGCGAGAGTTCTCCATCGTCTTCCTACACAATCTGACGAGTTTGGTAGGTATGCCAAAACTAGACATGGCACTGTGTAGCTCGTCTCTACGCACACTGTCATATGTGGACTTAAAATCGACGAATAGGTGGTGAGTGTCGATTTGCACTTCTTGAGTCCTTTCCGGGATATGCCCTAAATTGAAGATCTCGTCTATCGTGGACTTTCCAGTTCTGAAACCACACTGATAGGGAATCTGTGTCATTGGGACAACGTAATGAATTACCACCTGAGCTAAGGTGGCGCACGAAAGTGGAGAAGGACCTTAACCAACTTGGAGTGCACAATTTGAGGCAGCTAGTGAAAGATTGTGCTAGCTGGAGAGGCATGTTGCTTGAGGCCCAGATCCACCTCGGACTGTAACGCCATAAAAAGAAGAAGAAGAAGGCGAAGAAGAAGAAGAAGATGGCGAAGAAGAAGAAGAAGGCGAAGAAGAAGAAGAGGAGAATAATAATAATACATAAGAGAAAAACATTCCATTTCATTTTTGTACCTAGTCCAGTTTTTTTCTTTCTTCTTATCAAGAAAGGAGTGCTTGTGCTGAGCCAAAGTTAGGCTTTGAATATCCAAAATCTGACCTTGTCTCTCTCTCTCTTTGAATTTTCTAATAAAATATTGTTGTTTAAATAAGGGACAGGGTTTCGGAATTGCAAGAAGGCAACTTAAAAGAAAACGAGAAAGTTTTAATCACAAACCTTTGATAAATGAAGACCCCACACCTTTATCTTTGTCTTTTTACCTTTTTGCCTTTTTTGCATTGGCGCGTGTTCTTTTGCATCAACGCGGGTACAGATCTACAAACAACGTTCATGTCGTCGTCAAGGAAGGACACATAACAGCAACGACCATGTGCTCACTGACGGAAGACACGCGTTAAATATCCTGGATGTGCGAACATCCAGGAGACCCGAAGACTGCCAAAGCCTACAAAGAGCAATTAAGTGAGAGATTCTCTGGTATGCCTACGTCAAATGCCAGCGAGATGTGGCTACATTGCCGCTCGGCCATCAAAGAGGGAGCGGAAACTACTTTAGGTTACCCACCACCCCCCAGAAGAATCTCGTGGTAAGATGGCGAGTGTGAGCAGAGCAAAAGTGCAACCGGCGAGGCATACCAAAAGGGGCTGCAACGGAAAACAAGAGCAGCGGAAGAGGAGTACCGGGCTAGAAGACGGGAGGAGGAAAAGCTTCTACGCCTGTAGAAAATGTATCTCGCAACCTCCCAGCTCAAGGATATCGAATAGTCTAGAGACAAACAAATTCCTGGGCCCAAATCCTGGCCACAGCCTTTAGGAAAGGCACGCAGGCTTTTCGAAATTGCTAGAGTAATCTAGTTACGAGCTCACAGGGACTAGTGGATGTGTTTAAGCAACACTTCCAGCAGCTGCTTAGCGGGCCTAACCGAGAGAGAGTGATAGGGAACCAGGAAATCCCAACTCCAGTCGACAAAGTAGTCCTTCCCCGGTACAACCATTGAAAGGCTAAAGAACAACAAGCCGCAGGTTGAGATGGCTTACCATCGAAGCTTTTCAGAGTTGAGGGCAATGATATGGTAGCGAGCATGTACCAGATTATTTCCTGAATTTGGGAAAACGAAAGCATGCCCGACAACTACATACGCCCCATCCACAAAAAAGGCTATCCTACCTCCTGCAAGAACTATAGAGGTATATCCTTGCTCAACGTCGCCTACAAGATCTTTTCCAGAGTACTGTGTGAACGTCTAAGCCCGTTCTGCACCGCACTAATCGGCACGTACCAGTGCGGCTTCTGGCCCGGCAAATCGACTATAGACTAAATCTGGAGAAGACCAGCGAGTTTCAAATCGATACTCACCATCTTTTAATCGATTTTAAGGCCGCATACGACAGCATTCATCGCAAGGAGCTATTCGAAGCGATGGCCGAATTAGGGATCCCGGGAAAACTTATCCGGTTGTGTTGCACCACGCTAACACATACGCGATGCACCGCGCAGTTCGGTTCAAAAACCTCTGAACCGTACGACACCTGCACCGGATTTCGGCAAGGAGATCCGCTGTCGTGTGATTTCTTCAATTTGGTACTGGAGAAGATAGTGCGCGGGCAAAAGTCAACACGGAAGTCACTGTCTTCTACAAGTCAGTCCAACTGTTGGGACACGCTGATGACATCGACATTAGCGCGCGGTCCCAACGCGCCGTAGTGGAAACTTTCACGGCAATTGAAGAGCAAGCGAAACGAGCTGGTCAAAAGGTCAACGAAGACAAAACCAAATATATACTGTCGAGCAAAAAACGATCCGCCGCACATCACCTAGGCTAAAACGTTTCAATCGACAGCTACCATTTCGTGGTAGAAAAGGAGTTTATCTATTTCGGGACAAACGTAAACTCCATAATTTACACCGTAGTGGAGATCCGACGTAGAATCGCCCTTGGTAACCGATGCTACTTCGGTCTGTCAAAACAACTGAGCTCGAAACTCCTGACTCGAAGGACCAAGTCGGCCTTATGGTACGGAAACTGGGACGTTATTGAAAGCGGTCAAAGATGCCCTAAGAAAGAAAGAGAAAAGTTCTGCGTACAATTTTTGGCCCGGAGGCGTTTGGAGAAGAAGATTCAACACCGAACTCATTGGGCGGTACCAAAGCATGCGCTTGTTCCAGCGTCTTCGGATTCAACACGATGGCTAGGTTATGTAAGGCGGCCCACGAAAGTGAAGGAGAACCTCAACCAAATTGGATTACGCAACTGGAGGCAGCTGGCGACAGCAACAACGGCGTGCTAACTAAAGAGACATATTGGTAGAAGCCCAAGCCTACTCTGAACTGTATCCCCACACAAGGAAGAGGAAAGTTTGAGGCCAATTATCCCTTTATGTCATATGAAAATAGAAAGACAACGAAAAATAAGGTTATGTAGCGGGCAAAAGCCGATAAAAGGCAATCAGAAACGCAAGGAATCAGCGCACACGCAACGCTACAAGACAATATCACAACAAAAACAAAACAACTGAAGAACAAAGGACCACAAATTTAAATTACAAACCAACAACGGGGCAAAGTGGCAATGAAACTCAACCACCCAATTCTACAATACATCAAATCGCAACAATAGGTCTCTGTCTTGTAACAAAATATTCCATACGAAGCTATTGATTAATATTCCCATCCGATAACTAAGTCTTTTATTTCTAGGTTGCCAAAAGTTTACTTGCCAGAATGTCTCCTATGAAATCCGTCACAATGCGCCACTTCAGAAGAGACGCATGGAAGGTGACAAACTTCAGGACCTCGCCGAACTCTATGACAATGCAAAGAGCAAGCCACGGTCATCTACCGCGGATATGCCCGTTCTCATCGAGACAAACATGAAAGAATTTTGCATTCACACGAGGAACAAGCTGACCGCCGAGATAACGCACAAATTCGACAAAGACGCCATATCGCGGCTTGTTCGTAAGTACACACACACACTGGTCCCCCTTGACGTCTTCATCAGCTTCGCCCTTCCAGAAAACGGGATCTTCAACTTCGGTATAGACCTGTTCTATGGATCCGTGAAGCAGAACCTTGATGTTGTATCAAGACTTCGAGAAGCAGTTGACGTTCAGACGCAACAATCAGGGTTCTCGGTTCCATTGTCGATTTACCTGCGAATCAGTCCACGGACTCCATTCACTGGAAGCTTGGTGGACTCCCAAGACAGTTTGCTGTTGGAATCTCACTCAAAAGTTGTTTTGACAGCCGACAGGGAGTACGCTTCACGCTGCTGCCAGAACCTGATTTATGTCAATGCCAGATTCCTGCTACTCGAGGTGGAGAAGTGTGACATTATTCGAGTGGGTAACTTCATCCAGCTGCAAGTGACAGAGACGGACGGGGACAAGGTGACCTGCACAGTAGTTGTACCGGGAGAGGTGGTCGGGCGGTTGCCCGTTGAATTTCCTCAAAAATACGAGAAGACTCTTCAAAGGATCTCCGCGGAGGAGCTCGAAGACTTGACATTCGCTATCGGAACTGGCATCGACATAATTGTGATGGACAGACCCGGGACTCCTGAGATTTGTTCTCAAATTCGTCATGCTTTGGATGAACTTAAGTTCTGTGGCGGGTATCTGCTCACCCGGTTGACTTTAGAGGACTTGGAGGGCCAGTTCTCCAACGCAGTGTGGCTTATTGATGGTTTTGACGGTTTCATCCTGGACTGCGCTGAAAGTTATCACAAAATTGTAAAGCTTCCTACAACCGTTCATAAGTTTGTTCAGCAAATTCATGTCCGAAGGAAACCACTCGTCCTGAGAGGCTGCTGGTCGAGGTTCGTAGACCCATCGGACTACAAAGTTGCGTTCTTTTATCCAGACAAATATGTTCTCCCCTTTGAACACGACTTTCTGCATCTCTATGAAGCTTTGCAGCACAGGTTTAATTTGGATGACATCCCGATGGCAGGGGTTAGCACCCCTGCGCGCTCAGTCGCATCTGCGGCACACGAGTTAGACGCAGGCGCCATCATAACATGCGACGGTTATGGACGAGTGGCGCAAATGATCGCTCACTACAGGCCAGCGGCACCGATTGTTGCTGTGACAAGCGTGCCGGATGCTGTCAACTTCGGCGGTATGCATAACAATGTTTGGATGTTGCTGCTGAACAAAGCCGAGGAAATTTCTTACACCGAGGATGTCCTTCGGAAGCTGGTCCACGGGATACAGTACGCGCTCATGAAGCAGATTGTTTGTGTTGAGAGCAGAGTCATTTTAGTCTTTCGGAAGGCCCCGGACAACGGTTGCCCTGATCGATTTGTTATCATGAAATTCACGGAAAACTATTTCGAGGCCATAAAGAAAGTCATCTCGGATAATTGAATGTCCAAAAACTGGCAGAATGACTCAGGATTTGGTAGGAAATATGAAATAAGTATTGAAAACTTTTTCTTGATCAAAGAACTTGCCAATTTAAGAAATTAAAATATATCTAACTTGTTTCAGGCAATTTAAGAGCTATTTTAATAAGTTCGGTTTAGTTCACAGACTATAAGGGATTTGGGATTAAACCAGGTCTTTGATAACCCAAGACAAAATGTTTAGATACCCGTTTTTTTAAATGTGGGGAGAGAAACCTTTCTTAAAACCGATCATTAGGTTGCAGCATGTGGCCGTCGTGGCGTAGTGGGTAGAGTGCGACGCTCACACGCCAAAAGTCTGCGTTCGATTCCCAGCTGAACACCTCAAATTTTTCACTGCACCACCTCTTTCGAGCTGCTTACAACACTCAAAGAGTATTAATTGTCTATGAAAAAGTTTCTCAAATATCGCCGTTTGGAGTCGGCAAAAAACTGTAGGTCTCTTCTACTCGTGAGAGAACAGTAGCTAGCACAACACGAGTAGTTGATGAGCAAGCTAGGCCCTGGTCCCCTATGGACTGTCGCGCCATGTAATTATTTATTAGGTTGCAGCATATGGCTGAAAATGCAACCCTGAGCCAGGAAAGTCCCGTAACTACCTGATCTGAGTCATTTGGTTGAACAATCTGCTAAGAAGGCGAGAAAATGATGATGATGGGGACCAAAAGCTGCTCCATAACAAAGACTTTTTGTGTCAAAAAAGGTGATGCGAGTCTTTATCAACATCTTGAGAAGAGTACTGTAATTAAAGACTGCACACCTCATTTTTATCGAAACTTTAATAGAATATAGAAGGTTGCCTGTATATTTCAGGATTGGGCAACCCAAGAGTTGCAATCTAGCAACTGCCAGCTCTATCGTAAAGTTGGACATTTTTGAGATTATACGTATTCAGAACATTTTGACATACGAGCGCTATTGTGTTGTTTACAGTAACTTAAAAGACTCATCTGGATTTCAAATTCAATTCAAAAATGGAATTAAATCGTGAAAATTTTCGAGCGATTATTTTTTACAATGTTCGACGTGGATTAACCAAACAACAGTGCATCGCTGAACTTAATTCAATTATTGGCGATGAAGCTCCATCAAGGACCAGTGTTTATCGATGGTATGTTGAATTCAACCGAGGTCGTAGTTCCCTCCAAGACGAATTTCGTGAAGGTCGTTGTTGTTCCGGAAACCATTGATGCTGTGCGCCAACTGATATGGCACGATCGTCATGTGACCTATCGTGAGATAGAGACAACCTAAGGCATTAGTGGGACCAGCATACATTCAATATTGCATGAACATTTGACCGTCAAAAAAATTTGTTCGTGTTGGATCCCACACAATTTGTCAATCGCTCAAAAAAAAAAGGCTTGTGTCGATTGGTCGAAAGAAATGCTCCAAAAATACGACCGCGGTGCTTCGAAACACGTTTTTTTTAATGTCTCTTCATATCTATAATTGTTTATTATTTTTTGTACCGTTGAATGCGATCGCCCTACAGTTTCTCCTATATTACTTCCCCTCGCAAAATAGCTTAATTATGAGCATTCTCGTTGACAAAGCAGTCTGTTTTCGCATGTTTACCATATTTTCGCACAATAAAAGAGAATATCGGTCTTTTCGGTTCAAAAGCGTGTGCAGAAATGATCATCAGGGACATTTGTTGCTTCATTCCTGAACAAATTTGCATATATCGATTCTGCGAAGCTTTTGTATAACGCACACATGACATCTGTATGCTCAATTTTGTGTGTCGATTTCAGGGGTTGTTTCCTTTTTCATGCGAAAAGTACCGATAGGAAGTCACCTGTCAGTGAATTTGGCATATACCGTTGTTTAAGATACATTCAGTTATGATTGTATACCAAAAAAATAAAACAAAAAAGTGGTTGGCCTTAAAACAGCACGAATATGAAGCAATAATAGGTGTATCCTCAATTTTGTGATTTACTGTATGAATAAAAAGAGTTTTTATTAAAAAATGATCAGTATTCAAACAGCTTTAAGTCAAAAATTGGCGGAAAGTGAAATTGCTCCTATTATGATAAATATGTTTAAAGAGCTTGTCATATTTATGAGATTTTCAAATATTCAACCCTCATAACTGACGCATCAGCAGTTCAAACCAAAAAGAAGCCGAAGCTAAGATTGGTGTTAAGAGTCCGGCTATTCGTTGTTTAATCCTATAAATGTAGATGCTTTTATCGATATCAGTTATTCCATATCATTCTTGTTATATATTTCAACTGAAAGTCTTTTAAGTTTCAAATACATTTTTTTACATTATTATTCGTATGTGAGTTTTTAATACGAAAAAGGAACGCGAAAGGCCGTTAACAAGTCATAGAAAGAATTAAACTATAGAGACCACCCTTCGATGTTCTCTTTAAATTCTTCGCTACTGAATATTAATTCCTGTCAACTGGGTGCAATATTGCGTAAACCGTTTGTCGGCTGGTTTTCAAAACGTGAACCAGTATTTTGTTCGGGGTGCGACATCTATGTATAATTGTCTGTGTCTGCGCATCATTTTCTCGGGTTCATACCCAATAGTCCAATAAATGGTTGTGGTAGTCGCTAAACTCCAACTTTCGTCAAATATCGTACTTATGAAAAGCGATGTAACCATTGATAACAACATAAAGGAAATATGTCAAAATGATAAAATTTCTGCATATCATTATTAGAAAGCCATTTTGGTTTGACTAAACAAATATAAGCAAAACCTATAAAATAAAACCAACATCCATCGCACAATCAAACCTGCGCACAGTTCTCATGAGATGGCATCACTGTTGCCAAATATTTGCATTACGTCAAAAATTTATTTTGTGAAAGTGACAACAAAGTCAAGTGGTTGGTCTACTTGGAGTTTGACTTGTTTTTATACAAAATTTCTCCGTTTTTGGTTTTGCAATCCAAAATTACTCATAGATCGAAGTGAACTAGTTCCCCTTTATGTTAGATTGATAAAAGTGTCCTCAATCAATCTTATTTTGTGCCAGAAAACTGTCTTCCCCAGCCATAAATACAATATGACATCACTACGCCATGAAAACTAAGTAACAACCCTTTAGCATCAGAATACAACCATAGAAAATGTTTCTGATTAGAACGTGGCAATGATAGAGGCAAATAATAACACGGATACCACCCCATTGCGCGATGGAATCCGTGATAATGGTGAGGGTTCGCGTCGAAACTCGGGATCATCGCAGATGTCCTCGAGTACTTCGCCAAATTACGATTCGGGAAATATCAGCGATTTGAATTTGTGCCTCCGCCCAGCTTCCCTCAGTTCAGCAGAAGATGATTCGCTCAGCAAAGACTATGGGCAACAAAGCAAATTTCAACATCTCCTTCGTGAGAAGGATCAATCACTATTTCTCGCTCTACAGGATGTTCGGAAGCTGAAGAGCGAACTTGAACGCGTTAGCAAATCAGAGAAATGGTACAAAAGTGAGCTAAGGACGCAGAAAAGCTCGCGGATGGAGATTTTAGAAAAACTCTACACAAACGAGCGAAAATTTACTCAGGAGAACCAGCGCCTTCAGAATGAATGCGTAGCCTTATACGCACGGTGTAGTGAAATTGAGAATCAGTTGCGTGAAAGAAAAGAACAGATAAGGAACACTATAAGGCATAACAGCAAATCTGAGGAAACATCGGCAGAGGGCCACCTGGCTCGTGATTTTGAGTTGGAGCAACATCGACAGAAGTTAGCCGATCAGGAGCAGCTTATCGAGATATTGCGCAATCAGAAACGGAGTCTCCTAATGGATCTTCAAAAGCTGAACTGCGAGAAGGACGAAATTATATTGCAGTTACAAACGACGATTGCACAACTGGAGGACGAGAACCGGACAATAACCAAGCGCTGCATGCAGTTGGTGGAGGCGAAAATTGCCCTCAAAGACGAACTGTCTGCTAAGGAAGTTGACTGTGAAGGTTTGAGCAATGATGTGTTGGACTTACAAATCACCGTCAAGAGTTTGCAGGAGAAGCTTCACGCACATGTAAGAATACTTGAGCCATATGTAGTTTCGACCTGAACCCATATTTCTCCTTTTTCAGATCACGGAAATAAATCAAAGGGAGCAGGAAGTAGAGAAGTTAAAGCACGAAATATCTCAAAGAGATCAATCTGATGCAGTCTCTGCTTTAATGGAAAGGAAGCATCAGCAGGAGCTCTCGGAAAAAGAGGAATCGATTTGCTCCCTTCAGAAAGTCATAGACTCCCTTAGGGCGGAGATAAGTTCCCTAGAAGACCTTCGCACACGCTATGATGAACAGGAGCAAATGCTAGCACAACTTCGACAAGACTTGGCCGATCGTTGCCTTGAATTAGATAACTTCAAAGCAATTCGAAGCGAGGATGCTTCCAATTCCCCACAGGACCAAACACTAATTGAAGAGAACGTGAAGCTTCACCAGCTAACCGCAAGTTTGCACAAAGAGCTGGAAAGTGTAAAATCCAAGTCAGAAACATCTAGTCACAGCGTAGAGCTGAATCACTTAAGAAAAACTAAACAGGAACTTGAGCAGGTCCTGCAAAAGTACTTAGAAGTGTGTAAAATGTACGAAAAGTCAAAATTCGAATCCGACATGAAGGACATCACAGTGGAACGGTTCAAATTCGAAAAAGAGAAGGATCGGCGAGAGATAGAGACGTTGCGTCAAAAGCTCGTAGAGGTTTCGAATAAGTTCGAGTGTCAGAAGAGCCTGGCGACTGAGTTCGAGTTCGCGCTTGCCAAGGTGCAGCAGGAAAAGCGTCGTCTTGAAGTCGAAAACAAGTGCAATATGGATAAAAGTTTGAAGTTAAAAGGGGAGCTTAACAGAAACACTGAGATGTCAGGCGAAAGAGAAGCGGAAATGGAGAAACTGAAGATGGAGCTCCTTGAAGCGAACAATAAGCTAGACCAGCACAAGTCTATGGTGGACTCCAAATGCCTCTCGACGCTGTTGTACGAAAAGGAGTCCAGCGAGAGAAGAGTTCAGCTGATCCAAAAACTTCTTGCGCTTCAAACAACCAGAACGCAGGAATTGAGCACGGAGCAGATTGAATGGGAGAACCTTCTGACACTCACCAAAACGAACTTGGAATTAACTAAGCCTGAATTAGATGACAGCGAGTTTGATGATTTGAATCAGCTTTTCGAGGAACAAAACCTGGAACTCAAACAAATCAACGAGAGCTACCGCCAACTGAGCAGCAATCTAAGATACGCTCTCAAGCAAGCCAAAGAGGAGAGTTATGCATTCCAACATGAGTCAAAAGCAGCCAAGTCAAGAATACTCGAGCTTGAGACCCAAGTCGATGCACTGGAAGCGGCGAATGGAGATAACCGGAAAGAGATAGCCCACTTAGCGAGTACAAACGAGCGCCTAGTGGAAGAGTTCAGTCAAGATTTCTCCCATGAGCGCGAGAACCACAACAAGCAGATCAAACAGCTTCAGGCTGAGATTAGGGCTTACGCTGTGGAGAACACAGACTTGAAGGAAAGACTTCAATGTCTACAATCGCAACCAAGAGCACAGTCATGTGATACCGAACCCCAAAGAAATGAAAGGATTCTGCAAAATGTCCTCGAAAATGAATACCGGCGAAAGATGAGCCGCTACGACATTCACATCAGATCACTCCTCTCCAATGTCAAAAGCTACAAGAGAAACCTGGAGGCAGCAGAAAATCGCTATGCGACCCTGCTGGCCAAGTCGAAAGACATGATTGAACCCGAGGAACTCGCTGTGATAGAGAACGATTTGCAGGACATGCGACGGCGTTTCGAGTCCAGCCAGAAAGAAATAAACGTAAGTTGCATGCGCTCAATCAGAGACAACATTGATCAGTTCCAATTTTCAGGATTTGCGACATCAACTGAAAACTGTTCGCGAACAGTTTCTTGCAGCTGACGCAAGTAAAAATTCAAGTACAATGGACCTCTCCAATCTTATGGATGACTACAAAAAGGTAACTCCTCCCATTCACTTTAACTCACTCGACTTTACTCATTCCGCACTCTGCCCAAGCAGCTGATCCAGCAGTCGCAGACAGTAACGAAACGACTCTCCACTGCAGAGATCTACGACCTGATCAACAGGAGCAACACATGTGTGCCAAAATTAACAAATGTCTCCTCTTCTGTCGACGGGTTACGAATCGACGTGCAACGGATGTGCACAGCTGTGAACCAAGCAGTCCTTGTCGGACGGGCTAGTCCGCAGCCAAAGATGTCCCTCATGGATGAACTGAAATTAGCCGAGCACGCGAAGATCTGTTGACCGCCGCTTAGTGTACATAGTCTGTGTGTAATTATCTATTTATATGTAATTTATAAAGACAAGCTGGGATGTAAAATTTAGTTTAGAGGGCGTGGCGAACGTATGCATATTGTTGCATACGCGGTGAAGTCATAAATGGGAAATATAGGTCATAGATAGGGAAATCAATGTTTTATTTCGTAGTCGTGCAGTGCAGTTGAATTTAATCTGAGCGGAAATGTAGCCAATTCAATTGATGTTCCATATATTCAGAAAGTTTTTAGCCAGAATTAAAAAAATATTTTTTTTGCTGTTTTCTAGTCGTCTTGGCAACTGATTTGCTTCCAAACTTTCGGCAGGCGGATAGTTAGGACAGTTGCAAATGAGATCAACGGAGATGATATGCAAGTAAAACGCGTGCTGTAATTTGATTTGATTTTGGTGATTGTTCCAGAGTTGAAATTGTGTCTGGATGCAGATTACATATAAATTATGTAATGCAATTTCAATCATTTCCTCAATCGATCCACAGAAAAATTAAGAACATTGTGACACATGTCAGACATTCTTTCACTTCTCTTTTAACCAGTCCATGTTGGGCACCTTATGGTTTCTCACCCGATTCTCGTACAAACTTCCTGACAGCCATACATGGAACTGCAAACCAAGAACTTGCCTTTGACTGATATCTCCAGATACACAAAGGACATTAGTTCTGCTCCTTCTATTGACTCAAATTCAAAGTTTCATCCGTCTTCATACCATCCTAACCGTTGCATCCATATACGTATACCTGACCGCATTGTTCGTTCCAAATAGTCTATCTTCTTTTTCTTTGTGTAACACCGCAGTCCGGGGTGGATCTGGGCCTTAACTGTTCCCTGTTCGCGGACGACTCGTTTAAGTACTCAACATCGCCGTCACCGCAGATAGCAGCGCGGAGGATCGACCAACAAATGGAGAAGCTCTACTTCTACTATCAGAAGTGAGGCATGCGGATCAATACCAACAAATCGGTCCTCATGTGTCTGCGGAGACCATTACGACGAGGCTCCCGAACAGCCGGAAAATGCCGGAGCATCAAGGTAGTACTACCCAACAGGACAGCACTAACGAAAACGGACAAGGCGAAGTATCTTGGAGAGAACTTCACTGAGAGGTTGGAGTTTAAACCTCACTCCAAAGTGACCCTTTAAAAGGCCAATTTCGATTTCCATCACATCTTAAAATTGAAGCGACGTCAGAACAGACTTGTCGAGAAGACGAAGCTATTACTGTACAAGCAGCTCATACGACCCATTATAGCACGTTGCTTCCCTGTATGGTACAGCATCTCCTAGACCAGCATGTTGAAACTATCGATCTTCGAAAGGAAGATATTACAGATCTGCATTGGTCTCACTTTTGACAAGGACTGGTTGAAACATTATAGCAACAAAAAGATCTACGAATAATCGCGCATCATCCCATTGTAATAGTTCTTTGTGCAACTTTCCAAGAAGCAACTATGCGAAACTGAAACCCATCCAAACCCAATCGTCAATTGTTCATCCGTCGGGCCTCTATTGTTGAGCCGACAAATATATACACTGTAGTCTTAAGCTTAAAAATCTGAAATTGTAAGAATTTTAGTTCTGTAAAGAAAAATTGAAAAAAATTGTGGACCTGTGCCTCAAACACGCATGCCTCTCTAGCCAGCATGATCTCTCGGCAGTTGGCCCTACTACACTTTTGCGTGCCATCTAAGCATAGGCTGTCCTCTGTTGCGGTGTTTCAGTGGCACAGAGTCAAAAACTTAGAAATCCGCCGGCCTTACCATCTTAAGCGTTTTATTCGAAGACGCTTGACCAGACGGATGCCGCCGTGCAGCCCGTAGGATTTGTTGTTGAAACTTCTCCTCCAAATGCCATAAACGCAAGCAGGAGGAACATTTCACTCAAGTCCTTAGGACTTGAAGTAAAGTCTAAGAAGTTCCTACACCCCACACAACACATCATTTTTCTTTAAAAAAAAATCAAAAGCTAAAGTCACTCTGAATTTCCTAACCCATCGATTTAGTTCCTGACCACCACTGTCTGAGAAGCTGAAACGATTTCTTCCTAGACTGCCTTGATTGGGAAGAGCAACTTTCGCAACAATGTCAGATTAGATTAAGGAACCCTTAGAGTTGAACTAAATATTTTTTTTTATTTAATAAAAAGGGGCACTCCACCTGGTTTAAAACTTTTTCTCATTTTTAAAGTCTTGGTGAGTTTGTTCCTTACCTTAAAGTTACATCAAGAATTTTTCATTGTTATCCTACATGATAGGTCCAGTCTGGTTCATAAATGGTTCGTAAATTTTGCATAAACACATCTATACACACTTTGCAGTCCATCTCTTTGCACTGTCATACGCCACTTGTATTCAACAAATCAACGAATGGGTGGTAGACATCAATTTAAACTCCTTGCGGTTTGACGTGAAATTTCCTAACCTTAAACCACATTGACAACCATCCACTAAACTATTTTCGAAAGGCCTCTGCCGTTCTAACAAAAAGAAGCAGAAAGAATGTTAATGGTGTTGTTAAGAAGTTGTATTCATCTTCTTTTTTGTTAATACTGTAAATTTACCAGATAACATCATGCCAACAACAGCGTAAGTATTGATCTGAAGTGGTTTCGCGATTGTACTTGTTGCCCGGGGTAAACAAAGGCAGAACCTGTAGAGCAGACAACTGTGTTTTCCACCGTACACCACGTATGTAACACCATTACACGAATCCTTCGTAAGTGAAAATCTCATCGAAGAAAAGAAAAACAAACACAAACCGAATCTATGACTGTCAACAATCAATTTAACGCCGAATCATTACAGTAATTGGATTTTTATTATCTATCGAGTTGTATAATTTATATTAAATCTCTTATCGTCTAGACAAAAAAAAAATTGTATACATAGAACAATTTATCAAACTTAAATCTTATGTTAAAGAAAAATACATTCAAAAAGAGAAGGACGCAAATAGAACAAAGCTGCATTAGGCTACAAAACAAATACGTAATTACAAAATCATATAACGAGTTGTAGAGACTGGTCTGAATACAAAGGGAAAATTGATTTGTAAAATGTATATGTATAATTAGGTGACTAGACTAGTGCAATGATCTCTTGTTTGTATATATTCCTTAAGATTTAACTGATGTTCACACACGTTTGTGTGGGAGCTCGCTGACACTAGGAAGAAATGTGCATGCACTTTGTTCATTATTTATCTAAATCTTACTTAAGCTTAGGTATCCTTATCATTGCGACATTTAATTAGTTCCGTTTGTCTTACTGGAATTTATACACACACTTAGATCAACATTTATGAATTGATTGGATGCTGCATTAAGAGGAATGAATGATGAGCTAGTGAAAAATGTGCGTCCAAATTGTGTGTGAATGTTTGTTCATTTGTTTGAGTTTGAATGTAAATGGAATTTTTTTACGAGACAAAATTTCCCTAGACCCATAATTAAATTTGTTCTCTCTTGAATGCAATTGCAAGAGCACTGAGGGAGACGAAAGGTTTTATGTGGGAATTTAGACTGAGCAAATTGAATGAAAAGTGAATAACTTATCGGAGGTTGGCTTGTTGGTTAACTTTAGATAAAGCAACCTGCATGAGTCTAAGTAGCAACAAAAATAACAAAAGTTTCATGTCAAATAACGTTGCTATTATTTTAAAATTCAATTTATAATAATAATATTAATAATTGTATCGCGCGACAGTCCACAGGTGACCAGGGCCTGGCGTACTCATCAACTACTCGTGTTGTGCGTGCAACTATTCTCTCACGAGTAGAAAGGAGCTACAATTTTTTGCCGACTCCGAACGGTGAAGCTTGAGAAGCTTTCTTAGACAGTAATTTTTTTTTGAGTGTTGTCAACAACTCGAAAAAGGTGGTGAAAAATTCGAGGTGTTCAGCCGGGAATCGAACCTAGACCTTCTGCGTGTGAGTGTCGCACTCTACCCACTACACCACGGCGGCCACAATTTATGAAAATACGAAATATTAAATACACCTCATCGGACATCTAAGGAAATATAAAAAGATACAGCTGAATAATATATCCGACGGACATGCTTCCAGGCTGAAAGTGTGATTTATAGGATAAGGTAGTCTTCTTATTCAAGACTACTCTCTCTATGAGGTCAATTATGTTTGGGTGCTGCATGATGTGACGCAAAAAACCCTTCTGGACCGAATCAACGCCTGCAATAAGCTTCTGAAACGAAACGAACTCGACCCATTTTTGAAGCGGATGGTAACTGGCAACGAAAAATTGATCACATACGATAATATGAAGCGAAAACGGTCGTGGTTGAAGGCCGGTGAATCATTCCAAACAGTGGCCAAGCCAGGATTGACGGCCAGGAGGGTTTTGCCGTGTTTTTGGTGGGATTGGAAGGGAATCATCCATTATGAGCTAATCCCATATGGCCAGGCGCTTAATTCTACCATCTACTGCGAACAACTGTACCGCTTGAAGCATGCGATCGACCAGAAGCGTCCAAAGTTAGCCAACAGAAAGGGTGTAGTGTTCCACCAGGACAACGCCAGACCACACACTTCATTGATGACTCGTCAGAAGCTACGGGAGCTCGAATGGGAGAATTTATCGCATCCACCATATAGCCTGGACATAGCGCCAAGTGATTACCACATGTTCCTGTCCATGGCGAACGCCATTGGTGGTGTGAAGTTGAACTCAAAAGAGGCTTGTGAAAAGTGGCTGTCCGAGTTCTTCGCAAATAAGGAGGAGTTGCCGTCTAGATGGAAACAGATTATCGAACAAAACGGCGCATATTTGAACTAAATCCGATCACTGCAACACTTTTTATGAAGCATTGAATGAAGAGCAAAAAACGGAAGGGAGACAACCTTATATTTTAAAACTGCCACCTTCCTTAACTTAAATAAATTATGTAATCAAATTCTAGTTTGACAACAATTCATTCAACTTGCATCGTCATGCTCATTTGCGCCTCCCGCATTACTCAATGCGGCATTCAATCGTTATCTTTGAATCGCTCATATACATACCTACAATACACTTATCAATTTAATTTAAACTAAAACTTTACGAATAAAGGTATTTTATGCAATTTAACATCTTTTGTTTATATTTATGTACGTATGTATGTATTCATGTACGTAGAACTATTAAGTATTAATATTTCTCTAAATAAATAAATATATATACGTTTATTATATATATTTTTGTTTTCTCTTTCCATTTTTTTTTTCATATTCATTTTGTTGCTTATTTTTCGTTTCTTTTTTCTTTCTCATTTAATAGTTATTATTGTTTAGGTAAATTTAGACATATTGTAGAAATATTTCATTTTGTTTTTATTTTATTTTTTCTTCTGTGAGACATTGAAAGTTTTTTTTATGTGATCCATTGAGACAAAAGTAAGCGAAAGATTGTTTTTTTTTCTTGGTTTTGTTTTACAAAAGAATTGGTATAAAAAAAACTATTTAACTATAACAGCACTACTTAGTTTGTATATAAGTACAACACTTGCTTAATTACGTGTAATTTTTTGAAAATGGTTAAATAGTCTATTTCCATGAAGTAACGGTTGTATGTTAAGAAACAAAACCCACATACAAAAAAGGGATGTTTGTGTATAATGTGTTTTATCATATAGTGTGGTAGTCCTAATAAAGAAGGATAGGAAGCAGAAAACCATACATACTGATTGGTAAGAGAGGACTGTCGAATTTATTCTCAGACAGATGAGCAAGATACATGATGAAGCAGTCAAAAGCAAAGCAAAGTGAAATGAATGATTGCCATCGAAGAAAAAAAGAAAAGTTTCTAGCATCCCTGAGAGAGTATCGTCGACGATCATAGTCTTACGATCTTTATATTTTAATGTCTTTTGTTTTTTTGTTTTTTTTTTTATTTCTTTCTTTTTTTGTAAATTTTATATTTCTTGCAAGATAAAGCCTTGTTCAGAAATTTGAGGCACTCTCTTTTATTGCTTTTCTGAATATACGAAGTTCGTTAGCTTAGCAAATTGAAAAACTTCCCCTTCTCTCTAGCTTGGGGAATGAAAGCGGCGTATGTATGTTTGAAAAAAATTATGGTGTGTGAAGCAAGAAAAAGCAGCGGAGATCATAACTTGCTCAAGATAGATTCAACTCTTATTGAACGACATGCTATGTGTAAAGAAACAAATCCAATAAAAGGAGTAACATTTTGTACCCGAGAAGAAAATCTTAAAAAAGAAACTTTAGGCGGTGTTTATTTCTATACGATATTTTGAATATTTCTTCCTGCATATGTGTTTTCACATTTTTTAGCATTACTTTATAAGGCGTTCTGGAAACAAAATGTTCTAACTTAACTTACAAAGCACAGACTGGACTTTCACCAATTGCTACAAAGATTTATAAATCGGATGACGCTTTGGTTCACAACTGATCAAAATCATTTTTTCAACCATCACTCGTATTGTGTGATTTATTAATAATATAAACCAAACGATAAAGAATTAAATTATTCTTTTTACAGTTCGTGCTTTTATGCATAATCTGCAAATGATTGACACAGCAATGAAACTGAAGGCAAGAAAGATTTCGAAAAATGTCAATAAGGAATGTAGACTGCTGCTTTTAAGCCTTCAACTGGTCTAGTTATGTATCGCCCAGACATGCATGTAAGGCTTTGGTGTCTTTAAATAGAAATGAAACGAAAGACTGAAATCATCATCGACTCTACTTCGTTTGCACATTCTAAATAAAAAACATCAAGTGGAGAAAACTAGAAAACGGCATTACATCAAAAATTTAAAAGAAATACTGACTTGCAAAAAGCAGTGATATCCAAATCAAACAAAACCAAATCACAAACGTAACCAGAGCCCTCTGGCCAGCACCAAATAAAAACGATTACTTTAAGTTGTTTACGGGCATAAGCATTGCACAGTGTCATACGCTAAAGGCTTAAGGTTTAAGGAACAAAGTTGGAATAATTTACACAATGACTGCCAATTTGAAAAACGCTTCTTCTTTGTAGAGTTTTAAGACCTGGTTAAAAATATAATTAATGGACCAGATCCTTTCAGATTTAATTGAACAGTCGTCTCAGCATAACCAGCTTACCCCCAAAATAGGGCACTTGTGGTCTCTATTAAACGGTAGGTTACTGTATTCATATTCATCTTTCTACATGTCGACCTAGAACACATTTCCTTCTACAGGATATTTAATTATGACATCTGAAATTTAGTTCCAAGAATATCAGGGCTAAATGAACTATGGTAATCAACCGAACACGACTCAATAAGTAAAGACCACTGAACATTTTCGTTATATTTGAGACCCAGACCCACTAAATTGAGTTATCGCAAAAATATCGTAGTTACTGAATATCAACTGATGAGCATTTTATTAAAAATCTTGTGTAGCAGCTGTAGCAGGAAATCTTTGAACCTGTCCGTCCATTGTTGCTGTTGGAAGAGTAACGATCGTAATCCTCTTCCAAAGCAAATTTATGAAAATATCAACTACTTTATGGAAATTTTGGAGCATGTACAGCAAACGATTTGAAAAGAAAAGAAGAGTTGAAACTCGTAACTGAATCAATTACCATGGATAAAGCACATTTGTGTGTGTGTGCAAAAAAAAAAGGCTTTGCAAGAGCTATAAGGATGTAAAATCGGTTATTATCTACAAGCGGCCGGAAATATAACAATCGGAAACTAGAACTATCCCTTAACGTAAAAGGGAGTTCAACCAAACGAACTGCTTTGTGCACTAAAGACTATTGAATTACTAAAATTCTGATAACCGGTAATGCGGCTTCACTGTGACGCCAAAAGTTGGAGTTTTACTATTTAGGACCAAAGGCAAAAGTTGAATTGGACACTGCGATTAAAGCAAGGCATTGAACGTGGAAATTGACAGTCACGTATAATTCAACGAGGCACGTTTGTACGAGATATGCTATCAGGTTCAATTGACGAAGAGGAAAAAGAGTGAGCTTCTGGAGAAAAATTGACTTTCCTAACAAGACCAAAACAGTGAAGGGGTGGTAAAGTGAAATTGTGTGAAGTTTCGAATTTAAAGCGTTTAAAGTATTTCCTTTATATCATCACTAAGTTAATCCCTTCATTTGAGGGCAACTTTGTAAGTAGCGATAACATGGAGATTCGACAAAGATGTAAATGTCGATTACCACGACTATCTGTAGAAAGAACAGTAATAGAATGCCCATTTTGTTGTTAGTCCTTCAATTATATACTTATGTCGATATGAATTACTCATTAGGTTTACTACTCATAAAATAGCCAGCAACAAAAATTCGGCAAATTGCAAACAAAGAGTTATTGCGATAACATAAAACTTATCAGACACCAAAACGAAGCATAAGAAGTACCTCTCCCCCAACCATATGTCAGCTCCTTAGTGAGGTCACCAAAAAAAAGAAATATGAATAAGAATGTAAGTATGACTGAAATTAAACAGTTTTCATCAATGCGAAAAGTATTCGGGTGTTAATGCAAGTTTACAAAAACAATTTACATCAAACGAGAGTGAAAAAACAGAAAAGTATTAAATCATGACTGAATTAACTGCATTGACATGAGCATGTGTGTGTTTGTAAAGTGCCTACATGAGCGTGTGCTTTATATATACCGAATCAAAACTTTTGTGTGAGGTGCGCGTTCTGTTTTCTTAATTTATTTTTTTCGTTCTTTTTTTTATCGCTGGGCTTAAAATAATACATGTACGCATAAATGTGTACCTTACATATACCTTACAATACCATTAAGAACAACTACAGTAATCCTATCAGACACCGTTAACGAAAAATAAAAAAGAATGATAGTAGACACCTGAATTACGTTTTATAACAAATGCAATACAATACGATATCTGCGCAGATTTGCTCAAACATAGCACAAAACTATATTTTCATTTCTGTAGATTTTCTGCATTTTATGTTATTTGGAAATTAAACATTTTCTGTTGTTAGCTTTTATTCTCGTCTAGGTCTAAGGAAAATTAAAATTAGTAAACATCTAAAGATACCCTTTACCTTAGTGTGTTTACACCGGAAATGTGCATCGTATTTCGTGCCGTCGCCGCTGTCGTCATAGCCGCTCTTTCGTCTCCGCCACAAGCGTAAGGGTGTTCATGTCTTTTGAGTCGTTCTTTGTGAGTTCGTTTTGTTCTTATTTTGTCTTACACATACTGATAATTGCTGTCGGAAGCTCCACCGCATAGCAGTGGCTCGTGTTCGATGCCCTTTTCGAATTCGAAGAACTGCATCCAGTCGATCTTTTGGGGCTGAAAGAGACCGAAGCAGGAGCAACCAACGAAATCGATAAAGTTGTAGAATGGTCCACGCGTAAATGGACTTTTGCCGCCCTTTGCTTGAAAGTGGCGATACCGCCCTCGATTCATGCGCTCGTTTGTAGTCATTCCGAGACATATCACCTGGTAGGTTTGGCAGATAGTCAGCAGAATTACCCAGGACATATGCAGCAGAGCGTTTGCCATGACCCAGCCGACCCAGGCGTTGCAATTCCCAATGGCATTTAGGCTCTCAAGGAAATCTAAAAAATACAAAGGGAATGAGAAATCGGTGTCAACAGGAACAGAAAGAAGTAGAACTTACCGTTGCTTAGTGACACATGACACTCGTTCATGTAATAGTTTGCTCCTCCGTAAAGCATCCAAGCGCACATGATGAGCAGACACCAGAGAAATCCCATGAAGTAAGTATGATTGTTCAGGCCGATGCAGTTGCCAACCCACGGGCAGTGGTGATCGAAGCGAGCTACACAACGATCACATACACTACAATGCTTCGAGCGAATCGGTCGCCGCACCAAGCATGCTGAGCAAAACGATGAAGGCTCAAATCCAACTCCGCCGCGTTCGGAGAGCTCAACAATTGTCTAAAACAAGAAAAAGCTATTATCATCTGAGCAAACGATAACTATCACACTTGTTTACCCTAAATCGTTGCTCCTGAGTAGGCTTTATAATTCCAGGATCTCCCCGCCACGACTTTAGAAAGCATATCCAAAGCAACCCCGAGCAGAAGAGAAAACCAATTGTTGAAGTTGTCGAGACTGCATCCACAATATAAGTCAACCAAGTCACATAGAACCACAGTTTCGTGGCCAAGTACACACTGAGGGGAAGGAGCGCCATCAGATGATCGTCGAAGAGAGCCTTACCGATGGAGTGAAAGGTCGCATATAGGCAACCCAAGAGGAAGAATTTTATGATAAACAGTGTGTTAAGGGTGAACACAACCCCAGCCAGATAGAAGGCGAGGAATGGTGAGGCAGCCATTGTCCACCATCGCAGACGTTTGTCAGTTTTTACGCGGGTTATCAAACTACGACGCAGGACTGCTTGTGACGACTCTCTTACCCGTTCTACAACCTTCTGGCTTATCCAGATGGCACCCGCTTGTGATTCAAGCATGGTAAGCGGTGTGTCACCCCGCAAGTTGGGAACATCGAGACTACTCTTGCCTTTTAAAATTAAAGTACTGATAGCGGTGCTGTTTCGTGCCAAAATCGCCCAGTGAAGCGCGGTGTTTCCGTGTGTGTAGTCAACTATGGCCGGGTTAGCGCCAAGCGTCAGCAACAACCGCACCGGATCTAGTGCACAAACTTTCCAGGCGGCCCACATCAACGCAGTCATACCGCCGCGGTCCTGTGAGTCTGGATCCACCCCCTTCGCAATGAAATACGCCACAAGTGCCGTATGAGCAAATTGCGCCGCAATGTGTATACACGAACAACCTTCAGCATCGCGAATTTTTGGATCAGCACCTGCGGCCATTAGCAACACAACTGCACCCAGGTGTCCTTGTCTAGTCGCCCAATGTAATGGTGTCGCATTTAATTCCCCACCAATCGCGTCAACTTTAGCACCCTTCTCTAAAAAGTATTTAATTATGTCACGACGATTGTTAATCGATGCCCAATGCAGGAGTGTGACTGTTTCGCTATCTGGCTGATTAACATCCCAGCCAGCCTCGACTAGTTCCTTAACGCGAGCGATTGCCCCATATTGTGTGGCCTTTACAATATCAAAGCCACTGTAATCAGGTTCAATTGGAGCTGTCGGTGGTTCTTGTGATATAAGGGCAGCCTCCCGATGATGGTCGTGTTCAGGTTCAGCGCACGAACCTGTCGTGGCTGCATTGCATGCGCTCTTATACATTTAGTGATAAGTTCCCTCACAAATAACACACAACGCAAACATAAAGTGATCGCGCACTTAAACGACCAGTCAGAAGCACCGAATTATGATTTATTTTGAATATATATATTCACTTGAACTGAGTTACCGATCGACTTTTGTTATCAATTTTCCATAAATAAAAAAAAATGTGAAAATTCCTAGGTGGAATATGAAAATCGAGTGACAGACAAATCGCTAGGGGTTGATTTTCCTTCTTGACATTTGCATGAGTCAGCTTAGGTTACAATAGACTGTTAGATTGCTATTGACATTCGCATTATACCAGGCATGTACTCACAATGGTGTTTACAAATTTATTGAGCCATAAATTGTGTTCTTGTTGCAAATAAAATACAAATTTGGTGGCTTGAAAAACTTCAATCTTCAAGTCATTGACAGTTTTGCATACAACTTAAACTGTATTTGGATTTTAAGAGTAATGTAGGCGTAAATGTGGATTTGGATGCATTCGATTGGGCTGAACACATTTATTGGGTCACGAGATTTTGAATTAGTTCACAATTCGCAATAAAAAATGTAAACAAGCGATCACAATAAGCAACACATCTGACATACGCAAATTCAAACCGGCGCCTGGTAATGTGCAAATTGCGCCATACGAGAAGTTTTGTCTGTTTCGTTTGATTTTCCCGATTATCCGCAGCAGCCACGCACTAAAATGAATGCTAAGAGGAAGCCAAATGGTCAGGCAGGAGGGTTTCAAAAAAAGCCAAGGTAAATCGCAATTTTATTCCAAATATCAAGGCAGTTTATGAGTTATTCCCATTAGAAACTTCGACGACGATGATGATGACTTCGGCAGTGCCTTTGAAGCTGAGCTCGCCGCCTTCGAAAGGGACGATATGGACGACACAATGCTCCTTGGCGAAGGTCCAGAAAACGAGGAGACTTGCATCAAGTGGTCTCGAGTGAACCCCCCAGAAATGAACCCAGAGACAGATGAACTTATCTTTCAACAAATCGACATAGAGAACTATGTTGGCGAACCGATACCTGGGATGCCTGGGTCACAGATCCCGCCCGTGCCTATAATTCGCATGTTCGGCATCACGATGGAGGGAAATTCAGTGTGTTGTCACGTTCACGGATTTAGTCCGTACTTCTATCTCGCTGCTCCTCGCGGCTTTGATCAGAGTCACTGTCATAAATTCCGAACTGCTCTCGACAAGGCTGTACTGGCTGACATGCGAAGCAATAAAGACAACATTCAAGAAGCTGTCCTAAAGGTGCAAATTGTCCAGAAAAAGTCAATCATGTATTATCAGGGCGACGATAAGAAAGATTTTATCAAAATCACTCTGGCGATGCCAAAGTTGATTGCAGCAGCGAAACGGTTACTTGAGAAGGAAATTATCTACTCGGATTTCGATTTTCAAGACTGTCGTGGTTTCGAGAACAACATTGACTTTGATATTCGCTTCATGGTTGACACTGGTGTGGTGGGCTGCAGTTGGGTTGAGTTGCCGGCAGGCTCCTGGACGTTGCGCAATCCTTTGAAAAAACCATTCCCGGAGTCACGTTGTCAGATCGAGGTAGATGTTGCATTTGACAAGTTCATTGCTCACGAACCAGAGGGTGAGTGGTCGAAGGTGGCTCCCTTCCGAGTGCTCTCGTTCGACATCGAATGCGCTGGAAGAAGGGGAATTTTCCCAGAAGCCAAAGTGGATCCGGTCATTCAGATTGCGAATATGTGCATTCGACAGGGCGATCCCGAGCCATTCATACGGAATGTGTTTACCCTGAAGACGTGTGCACCCATCGTGGGATCACAAGTGATTTCATTCGACAAGGAGGCGGTAAAACTTTATATCCCTTTAAATGATCCACCATAACACATATTCCTTTTAGGATCTCCTTGATGCCTGGTCCAAGTTTGTGCGGGAAGTGGATCCAGACATTTTGACTGGCTACAATATAAACAATTTTGACATACCATATCTCCTGAACCGCGCACAGCACTTGAAAGTGAAGAAGTTCGAGTTCCTTGGTCGCATTAAGAACATTCGATCGGTCATCAAGGACCAAGTGATTCAGTCTAAGCAGATGGGACGTAGAGAGAACAAGTATGTCAATTTCGAGGGCCGGGTACCCTTCGATTTGCTCTTTGTACTTCTGCGCGATTATAAGCTGCGTTCATACACCCTCAACGCGGTTAGTTATCACTTTCTGCAGGAGCAAAAGGAAGACGTCCACCACAGCATCATCACAGATTTGCAGAATGAAAACGAACAGACTCGCCGTCGCCTGGCGATGTATTGCCTAAAGGACGCATATCTGCCATTACGTCTACTCAATAAACTCATGTGTATCGTGAATTACATGGAAATGGCACGTGTGACGGGAGTTCCGCTGGAAAGCTTGCTCACTCGAGGACAACAGATTAAGGTCCTCAGTCAGCTGCTGCGCAAAGCGCGCAGTCAAGATTATATTATGCCGTCGTATCACAGTCAGGGGTCCGATGAGCAGTACGAGGGAGCAACGGTTATCGAACCAAAGCGTGGATATTATGCAGATCCCATTTCCACTCTTGATTTTGCATCCCTATACCCCAGTATTATGATGGCTCACAATCTGTGCTACACCACACTTGTCCAACCCAGCATGAAGGACAAACTGGGTTTGTCCAAGGACAACATGGAAGTGACTCCAGCGAACAACACATTTGTGAAAGCAGAGGTGAGACGTGGTTTGTTGCCAGAAATCTTAGAATCTCTGCTCGCGGCGAGAAAAAGGGCCAAGAATGACCTGAAAGTCGAAAAGGACCCGTTTAAGCGTTCGGTGCTTGACGGTCGGCAGTTGGCGCTGAAAATATCGGCGAATTCCGTCTACGGGTTTACCGGTGCGCAGGTGGGAAAATTGCCCTGCTTGGAAATATCAGGCAGTGTAACGGCGTACGGCCGTACCATGATTGAGATGACAAAGAACGAGGTGGAGTCACACTACACGCGAGAGAACGGCTACGAGAACGACGCTGTAGTGATCTACGGTGATACGGATTCAGTGATGGTGAACTTTGGAGTTAAAACACTTGAAAGGAGCATGGAGCTTGGCAGGGAAGCCGCTGAACTGGTGAGCTCCAAGTTCGTTCATCCCATTAAGCTAGAATTCGAGAAGGTCTATTTCCCGTATTTGCTGATCAACAAGAAGCGTTATGCCGGACTTTACTTCACGAGACCGGACAAGTACGACAAAATGGATTGCAAGGGTAAGATAGTTGCATAGTTGTTTGTTCCTGTAAGTTTAAGATTGACCCTCTGTATGATCAGGTATCGAAACTGTTCGTCGTGACAACTCGCCCTTGGTAGCAAACCTCATGAACACATGCTTGCAAAAGTTGCTCATCGAACGCAACCCCGACGGCGCAGTGGAATACGCCAAAACGGTCATCTCCGACCTACTGTGCAACCGTATAGACATATCACAGTTGGTCATCACGAAGGAACTCACAAAGACCGATTACGCCGCCAAGCAAGCCCACGTCGAATTAGCCAACAAGATGAAGAAGCGTGACGCAGGCACAGCCCCGAAGCTGGGTGATCGAGTGCCATATGTGTTGTGCGCGGCGGCAAAAAACACACCTGCGTACATGAAGGCCGAAGATCCTATCTACGTGCTAGAAAACTGCATCCCCATCGATGCCAACTACTATCTAGAGAACCAATTGTCCAAGCCCCTCCTAAGGATATTCGAACCGATTCTCGGGGACAAAGCCGAATCGATTCTGCTGAGTAGGTTATGCCTGTGAACGTCGAACTCCCTTTTTGACTTTGTCTTCTTTTCAGAGGGCGAACACACACGCACCCGCACGGTGGTAACATCTAAAGTCGGGGGTCTAGCTGGTTTCATGACAAAGAAGGCGGCCTGCCTGGGCTGCAAGGCACTTCTGCCGAACGGCTATGAGAAGAGCGCTTTGTGCCCGCATTGCGAGCCGAACATCGGCGAACTGTACCAGAGGGAGATCTTTGCCAAACGCAGCCTCGAGGAGAACTTTGCCCGCCTCTGGACTGAGTGCCAACGTTGTCAGGGTTCACTGCATGAGGAAGTCTTATGTTCCAATCGGGATTGCCCCATCTTCTATATGCGCCAGAAAATCCGCATGGAGCTGGACACCCAGGAAAAGCGAGTGCAGCGTTTTGGAGCACCCACCTGGTGATGGCTCAAAAACGATTTCGTTTTTCTTTATCTTTTCAAATCGTTTATTGTTAACTTAAAGTTATTTTTATAATTATATTAAATAAGTTTTCGTTTAGGTTATTTTGTTTTGTTTTTCTCTTTAATTACAAATACAATGGTATTGTGTTTGTTGGATGATGCTCTATGAACCGCAAGACCTCACGATTTGTGTTTATGCATCTTCTGATGTAGAAAACAAGAAAGAAATGTTTTTGTTATGTTGCGAACGCATTGCTTGGTTACCCCAGATCTACGTTCGCGTCTCGTTATTGAATTGTTTACTTTTGTTTTGGGATTTATCTTAAATTTTGTCGGCTTTTCTATGATTTTTGACTTGCAATGTCTGATTTAATTTTGTTTTTTCTTTAAATGGGCTATTTGCGGCTTTGCAGTGTATTTGATAACCAGTCCATTGCTTGGTCCAACCCCTCGCCTTTGGTCGCTGAAGTTTTGAAAATTTGGAACGTTCGATTTTTTAAGTGCTCAAGACCGAGAGCGTGATGTACCTCAGCAACGGTCATACATCCCTCCATGTCCTGTTTATTTGCTAAAACGACAAGTATCGCTCCGGCTAATTCTTCTTCCTGTAATGCAGAACGGTGTTTTGTTATTATTACGTGTACGTTTGTGCAAGGAAAGAAGATTTTTGTGTGCAAATAAACTCACCCTCAACATGTAAAGCAGTTCATCTTTGGATATTCCGATTCGATCTCGATCCGCCGAATCAACTACATAAATGATAGCATCTGTGTTGCTATAATAACATCGCCAATAGGGTCTGAAAAGAAGGAATGAATATAAATGAAATTCTCTTCAGGAAGGAGAAAGGAATTTAAATTAAATGTTGACGAAGTTACAAGTGAGCTTTTGCAAGGAAACATTTTATAAAACATTGAATCGTGCTGAGAGTCCGATTTCTGATACGGTTTGGGCAAATAATGTTTGAAGACCGAAGGAGACCATTACAAGCTACACAGCAGAATGAGCTTGCTCTGAAAGTCTTCATACCGTTGAAGTAGATCAACAGCAGCTAAATTTGTTTGCAAGAAAGAAGATTAAACTGCTCAGGTTCTGACAAATATGTAAGTGAAATCAAAATGCAGCATACATGCGAGTCAGGGCTATTTCACCGATATGAGGCGACTGAATTCTTAAAGTAGCTAATCCATAAGCTCTTATGGGAACACTGTGATTCCACGTGATTAAAGCATAAACGTTCTGCTTTTCTCCGAGAGCCTATTAAAAAGATTCTTCTCCGTCAGTTACTCATGACGGAAAGACTGGCCCCATCTGCTTTCTTTAGAAATTATTAAACTAATTAGCAGCAGCATTTAACTAAACAGCAGCAAGTTTTGTATAGTCATGGGTGTTTCGCCTTAAGTGATAAGAGGGCGACATCGGCATTCCTGTGAACGTTTTAGAACTTGATATCGTTAAATAAAACCACTCATTCTACTTAAGTGAATTGTATTCCTGTTTTTAATGGCAAGTCAGCTGGATCATTATATTGTAAACAAGCACAGCTTAAAGTCACAGTCGTTTTTGTTGTGTTATAAGAATGCATGTTTCCTCTTATCCGTGGAGACATTTCAATGTTAACAGATAAGAGTATGTTAAAGAAAGTATTATATTAGGCAGTTAAAGTATTAAATATATGCAACCTTTGTTACAATTTAATGCATCACCAAGGCACAGTAAACATAACGCCTTATGCTCATTTCTCCTTATAAGTCTGAATCTAAAGAAAAAACACTTAATGATTAGTATTAAAGAATTAAAGAATTGCATCCTGAAGCTTGCTATTCTTCGCTTAAACTTTAAGGGGTTCAAATGCGGATTAAAACTGAAATGAACGAGCTCATACCATTTCTTACTTTGCAATTTGGTAAAAGTTAAAGTTAAAATTTTGACATGTTACTGATTCAGCTGCGCGTGCGCATTCACACACCGCATGTTATAGATTCAATTCCGCATTCATTCATGGCGCCACCTTTATCGAGTTTCTGAAAGAGAGTACTGTTTGCTAAAGCTTCCCAAATTGTATTCTTTGGAATCGGTAAAAACAGTAGGTTACCAGTAATTGTTGGAAAACAGCAACATGCAGAACCCGAGCGGTTGCTGAGGAAGCTAGACCCTGATCTCTGTAAACTGTTATTATTGATTAGTCTAATATTTTGAGCATTATTTATAATTTGCACGTCCTAAAGATGTCTAAAGACGTCCTAAAGAAATGTCGAGTACTTAGTTGCAAACCCCAAAATCAATCACGATTTGTATTTTTTAATAAAATGCATTTAAGTTGGTTTAACACATTAAATTCAAATATAAGTTTTGTAATCGGCAAAATAGTATCGCAAAACTCTTTCTTACAGCAACAAGAGTAAATATACAACCTATCAAACAAATGAACAAAATATAAATTAAATGCGCAGGAAATGAAACTTTCGCTTCATCAAATTTATGTGCAATCTGTTGAGGAACGCTAGAATTATCCTTCGTCTAGTTCTTCGTATTTATATTTTCTATTTTTTTTATCACGTGTAGGGACACAGACTTACTTATTTTTCAGTATACGTATTTTTTTATAAATGAGAATACATGAGTAAGTTTTTACCACGTTCTCAAGTTCGGAAGAAGAATTTCAAACCAATAGTGCTCAGCATGTATACAACTTCGGCACTTAATACCAAAGTGCAACCAATAAAGTGCTTAATAATAATAATAATTGTTGGCGCTACAGTCCAAAGTGGGACCAGGGCCTAGCTTGCTCATCAACTACTCGTGTTGTGCGCGCTACTGTTCTCTCACGAGTAGAAGGGACCTACAGTTTTTTGCCGACTCCGAACGGCGAAATTTGAGAAGCTTTCTTAGACAGTTATTACTCTTTAAGTGTTGTCAGCAGCTCGAAAGAGGTGGTGCCGTGAAATATTAGAAAAATTGGTGTTGAACTGGGAGTCGAACCTAGACCCTTCGGCGTGTGAGCGTCGCACACTACCCATTACGCCACGGCGACCACCAATAAAGTGCTTGGTCTCGGGAAGTCAAATCAGCATGCCGGGAACCGTCAGGGCACTAGCCTGCTTAGTAAATAATGAAAGCATGCTTTTGCCCTGAAATATTACATTTTCGCCAAAATAAAATAAAAATAATTTTAAGTGGCCTCGCAAGCAATAAACGATAATATAACACAAATTATAATAAAGCTTTCGATGTCCATCCACAACCATGTTTCACAAGACTTCAGTGAAGACTTCATTCCAATAAAATCTGCACGCGTGTAAAACTAATGATTTTATGTTCACCTTTGTCACACCTTTTCGCGTTTCGAAATGAACCTTATCAAAAATCCCCTGTGCTCGTATTGTTTATACGCCGTTTATGGCACATCTGGATGACTCATATACATAGATTTTAATAGATCTATAGATCATATGAAAACGTATGTATCCATTTTAGATGGTTAATTTGTTTCAATTGATTATGAATTATTTATCGCTTACCTAATACTAGTTTGTCCGCCCAGATCCCAGACTTGGAATTTTAAATTTTTATAAGTCACTTGCTCCACATTGAAGCCTATCGTTGGAATTGTTGTCACCACCTCTCCAACTTGTAAACGATACAAAATTGTCGTCTTGCCGGCACCGTCTAGCCCCAAGATGAGAATTCGCATTTCCCTCGATCCAAGAAGCCCACGAAAATAACTAAAAATTCCACCTGCAAGGATATTGGAAAATGAATTATTGCAAATGGATTTTTTCCTTCATTTCCATCATCATCAATCCTGCGTGGAATGTGTTTCGACGTTGAAAAGTTCAACATGCAATAGCGCTAACTCACCCATGCTGCTTAACAATAATTAAATGCAATATGTATTGAATTGAATTGGGATTATGTATGTATACAAAAAAAACAATAGGAGCTTAATTTTATTTCGTCAATTGTAAATATGCCGAAAACTATTTTTTTCCATTCCAAAATTTTGACGGCGATAAGTTGTCAATTTTGACATTAATGGGAAAAGTAGGTTTTTTTCAAATGACGTGTCGAATGTGTTTGAAGTATTACCAGATAAAAATTTTGAAATAATGGGTATAATTTTTGTTTAATTGTTAATAAAGTAGATACACGAAAGCTAATAACAAACTCTACAACTTTGTAATTTTAATAAATTGCTTCCGTTATATATACTACGGCGCTAGTTAACTCTTATTTGAACACATATTTTGTTTAATGAAGTGAAATTTTTGGAAGACAACTATAAACGATTTAATTGTATATTCACGATTTCAAGTACATTTCCTGTTTTTAAACATAATTGATCTAAATGGACCCAAATATTTTTCGCAACATATTTCCATTTGTCTTAGATTCGTCTCAATTCATATCTATTTCCAAATAACATCCCAAATTGCCACCACTACACGCTGAAATCATATCCTTGGCAACTCTGCAACCAATGCCAACTTTCAGAGATGAAAAATACAATTAAATTTCATGCATAATAGGCGGCGGCCATTAAAGTTTTCGTCGCGTCGTTCAGCGATTTTTCTCGGATAAATTCAAGGAAAAATCAGCGAAAGTATTTAATTTTCACACAGGAAACCGAATTCCAAGTGAAGTGAGTTAATTTTAACGCATCTCCAAAGGATTACGATCCATCTGAGTGTCATTGTGAGACAGTAATTTGTGTGGAAATGTAATGAAGTGTCTGAGTGACGGGGTAATAAATGCGTTTTCGTGTAGTTGAAAAGTTGTCTGGTTTCAAAGATTTTTAAGAAAAAAATGGCCTCGCCGTCACCGGCAAACAGTCCAATGCCACCTCCACAAGCTCCGAGTCCTATGGGACCACCATCCCAGAGTCCAGCGCCATCACCGTCACCGCATAGCCCATATCCACATCAGCAAGGGCCACAGGGCCAACAACAGTGTCCTCCAATAGGACCTCCTCCGCACGGTCCACCTCCACATGGACCACCTCAGCATGGTCCGCCATCGTCGGGACAGCATGGTCCACCCCAGCTTGGTCCACCCGGGGGCTCACATATTCCACCGCCGGGCCAGCACGGACAGCCTCCACATCATGGACCGCCGGTCCCACATCCCGGTGCCCCCTACGGTGCTCCGCACAGTCATCCACTCTCCCAACATGGCCCACCAGGACCACATGGACCCCAGGGACAGCACGGTCCTCCACCTGGTCAACACGTGCAGCACGGCCCCTCTGGACAACATGGGCCACCAAGCTCACATGGCCCTCCGGGATCGCATCCTCCCACTTCTCATGGTCCTCCAGGATCACATCCACCCAGCTCTCATGGTCCACCTGTGTCTCATGCTCCTGGCACACATGGTCCCCCAACGGGACCGCATCCTTCTGGATCTCATGGGCCAACAGGAGGACACGGCCCTTCAACTCATGGGCCCCAAGGATCACATGTCCAACCAGGTGCACAAGGTCCCTCTCCGCACATGAACGGGCCCCCAGGTCAACCACCGCAATCGCATCACATGCCGCCACATCACCAAGGAATGGGTAAGATTCACCTTCCTGCTTTGCACTGAACTAATTTGATGTTGGAAATAACTTTACTAATAATTAGGTCCTCACATGGGCATGCAAATGCCCCCTCAAGGTCCAGGAATGGCTTCGATGGGTTACCAGTCGCACGCCATGGCAGCAAACGTAAGTAAACGTTCCTCAACCGAGGAATTCAGTATTTTAAATGCTTATTTATTAGATACACGAACTTATTCAATTTTGTATGCAGTAATCTCATTTGCTTCCTGGATGAGCTTCATTACATCCTTCAGCAATTCTGGTGTGCTTGCAGCGGTGAGGTCTGGCTTCATTATGTCAAACTCTGTTCCATCACTTTTTACCAAACATCCGCCAGCTTCCCGTAGAATAACAGCTCCAGCCGCCATGTCCCATGGTTTCAGGTCCTCCACGTGATAGGTGTCTACAGCCCCCTTGGCAATGTAACAAAGTGTGAGAGCTGCTGAGCCGAAACAACGAGTACTGGAAAATTGAAAAATTTCAATGCCTTTGTTTTTGGGACATTTTTGGCTGAACTTACCCAGTTGCGTTGGAAGCTAGTTTCGCTATTCTTTTCACATTTTTATCCTTCACTGGTGCGTGGTGGATCAATGAGATTTCATAAGCAATAACAGCTTGATTTATCTGTAGAGAGAAAGGTTCTAAAGATATTAAAATACGCTTTCCTTAAGCGATTTTCGTTTTAATTTGAACATGATTAGCACACAAGTGCGCATGGTCTATACAAAAACACTAGCCGCGATATAAACGCATTAGCTTAGTTAATTGATTCAAGAGCTATCTTGTTAATCTCTAAAAACTGAGAATAGAGCTTAAAGCGTTTTTTGAAATGTCTTAAAAGACTCAAGTTTCATAAACTCATATGACAGTTTTTTGTTGCGGCGTAGGTGTTTAGAAGAATCTACTTGTTCCCCCTTCACAATTTTTGCACATGCTTACTTGCAACCTATTCCAATACTCTAATTAGCAACTTAATATCCATCTTAACAATATTGTCGCTTGTCTTTACCTTGTATTACAGTCTCTCAGTTGATTAGAGACCGGAGTCGATTAACTGGAAATTCATGCCTTTCTCTGCAGGACAGCCAAAGATAATTTAATTTATTTTAGTGTCAACATGGAATCAGTATTATTCCCTTTATCAACATCTAGAATATTACGGAAGAAAAAACGTATTTACCTCAAAATTAAGATTGCCATGACACAGGAAATAAAACAGATTTTGGAAATAGAAGACTTGTTGTCGAAAATCAAGCACAAATCAAATACTGCAAAGAACAGTTTTGACGTTTAGTTCAGAATAAACTACAAACCTTCCAAAGCTTGAGTAACTCTTAGTTCTAATAGCAATCTGTACAACAAGATCAAGGCTTGCGCATGATACAAGGCGATTTGAGCAAGTTAGATTTACTGTGGTTCCACCCCAAATTAAAAGGTTAATCAAATTAGGGTTAATTAACATCATCGAATGCCTTAAAAGGGCATATTTTTTTTTTTTTTTACAGCCGAACACCTCATCACAACATTGAACACACAATCAGTTGTAAGAAAGTTTTAGTTTGGTCCCTGTGATGCCTAATGATAACATCACTTAGTGCTTTTAATCACTCTTCGAGACATTGTAGACAAACTATTAAAAAAAAAAAAAAAAACAACTTACGGCACTTAGTCGCAGCAACAAATGGGTATATTTACTTAGTTTTATTTAATTATAAAAAAAATACCCGAGTGATTGCTAAAAAAAAGATATGCCCTGATGTCTCATGAGCTCGTTGAAATACTCGGCAGATTTCTTATTTGAAATATTCGGTAACAAATTATCCTCGGATGACTTTAATGTTTATACCTCTTTGTCAATACCCCTCTTTTCAATTTGAAACTTCATTTTGGTAGGAAGAGAATTGCATCCTGTGATTTTGTATGTGGTTTCAGATTTCATACATGTAAGTTCAGTGGGCTGTTGAGGGTCTTCATGATTTTTAGCATTTACTGGTTAACTCAGAATGATTAAAGATGCATGCAACTTAATAGGCACCACAGAAGACAAAGGCAACCTGCAAACCCGCTTACTTTTCCTCATCAGTACAGTGACGAGTTCATTTAACTCTACGCCATGACTTCGTGACTACCAATGAGTCCGAAAGTAAATTTAATGTCCGCAAAGTGCAAGAGTGGCCGCCTTGGCGTAGTGGGTAGAGAGCGACGCTCACATGCCGAAGAGTCTAGGTTCGATTCTCAGCTCAACACCATTTTTTCGAATTTTTCACGGCACCACCTCTTTCCAGCTGCTGACAACACTCAAAGAGTAATAACTGTCTAAGAAACCTTCTCAAATGTCGCCGTTCGGAGTCGGCAAAAAATTGTAGGTCCCTTCTACTCGTGAGAGAACAGTAGCGCGCAACACACGGACAGTTGATGAGCAAGTTAGGCCCTGGTTCCCCTTTGGACTGTAGCGCCAACAATTATTATTATTATTAAAGTGCAATTCATGTCCATGTCCTTGTGATCAAAAAGATTCTTGACGCTGTGAAAATATGTGCCTTCTGTAAACATATGTGCCTGTTACATTTATACGTCCGAAAAATATTTTAGGCATTCTCCCAAAACACACGTCAAGTCGACAAACAATTATGTTCCTTATGTAGGACTTTTTCTAAAAATGAAAAGACACTGATCAAGTTTCAACCATTTGGACCGATCGCCCATAATTTTTTTTCAACTCCCTTTTATACATTCAGTAATTACAGCATTTGGAGAGTTTTCACATCATTATATGGCGTGTTCAGATATTAGGTATGTTCCAACTCACTTGTGTACAGAAATTTGTAGTTGAATAGGTTGAGTAAAAATCTCTCTTGAAGAGAGTAAGTCTGTCGAAACTTGTGAAAAGACTTTTCGTAGAAATTCGCAGAATTAAATGTAGACAGCTATCAGATGTATGAAATGTCAGAGGTTTTTTTATTTTCACTTTGACAGTCATTTGCGGCCCACAGATTTTTCTTCGGTAGAAATTCCTAGGGAGGGAAAATATTTTACTCTCTCATGAGCTCTCCCTTCTACAAAAAAACAGCAAATGGAACGCTTTTTGAGTGTTTTTCGGGGAAACTCGTAGACATTCGTAGCAATTTATAGCAATTGCAACAGACCTAATGTTATTTGTAATAGAATAAGTTGGAATTTAAGTGTACAAGTATATATACACACAGAGCAGAGAAGTAATTTACATATTTGAAATTTAAAAAAAAATGTTTGTTGTTTTTCTTTTTGTCTGCACTTAAATATTCAAGTTCTTCTTGTAACTAAATATAATTAATAACCGTCCATTCTTGAGAATATGTACACTCTAATCATAATCAATGAGAAGTTATTAAGTATCTTGCGATAACACAGGTAGATTGTCTTCTGTCAATATCACAAGTGGTCTTTGATTTAGTTTACTCAACGTCTTTTAACACTTGAAAAAAATAAAATAAAGTGAACAAGAAATATTCGAACACGAATTCGAATTTTGTCTTATTGAGACTGGGGAACAATTAAATTTCATTAAATGTAGGGTATACGTACATAAGAAATTGAAACCGACATGTTTTCTTTGGTTTGTTGCATACGTTTTGATTTCAAATTGTCAATAAAGTCTAATCGCAATCACCGAAGAAGCAAAGTTTTCAATAGTTAAGAAAAGGTTTTAAGAAGTACCCATTAAGCTCTTAGATGCTCATGAAATGCCACAAAACCCTAAAAAAGCTGACAATTAAAACAGACTATTAAGAACCATTATGAATATAACCGAAATTAAATAGCTGAAGAAACGTTTTACTTGTTTGCGAAACCACTGGCTCCGTTTTGCGTTACGAAGTCTTTTTCCATTTTTTGTCAGAGCTAGCATTGATTTAGTCAATATATTTAAAGAATTATACATTTAAAGAATTAAGCAACTGTAGATAATACTACCCGTACGTTTAGTGATTGAAGATAAAAACACAAATAAATCCATGTAGGTTTTTCATCTTGAAGATTTCACATGTCTTCTCTACGTGCCCAGAAAGCAAGGCTAATAATCGCATATCAAAGCGTACACCTTCTAAAACTGGAGCTCATATAAAGAATATTTTGCACAGTTGCTAATCGTCTCTGCATTTTAAAGACGATATATAGATTTAAGAGAGGATTGTATAAAGCACCGCACAGTGGTCGCCGTGGTGTAGTGGGTAGAGTGCGACGCTCACACGCCGAAGGGTCTAGGTTCGACTCCCAGCTCAACACCAATTTTTCACGGCACCACCTCTTTCGAGCTGCTGACACCACTCAAAGAGTAATAACTGTCTAAGAAAAAGCTTCTCAAATTTCGCCGTTCGGAGTCGGCAAAAACTGTAGGTCCCTTCTACTCGTGAGAGAAGCACGCACAACACGAGTAGTTGATGAGCACGCTAGGCCCTGGTCCCCCTTTGGACTGTTACACCAACAATTATTATTATTATTATTATTGTATAAAGCACTGTTTCTGTCAACAAAAATATGTGTACGCGTCTTAATCAATCGGTAACTTTTCAAATTTTTATTTAATGAGGATGAACTTCGATAGAAGTGTAGAAATCCGGACCTGTAAAATAAAACAAATAAATAAGTTTGTGTGTCTTATAATTAAGTGGCGTTTCTGTACGCGAAGAACCAACACCTAGCATTGATGGTTTTGTTTTATGTATGACTCTATATTGTACTCCAAGACAAAATGGTCTAGAGCAACTCGAGATAGATTGCTCCCTGATAAGTATGTGCGAAACATGAATCAGGGATTTTCAACCAAACCCTTTGACATGGGAATATAAAATCGTTCAATTACCAAAGACTTCATTGACTTCATTGACTCAAACTCAAAGAAACAGCTAAAGGTTTACCATTAGGGTATTTTGGAATACTTTATTTCCTCTGCATTGATATCAATCTGATTTCGCATGCAAACTTTTTGTTTGTATTTATATTTATCACAATCGTTTTAAACGCACCTGCACTTGAACGACCTTGACAGGTTTTGCGATGTTGTGTCAACATGAGTAAATCTTCACTTCACACACATATCGAGTAATTAAATTGTTCCTTCATTGTGTAGTTCGTACTCACAGACCAACGTCTATACAAACACACCAAAGCCCATCATAAAATATTCCATTTTGCACTGAGTTTAATGTCATTTTAAAAGCATCTCTTTTGAATATCTTTATTGTGCTGCCGGTTTTTTTCTTTAAAAGACGACGCACAAACAAAGCCATTAAAGCTAAAGTAATTGTTGCCGGTGGCGCAAAGCTTATTTTCTACACAATGTAGACGTTTTATGATTAAATTTCATACCGCACCACATTTGTTCTCAATTAGCATTCATTTTGTGTCATGTAACCTCAAAAAATATGAACAAAAAAAAACACAGTGTACGGTATTCATCTTTTCAATATATGCCCCCGTACGGTCAGGTGAAAAATAATAGAAGTCACTTACCGATTTCTTATTGCTGACCGTAATCTTTTCTCCGTTCAGATAAGCCCCATGCCCCTTCCAGGCACTGTACAATTCGTTTGGAATCGGGTTGTATATGATCCCAACCACCAACTCTTTTTTGACGCACAGTCCAATTGATATACAGCAATGCGGAATGTTTCGAATGTAGTTGGTTGTGCCGTCAATAGGATCAATAATCCATGTGGGATCATCTGTTAATACAGGTTCCTTCTTATGCTTGGCACTCGACTCTTCGCCGATGAATTTGCTCTCTGGAAATCTCTCTTTCAGCCCCGCTACAAGAAAGTCCTCAATCTGTCTGTCGTACTCAGTCACTAAGTCGAAGAACTCCTCCTTCACCTCATAGTCCCTCACTGTACGGTAGTAGCCCTTGCGGAAAATTTCGCCCGCTTTCATGACATAACTCATGCACACCTTGTAGTACTCCTCTAAGTTTGCTTCTGATGCACTTGCCATTTTGTGTTCAAAAGCAAAAGCAAACCTAAAACGCGGAATGAACAGAGTAGACTAAAACGCCCAGAAAAAAAACAATTTATCTCTCAAATGGCGCTGCTTTGCTTGCGGAAAGCTCTCTGCTGAAACTTTTACCGTGCGTCAGTGCTTCGTGTTGTTGTAACCCTTTCGCCGTTGGAAAGAGATACCACGACCGACGATATATGTGGCTTTCTGCGATAAGTGCTGAGCAGAATGAATCGTTCAAAGTCAACCAGACGACCGAGCAGTGTATAATAGTGTTTCTGTATGAACAAGCTTGTTTGCGTTGTGTTTCTCTGTAGCCAGACGGCAAATAAATAGTCGACATTTTACAATTTCATCATATTAACATTTCGAACGCTATCAATTGAGAGCAGCGGGTGCCTGCCGCAGGACTATAATTCATCGGCGTCGTGTTTGTTGATCTTACAAAGATGATATGGTCTAGAGACTGGTTTACCCCCCAGGTAAATATGAAACGACGATTGCAACACATACACAGAACATTAAAAAGCTTTGCGTTTTATTGAACCAGATTACATTAGTGCTTGTGTGCAGTGCGCGATTAACTTACATAAACTTTTGATAAGTGCGAATTACTTCAAATGCTTGCTCAAGTCCAGAGTTTAATTTTTATGAATTGTCACCGCCTACCGATTTGGATTTATCAGCCTTTTGAATGACAGCCATAACCTCACGACAGAGACTCTCGGTGCCGGCCGCAACTAGATCAGGTTTCATAACTTGAAATTCACCTCCGTAGGGATGGTAGATAACACCACCAGCTTCGCGGATGAGCAATGAGGCAGCGGCACAGTCCCATGGGTACATGTCGTCGATGGGATATGCATCCAGTTGTCCGGTTGCCACATAACAGAGGCTCTCAACTACACTAGCATACGAGACCATTCTGAAAAAAATATAAAAAATGAAGAAATTTAGGAAACGCATTATAAGCACTAAGATCAGACAGATTCAGGCGAATTGAAGTTGCTTGGTCATGAAGTGAAAAGCTTACTATAAAACTTAACTTCGGTTTGGGAGAGGTTGGGAAACTATGCTTGATTTGATTGACAATCCCAACACTAAATAAGATTTGCAAGCTCATTAAATAGAACAGCAGAGATGTAGTGTGGTTCCGTCAAAGGTGTAGCTTTTCTCCGGGCTTCGCAATATTTAGCTTTTACATTGTCAGAGGTACAGTGCTTTGACTTTAAAATGAGGTATTTTTATTCACGAACTGGTGCGGTAAAATTAGAGTCATGTCCTCTACACAGCTGTGTATTTCCTTAGGAGGACTTAAATAAATTTTAATACTGCTATTTTTACTCGTTGACGGGGGGTGTCTCTTTTTAATGCAGCAGTTCGTTCCCAACAGAATGAAGTCATCTTTAAAGTTGGGCTTACTGTCTTGTTCTACTTTAAACATGTAGTCATTTTCTTCTTTTATTTTGTTTTAACTAGAAACAAGGTCGAAAGCAAGTCTTGATGCGTGTAATTTTACAGATCGACTGACTCATTTTTTCCTTTTCGATCACCGGCACAACCCTTCTATTTACACTATTTTTTATATTTTCTTTATTTCGATCGTTTATTATGCTTAAAACCGTGTTGCCACAAACAGAATGGTCTTTGGTCTATTCTTTATGGTATCCTGTTCTTGCTAGCATGTTGCTTCAGCCTAATCAAATTTGTGTTCTGTTTTCAATCGAATTAATTGCATTAGTTTGGCAGAATAACATGTTTGTCTTGTTCTCGACAGTTTTTGGGTCATTTCTGGAACTATGGTTTGTCAAAGGTGTAATATAATGTCATTAAGGGAATGTATTTTATTATCTGCGTTCATTGTCCATTACACCGTCTCTTGCTTTCGCCATTGTTTCTCCATTCGTTTTGTTTCCATCATTATATGATTTCGATAGAGTGTGGTCATACTTCAAACAGTGAGGTTTGTTGTCCTTAATAAAATGGTGACTTGTCTTCCAACATAAATTAATAACAAATAAGATAAGAAACTTATCGCAGATGCGGTGTGCTTTTCTTCGCAAAATATTGAAGCTTTGTTTTTGGAGAGTCAACACTCTTATCAGCGCACTTACCGCAACTGGGTACACATACATTACGCTTCAAAGCTATATTTATGTTATTCTTTTATCTGTCAAAGGAATTTTGAAAGTTTTTGACCTCTTTTGTACATCAGCGCGTGGAAGGGAAAGTTGGGAAGCTTATCGATATTCTTTCAAATCTTTGAAGACAGTGTATTCCAACTTTCTGAGGCTTGAATTTTCTTCTGATTGCGTAGGGTAACCAACTACTACTCTAACCATCTTAGAAACGCAGGAGTTGTTCTGGAATAAAAATTTGAATTTCAATTTACTTTTGCTTAAAAACTAACTTGTTGCCATCTCTTTGGAAACCAAAGAGTGAATCTGTCTGCCTGCCAAAGAGTGAATCTGTCTGCCTGGTAAACATCAAAATATCCACCAAACCACAGATTATGTTCAAACGCCTGAGATGACATATCGCCAGTTGTAGAGAAGGCAAAACTGGTTTAGCCTCAAATTTCGCCACAACTTGGACACAAGTTTCGCTCTTATGACGCAGTTGATACTTGGTGTCGCTGACACGCAACTGTCACAGACTCAAGTTCATGCTCTAAAGAGCATTTTTTTCAGCATCTTGCTTGTTTCCAGATAATTAGTGCCTTGCCATGGTACTTAGTATACTTACCAAACACTGTCCAAATAAGATAAACGTTTTTGTCTTACACCCTGCTATTGTTTTACCTTCTCGCAGCTGATCCCAGGTGATATATCCGCTTAATATGCTTATCACGCAACGGAGCAGCATGCAGCAGAGACACTTCATAACCAATATTTGCGTTCTTCAACTGAAACCATGAGAGAAAGAGTAGGAAATTACATTCGATGAACACGCACACATGTTGCTTGTTTACCTCCTTGCAATCACTAACTCGTATGCGTTGTCCGTTTCTGAAAGCTCCCTGCCCAATGGCGGCCGTGTAAAAGTTCTTCGTCACGGGATTGTTCACAACTCCGAGAACCACTTGTTTGTTAATTGCCAAACCAATCGAAACACATGTGTGCGGCAGCATTTTGATAAAATTCGATGTTCCATCAATTGGATCAATTATCCAAGTTGGCGTATCCGTTAGTTGCGGGTTACTATCAGTTTTCGCCACTTCTTCCTCCGCTACAAACTTATGATCTGGGTAAACGGCAGTGATTTCCTTCATTAGGAATTGCTCGATTTTGTTGTCGTATTCTGTGACCACATCATAGAATTCCGATTTAATGTTCACATCTTCTCCACCCGTGTATCCCTCCATCAGCAGTTCTCCCGCCTTAATGGCCAGTGGCTGGATGAACGCCAAAAGCTCCTCTATTTGCTTGCGATTAACACTCGTTGCGGCGGACATTTTGATTGCGTTAACAGACAGTCGAAAACTAAACATGTTTTCGCCTGAGTGTTTCGCTTTATAGCTGGAAGATTCGTATCAATCGTATTTAACTTGGACTGTGTGTTAAGGTGTCGTGTTGTGGCTCTCTTAAGTGTGAGAAGTTGTAGCTGAGTTTAAGAGGACAACTTTTTTGTTTACAGTTGTTTGGAGTTTAGATTTAAAATGTTTTCTCTGCTTCTTGCTTTGTTACTGACGTCATGAGAATGCTTTTGATCTGTGTGAGGTTTGAATTGAATGCAGTTGAACTGCAGTTCAAGGAATGGATGATTTCATCTTGTTACGGCTGTCATATGATTGTCTGGGCGTGCAATTATTTCTTGCATAATAAAATCATTCATCCGAGATAGCTTTGGGTTCTGCCGTTCCGACGTAACGGTTCATGTTTGTTCGATAATTTCTCGGCTGTGTGTTTGGACTACTGTTGGTTACAGCTTTGTTATGTTTTTCTATCAGGCAAATTCTTTTAAAAAAAGTAAGTTTCTTCAATGACACTTTAAGTTTCATAGCCTTTTTTAAAGTTACATTCTTGCAAGATCCAATCGTTTTTTATTTACCTCTAGCGATCCCCTCATGTAATACTGTGTTTCTTTGTAGGGTCCCCCAACACCAGGGCAGCCACCATCCGTTGGACCAGGCCAGGAGAATCTAAATGCCCTCCAACGCGCAATCGATTCAATGGAAGAGAAGGGTCTCCAGGAGGACCCGCGTTATTCGCAACTTCTTGCGCTTCGTGCTACCTCGAAGCACCAGCATTTCACTGGAAATCAAATAAACATGCTGCGCACGCAGATAACTGCGTACCGTCTTTTGGCACGAAACAAACCAATCACGATACAAGTGCAGCAACAGCTTCAACAACAGCAGCATCAACAGCAACAGCAACAACAGCAGCAGCAGCAACAACAACAACAGCAGCAGCAACCACCTCCACAGCATCCATCGCAACAACCTCCGCAAGGTCCACCTCAACCGCCAAACTCTGGTCCAGGCCCGCAGCCTCAACAAAATCAAGCAGCACCCGGAGTCCGTCAAGAGGGTACGCCGCCGCAGTGCCCAACGCCTCCCAGCAGTCCATTCCAGGCTGGTGTCAACAAAATGGGCGGTCAACAGCCGATGCAAGCCCCTATGCAGCAGCCTCCGCCGGACCACTCCATGCCCAACGGTGGCAAGCCACCAATGATGGGCGGTGGGCAGCCGCCAATATCCAGCCCGATGCAGGCTAGTATGGCGCAGGGTAATCGACAAATGCCGCCTGGCATGCCAATGCAGCAAGGTCCACCCGGCCCCAAACCGGCAGCTCAACCACCGCAGCAGCCCATGCCGAAGCCAAACCGTGTGACCACGGTTTCCAAGCCGGTCGGTCTCGATCCCATCACACTGCTCCAAGAGCGCGAGAATCGAATCGCTTCAAGAATTTCTCTGCGAATGCAGGAACTCCAACGCCTGCCGGCTACCATGCCCGAAGACTTACGTCTCCAAGCAGCAATAGAGTTGCGTGCATTGCGCGTTTTGAATTTTCAGCGACAACTTCGGAGTGAAATCGTCCAATGCACTCGGCGGGATACTACCTTAGAGACCGCTGTCAATGTAAAAGCCTACAAGCGCACCAAACGACAGGGACTGCGCGAAGCACGCGCCACAGAGAAGCTTGAGAAACAGCAAAAGCTCGAGGCAGAACGCAAAAGGCGCCAGAAACATCAAGAGTTCCTTGCAGCTGTACTTCAGCATGGAAAAGACTTCAAGGAGTACCATCGCAACAACAAGGTTCAACTTGCTCGTATGAACAAAGCCATCATGAATCACCACGCCAACGCGGAACGTGAACAGAAGAAGGAACAAGAACGTATCGAGAAGGAGCGTATGCGCCGCCTAATGGCTGAGGATGAAGAAGGCTATCGCAAGCTCATTGATCAGAAGAAAGACAAACGCCTGGCATTCCTTCTCTCACAGACCGACGAGTACATCAGCAACCTCACTGAGATGGTCAAGCAGCACAAGGACGATCAGAAGAAGAAAAAAGAAGAAGAGTGCAAGCGCAAGATTCGCTACAAGAAAGAGCTGCTCGCTAGTGGAGAGTATCAGGCGATCGACGAAAATTGTCTGGCTGCCGATATGCGTGTTAGTGTAATGGAGCAGGCAACCGGCAACAAGTTGACTGGCGATGACGCCCCATACTTGAAGGACCTCCATCGCTGGCTCGAGGCACATCCAGGCTGGGATTGGGTGGAGAGCGACTCCGAGGAAGAGGACGATGATGAACGCCAAGAACGGGAAAATAGGGAACGCTTTGAGAATCGTGATGGTGAAGGAAAGAAGGTCAAGACGGAAGAGGACCTCACCAAGGAGCTCATCAAGAAAGCAAAGGTCGAAGACGACGAGTATCGCACAGAAGAGCAAACTTATTACAGCATTGCACACACCATTCACGAGAAGGTGTACGAGCAGGCCAACATCCTCGTAAATGGCAAGCTAAAGGAGTACCAGCTTAAGGGGTTGGAATGGCTGGTATCGCTTTACAACAACAACTTGAACGGTATCCTTGCCGATGAAATGGGTTTGGGTAAGACCATCCAAACAATCGCTCTCGTAACCTACTTGATGGAGCGCAAGAAGGTTAATGGTCCATTCCTCGTCATTGTGCCCCTGTCCACACTGCCCAATTGGGTGCTTGAGTTCGAGAAATGGGCTCCAGCTGTGTCCATTGTGAGCTACAAGGGAAGTCCGCAAGGCCGCCGACTGCTGCAGAATCAAATGCGAGCAACAAAGTTCAATGTGCTTCTAACGACATATGAATACGTCATCAAGGACAAAGCAGTCTTGGCTAAGCTTCAGTGGAAGTACATGATCATCGACGAGGGTCACCGTATGAAGAACCATCACTGCAAGCTGACCCAGGTGCTAAACACGCACTACACTGCTCCGTACCGTTTACTTCTGACCGGTACTCCGTTACAAAACAAACTGCCCGAGTTGTGGGCGTTGCTGAACTTCCTGCTGCCGTCGATCTTTAAGAGTTGCTCCACATTCGAACAGTGGTTCAACGCCCCGTTCGCAACTACCGGCGAGAAAGTCGAGCTGAACGAAGAAGAAACCATTTTGATCATCCGTCGTTTGCACAAAGTATTGCGTCCGTTCTTGCTGCGTCGTTTGAAGAAAGAGGTAGAGCACCAGCTGCCGGAGAAGGTAGAGTACATCATCAAATGCGAGATGTCCGGTTTGCAACGAGTGCTCTACAAGCACATGCAGAGCAAGGGTGTGTTGCTTACAGATGGATCAGAAAAGGGCAAACAAGGCAAGGGAGGTGCCAAGGCTCTGATGAACACCATAGTGCAGCTGCGCAAATTGTGCAACCATCCATTCATGTTCCAACATATTGAGGAAAAGTATTGCGACCACATTGGTGGGCATGGTGTTGTATCAGGTAGGTGTACAGTGCTTGCTGTCTAACTGCATTATAACGGACTCTAACGAATAACTTTCTTTACTTCTAGGTCCAGACCTATATCGCGTGTCGGGTAAGTTTGAATTGCTTGATCGGATTCTACCGAAGCTCAAAGCATCCAACCATCGGGTGTTGCTCTTCTGTCAAATGACGCAGTGTATGACGATCATCGAGGACTACTTGGGTTGGCGTCAGTTTGGCTACCTGCGTCTGGATGGAACAACAAAAGCCGAAGACCGTGGCGACTTGCTGAAAAAGTTCAACGCCAAGGACTCTGATTACTTTGTGTTCTTGCTGTCCACTCGAGCTGGAGGTTTAGGTCTGAATCTGCAAGCAGCTGACACTGTTGTTATTTTCGATTCCGATTGGAATCCGCATCAAGATTTACAAGCTCAAGATCGTGCACATCGTATCGGACAGAGAAATGAGGTTCGTGTGTTGCGGCTGATGACAGTTAATTCAGTGGAGGAGCGTATTCTAGCTGCGGCTCGTTACAAACTGAATATGGACGAAAAGGTCATCCAGGCTGGTATGTTCGATCAGAAGTCAACAGGCAGCGAACGTCAGCAGTTCCTGCAGACCATCCTTCACCAGGATGATGGGGAGGAAGAGGAAGAAAACGAAGTTCCAGATGACGAGGTTATAAACATGATGATTGCTCGCAGTGATGAGGAGTTGGAGTTGTTCAAGAAAATGGACATCGACCGCAAGAAAGAGGATCAAATTATTCACCCAGGCAAGGAGCGTCTCATCGACGAATCTGAGCTACCGGACTGGTTGACAAAGGACGACGAAGAAGTCGAGAGATGGCACACCTACGAAGATGAAACGATTCTCGGCAGAGGATCGCGACAGCGCAAAGAGGTCGACTACACTGACAGTCTAACAGAGAAGGAGTGGCTGAAGGCTATTGATGATGGAGCCGAGTTCGAGGAAGAAGACGAGGACGATCGTGACTCGAAACGCAAGCGCAGCAGAAAGCGTAAGAGTCGTAAAGACGACTCTGATGACGACTCGCTCATTATGATGGCAAAACGACGAAAGCAGCCAGTCGACAAGCGGCTTAAGAAGCAAATGCATAAAATAATGTCGGCCGTCATCAAATACACCAACGAAGACGGACGAACATTGTCGGAGCCCTTCATGAAATTGCCATCACGTCAGAGGCTACCAGACTATTATGAGATCATCAAAAGACCAGTCGATATCAAGAAGATCTTGCAGCGCATTGAGGACGGCAAGTATTCCGAGTTTGCCGACTTGGAAAAGGACTTCGTCCAACTTTGCCAGAATGCACAGATCTACAATGAAGAGGCATCACTGATTTATCTCGACTCGATTGAGCTGCAGAAGATTTTCTCGGCAGCACGCAATCGCATTCTCAATGCAGTGGTTGAGATAAATTCGCCAGAGCAATCCGAAAATGACGATGACGACGAAAACTCCGATGACGACGGTGGTTCATCTGTTAAGATGAAACTGAAAATCAACAAAGCACCCGGCAGTGTCCCGGCAACACCAACCCCAGCCTCGAGTGCATCTAACTCCAATTCGTCGACGGCCAAAAAGTCGACACGACGAAAACGATCCCAGAAGAAGTACACTATATCTGAGGACGACGACGACGACATGGATTAGGCGCGGCGCTAATATGCCCCAAATTCTCATGCGCATAGCATGCGCGTTTTAATAGGTTTAAGTGTACAATAGAGTATTTCATGCTTTTCCCCTCAATATGATAACTCATCGTTTTTATTTCTATTTTATCGTATATCTATACATATGTATACAAACATGCGTGTCTCTTTCTAACCTCATTCCACTTGTCTGGCATATGACTAATTTAGACCCTTTGGATAATGTCTTAGCGGACGTTTACATCTATTCGAATAACTGAATCTTTTTGGCGCGTGTAACAGAATGCAGAATGCCGGCAATATTTTTTCTCCGGTTAAAATTTAGAACTGGTCAAATAAGCGAAAAGGCAAAGAATTAACTTGCGCTGGTGGGAAATGCTTTCTTGATTGAGGTTCTCTCCTCGAAAATGTGTGTTTTTTTTGACGTAGAAATTAATAAAAAAAAAATAATCTATATTTAAATGTAAATAGTGTTTGATTTTTTTTATGTTGGCGACTCTTCAACAAAAAAGTTTCGTAAAAGCTTCTGCTCACCCTCGAAAAGGATTTCTTCACCATGCCACGTTTAGGACTAACGATTTGATTCTGATCCTCAGCAACATAAATTTATTTAATTTCTAATGAACTCCAGTACCCTTCTCTCAGCAAAGATCACTTGTTTTGGATCGTTACAGCAGAATTTCAACCCTTTCGCTTCTGAACGAAGCATGGCACTTAGGACTTTATTTGGTTAAAGAACAATGACAATGCCACCCTACGGGCGTGAAAAAAACCGTCCACAGGCTTATTGTTTCGATGACAATCGATTTCATGCACTTATGATCAAGCTCAGCTAGTCGTTTACGCTGACGGAAGAGAGTAAAACTATGACTTCACTACAAACATTGTTTTGCACCAATACAAAAAATAAGGAAAACGTAAACAACACAAATTACATTGTCACTAACTCCGTAAGTGATTTATTCATAATAAACTTAAAACAATCTACATAACATTGCGTAAAATGTCCAATTAAATCACTAACAAATACACCACAAGCACAACGCACTGAGGAACAAGATATTTCAAAGATCTTGTTGCCCCTCAAGTCGTACTCGTTTATAAGTTTATATATTTTATCAGTATCAGTCAAATTCAACATTGTGGCAGGAGAATTGGAAGATCCAACCCAAGTCTCTAGGTCAAGGAGATTCCATTGCAACATCATCAATTGCCGACGTCAACGTCTGCTTCTCAGAAAAGGTAGTACAACATGTCATCGACTGAATAGTCATCGTCACTGTCTGTGAGATTGCGCGCGGCAATCTTGTGCAGGTTCGCATACAGATCACGCAGCTCTGGATCTTCATCTAAAAATAGGTTTTTTAGATTTCAAGTGATAATGTGATAGAAAGACGTTTAACTACCTTTGAACTTTTGCTTTCGCGCCAGGCGCGATGTTGATAGCACCGCTTCATCTGCAATATCGATTTCACTGTCTGTTGACCTATTCGAATACCTCGTCTTCGGCACGAAGAACCAATATGTCTTCCATATCGATTTTAGACCAGGCATCTGTTGAAGTTCCTCCAAAACATTTGGCTGCCTGGCTACCGCTTGGAATGCTCGAAGTTGCAGGCAGTCCTCCCGCGATGATGAATTTATGAGTCGTATGGAGCACTTCGCTGCCGTTGAGCACACCATTGGATAAATTTTCACATTCGGATTGACAGATATTCCAGTGAATGCTACACCAAGAGGTCTGCGATTCAGAAAGAATTCCAAGATGCCCTGAGACAAATCCAAGTAAACTCCTACTATGCATCCTTGCGAGTACTTATTACCGTACAATTGCGGCTTGCCGGCATGCTGCTTCATTCCATTGTACGAGTACCCCCACGATTGGTCATCGATCCCCAGCGCCGACGCGAAATGATGCTTATACTTGCCCAAATCAACTTTGTCCGTTCCTATGCCAAACATCTGTGAAAGATTAAAAATACGATGTTTTTGTTTACACGGCGTCCATAATTGAATTGATTATTTGCAAAGTGCATTGGTTGCGAGAAAACCTCCACACAGTGTTGGTCGGATAAAAATTTGGCATGTAAGTGTGAATTTTGATTGCAAATGCAGGCTGTTGACGTTTGATAGATTAAATTATTTATCCCTATTACGTTTCAACATTTGTAGACAAGTCATGTGATTATGTGTCACAAAATTACTCAAGGTCGTAACATGTTATTGCGATATCAAATTGCAATATTAACAAAACAATTAAGAGTTTCAGTTAATTTATTTGATGGAATATGTTCTAGAACTTTGAGAGTTACAGCGACTTAACGAGATACGAACGAGTGATGTTGATTTAGAAAAGATACATTAGTGCAGTAGTAAGGTCAAGTAAGCTTTCGAAAACCTGAAAATGTCAAAGTTAAGCTCAAAGACGGTTATTCAAAATCAATAACTTATATGTGTAACAAACAATGTTAGGGCGAAAGAGTAACTGTGGGTGGGGACGACGTAGAACGCCGGGAATAGTATACCACCCACGACCATGAAATCGCTAACTGACTAATCAACAAAGGAAAACATTACAAAACCAAGCAAGGTCATATGTTCCATAAGTGAACTTCTCCTAACTTTATTCAATGTAATACATTGCAATGTGTTCGTTTGTTTAACAATTTAATCTAGTAAATATAGATAAGACTTTTGTTGTTTTACTTAACATGTTATCTGTGTTTATTAAAAGGAAAACATATATATCGCCAATAAGATTAGTTAGTTCATGAGCTTGCATGCAAGTCGCATACAGTGAGTCATGCCAAGCTAAAAATCGTTGCATTCAAAACACGCAGCAATCTTAATGCAAACAACTTATAACCGACAATGAAATTATTATGGAGTGGATAAATGATGAACAAATCTACGCCACTAGAGAAGTTGCGTCGTGGAAAATGTAGACACATTTGGTTGCCTACTAAGTGTCTATGTAATTTAGCGGGAGTACCTGGAAAATACAGATCATTGAAAATAACTTAGAGACAAACCTCGCAGGTACCAATTGCTTGACAAAACGGAAAATCCAACCAACCCTCTTTCCCAGAAATGGATTCTAAAAATGCTACGGGTAGGCAGTTCTTTGCAGCGATATGCGAAACCAGAGAGAAAGCACGACAAACTAAGAAAATTGAAGGATTTTTTGAATTCAGGAATTATCATTTAGCAGCGATTATTAGGACCATACAATAATTTAATTTAAAAACATTGAAAGAAGCACTTCTTTATACTTAATGTCAGGGCTTTGTTGGTTAACCGGTGACAGCGTTTAGTAATAAAATATTTGGTTTGAAAAAATACACTCATACATACGTAGATTAACACTATCTATCGCTAAACGATAAGGAGAGAATCATTGAAAGAGATGATAGTGGAATCTCAAGTATTTTGTTTTATATATGTATGTACGTAAGCAACAGGTCTGATATTTCAGGTCAATTGATGTTAAATAGAGTTTCCATCAATCGATCTACATTATTTGTTAACTGTGAATTGAAATGCACTTCATCATTGTTCCTCCTTAGTGCATTCTAAATTCAATAGTCGGAAGTGAGAGCACTTTCACTTCACATCACTGCTGCTAGTATTTCATTGAAATCATCGCTTAAATAAGCGCGAATATATGAGATTGCCTTGCGCTGAAATTTGAAAAATTCTCAATCAGCTGAAAGTTATGTGGCGTTAACCTGAATTCTTCAATTAATTGGCGCCTGCAACATCATTTTTTGGCAGAGGCAAAGCGCATGACATTGTTTACAAATGTGACTTGTACTCACTCAAAGTTCAGACAAGTTACCGAAAATATAGATGCACTCTAACATTTTAACAATGCTTGTCTTTTTCTTACCACATCAGTTCCTGCGAGGACGGTAATGACGCGTATTTCCCAAAAATGTATCATTCCCGGCTTAAGGGGTTTATCCCCTCGGATGATTGTTGTTCCCTGGCTGTACACAGGATGAAATGTTACATCGGCTCCTTCAATATTTGCATCTGACTCGGATTTATCCCACTGCCACTCCATGGTATTACAATCCTCTTCCCCGCAACGACACTGCACCAATTCGGGGATGTTGGCCCTGTATGAGGAGATCACTGTGCATCTGGGGAAATAACAATCGCAGTACGGCTGTACACGATGTTCAGGCCAATAGAAAAATCGTTGATTCGGCATCGCCTCAAAGAAATCCAGGATTCTTAACAACAGACAATTGAAAATATCACAAAACTATGTTTTTATGCTGACGATAGTCTTCGACACTTTTGCGATCAACGCTTTTGCTCAAAACACAATAAAATTCCACGGGCCACTCCTTACGTTAGAACAACACAATATAAGTATTTTCTATACGGATGAAGGCAAATGAAGCGACTTCTTATCACTGAGTGGAGGAAAAGTGCAGTCTCTATGTGATTTATTAAAGAGCAAGATACCTAGGTTACAATGACATGGGTGAGCGAGAGAAAAGCATCGAAAGAAGTTCATTCACAATGGTTGCTGCAAAAAAGACCTATGTTCGCGAGGTATCGTCAAACTTCCAAAACATTTTGTAAAATATTTATTTTTCTTTTGCTATGAAGCGATAGTGTGGCAATATATGGAATTTTAAAATTTATACAACGAAGTAAAAAAGACAAAATTAAATTATTATGTGGGAGAGCAAATATGACAAAATAATGTTACTTGGTTCTTAAAAAAACATGAAATGATAATGATTTTTAAAGTTTCATTTATAATATTAAACCCTTTTGTTAATACATACAAAAATAGTCGTTTAAGCAGCTTAACAATTTTTGGTTAAATTTCCGATCATAAATAGATTTAGAGATGCTGGCCCGAGGATTCTTTAAGATTTACATTTATAGCATTAAATTGATTTTGGAAGACTAGATCGATTTGAGCTAAATAAGCGTCTTTTACACGTTCTTCAAAGATTTCCTTTTCCAGGTTTATCAGCATACGTTTCTAACTGCATTGTATTAATGTGTTTCTAGGTTTCACTTTTATGTATATTCAATAAAGCATTGCTTCAGACAGCCGCTCGAGAGCCTACAGAGTTTCAGAGTGAGTTCTTCTGCCCTACAACTTTATCAATTTTGACTACATTGAAAATTGAATGATTATCGCCAAATGCCAAAGGGTTGCTTCTTGATTTTTTGCAACATTCTATAGTCGTAACTGAGGAGCTTAGTAAATGGAGAAGCTATCTACTCAAGCTATATCCCTTAACGAAAAATAGGAAACTTTAGGCACGGATTGCTTTGTAATTTCTGATGTCAGTTCTAGTTCAGGATCACAATCAAACACATCTGCCTGCCTTTTCAAGTGCGTCATTTTTCACTTCAATAAAACTAATTTTTGCTAAAATCCATCTATGTTGGCACTTAGACGTCGTTTTATAGACTTTATTCATTCTTTTATACATACAACTCATTTAAGCTCTATCATGATCATGCGCTTGTCACAGTTTCACAAAGAAAGTATAAATGGATATCTTGGCTCGACCATTTGAAATAGGTCCTATCCCACTGTTGATACTACTTGCTTTGCGTCACCTTGTTTTTCACTTATTTCTGGCTTATCGCCCACCACTGAGTTCTCTACTTTATCCTCCTTCCGTTCAAAGAGTATAGCCATCTCCGTGTGGGCCGTATGTGGAAACATATCTACGGCAACCGCTTTCTTTGGAAAGAACGGACTCCCCTTGTAGTTCTTAGATTCAGTTCGAGCCAGGTCAAGCCAATTGCGTTGAGCGTACTTGGGATTGCAGGATATGTAGACAAGACGTTTGAGGTGGTAAGCGCTTCGAATTGCGGCAATGGATTTGTTGTCTGCAAGGAAAACATTACTTAAAACTTTAAAAGAAATAATCCCCTCAACTTACGTAAACCAGCCCTTGGTGGATCTACAATAGCTACCAGGTCCAGTTTGTCCTTATGAATGCCAGCTCCATAAACTACTTCCCTCACCATTGACTGAATATAGTCATCAGCATTACCAGCATAAAACTTGCAGTTTTCCACTCCATTCTCTTTGGCATTGAATTCGGCATCTTTAATGGCGTCCGCGATTATCTCCACGCCAAGTACTTTCTTACAGTGCTTTGCAAAGCACAAAGCAATGGTGCCGGTGCCACAGCAGATATCCAATACTGTAGTTTCGTTTTTCGGGGCGACCAAATTGATTGCTTCTTGGTAAAGCACCTCTGCGCCTTTTGTATTGATTTGGAAGAATGCCAGTGGACTGATACGAAACTTAAGCCCTTGGATAACATCTGTAATGTGTGTGCTCCCCGAGAGATGGTCGACGGGATTGTGTGTCTGACCGGGTTCCCGGCGCTTCAGATCTTGGTAGTACAAGCTCGAGCAGATAAACTTCTCTTTGTCGTAGTTGGAGTAGAAGTCAATTAACTCTTGTTTCAATTGGGGAATTTCCTCTTCGGTGAGGTTAGATGAATAGATCCCAGCAACGAGCATTACTTCTCCGGTTTCCTCAGATGTCCTCACCGTCAGCTGACGAAAATGTCCCGAATTGAACTCCGGATTAAAAGGGGCAAACTTTGATTGGCGGACATACTCTTGGAATGATTTTGCGGCAAGTTTGGCACGATCTGGTAGATGTGGAAGATCATCCACTGCAGAAACTTCAACCGACCCATCAGCATAAGCGCCTAATCGAAATCCCACCACAATTTCACCCTCTGAATTTTTACCAATCGTAAATTCTGATTTATTGCGATATCCATTTACAACTGGTGATTCTCTGATGCCGAGGAACTCACACGGGAGATCTGAGCCTACGCGAAAACAAATTTTCTTTGCCTCAGAATTAGACTTAACCAGTTCTTTTCCAAAATTCTTTAGGAGGTCCTGCATCTCGGCGCCTTTTTGCTTTAATTGTTCCTCATATGAAAGTCCTGCCAGTGGGCAGGTTGCATCTGTGGACGTCTTTTGCTTTTTCGACAGATCATTCCGCTGCCGATTGTCTTCATTTTTTCTTTTAATAAATGGATCTGCTGACGCTTTTGCTTGCTGTGGGGTGCACAGAAACGAATCATTTAGTTGATAAGTAAGTTCATAATTAAACAAACCGCAGCTGACAGTATCTTTCCCTTCCACTTGTAGCCGTTCAGCAATGATATTGCCTTTTCCTGATCCTCCTGACTCCTGAAGCAAATGAAGGCAAAATCTCGGCGGTTGGGTGTTTTTATTTTACTGGCATCCAAATTAAGCGTATTCTTGAGAAGCTTCTTGAATTCCTAGAGATATGAATGCGGAAACGTGAGTAGTGTATGTGGCATTAGATTGTAAGTGCTTACTCCAATTCCAAAAATTCCTAGATTCCTCACTTCAATTTTGTATATTTCTGATGTAAATTCATTTCGCTGTATGTACGCTAGCTCATCTTGGGGTTTTTCGTCATTTTCTGCCATCATGAGAAGAGAATTATGTTAAAACAACTAAACGTCCGTAAAGCAATGTAATCAAAACAAATGAAATTAGGTACTCCGGCTTTATTGACAGCATAGACGAAGGCACGTGCATTTGATGACATTTTACTCATATAGGTACAGTAAGTGTAGACAATTTGCAAAAGTCATGTTTTTCATATTTATTTCATAGAATATTCTTCTTCTTCTTCTTCTTCGGATGGCGCTACAGTCCGGGGTGGACCTGGGCCTCAACCAACATGCCTCTCCAGCTAGCACGATCACTTGCCAGCTGTCTCCAATTGCGCACTCCAAGTTGGTTGAGGTCCTTTTCCACTTGTGTGCGCCATCTCAGTCTAGGACGTCCTCTGTAGCGTTGTTCCTGTGGTTCGGATTCGAAAACTCTTCGGGCCGGAGCAGTGCTGTCCATGCGCTCTACATGGCCTAGCCGCCTTAAGCATTGTATCCGTAGACGCTTGACTAGGCTCATGCCACCGTACAGCCCATACAGTTCGTGGTTGAATCTTCTCCTCCAGATGCCATCAACGCAAACAGGACCAAAAATCGCACGCAGAACTTTTCTCTCGAAGAGACCAATGGCTTCCTCATCCGCTTTTAGTAGCGTCCAGGTTTCTGCGCCGTAAAGCAGGACTGGGATGATCAAGGTGTTGTACAAAGTCACTTTGGTCGTTCGGGAGAGGGCTTTATTACTCAATTGCCTCTTGAGCCCAAAGAAACAGCGATTGGCAAGACTGATTCTGCGCTTGATTTCGGTACTATACTTCTATTCTTCATAGAATATTAGTTTTGTATAATCATATGTTCATTCAGCTCTTACTTGTATATTTTTCTATTTTTGATTAACTTAGTTGCAGCCATGAGCGGATTCAAAAACGTCTTGAATTGAATTTGCAATTCGAAATTATTTAAATCTTTCCTTTTCTTTAGGTTAAATTATTTGTTTTCGTAAAGAAAATGGTCGAAGTTAGAAGTGTTGATTTTAAACTTCGAGATTATAATATTTCGATGTCTACGTTGAATGCATATGTTTAAAACATCGCGCATTAGCTTATTCTATTTTGACAGCAAAAACCAGCGATGTTATGAACACAGTTTAACGAAGAACGAAAAATTGAAGAATCACCCACACAACGAAGGCACTTGCCAAATGACGTTTTCCCACGGAACATCAAGTCAAGTGTCGTGAGTTTTTTTCTTTCATGTTTTTGTTGTTTTATTTTTTTGAGTGATTCTTCGGGAACGGCGAGAAGAAACCAAGAAACAGTTTCAGTTTCTTGGATAACGAGGACACGAGAGTTCCACCGCACCCCCTCGACAAAACGTGAAGTGACAGTTTCCGTGTGTGGCATCGCACTGGTCGTGCGTTTTTCTTCTTTTCTTTACGTACTTATTTTCTGTTCAATTAATTTCCTTTGTTTGTTATGTGAATGGTGTTTTCCATTGCTAAATGACTCGGTAATTGAGAATTCTGTTTTATTTTGTTCTTTTCTAAATGAACTGTGAAACATTTATGTGAGAGTAATAATCAATTTGTTCTATCTTCTTCTCGTTATGTAGAAAACCAGCATAATAATGGTGGATAAAAACAAGGTAGCCGACAGAATCAATGCAAATTCAAACCCGAATTCGAGTCCCCAAAAGCCAAATGGAGAGCAATTCAAGCAGATTGAAAAAAAGGCTAAGCCAGCGACCATGAAGCTCATCAAGCCACGACCGAAAGCGCCCGCTTCCGGAGAGGAATATGATTTGGTGCCACCCGATGGTGGCTGGGGTTGGTTGGTGCTAGCCGGATCAATGATGGTTAATATTCTGGTGCCGGGAACGATAAAGAGTTTTGGTGTATTGTTTTTGGAGTTTTTGGACGCTTTCAATGCGTCACCGGCGACGGCAGCATGGATTCCGGCGTTGTGCTACTTTTTGTACAGTTCACTGGGCCCGGTTTCGAGTATTCTGTCCGTTAAATATTCATACAGGACTGTGACACTGCTGGGCGGAGCCTCGGCAGCAATTGGAATGATTCTATCGTTCTGGGCGACATCCGTGACGTATTTATATGTAAGCTATGGAGTGCTGGTGGGGATCGGTGCTGGACTCTCATTTCCCCCGACTGTTTATATAGTGACATCGTACTTCTTGAAATTGCGAGGCCTAGCCAATGGACTGTGTATTTCAGGCAGTGCGCTGGGATCAATAATCCTGCCACCGTTGCTGAGGTTTCTTCTTGAAACCTATGGATATCGAGGAGCAGTACTTATTATGGGAGGTGTAACTTTAAATGTGTTTGTGGCTGCAATATTCTACGAACCAGTGGAGAATCATATGATTCGCGTGCCTAGGGATAAAAAGGCATTGGAAGACATAGAGGAGGAGGACGTTGGGATAGTGTTGAAATTCGAGAGTGTTGACGAACCCATTTCAGAAATAAAAGCACTGACAGCCGGTGACGAGCAGGCCGACGCCAAACAGTCACCCGACATGCAGTATCTGATGGGAAACGGAACCGACAAGCAGTTCGGGCGGAGCGCGTCCGCTGCTGTAGTACAGAGCTTCAACAGAAGTCAGGACGAGTACACCACGAACTCAAGAAGCAGAAAAGTCAGTACGCCATCATACTGTACAATCCCGCAGAGGAATCAAACATTCACAACCGGCCAAATGAACTCGCAGTCCTCTTTGTACGCCGTACCTGAACGAGGTACATCTCACAGTAGGCTAGATAGAAATCTGGCGCTTCGCAACAGCTCCAGACATCGCTTGTCCAGGCATTCGCCCTCAACTAGTAGTTTTCAATACGTCAGCACGCCGTACCACGGAAGCACATTGTCCTTCCAGCCGAAGGAGTTCTCATCGCACCTGTCACTTAAATCCTTGGGCAGCCCACAACACGAGGAGCGCTTCGAGGGCGAAAACGAAGAGCCCCCACCAAAGACAAAATTTTTTGATTTGGGCTTGCTGAAGGATCCCATGTACCTAGTCATTCTCATTTCAAACTCAACGAACGCCATCGGCTACACAAACTTCATCATACTCCTGCCCGCGTACGGAGTCGCACTGGGCTTTGACAGGACTCTGGCCGCGTACTTAATTTCAATTGTGTCAATGACAGATCTGGTGGGTCGCATCGGTGGCTCTGCTCTGTCCGACTTAAATCTCATACCGAAGACATGGTACTTCATCGGGGGCCTCTCCGTATCGGGTATGTCCCTGGCCGTGCTTCCATTTACCACGACGTACGGTATGACAAGTTTCTGGTGTGCGGTCTTTGGACTGGCTTCCGGCGTCTACGTGGGAATAACAGCTGTGATCATGGCGGATATGCTCGGAACAGAACGTTTGACGTCTTCCTACGGCATAAGTCTCTTTGTCAACGGTATACTGCAATTAATTGGTCCGCCACTGTGTGGCTTTTGGTATGAGAGCACAAAAACGTACACACCATTGTTTCATACGCTTGGATTGATTCTCTTAGCCGGCGCGAGTCTCTGGGGCTTTATGCCGTTCATTAAGAAGAAGAAACCCGCTGAGGCCGAGGAGCTAGGCCCCGAGGTTGAAGGTGGCCTCTTGGAAGAGGACGCCTAAAGTTAACAAGTGATGAGCACAGACTCACTTTTACACACACACATTTTTCTAGGATATTTTTCTTTCCTCTTGAGATGGGTCGAAAGACGCAAAGTATTTAACTGAAATATACATTTCTGTCTTTTTTTTCCTTATTTTTGTAGATTTTGTTTTTTTTTTTTTTAGATAAGTACGCAAAGTATTTACACACAAATATACAAACATTGTTGCCTATTGTACTAATTATTGTGATTTCTTTTTTATGTAACAATGCTTGGAGATTCTTTTCTAAACGAGTCAGCTGTTTTATTTGTTGTTAATCTATAATCGGAGGCCTCTGCGGCAGCTGTAGATGCTCGGCGCTGAGTCATATCTGTGCGCTTGGTATTGTTGTCATGAGTGTGATGGTCGAGTGAAGCAAGTACACGTGGGCACATTATTGTGGGGAGTTGCTTATTGATTGAAGACGCGCGCACACATACAGAGAACAAACGCGACCCATATCGGGCGTGACATACAAAGTCATAGATCTAGATGGCGGCAGATCGCAGCGGATGACGTCGGAGTGGGTGCGCTAGCAACAATCAAATCAAAGGCATGGTAACCCAACGGCGCGGCGTCTGGCGATAACGTTAGCTGGTATGTGCTTCCTATAAATTTACTTCTTGCGGTTGTTGCTTTAAAACACACGCACACACAAGACGGTCCATCATCAAAACAGAACATCTTTGCCTGTAGTGTATTCATTTGAAGAGAATACTTTGTATTTCCGTAAATATGACTGTTACGTTGACAAAGTTGTGAGGGAGGCAGAGATAACAACTCGCAAAGACCAAGCGGTTTTTGCAATGATCTGTAACGGGTGCTTATCTGTTTGTTGAGTTAGTTTGTGTGTGGAAAGTTGTTTTGTATTTTCTGTCATAGCGAAATAGTAGTTAACGAAAATGCGCTCTTGTATGGGCTTGTATGTTGTTTTATGTTTTGCCAGTTTTATTGATTATAAATAAAATTCGTGTCAATGTGACATCATGGATGTAAAATATATGGTTAAAGAGAATTTTTGTGTAACTCATAAATGCGATTTAAGACTTCGCGCTTAGGGTTTAAACAACACTTCCTCTGCTGGGGACGTAAACGTTATGTGTAATAGTTGAAAATAGAAAGAAATCGCTGACTATAGGTTTAGTTATCAGTTGGAATAGACCACTCGACGCGATATGGGCCTAATATCATGATAGAATGTGTGTTCCACGCCTACCGACGGTCTGTTTTTGGTTTTGATCTAATCTAAGTCTGTCAACTGACATGCACATGAATGAACATTTTCTGATAAACGTATGCTATAACACCAGAGACCTTGGGACGATATACTCCCTCAAATCAATGTAACAAAATAAAGCTTTTTTCGGAGTTCTCTTAGTGTTGTAGGTTTAGCACGTACTTTATTGTATGTATTATCGCTGACAAACCCCGTGGCTCATTTAGATCAACAAATGGTGTACATGTGACTTATACTGTTCAGATAAATCCGTAATGAGACCAGATCATCAATTGTTATTGGCTAAGTTTCGTGATGTCGAAAGCGCTTTTACAGGTAAAGAAGACCATCTAGGTTTTTGATATGCGCTTGCCATTTATGAATATACTTATTCGAGTACAGAAGACTACGTTTTAGTAACTAACGTAATAGTGTCTCTAATCAAGACATCAAAACAGTTGTGCTTCAAATATACAAATGCAATAACAATTCGCAAAACACTATTCGGGTAGAAGTAAGACATCGCTTCTTTTGAAGAGACAGATAATTTTTTAAGGCTTAATATCAGACTAGCATATGTAATGATTAATCTGTTTCACATCACTAAAGGTGTAAACTAATACATACATTAAAAGGGACTTCAATTCAAGTTAAATAACTTGCCAAGTAGAACTTCAATATTTTGTACAGGAGTCGAAGTATACGGCAACGAATAATTTCAAATAAACTTGTTCATATTTCTAATTTATAACTCCCGTAATTCGAAAAGCTCCATACGGTTATTGTGTCTAAGACTTGACCCTAAACCTGGTTATATGCAAAATAAGCCAGTCATTGGCGTCCGCTAAAACGATTCTTTGGTACCCTTAAGTGGACGCTATTAAGTCACAGTACGGCCCGAAGGTATAGAGGTAAAAAAGGGAAAGAGGTACCGGTGTACATTGGTTTTAGATGCCTGTAGATTGTAATGAAAGAAAAAAGTTGAGCAGGAAGGAGCATTCCAAATTTGTGTGGGGCGGCTGTTTAATAATAACGGAAGTGTCTTATTCAGCGATCAGCATCTGCGTCAGGGGCTGAATTCGACGTAAATCTATATTGTATTCGATTTGTTTTGAAGCTTTTGCATTTATGGTTTCAAATAGCACAATCCAAACTAATTTCAACTTTGTAATCTATTAAATTCTGGAAATAAAAAAACAACGTTTAACGCAGAAATTTTTAATTAACTACAAGATGCCTTGGTTTTCCTCAAAAGATTCCTCAATTAAAAGAAGAAATGTGAAAAAAGTTGCCGCAATCAAAATCTAATCAATTCATATTCGAGAATGACTCAGAACATGTATACATAAATCCAATAAATATGCTTTCCCTTTGCCACATATGCCAACAAATAGATTTGAAAATATTCGTGTGTGAAACGATAACGAAATCGTCATAAAGTCTAGACCGATGGCAAATAGCTTGGCGAGTAACGTAACGCCGTGGCCGCTGTGGGGTTCCATGATTTATCATCTCCACACAAAACCATTTATGAAGTTTATTAAAAACTGGAATCAAGTCGCCTAGAACAATAATTTAATAAAGACTGTTAGCGAAATCTTCGAAAATGTGACATTGTCTTTTGTTTTTATTTATTTATTTTTTTTATTTTTGTAGTCAAGGTCATCACTGGTTGGCTATTTGACAATGAACTTTAATTCTGTGTTGTGTATACTTAAAAGCAAGCGTTTTTCAGGGTTTTTTTTTCTTTTTCATAAGAGCGGCCGTTGGTTGTGCAATTAAAAACTTTGTCGACTCAATCATTTAATTATTGGCAATACTCATTGAGTAAAACTACACAAATGATCTTATTAGAACAGATATATTGGACGCCGTTATAAATTATTGTTGTGTCCCCATTGTTGAAATGCTCTGAGACGTGTTTTAATATTTTAGGTTTTTAACATTTATAGCTCATGTTTCACAAATGCCAAGTTTCATTAGTCTGGCGCACATAATGAAACTTAAGTGCAGTCGTAGGCCTCGACAATGAGTGACACAATTTGGAGAAGAATAGTTTCAAATTGCAAATGCGTTGATCAAACCGTTACCTTTTCTAAAAATACACGTTTCGACTCAGTGCATCTAAGAAACTGCTTCAAATGAATCCCTGAAAATGTCGGCTTAAGAACAAAAGCAGTTTAAAACTACTTACATGACGAGCATGCAAGATGTTCAGGACAGGTGCCAGGTGCCATTTCTATTTTCGTTATCGAATCTTATAGTTTTAAAATACATACGGTACAAATTGTTTGAAGCCAAGAAACTCATGAAAATTTGCTTCACTTATAAAGAGTTACAAATAAATAATCTAAAACAATAATCTAATAAATAAAATAAATAATCTAAAAAATTAATTCTTCTATTCTACTTTATTAAAAAAAAAAATATGACATATTTTCTAGTACTGTATTGCACCGTAGAGGCGTGCAATGGTTAACACTAGTGTTTTCAGTCAGCCGAGCTGGACGTGATGGAGTGGTGTCTTGTGATTCAGAAATTGTATCAACGATTACGTGGACTTGGAACGAATGAGGTCTAATTTTAGAGTCTAAATTAGCAGTGTTAACTTAACAATTGCTAAAAACAGAACTCATGCAGAAATATTAATTAAAATAATATTAATTAATATAAATAATATATTATAATTAATATATTTAAAAAAATATTGACTACTCAACAACAGCCGTAGTTTGAATAAATACTGATAACGCTATCTCAGCGGATTTTTGTCCATCATCGACTTGATTCGACGGGAGTATCTGACTGATCGCGATCTTATCGAATCGATTTTGTAAATTTATTGACGATGACGTCTGATTTCAGAGTGGTTAAAGGAAATCCCCATCAAAACAAAAATATCGATTATTATATGTTTATACTTTCAACGTCATTGCTGAAATTTCCAAATTCTGAACGCGCTCGCACACCTTTGACAACGGTTTCAAAGGGATCGAAAACCGACTGAATGTCATACTGAGTGATCACTGCTTAGTCTTTCAAATCACAAATAGGCGATGTTTGTCATTGGCGGTAATTTCTGAATTCGTTTTTAGTTCAATGTTGGCTGAAAAGTACAGTTAGTTTCAAAATATGACTAATTTTTTTTCTGTGTGATATCAAGTTTGTTGGTCGCCCTGACGTAGTGGTTCGATTCCCGGCTGAACACCTCGCATTTTTTACGGCACCACCTCTTTCGAGCTGGTGACAACACTCAAAGAGTAATTAAAGTCTTAGAAAAAGCTTTTCAAACTTCGCCGTTCAGCGTCGGCAAAAAAACTGTAGGTCCCTTCTGCTCGTCAGAGAACAGTAGCGCGCACAACACGAATAGTTGAAGTCAGAGGGAATTGCTTATCTCTGGTTGAAGTGCAAGCCAGGTCCTAGTCCCCCTGTGGATTGCAGCGCGACCCAATTATTATTATTATTGATATTAAGTTTAATGGTAACCCGCATTAGGATTACATTTTCCTTATTAAAAAAATATATGCTTTTCCTTTTTTCCTGAACCCGATTTTCAACTCAGATGCTGCTTCACGTAAGCGTCGTATTCGTAGACGAGTTTTAGAAGTCTTTTTGCCCATCCGATTTTGAGCTCGTTCGCATATCTGGTAACAGTTTACAACTGTTTACACGAAATGTTGGAGTTCCCTTCTCGGAATAAATAAAGTTTAACCAAAACATTTATTGCAACCAACTCGTTCCAGAGACTTTTACAGCTTTATCGCGAATTCTGATAAACCCATCTCTTCGCACAGAGCAAACCATTTATCTCAACCGGCTATAATAAACACTTTCCCTTATGCGGCGTAACCACTCCGGGTAAAGCTGTCATTCAGACTAGTCGCTTCTAAGTGATACGCAAACAGTTCATAGAAGCTAATTAAATACACAAAAGTGTGTTTCCATTTTAAATTAACGGCGTCTATGCGTTTGTTCACTGACAGCACGGTCATTCGATTGAGTCGTTTTACTTGATCTGCTGCTATTACGTCCGAATGAAAAGCGTGCGCGACGTCATAAAATCAAACTGTCAATTTAAACCCTACCGACATGTTTTAAACAACAATTTCGTGATACTGCTGTGGTGAAAAATGTCAATGCGAATTGTCGACGAACGTGTTTTTGAGGTTTTTGGGGGGAAATCGTAAAAGTTTACAGCTGAACGAATGCCTTGCCTTGCTTTTGTTGGAGGGTGGACAACCTGTTGGAGTATTTTTACTTGTAAACATGTGACGTCATTGTATTGAGATGCCCTTCTCACAAACCACATTTTGCAGAGAGAAGAGACTAAACAACGACTTAAGTGGTATGATATTTGCATTTATATTTCAGCGAGTTGATTATTTTTAACTGTTTTAGACGATTGTACCACCTAAGCGATTCCACCTAAGCGATGAATATCTGTTGCTGGGGGATATACATAGGCGAGGCTGACGTAAACCCTCTCTTTCGGGTCATTACTTTCAACGCGCTGCCGTAAAACTCATGAAATAAAAAGTCCCCTCTATGTAAAGTTTTCACTGCGAATTAGCTCTTTTATCGAGTGGAAGTGGAATAATGTGCAACGTTCAGTCGTTGCAGGAATTGACTGCTACCGAGGAGATGTCGAACAGTGAATGGTTTTCCAACAATTGTTCTCAAGTGGTGATCGTGAAATTGAGGAAATTCTTGTACATCATGTGGAGAGTGCCTATGCAAGCTTCTATCAGTCGTAGATTTATGAGTCGCTGAAGATGGTGGGCTGATTTTCTTGCAGTAGCATCGCTAAATTTTTTTGTATAACGCTGTAGTGTATAATAAAAGAGTAAGACAAAAATTCGGTATGCATTACACGGATTTTAAGGCTTTGAAAGATCTGTCTACCTTGAGAGAATTTTTATTCTGTTTCGGCTTTTCGAAATGTAAGTCTATTATTTCTTCAAAGCTATTATAAGCTTTGTTATACAGATCTGCAAGTAACAGCAACCAATTCTTGAAATGTTTGAAATAAAAAAATCTACGATGGAATGAATGGAATGAAAGGAACAACCACAAAAGTCAGAAAAATATTCATCAACTGCTCAACCGCTTCGAAAGAATGGATAGCAAGCCTTGATTTATGACATTTTTTCAGTTTTTCTTATTGCTTTTCAGTTAAATTTTTACAGTAATACACAATTGTACGATTATAACAAACGTCAATATATAAGCTGAGCCTAAAGCGGTTAATATACAAAGCAGTGTAAGGCTAAGAGGGTCTAAGAAACAGCATCTCAACGTCAAACAATGTGGTAGATCGATACAACAGGTATAAAAATACAGCGATAATTAACGCTTCGAAGAAAATCCTACAAACTTTGCAGGCATATCAAGGATGGAATATATATAGAAATGAACCAGACTCTGGCCATTATTGAGTTGCCGTTGACTCCGATACTGATGCTCGTTTTTAAGTCTTATATGTCGTAGCCGCTTATTCATACTGGTACATAGTTTGTTGTAAATTAAATTGACTGAAATCTATTCGCTTACAATTCTATGAATTTGTGCATTGTGGGTTCACAGTATAACAGTATTGTCTGTCTTTAGGGTGAAATATAACCCGGGGTACTATAATCGCCTACACTATAACCGCTACCGGTGGCACTATAATGGTCGAAGCTGTATATCTCTACATGAAGTTCTTAATCATGGAATTAATTAAGCCTCTTATGTGATATAAATGAAAGCCGGTCACTTGGCGAATGTCTAAGTTCACTTCGAGTGACAAATCTCTCACACAGGGGCCTAGCTTATTCATCAACTGCTAGTGTTGTGCGTGCTACTGTTTTCTGACGATTAGAAGGGACATACAGTTTTTTGCCGACTCCGAACGGCGAAATTTGAGAAGCTTTTTCTTAGACAGTAATTAATCTTTGAAAGTTGTCGGCAAGAAAGAATTATCATGTTACCACAACAATAATGAATGATACTATCGTTCCTTCAATTTCGAAAATAAAAATGCTCTTGAATAACTTTGATTTGGCGTTATGTGAGGCAGAGTGCTTTCAAATGGGTTCCTGATAGGTTTTCGCAGAATATCGTCGATTTTCGTACTGCATTTCCTTCATGTTATCTAAATCCAATGAACGGGATAATGTGATGAATCCCAAAATAAGGCAAAAGTTGCGGGGAGAATTTTTGAGCAATTGGTAACAAACTTCATTAAGCGAACAGCAACAGGAACATTATGTATCACCATAATCGATACTAATCAAACTAAAAAAGGATTCAATTAAGCCCGGAAATAATTGTTAAGACACTTCCATCCAGATGGTAACCAAAATTAATATAAAAATATATTCGAAATGATGGGGGCTAACAATATTTACAATTTAAGTAATTGCAATGGAAAAACTTACGTAATCTATACTTGTTTATTATTTTTAATCTAGCAATATCCCGTCTTAACAACGCGAGTGAATGAATGCTGAACCCTTGTTACCGGAAAAAAGTGCGTTCAAGGTACGATGGATTAAAAAAAGATAAGAAAATTTCCCAGATCACTTAAATCCCTTCTGTAGAGACTTCTAGGCGGAATTTGTGAAAAATTAGGCTCTATTCCTCTAAACTCACTCCAAAGATCAAAATTGCCCAATAAATTCTGTTCTTTGTGTACAGACAAGGGAACAGTAGAGCAATTGACTAAAATGCAAAACGTGCAAGGAAACTACCATCTAATGATATCTTCTGTAATGTAGGCATTCCGTGGCAACCTTCGGATTACAAGATAAATATCTCAATTACAACCACAGATGGTGGAGGTACATCAATTATTTCTGAACAAATCTGAACTTAATTCAAAAAAGAAGAAAAAACTTCCAAAATGAAGAGGAGGAGGAAAACATTAAGCACCTTTTCTAAAATTGTCCCGCACCTTTTCTAAAACTGTCCCGCACCTTTTTTCCATCACGATCCCAATAATCTTAGTAGGATGTCGATCAACCTACTACCATGTGAAGTAAAGCTGACTAGATATCAAACCTTTTATAGTTCTTACTTCCTTCGGCAGAACCTTACCGAATTTTAAGCCCAAATTGGTATAATTTGTATATATACAAGATGTACAAGATGGCGAAAAGACGCCCAAACTTTTAACCCACGCCACCCACACCAATCCAAATGTAAAAGTTTAAGGTGTAGTTCAATACTTGGTGGTGTGTTTTGAAGTGGTGTAAACGCAACTATTTGTGGAGGTATTTGTTTGTCGTTTCAAAGCAAAAAACAATGGACTTCCGACATAAACATGTTTTCATTTTGACTTCAAAACAGACGTTTACATCAATGGAATATTCCACAACAAATATAATTATTTTTTATTCCAGCAAGGTTCCGCCCTAGTTTAACAAATACCTAGATCAAGATGGTGTTTCGCGTTTGACTGTGATTAACGTGTAAAACAACAAACACACTTCGCTGATAAGCCGACTGACGTGTCACGGTGTAAAATGAGTCCCAAGTCCATAAACAACGCCGGTAGCATCCGCTTCAGATAAGAAACTCATCCACAGTCCCCATCGCTGTCGAAACCATGCCAAGGCCTCGCACAGTCATTCATCTTTCCACCAGCCGGCACATTTCGAATCTCCGATGCAGCTCTTCTCCACTGTGCAATCACACCACTTTGCCGAGAGGTACGTGCGCCCACACAAATACCGTAACACAATGCACTGCGAAAAGTCATTACCCTTTGGTCACGTATCGAACGATCGGCGACGCCGTCAACCAGCTCTGACGACAACACTGAACATGTAACAATCTAACCTTGCCAGACCGGAGCTCTCCCAATCAAAATCGATTGTTTTGCAAAGAACACAAGGTTAACCGGTTCTCGCTCCATCTGCCCAAGCTTGTTATGCCTCGTGAACGATTAGGAACAAAAGCGCGCACACACACGCACTCAATCAGCCCACATTGCTCATTGTTCAAAATGCGATTGGTTTGCTGATGTGCGAATGATTGCATGTATTCCGCGTAAGTCGGGAGCCGACGAAACTGACCCCAGAAATCTATTTTCAAGCAATGATGACGCAGCAATCTTGCTGGTCTCGAAGGGACGGCTCTGCAATGCATGGGTTTCGAAAATTTTCCAAAAATGTGCCTTCTCGTTCGGAAACAAATGTGATCACTGTGCGACAACAGACAATTACAACCAATCAAACACAATTGACGCAATTATTGTCGAACACTGATGCGAGCGTGCCGCCGTACGCCGGTGGGCTATTCCAGTCACCCCGCGGTAGTGTAATCATTTAAATGGATCTAGTGAGTATCAAGTGAGCCAAGTGGATTTGTTGGAAGTTCGTGCGCATACGTTTCTGAAAGTTTTATGACGAATCCACTGTTGTTGGGGGGATATAGGTTTTTTGTTTTTAGGCATACAATACGAAGCCGTTTTGTTTATAGGGTAAAGCGGACTGATGTTGGGCAAGGGGAAACACTTTTCTGTGGGCATTAATTGCTTCTGTGGTATTGTTTGTATTGAGAAATTAGATGTCACTTGTTTGTTAATTGTACTTTCACAACAACGGAATAAGTTTTAAACTTTGTGCAACTGATATTTATCGCATGTTTCACCAATTTTAGCTGTCAACTGTCATATGAGATTCTTTAGTTTACCATTTGCAACATTTGAAGCCACCAATTCGAAGTTCTCGGGCTGGAGAAATGGTGTCCATACGCTCTACAAGTTTTAGCCATTATAAGCATTGTATGGCATGCCACCGTAAAGCTCATAAATTTCGTTTTTGATACTTTTCTGTGACGCTCTGACTGGGACGTCGGTGCTATATGTCCTACATTGACAACAGCATGTATTTCGTTTTGCACTCATTTATCATCACTGCTATTTTAGCAGCTTCTGCTTAATTGTCAGCAAATGTCTCATTGACGGCTCACTGTGTTCGTCTTATCGCGCCAATGTCGTCCGCGTAGACTACCAGTTGAACTGACTTTTGGAAGATCGTACTTCTGATGTTGACTTGTGAGTTACGCGCTGTGTATCAGTGTACCACCACTGTAAAAACACTATTGTGTTATTATTGTTGCTCTACCTAAAAATATGTCTTCTACATTGTTTTACACTGGCGCTGCGGAATTGTCGCGTCCCGTCGCTTATGATAAATCGCATATTTAATGATTCCCTTAATGACAGCTGTGTACAGATAACACTTGCAGCATATAGCCAACCCAAGATTGTAAAAGATTCCTTTTTTCGATTTTGACAATAGCTAATGTTTTGTGAGTCACCCTCCTCCGTAGGCGACCATCTATAGTTTCAGGTAATTTTTTCTCTGCAGAGTGTACAAAATGTGCAGACATAAATTATGGTTAATGCCATCATAAACGCAGCATAATCAGTTTCAGTACTCAAAGCGGGTTTAAAACTGGCGAATAACAATACAAATCTCGCCATAAAACCATAAAAGTGCGAACGTTTTGCTTCTTTAGCAACCACTCGCTGGTGCGTGTTTGATTAAGGAGTATTTAGTGGCAGGGATTTTAGTTTTTTAAATAAATGAATCTAGTCGGGTATGGGTAATGGGGTAATTACTTTTTTGGTGTGGTTGAAAAATCACACCAATCACACGCAGATTACAAATAGATTGAATTTTCTTTAAAGAATCTAAACGATTGCTCTTCTATATATTTTCAGCTCCTTAAAAGGCTGAGTGTTTTAACTTAATCCATCTTCTCAAGAACAGAGCAGTAAGCGAAAAGTTACTACTGTTAAAAGAGGCAGGTTCTTAATTATGTAGATGCATTGCCTATGATGCCAATGTCATATATATTCTTTTCTTTTTGGTATGCGCTTTGCGTCCCATATTACAGTATCATTAGTCGAGTATTAATTAACAAGTGCGTAAGTGGCCGACCTGGCGTAGTGGGTAGAGTGCGACACTCACACGCTGAAGGTCCACGTTCGATTCTCGACTCGAGCACCTCGAATCTTCACGGCACCACCTCTTTTGAGCTGCTGACAACACTCAAAGAGTAATTACTGTCTAAGAAAAAGTTTCTCAAACTTTGCCGTTCGAAGTCGGCAAAAAACTGTAGGTCCCTTCTAATCATGAGGGAACAGTAGCGCGCACAACACGAGCAGTTGATGAGTAAGCTAGGCCATGGTTCTCCTGTGCACTGTCACGACATCCAATTACTATAATTATTATTGTTATTATTATTCCAGCGTAAGTCACTCAAGTATTTTTTCCTTTAATAACTTGAACAGTGGTCTAGCATGTTTTATCGTTCGTGAAAATCAATTCCTCACGTGTGTCAATTCCAGTAATCAGACGTTAAAATAAATATCAAGGAGGTATTGATATTGACAAACTTCGTATATCTCCTTATCAGCGCCTCAGTTAAGCAGGCGTTCTGCCTAGTTTTATGCTGTAGAAATTTTGCAATTAAAAATTCGTACAAACGAGATCTGTTCAAATAACAAAATTAATTTTCGAATTACGCATGCCCCGTCCGTGTTATGTCGGTACAAACGTTACGAACATATGTTTTCAGTTTTAGCTGTACACTGGGCTCTTTCATTGGGAAGATTGGACTTTGGATTCGATTTCATAACTATTTACTTATGATGAATCTGGATCGCCGTTGACGTCATTTACCAATTCCTGGACGATGCTCATGCGACATGTTTTTGGTTAAAATTGAGAGCAATTTTGGAACGAACTTCTCTGTTATACGCTTCATGCGAAACAAAAATCTTTGGTACGAGCCAACCAATATGGTGACATCTTCAGCAACTTCTCTAATAGTGATAGCAATTTTCTCAACATTTTCATCGGTTGTTGATGTGTTTTCGTTGTAGAAGTTGAAATGCTTGCGAATACAAAAAAAGGGATCAGATGATGAGATGAGTAGCGCCATCTCAGAGAAAAACTAACCAGTAGTAAGAATAAAAAGACCTTATATGTGATGCCGGAGCTCCGGTTTAAAAACAAATGCATCGTTTCTTAGCTTAAGAAGACGGACAATGCAAAAATACAGACAACAGCATTATCCAAAAGCTGGTCAGAATAATTGTCTCCGTATTAGGCCTTTGAAGAGTTTTCTTAAGATTTCGCAACAGTCATATGTCCAAAGTGGTAAATTTAAAACGAACTATTGCTTTGCGTATTCTATGTGAGCATAAAAATTTCGAGAGAAAAATAAATTTGAACGGTTTGACATTAGACGCAAGCAATCACGACTATAAGTCCCCAAAAATGTATTCAAATACACCAATACGATTCTAATCAAAGGTATACAAAGCATAATATGGACATGTGGAGCGTACGAAAAGCACTCAACACACGTACGTCATTGATTTAAACCTTAACCAATTTCGAGTGAGTAACTAAAGGCGGACTTACAAATGACTGTTTAAGAAGGGAAGCCATAAGATGGACTTGTGGAACGTACGAAAAGAACTCCAACTAGCATGTCTTTGATTCAAACCTTAACCAATTTCGAGTGAATGACTAAAGGCAGACTGCCCCGAATTGAACTCCCGTTTAAATTAAATCATACTGCTGTATTTAAATTAACCGGCAGTTATATTCAGAGTGCATAAAGGGAAGTCATCAAATGGGTGGGTGTTTATGATTTCCTATTCGCCTATAAATCTACATATCATTTTTATTCAAAAGCTGAAAATGATTATACGCTTAAAACTAGACATTAATTTTTTTACGAGGTTGTTCGTTCTTGTACGTAATCTTTGTTGTCTATGTTGCAATGAATAATTAAATTCATGACTATTTAACTATTCAAGGATTTCAAATAGATTACCCATGAACTGGGGTATACATTGTATAATTGCAAGGAAGGGAGATTGTCTGCGTTTAAAAGTAGAGAAGGACATAACCATTAACTGTGCTTAGTGACAATGATTGCGTGCTATAACTTGAATTTGAATCGCTGGGAGAATCAGATACAATAAGTAATAGTTATTTTTCCAAAATTCGTCCAGTAAACTCAAGCCCAAAAGAACCTTTAATTCAATACGGACGATGCTCGCAATACAGTGTAACAGAAGTTATGCTATGCTTTTAAGCCAGCAGTGGAATTTATTTCTATTTTGTTTTCTCAATCCTGGTGGAAAGGTAATACTCAATTGCACCACTTTCTACCTTAAAACAAAATCGCGTGTCCTTGCTTTTAAAAAACATTCCACAAGGATATTTTATCAGAACGGTAAATGATTGCTTTTAGAAATCAACATATGGTAAAGAGTGCCGAGAAAACTTAATAGGAAAAGAGAACTGTGTTTGGATATCATCAAATTAGAAACGAAGTCCCTTGAAGTTATGTTAACTGAAGAATGTTGGGTTGTCTTTTCGACAAAGAAAGCAAAAAATGCAAAGCTGAAAATTGTTGATTGAGTTTGAGAGGTATTTGCGTCTACACTGCGCAAACAACTATCAATTACTTAGTCATCAACATCACTTGACAACTTACATCCTGAGCAATATTCAAGGTCCAAATTGAACGACTTAAATTCTTGCTAGCAGTGGAGTGAAAAAGGGAATGTTTTAGAAAAAATGGTTCTCTCTTTATTAACGTTTTATTTCTCTTTTCTCTTTCTTATCAGTTCTTTTCACAGAGTGGTTGATTTTTGTTAATCTTTACAAATAATAATGGAAGTTTCTAGCCTTGTTTTAGTTCAGTTTTTCTTTTTTTATTTTGTTTACTTTCTTTTTCGCCTCTCAACTACAGTTATACATACATTTACTTTAATTATAAAAAAGGACTTATTCATAACTAAAAAGAGACTGCTTCCTCTTACAGTAAATAAAAAAATATCCCCGTGTAGTCGGAAAACAATTTAACTCCCTTTCGCGGCTCCTACTTAAGAATGAACAGAAGATTGGATTGTGTCTTGTGAAAAAAGGTGGCTATTAACTGCTGCTAATGTTTGTTTTGTTATTTGCCCCGGGACGAGTGCACAAATTTACAATTCATCCTTTTCTCTCTTCTCTTCTTCGTCCTTGGTCTCCTCAACGACATCATCGAGGTTGATTTCACCAGCCTGCAAAGGAAAATATGTAAACGTTTATTGAATGTTCATGCAGATGAACTGAACTCAAGTCAACTTACAGCTGGAACTTCGCCACCAGCTTCCAAGAACTTGACGAAGTCATCAAGGGTTCTGTCCAAGTTGTAGTCGATGACTTGGTTGTCACCCTTGCGGTAGAACTTCAATGTGGGGAACGACGAGATCTTTGTGTGTTCCAGTTCGTTGGCAGTGGAGTCCATCTTAGCAATGACAATTGTTGGGTGGTCCTTGTATTTCTCACCCAATTGATCGTAGATTGGAGCCAATTGTTTGCAGTGTCCGCACCTAAAATTAAACCACAAACATGAATTTCACAGAGTTGTATGTAAACGTCTAGAGAATTTACCATGGAGCGTAGAATTCAACGAGCACATCCTTGTTCACATCGAGTGCAACTTCATCGAAGTTGCTTGCGACGAGCACTTTAACGGGGTTCTTATCCCAATCTTCGGGCAATTCCTGGGTCAACAAGTGTTGCTTCAGTTTTCCGGCCAAGAAGTCCTGGACGAAGCTCTTGATAGATTCGGGGCTCAAGTCGTTGGTTGGTGGCTTGTATTTGGCCATATCTTCCTCCAATTTGATAAGGCGCAGAGTTGGGATCTCGTCCTTGGACATACCGAAGAACTCGAAGATACGTGCGTGATCATCCTCATCGGCACTGATGGTGACAAAGAGAACCTCATCACGGAATTCGGCTGCGACATCCTTCAATGGGTCAACATATTTCTCAATATGGCCACTTTCCTTTGAAACGAAGAACAAGAGATGGGACTTGACAGCACCTCCGAAGATTTTCGACGCGGATTGATGGTTGAAGTCAACAATCAATGGGAGCGAATAGATTTGGGCGAATTTCTTGAGTGCTTCTTGGTTTACTTCACCGCTGAACACGGATTTCTTCTCGTCGAAGGGCTTAAACAGAACAATGTCTCCATCCTTGGCTTCTAAGTCGGCGATCACTTCCTCCTTTCCGGTGATACCGAAAACGAAGCTATCGAGAGCATTGGCAGTGGCAAGGAAAGCCTTAGCAGCCTCTGACTCACGGTCACTAAAGAAACCAATAACGGCAATCTGAAAAAAGGATAAATAAGATTGATTAAATTTGATGATCCAACTAAGCAAGGTAAAACTAGTGTGGTTTGTGGGCTACTTGCTAGCTTTTGAAGCTACCTTGTAATTAAGAAAAACGCACATAGATAAATAGTAGGTTCATCTTCAAGTTTATTTAATCAAACAACGCAATAAATTGTGGCCGCCGTGGCATAGTGAGTAGAGTGCGATGCTCACACGCCGAAGGGTCTAGGTTCGATTCCCGGCTAAACACCTCGAATTTTTCACGGCACCACCTCTTTCGAGCTGCTAAAAACACTCAAAGAGTAATAACTGTCTAAGAAAGCTTCTCTTCTTCGCCGTTCGGAGTCGGCAAAAAACTGTAGGCCCCTTCTACTCGTGAGAGAACAGTAGCGCGCACAACACGAGTAGTTGATGAGCAAATTAGGCCCTGGTCCCCCAGTGGACTGTCGCGCCAAAAAAAAAAAATTCTTCGCGAAAAAAATGAATTTGGAAGGCATAATCTTTTGGCCGTATGATAACGAAGATTATCGTCATTTTCAAAAGCTAAAGACAAATAAATAATTAAGCGAAGCTAAGTAGCTCTTTTAACTTTAATTAAAAGCAAGATTTTGTTGAAAACACAGTTTGGACACGTAACAAGTAGCCTGATAAATTGCATTTCGCGGACACTGCAGCAATGATATAATATATGCTAACAAACTCAGATTATTTTTGTCAAGCAGAAATTTGTATAGTGGTCTTTCTACATTCATAGCAACAACGAAAATGGGTCCCCGTTGCTCTGCCAAAACAAAGCAGAACTGGACAAACGCCCCAAACGCCAAACGTGCACGTTCTCTCCATATTTGGGCCGATTGGTACTGGTTTTCAAACCTTACAACTATTATACAGTATATTTAAGGGAAATCTCAGAAGGAAAACAAATAATTATTCTATTACAAACAAATCATACAGTTCGTTTTTTTTAATATAAACTGTACCTAATCTTCCGCCAAACGCTTCTGCAAATAATGTTCCAAAAACAAAAAATTAAATTACACAGATAGTGGTTGGACCCAAATGAATTAATTATCTCCGTTTTGTTTATCGAATCATCCCTTAATTTGATTTCTTGATTAAAGAACCTATCTAGTGCGTGGGTATAAATGTTTAAATAAAATCAATTAAACATGGCTGATTCGATAGCGTTGACCAACCGTTAACTAATTTAAAGCAAAACATAATTACACCCTTTACTAATGACTTTAAATAATTAGTTATTCATTCCACCCACAAATGTATAATTTCAGGCAAATTATTCGTTCCGTTGATAACGCCTTCGCACCTATATCACTCTTCCGTGTCGAAAATGAAAATTGCATCATTAACTGCAGTCCGATAAGGCTGTGCTCCTCTAATAACAATGAATTACTTAGATACATGTTTTGCAATCTGTATGATGTTTAAAAATAATACTGAACACATAGCAATTTGTTGCCACTTCGACACAAAAAAAAATTAAACTAACAAATGTAATCTGCGAAACCCAATGTGATTTATGTGATGTTTGCGAACAAATAAGAAATTGTCTGTAAATAACTGTAAATTTTGGGAGGAATTAGCTGGCTTGGTTTTATCTTAAACAAAGTTTATTGTCCCATTTCACAGTTTCTTATAGTTGGTTTTCCGCTAAAAACGACACGCTTTTACTTTTTCGATAATAGTTGTGATCTTGTCCGATTCATTTTCCAATGTATGGTAGTTTAAAATCAGTTTTGTTTTTGTTTCTATTGCAATGTCCAAGTAGAAACAAAACGTGAACGAATTTCTGAAAACTCCAAAAGTAAAGAACGAAAGATCCAATCTGTTCCCAAGTTTCATTGAAAGTGTCAGTAAACATGCTTTTTCCTGATTTGAACAAGTCAATCGGTAGAAATACATGCAGATAACTTCTTCGATAAGTAAAATATACAACTGCGCACAAAATAGAAAAATGAGCAACATGGTTCTATGTACAAGCGATAAATACAATTTCGCCAACACTTGTGACTGAAATCGAGGACACACAATGCGAGTGGTTGCTAGAGGAACTGCCATAGGCTATCTTGTAGGACATAGTTCCACACATTTTTATCCATACAAAAATTTCTTGTAACCAATGTCACAACCAGATCGTTTCAATAAGAATGACTAACAAATTGGGATGGTGTTTCTAGTTTATTCAAAAATATTGTTAAACAAGAAGTGATTACAATAAAGACATGGAGAAGAATCAAACGCAAGCGTTGAAAGATTGTACTGGCTAGAGAGTTTTATTGTTGCGGTCTAGATCAGTTGTTGATGAAATAGCATTGGGAAGATGTGGGGGCAGTCGATCTACGGGCGTTATATGGAAGAAACATGACTATCTAAAAACATATCTGAACTTTGCATAAAACGAATTACATGACTGACAGTTGCCTTTCTGAAATCATCAAAGCTATACCAGCTTCTGTAGACAGGAATCAATTTAGGTGATACAAAGATATTGGGTATTTTAAATCTTTACAAACTATCTATTTTCTTTCTATTCAAATCCAGAAATCTTTATACAAACAAGGTGCTAAATTCTTCACAAAATAAAATTAAGCGAACAAAAAAATTGTTATTTGAACGGGTATAACAGCTTTTTTTTTATTGATTGACCGAGGGCATAAAATTATTTTCAGTACTTAATTCAGTCCAGATACGTAAAAGTGGTTGTTGTCAATCCATGTCGTTAAATATATACTGCTTGCGAATTTAATGTTTCCAATTTTAGTTTACTATTCTTTAGTGCAGATGATCAAATGCATTACGATTCCAAATCATTTCAAGCAACTTTGTGAATTGAATATCATGACATGAGCTGACGAATATACCTTTGGAAATTCATTTACAATTAAAGAAACTTCTCGCCAAACTTTGTTACAATTATTTGCCGAATAGCTTCAAGTTAGGCGACTTATCATGTCAATAGTGTTGGTTAATCTTGTGCATTCGATCGTAAGTATCCGGCAAAAGGTTATTCTTGGTTAAAATACTGACTACAAGCTGCATTAATTTTGAAATATCAAAAACTTGAAAATTCAACTAATGGTTCATGCCATTTATTTCAATTTTAACTGAAAGATTCTTGGACTCGATAGGAAGTATACCCTTTTGAATAAGAATCTAAAACTAGTTTGTCACAGTTAATTTCTACAGTCGCTTCAATCTTATCCCGACTGCTATTAAATTGGAAGTCTCAAAATGATCATTTCATGGGTCACATAACCTGTTTCTTAGAGAAAACAAAAATTTATATACATCACATAAATACGACTGGGAAATGAATTGAAAGGAAAAGGGGTTCTCATAAATATCCAACAAAAGATTTCATTACAACAATGCTTAGAACATTTCCACTTTAACTAATCCTATCATATCCCGACTCTGATAAAATGAAAGTAGAAAACAACAAAAAATACGAGACATTTCAAATGGACAATTAATGGTCATAGTAAACGCATTAGAAACTAGTTTCCCAGTGGCCGTAGGTCAGGTAGGAAAAACGGCAAATCGTCTTCAGCAGGTAAACAAACAAAAAATGAAAATGTACAAAGTGTAACACACTTACCTCGTTCTCTTTTAAGAATTTCTGTGCGCTCTCAACGGATTCCAGTTCTTTAGCAGGTGGTCCAGTCTTCTTCGTTACCCAGGCAACAATCTCATCGGCTTGACGTCCACCGCCATACTCTACGGCAACACCGTTACGGAAGAATTTCAATGTTGGGTAGCCACGTACTTGATATTCTTCGGCGAGATCACCCTCTTCGGTCGCATCAACCTTACCAAGTTTGATTGGTGATTCTTGTTCGGCCAATTTCTGTGCGGCTTTAGCGTATTCGGGTGCTAATGCCTTGCAGTGTCCACACCATGGAGCATCTGTAAAAATATGAGATTTGAATAATCAATAAACTTAGACTCGCTATCTCTCGCTACAGTTTATGTGGCTCAACGTGGCCATCGAGGATGAAGACGATAAGGTGAAATATGAAACGTCGACACAACGTGGACATGCATACATTCCATTATCAATTTTTGTTTTTAAGACACGCACGCAACGAGCACTTAGCTTTAGTCAATTTTTGATAAGACCAGCCGAATTTAATCTTTTTGACTGCCACATGAACACTCGGTTGTCACCCAGAAAGAAAGAGAGGGGCGCGTTATGGAGCAGAAAACATGCAAATTCACCTCATACCCTGTCACTTGTATTACACTTCCGAACGATTGCACAAAAAATTTACATAATTATGAAATCGTTTCACATTACCATGCGGCGGTATCTATTCGTAATTATTCAATGAACTTGAAAACAGCTTTTAACTTTTTTTTCTGTTTTCGTTTATTACTTATGCGTTCTTCTGAGTCGCCGACTTTTTCTTTTGACGGCCAATGTCAAGGAAAAAGAGACTGAAATTGGGTTTTTTGTGTTTCGTTTTCTTCGCATTTCGTACTGGTCTCTTACAGGCGGTCGTTAAACTCTGAAAGGGGTTAATGATCTTTTGGGCCCAACAACATTTGTACTTCTGCTTTTAATGGGGAGATAAGGGACCACTTTGAAAGAGATGATGTTGGTTTACAGTTGAGGTTAAAATCCTGCTTATAGAGGATGATGAAACTAAACTCAAATGTCTTTTTGTGGTGAAGCATTTCTAGAATGCAGATGATCTAGTAGATGGATTGCTAAGTGATCGTGGTGTTTTAAATGTGAAAAGTGCTGAATGATTGCTACCCCCATGAATAAAAGATGGACTCGTGTTTATTTGGATGATGACACAACAGACTTCGCATAGAAGGCTATGATCCGCTTAAGGGACATCATAAATTCAACACTTCCTTGGAAACAAGAAGCCAGACCTATTAGTCTACGAAAAGGGAACGGAAATACAAAGAGCTCCGTGACTTGGCAGCAATCGGTGTTAGAAATCATTAAGATATACCCAATACTGCCCGCCTAAGGGACAGTAAAAGATCACTGCAATGGTTGAAGATAAACTACTAAATTACTTAAGAACAATAAATTGGACAAATTAGAGATCGGACAATCGACTGCAGAATAAATTTAAACGAAATTAAAATACAGAATATGTTCAGCATTGATTGCATGTATTAAAAGCTGTCCTGCTTCACTGCAGTACCAGAAAAAATTTGTATAGGATATCATTAGTTAAGCGATGGGTTCCCTTGTGCATCCACCGCTTATAAAGGCAAGGTTACGGTCCGTTGGGTACCGTCATTAGAACTCAATGAATTACGGATTCTACCAAAAGGAAATAAAAAATATCCCAGTGTTTGCATTTAGCTCACATGAGAAAAACAAACCTTTCATATACACCAGCCATTGAAGTCACCACGAGCGTAGATCACATATTCGCGTGATCAAGCTGCCATGTATGACATTAAAGCACATTGTGCCCATCCCCCAACACTATCGCAAATCGAGTTTATTGGCATATTTGTTTCTAGACAAATTCCATATGTATGTCTCTTTGAACAGATTGTTCACAAAACGTAAGTACGCACAAGTAGTCCGTTAAATTGGAAAAATGTAGGAAAAGACCTGATTTTTGAAACCATAGAAGTGTTTTTCATCCAACAGAAACACAACGCACGGCCGGTACCTATTATCAACTTCACATTTGAAAGAGATTAGTGACGTGGATTTGTGATTCAGACTCTCCACCAGAAAATAACATACTCGGTATACGTGTGCACAGTTAGCTGAACTGTCCAACGGCGCAAAAGAAGGTTAATTTAATATTCAAATTCTGGTCGCTTCCAGTCTTGATTTAGCTGCCGACTGACTAGATTTTTATCACCACGCCCAAGCCTGCAGTCACCCACGTTGCGAGACATATGCAACAAGTAAGTTTAATTCTATCATTTTCCTAATTTAGGGAAAAAAAATCCCTAGCATATAATCCAAACAGAGGCTATTTTTGTGAAAAGATTATACACTCGTTCGAAGTTAAAAAGAAGATTGATAAACAAAACAAAGCAACTGGAGGAGCACAGCTGCCAAGAAACTGACACGCAAGCAAAGTAGTTGGTACGCGTTCCAATCAACTTTAAGTGTGATTCAATCAGAAATAAAATTCGACAATAATCTGAGTCTCAAACCCATTCGAAGCAATAGACGATTGATTGAAAGAAAAAATACATTTCACAATTAAAATAAAACCTTGACATTTGGTGTTTTCTTTTCATTTGGAGACTTCACAGTAGAGTACGCGGTAATCTGTTTTCCTCCATAACCCATGATTTTCGAGTGAAAAGTAAAAAATTATTGCTTTGATAGCAGTTGCAAGGTCTTTGTGCAAATGACAAAAGCTAAGGAAATAAGATTTTTCAGGTATTTCCTTGGAAAAACACTTAAGAACAGTGACACGTCACAGGCATCATTTGTGGAGACTTGTAAACCACCGTTTTATGTATATGAGGGGCCGGTACACTTGTTTCACTTGCACACATAGCCCCGAACACATGTTGCCTCGTCAGTTGTCTCATTTTGTTTTCCCCCTCTCATCTTCTCAGACTTTACACAATTTTCGCAAGAGCGAGAATATCTTTCTTTTCTTTGTAGAGATTATTGACCGGATGGTGTTAAATGCAAATAAGTTTCTTCCGCAATTGGAAATGCAAAAATAATGAAATAATGTTTGAACAAATTGTTGCTACTTACAGAATTCAACAAGGACAAACTCGTTGTCGGTTATAGCGGACTTGAAGTTGTCTTTGGTTAGCACTAGCACACCGTCTTCAAGTTTGATTTCCTCAGCCTGGGTCGCCGCCGCGGCGAAAACAAATAACGCGCACAGGAATAACTTCATTTTTTCTTTTAAAATTTTGTTTGGAGAAATTTAATTCTCTAGACACGATGCGCTATGTTTTAAGTACTTAGACTAACGTAGCAAAAAAAGAAAAAAAGGAATTTTGTACGAATGTTCCTCCTTTCCACGGTGCTGACACGTTGAGAATTAAAAGGAAAATAACCCAGCAACTTGATATGGAATTAGTTTTTGTGATCGAACTGGAATGGGGGGATAGTGTGTAATGATGCGAACTCTTTCTGGCCACAGACTGGGAAAGCAGATGGGTTCATGGGATTTGGGATGGAAAGGAGTACAGCTGTAGATGCGAAGAGATGATTTAGGCTACGAATTGAGGGGAATGGGAGGAAGTGGAACGGATAGTTCAAGTGGACAGTGTTTTCCTCTGGGGAAATGAACGAACAACAAGCGAACACGTAGCCGGTTTTGTTGTGCATTGTTGTCTCTCTTTGGCGTGGGCGACAGAGGGAATAAGATGTAAGATAAGATGGATTGGTAAATGGAATGGAATTTGGTTTGGAATTGATTAAGTGTTGCCGTGATGCTTCAATAAGAAAACCAGGGAAACGTATTGTTTTTTGGTCTCTGTGATGTGTATTGTTCTATTATGCCTTTGCTTTCTTGAGATCTGTATGCATTTTAACAGACTTGGGGAAATGAGAATAAAAAGCTAGGTCATGTAGAGCGAAGAGACGAAGAGACATCTCAACTTGAAGAGTTTTCGATTCCTGACTATTTGGACAACACAACAAAGTACTTGAATGGTACTTCATGGTGTGAACTAGTTGAAAAGGACCAACGACCGGAGACAGATCGTCCTGGCTAAAGAAGCTTGATTGGTAAGCTTTAGATCCTGTTCCGAATTGTAGCATAAGACAAGGAAGAAGAGAAAGAACAAAATAAAATTCAATCAAAAAGTGTGAAAACAATCACACAATTTTCTTTCTCAATCTTATTCGCAGGAAGATTAAAATAGCTTTATGGTAGCAATCCCGTCTTCCAATCACACTCAATCATGATTTTTTTTATTCGCATAATCAGGCAAATTTCATGAATCTTTGATTGATTTAATGATGAATGATTGCATTTTTGGGAGACATTGCTTTGAATCCCTCGATTGGCCATGTTTAGCACGTTCAACTCTTACGGGAATATCATACAAAATCAAAATCACTTATTACATCACCAAAGACTAATACATTTTTGTTTGCTTTTGCGATTGAGTGTTGGCCTAACACAGCATATTTTTCTGAAGCATCAGTAACCTCCAAGAATCTTAAACAATGTATTATTCTGTTTGAATTTCAACTGATTCGAATTAAAGCCAAAATCCTAAAAAATTTGTTCTTTTCTTTTTTTCTTTTTATTTCAAAATTTTACAACGCTATCTAAATATGTAAAAAAATCAATCAATTTGCTCTTTTCACACCACTTATTTGATGGAGGCATCTCCAATTTTCATCAACTGCTTTTCAACATCCTTGATGTACTTCTCTGGCAAGTTAGCCTCCCGCATCTTAGCCAATTTAGACTGAATAACTGCGACAATGTTCTTCTGGCGTTGTTTCTCTTGCTCCCGGAATTCGAACGCCTCCGCTTGCTCCCGTTCCATCATTGTCCTGCGAGCGTACTCTTTATCGTTCATTTGACGAATGATGTCCTCGCGGTAACGCTCTCGATTCTTTAGGCGCTCCTCTTGTAGCTTTTTCTGCTTCTCCTCTTCGCGCTTCAGGTTTTCGACGATTTTCTTAAAGTCGTCTTCGTTGTGTGCGAGTTGCAGTGCCTCGCGCAGCTTAGCTTCGTGGAGCTGCATCATACGTGCCTCGGCCAGGGACTTCTCCAGTTCTTTCTTTCGGATAACAGCTTCCATCTCTTTGCGACGATACTCGCGCTCGATGTTCTCCTGCTGCCGTATCAGAGCCATCTCCTCACGCTTGGATTTCGATTCGAGTCGTTTCTGCTGAAGATCGAACAAGAGCTGCTGTTTTCGTTCGAATGCCTGTTTCACCAGCTTCTTTTCAATGGATAGTTTTCGCTCGCGTTCTTCCTTAGCCTTCATATACGCCTGGATGCGCATCTCAGCTTCGCGTTCTTGCTCAAAAAGCATTTTCTGAAAAAGATTCGCCATCTCACTGATGCGTTTCAGCTCCGCCCGGAGCTTTTCTCGACGTTCCCGATCCAGTCGCATGCGGCGCTGCTCGTCCCGCTGAATCACCTCCTTGGTCTGTGCTAGAATTTTAGCTTCTTCTTCAATGCGTTCTGCCTCTAGGAAGCGTTGGTTCTCCCGCTCCATGAGTTGGCGCTTTATCTCTTCTGCGTACCTCTTCTTCTTTTCTATTTCTTTCTTAACATTCTCGTCCTCCACGGCTAGTGAGGCCTTCGCCCGTTCGATCATAATCTTTTCCAGTCGAATCTCGTCCTGCTTCAGCTCCCTCGCCAATTCTTCTTTCTCCTGAATCTGGGCATCCCGAATGGCGTGACACTTGGCGTTAAGCATAATTTGATTCACTCGTTTCACTTCCTCCTCCTGCTCTTGTTTGGCTATAAAGGAGAGCTCCAGAACCTTTTCGCGGTCTTCAGAGAATATGTCCTTTTCCCCCTCGCGTCCACGGAGTTTGGCATCGTCGATTGCTTTGAACTTTTGCTTTTCCCGCTCAGCTTCCTCCTCAATTTGCCGGATTTTAATTTCGTGTTCAAGCTGCGCCTCGATCCTGTCGTCCGTGGAGACAATCACTGCCGCACTACGGAGCCGTTCCAGTTCCTTCTTTGGCAATGTTTTTGGTTTGTTGAGTGCGGATTGGCATTTTTGTGGGATTCTCCGCCCGGCTGAAATGTAACCACCGGACGGTGTTGGAGGATCCCTCGCCTTTTTCTTGCCAATATTTGGGTCCACCGAATGCCGAGCCGGAGGTCGGCTTGTATTAAGATCTGTTGCTGATTTACGGCGCACACTGGTTTGAGAAGAATTCCTTTCCATGTCCGGAGGCGCAAGCGACTGAACAAAAACAAACAACTCGTGTCAAAATGATAATATACACAAAGTTATTGATCAAACTTCGGAATTATTTCCGAGTCGTGTTTGTTGTGTTAGTCGCTATGGGGGGGCGGAGAATGGGTGTGTCCACCAGTTTTTCGTAGCAAAATTTTAATTGTGCCGATAATCGGGATTGTTCCTATGGACATTCTCGGAAAAATCTTACTATAATTGTGGTCAACCATTTTTTGATATACGAAGAAAGGAGGGTTGTCTGGTTCGAAGTAATAACGTTCTTTTTTTGTACTTGAACAAGAAAGGGATGTTTAAAGCTCTGCAAAAAACCAACCCGGTCTCCCAAGCCTAGGCTTTGAACCTCAATCGTTACTTGGTTGTTTACTTAATGACTCGAATTTGAGGGGATCAGAAAGACGTGCACATGACCTTGCTGATTACTAAGTAGAAAAAAACACCACCGCCGCTCATTTTAAATATGTAGTCATTAAATTTTGCCTCTCTGTTATTTGTTTGCTTTATCAACTCGATGTGATATGTGTTGATACATAAACTTTAGCCAAAGGTTTACGGGCGTCTATTTATTTAAACAAAATCCGCCATAATCAATTGTATGTACTCTCCTAAAAAGTTTATTTTATTTATATTTAGGGTGACAAAGTCGAATACTATGCACTATTTGTCGAATGCTGGCAGCAACAGCTCCACTGGTGATTTAATGGCATCCGCTTTTCCTTCTTTGATTGGCGCTTCAAATTTAGGCCTCAACCAACATGCCTCTCCAACTCACACGATCTCTACCCAGCTACTTCAAAGTATGCACTACAGTTGAAGTCTTTTTCCAACGTTGTCCCAATAGCTCTGCAAGAGCAGAGGTGTCCATACACTCTACATGGTCTAGCCATCTTAAGTGCTGTATCCGAAGACTTTTGACCAGGCGCACGTCGCCCGAAAACCAATAAAATTTGTCGCTGAATCATCTCCTCCAATTGCTATCAGCGAATACAGGACCGCTTTTAATAACATCCAATTTTCCCTGCCGTATAGCAGGACTTATACAAAGCACGGTTAGTCGTTTTAAAGACTCTTATTTTTTGGCTCTTGCCTCTTGAGACAAAAATAAACGAGAATTATGATTCTGTTTTTGACTACCTTAAAGTTTCTGCTGCCTAATGCGGCGCTTAGTCTAAGATGTCGATGTTTTATGTCCTTCCTTGGTGAAAGGATGTTCTTCGTTGTGCTCTTATTTACCGCCAGATCCATTTTAGCCGCTGCCCCTTCAATGCCAGCAAACGTCTCATTGATGGCTCGCTGTGTTCGTCCAATCACGACAATATCATCGGCGAAAGCTGACGTTTGGAAGATCGTGCCTCTGGTGTTGACTTGTGAGCGCGATCTTCTCAAGAATGATGTTGAATAAATCACATGACAGTGCGTCGCCGTGTCTAAAACCTTTTATGATATTTAAGGTCTCTGTGAGTTTGTTACCTACCTTGAGGAAGAAGCAAGACTTTTTCATTGTCCTTCTTCACAATCTTATCAATTTGGGAGAAATGCCAAATTTTGACATAGTGTATGCGATCTTAAAGTTTATGAATATGCGGTGAGTGTCTGTGAGATCTGTCCCTCTTGGGTCTTTTTCAAGATCTGCCGCAAAGTGAAGATCTCCTCTGGCCTGAAATCACTCTGAAAAGAACCTATCACATCGTTAATAAACGGTTTCAAGCGCTCACACAATACGGCAGAGATTATCTTGTAGCCGATGTTGAGAAGGCTGATCCCTCAATAATTGGCGCATATGGAATATCTCACCGAAAAGTGGAAGCTGTCTTTGCACAGAGTAGGGAAAGCAAGATCGTTAAGCTTGATATTTCGAAGCCATTTGACAGAGATTGATATCAGACTCCTTCACGAAGGTACATGCTTTTGGTGTCGATGAATCAATTCTTCAACGGATTAGAAAATACCTTTTATGTTTGACATTTACCATATTAATGTTGGTGTTCCTCATGAGTTGTCTTCGACACTCTTCTTCATTTTCATTAATGATCTCTTCTCTGTCAGTTCTAATCCAATCCACTCCCTCGCTGATGACAGTTCTCTCAGCTTTCATATTCGTTCCTTGGCTCTCGCCCCATCTCCTCGGCCAAAGACTTGAAACGGCAGCGTATGTTGGTCTTGGTTACATAGCCTATTGGAGTTAAAAGAACAGAGTGGAATGTAATTCTTCTGAAATCTAGGGTTGTCTACTGTCACTCAAGCGATCTCATAATAACCAGATATTTTCCATGAAGGGCTTATGCGCTGTTAAAACCGAACGACTTCCTATACTCGGTTTGTGTATCGACTTAAGTTTGAATGATCACGTATTTGAAATTGACAAAAACGCAGCGAAATGGCTAGATTTGAGGTCCTGCTTATTGTATGTCATGTTCCGTGTAGGCGTGTCATCCAAAAATTGTGTTGCTGAGCACTTAGACAGCAAATAATTGTAGGAATCAGGTCTTATTTAAAAAAAAATTGATCAATGCCTCTAAGATAGCAAAGCATTGGTTCAGCTTTGAAGTTACACCTTAAAAGTCTCCCCTTAAGACTTCTTCAACAACATTCTTGAGAAGATCGTGCCTAACTTACACCCTCGAAGCGTCTAATAGGGCAGCAGACATTTCGAGGTTCTTAAGGACTTCTCCAAGAGACAACAACATCAGTCCCGAAGTCAAACGCAGTATCATTCTAGCCACTTGCTGATTTTTTTTTTTGGCCGAAAAGGCAGTAGAGTAAAAGACCCTCATTCAAATGACTAGGCGTGCTTGTTATAATAGCTTGATCAGCCCAGTCTTGCGGTCTGGTGCGGAAACTTGGACGTTTTTTTATGGGGGATAAGGAAGCACTTAGTCTTTTCGTTGATGGCATTTAGAGAAGAAGATTCGCAGATTATGCGCCAGCCCAAGCGTATTCGGGTACAACACTTGAAATGGCTAGGCCATGTACAGCGTATGAACACCTGAAAAAAATTGTTCGAGCCGACAAAGTGAAACAAAGCAAAAGAGATCGGTCTAAGCTAAAATGGTACAGACAAGTGGAGAAGGATCTCAAGCAACTTGAACCACAAAACAAGAACGGAGAAATTAAAGCAATCAATTTTCTCCGACTCTTAAAGAAACAACTTTGAATCCAAGTTCAGCTTCAACTTTAGAATCCCCAGCTAAGAAAAGGCACCAGATCTTGACTCATAGACATGAAGATTGCAAAAATAATATTTGGCTTCAAAATTTGATCGCCTGCCCTAAAGAAGTATTCTTAACAATTGACTTTACCATGAGGAAATTTAGGCCTCGACTATGATAAGACAGACACAGACACAGACAGACGCATTTCCGAGATCGACTTCTATACGAAAAATTTGAAGTCGTAAGTTGTAAGTATTGGGAATAATAATGCTGCGAAATCAATTGATCGGTCGAGTCGAGTTTTATCGCAATTTCCATTAGAAATGCAATTTCTCTCCCTCTTTTCTTCTCCCTCTTGTTCAAGAATTCAAAATTAATCCGCAATAAACGCCCACCCAATCATGCTTAAGCCAATGTAAGGACGTAGAGTTTAGTTTAAAGATTCGTTTTCTTCTTTAGCCGCACTACACGAATTTGTAATTCTCTTTCCATATCAACTTTTCCCCACATATTGCAATTCATTGGCATTTAAAACCAACGTAGTTCTGTACCTCCTTTCCTCCTGCTCTACTCCTCATCTCCTTCATCTATTTCTTTGGCCCGTGCTGTGACTATATCCCGGCCACTTAAGGATACCAAATAATTTAAAAAAATTAAATGCTATCCCTCCCTACGTTTTTTTGACTTGTCAATGCGAAATAAATTGATATGAGAACTTCACCCAAAATTTTACGAGAGTTTACCCATATAAGCGAAATCCCCGTAAATCATTTGCATGTTCCTTTCCAAATATTTTATTTTATTTTTGTCGCCATCAGTCGGATCAAAGCAGCCTGACAAAATGGAATATGATACGCTGTTTGTACAGAGAGAAAACTCTCCTAATCGAGGTCTTCGCTGATAACTCATAAGCGCAGTCCTATTTTGACTTTTTTGAACTACTACTTATCATAATACTACTTGTCATACTTTTGTAAAACATAAATGCAACAAAATGACAACAAAATAAGATTTTGATTCAACCTATTTCGTCTCCATTGTATTTCCCATTTGATTAAACGCCAAACTCTCTTAAGCCACCTAAACCAAAGAGCTTAATCACATTCTTATGCGAAAATGGTCAAGAACAAATAATCCCGAGCTCGTCAGCGGTTTGTGCTTAAACAAGATGATCAGTTCAATCGTGTACGCCGCGTAAATAAGACCTGTTCTCAATTCAGTGTGTAAACCACTTCGTGAGAGAGTTATCCCAGATAGCTAAAGGCGTGAAAAAAGAGTGCTCGTTTGCAGTGCAATCGGCAGGATGAAATCCGAAATGCGATTTTCACTGTTGTCTGTTCTGCTAGTGTTCCTCGCTGGAGGTGCATTGACCTACACCATTCCCGAACCCGATGTGCAGCTCCTTAATCCGAGAGGTGTACGAATCTCAATTCCACGTAAGCGCCATTAATTTATTGTTTGCAGTTGATTCTTGATTAGCTGGGGGATTTTTTTTTTGTTTGTTAGTTTTCAAGTGATTCTTCCAGTGACTATCTTTTGCTTGATTAAGTAATGAGAAAACTGGTTCGGTTAACACAAGAATTCTAGTAGACAGAGACGATCCATTGCGAAACTATTTGCGTGAGGAAAGGCGGCAGCGAGCACAATCCAACAGATGAGGGAAGTGATAAGGTCCGCCAATGTTTCATTCGATTCTTGAGGTTATCAGTCAGTGCAACCTGAAGATTTGGATTTTCAAGTGCGGTTTATGGATGTTTCCTTGACCGGCCTCTGCGTCATTGGCAACAGCTTCTGCGCATCCCGTTTTGGCTTTTGCAAATATTCCAAGGAAAGGTATTAAATGTGTTTAAGTTTAGACGGGGAATTTTTTTTTTTTTGCAAAATCTTTGCCGTACCGGAACCCATGGGAATAAAGACAATTATTGTTTAATTTACACTTTGGAAGTGAATGAAGACCGTTGTCTTTTTTGATGAAAAGTATCCTCAGAGACTTACTGTCTCTTACACTGTCAAGTAATTAGTGTAGGCTTTTGTAGCAGAAATCTTTCTGAATGTTTTATAATTGGCACGCGTTAAAGGGCTTGTTTGGTACCCTTAAGTGATCAATAGACCTCGGATTTTGCATATTTGCATATTTTCATAGTTTTGAAGGATTAAGATAGGTAAATTCTGACTACATCAAAATTCGTTTCGCTGAAAATAGAGTATAAATGCATATGCATTATGTATGCAAAATATATGCAAGCTGTGCAAAATGTATGCAACATATGCAGAAATTTCCTGTATTCAAAAGTAAAAATAATAACACCAAAGCACTTTAGAGAGTAATATACATTTTATTAGAAATTGCCAGATAAATTACACATAATACGTATGATATTTCATATTAATTAGGATACATATTTGGTATTGCAGTATGCAACCATAATTTTCTAAAGAAAAAACTAGTTGTTTATTTCTTCTTCTTCTTCTTCTTGTGGCGCTACAGTCCGGGGTGGACCTGGGCCTCAACCAACTTCGCGACAGTTAAAAGAAGAAGAAGAAAAGTGTATATGGCAGTTATAACATCAATTATGTTGGCTAAAGGATATTAACGGGAAGATCTGCAGATCATTAGGCTTGTTCTTAGAAACAGTTATCATTACGCCTAATAACAATTTTTTAAATACACAGTATGTTGCACAAATGTGACAACACTATTCAAATTAAACTGAAATTAATACAAATATTCTTCTACCAGTAAAAATTAGCTATTAAAAATTTACAAAAGTAAACTGATTTTTGGGTGCACTTTGCCTTGCGTAACAAAAACAACATCTCTGTTTTTAACTCGGGATTGCAATATGAACAATACATTAACAAATAGTAAAGGGTGGGTTACACCTTAACATTTATATTATTATTAATTTTTTAGACGAAATTGACTTGCATATATTTTTTTTGCATTTTTATGGCATATTTTTATGTATATTTTTTGCATATTTTTTGCATATTTGAGCGATAAAACGTCTGTATGCAAAATTTGGTAACAATCAAATGAAAAATGCTGATATATGCAAAATCCGAGGTCTAGTGATCAATATTAAGTAAGAACACGGTTTAGAGAAAAAGAGGCAAATGAGAAAACGGTGCACATTGCCTTTATATGCCTGTGGATTTTAATGTGGAGGAAAAGCTGAACTGGAAAGAACACTCAAAGTTCATGTGGTGCGGCTGATGACATAGTCTCTAAACTTAAATGTACGTCTGTACATGGTGTACAAATGTTGTACATGTTGTACAAATGTTGTACATGTTGTACAAATGTTGTACATGTTGTACAAATGTTGTACATGTTGTACAAATGTTGAGCAAAGACAGTAATTGTTTAATTAAAAAAATAGACGCTGAAGTCACATTTCTTAATTTTTTGCGTTTTGCTTTTGTTTGATTCAATAAGTATCAGTTTCTAAATTCTTTTGATCAAGACTTCTTCATTAGAGTTCTATTGGTATTTTTCTCGAAAACTGCCTTTTTTTTAAAAGAAGTGTACTCTTCAAGAAGTATGCTCTTGAACATGACAAGACAAAGTATTCAGATCTCCTACATTTCTGTCTCAAGTTTAAAATGAATATCACCTAAAAAAAACTAAATTGCGAGTAGAAAAATTCAACATTTTATTCAAATGAAAAGCACCATCTTATATTGTTTTCCCGGTCAAATACATATGTAAGAAAAAAATATGAAACACGATGGACCCTTTGCCACACAAAAAAGTGTTTTTAAAAAAAGGATAGTTTGAAAAAAGTCACTGATATTTAAAAATACTTACTTCCCCAATCTTTACTTTTATTTAATCATTTTAGAATATCAAACAGAACTGCTCGGTAATAAATATTTGTCATTTATTACTGTTTCCTTCATTCCCTTGGTCTTCTCTTCTTAAACAAGTATTAATTATTAATTAGGCCTTCGCGGCCAGGCCAATCAAAGCTTTGACATTCCAACAACACCTTAAGAACTTTGTTATAAAGCTTCTCTATCGATGTTCCGTTTGCCGTTTTTATAAAAAAAAATCGTTCCTCCTTCACATGAAATGTTTGTGATTCCTTATCCGTCCAAATCTGCAAAGAGAAAATATTGAAAACAGGTAATGAATTACGTTAAAGAAAGGTGAAGGTTCTATCCCGCATTAACTCAAAGAAGAAATAATTGCATTTGACGCACATAGACCATTTCAGGCTCCTATTTTGTCCTTCTAAACAAATGTCTGTCTGAATTAAGATATGTCAGCAACCTCCTCAAAACCAGTCGATATTCAAGTTTCAGTAAATCAAAATCCTTCTTTTTCTTCTTCGTCTTCTTCTTTTTCTTCTTTTTCTTCTTTTTCTTCTTTGTGGTACGAGGGGGTGGATCTGGATTTCAAACAAAATGCCCCTTCTCCCGCTAGCTGCCTCCAGTAGCGCACTTCAAGATCGTTGAGGTCCTTCTCAATTTGTGTTTGCCATTTCAGTTTAGGCCATCCTCTGTTGCGTTGTCCCAATATCTCGGATCCGGGGACTTTTCGTACAAGGTGTAGCAATCTTAAGATTAGTATCCGATGACTCTTAACCAAGCGCATGCCGTCGTACAGCCCAGCAAGTTCGTCCTGAAATCTTCTGCTCCAAATGCAATCAACCCAAACACGACCACAGAACTTTTCTCTCGAAAAGACTAAGGGCTTCTTCATCCGTTTTAGTAAAGTCCAAGTTTCCGTGCCGTAAAGCCGGACTGGGATGATCAAACTGTTGTATACAGTAAGCTTAGTTTTATAAGAGAGGGCATAAAGACTTAAAAAGGGAATAGCGAAAGTGGTACTGCGTATGATTTTGCAACTGATGTCGTTGTCCCAACTTACCGCGGAGCTGAGGTAGACGAAGTTCTTGACTACCTCGAATTCTGCAGCCTAATATAACTCTCTACCGGAGACGTCGATGCTGGTGTTCTTTCTTGACGTTTTGCCCTCATGGTTTAGAGACAAAGCAAAATCCACACGGTCAATAATTTGTTCTTTTTTAATTTTCAACGAGCAATTACATAAGAACGCCGTTGCTTATTTAAAATTCACTGGGATGGATCTTAACCACTGACAGCATGTCTCTCCATAGCAGGGTATCTATCCTATTGCCTAAAGTCTTGTGCAGAGTGTTCAATGTGTTCTTCACTTAAGCTTATACTCTTACCCAATCAGCACTCCTATTACACTTTCTCAAGATCTTGGACACTACTTCTATTTTAGTTCTTTTCTCACTCTTATACCAATAAATCTACCTACAGCTGTAGTCACCTTAAGCTCTAGCATGCCGACTTAGGTAGGTCGCTGTCTGATTGAATCCGGTTCTGTCCAACCTGTTAAAACTCTCAGCACATGAGTAGTGGAGTTATTTTCATTTTCCAGGGACTCTGTCCAACTTCCCGAAGCTTTAAAGTGTCCCTTTGATCTTCCACGAAATAAATGAGAAAAAATTCTGTCTCTTTTCAGACGAAAATGGCATCGTCTTGGTTGCTTACCACCTCAACATCGACAAGCCGATTTCATTAAACCAGCCTGGAGACTATTCAGCTGACATAATGAAGCCAACGAACGGCAAATGGGCCTACGACAACACACAAGCATTTATTGATCCCGGTGACACTGTGAACTACTGGATCCACGTGCAACACGGAAGTTACGGATACCGGAAGGTGGGATCTGCGGTAGTCCAACAGGGCGGTACAGACATTGTAACCCCAAAATATCCACCAAATCCGACAAATGTAACAAACCCATCGAGTTGTGAACCATCAATCACCACTGTTCAGAGAAGACCAGCCTGCAAAGGCGCGCTTATATTTGAGGACACTTTCAACACCTTTGACTCGAACAAGTGGAAGCATGAGATTCGCATCCCAGTCGACGAGGAGGACTCGGAGTTCGTATCTTTCCAAGGAAGGCCGGAGAACTGCTACGTAAGCAATGGGGAGCTACACATTGTGTCCAGCTTACAATATGAGCTGCCAGGATTCAACGAATCATTGATTCGGAGCGGAACGCTGGACCTCGGACAACAGTGAGTGTCGCTTTTTTCACGTTTCTCCTGGTTGACTGTTTCTTCTTTTCTACAGCTGTACGGCAAAAGTAGACATTGTAAATGGCTGCACACGGACGGCGCAGTGGTTGCAGATTCTTCCGCCTATTGTGTCAGCGAGAATCCAAACCAAGGACTCCTTCAGCTTTCGCTTTGGAAAAGTCGAAATCCGAGCGAAACTTCCTACAGGCGACTGGCTGTTTCCACGTAAGTGAAGCTCCCTTTTATGTTGTGAGACTCACTTTTCTTATTGCCCACAGTAATACTCCTGGAGCCGCTTGAAAACTACTATGGCTACACGCGCTATGCATCGGGTCAAATGAGAGTGGCGTTCAACAGGGGCAATGCGATCCTTAAAGATCGAAGTGGCGTTGACATATCCGGACGTCGTCTTGCTGGTGGTGTTGTGCTGTCATCAGACGAAAGCCTCCGTCGAACGGGACTCAGGGAGAACATGCAGGCCCAGCACCTCGGCGAAGACTTTCACACTTACGTGCTCATGTGGACGGATAAGGACATAGCGCTGCAAATTGACGGAATCGACTATGCTGTCATCGAAGGGCCGTTCGCCGACGACTATTACAAGGCTGGTGTGCAGCATGCGAAGCTCTGGGAAAATGGAGATATGATGGCGCCGTTCGACAAGGAGGTAACAACTGTCTGTTCTTGATTTAGTCAAAGGGTTAATTGCAATTCGGTTGCAGTTTTTCCTCACGCTTGGTCTTTCAGCCGGAGGACACGCTGATTTTCCCGATAACTGCGTTAATGGTGCAGATAGGCGTAAGAAACCCTGGCGAAACTTGGATCCAAAGGCTGAGCTGAGGTTCTGGAATGATCGTGACCACTGGATGGCCACTTGGAAAGAGGGACTGATTGTGGACTACGTTAAGGTGTATGCCTTGTGATTTTTCCTCGAAAAGACTGAAAATACAAATTGTGAAGCTAAGAGAACCTTTGTGTGTATTTTCCTTTAGACCACTTGGCGGAAATTGGAGTTCGTTGAATTGAAGTTTGTTAGTTTTTCTTAAAATTATTAATATTGTATATTGTTGAACGATCAACAGGATTACCGATTAAATCGACCAACAGTCTCGGTACAATCGATGATCGACGAATCTTTACTAGCGCGAACATCTACTCGACTTTTTTCATATCTTAGCCGACAGATACGTAGACAAGGAACAATTTGGTCTGATGCAGGAAGGCCACAATGCAGGGAACCACAAGAGACTGCTACTAACTTTGCCAATGAATCTGGCTTAAGCCTTTTAAAAAGTTAATGCTACAATAATAATAATTGGATGGTGCGACAGTCCACAAAGAGATCAACTACTCGTGTTGTGCGCGCTACTGTTCTCTCACGAATAGAAGGGACCTACAGTTTTTTGCCGACTCCGAAAGGCGAAGTTTGAGAAGCTTTTTCTTAAACATTTATTACTCTTTGAGTGTTGTCAGCAGCTCGAAAGAGAGTCGCACACTATCCATTACGCCACGGCAGCCACCGACCGGTCGATGCAAGGACATACAATTAAAGAAGAATGACAATTTTGCATAGTTTCAAGATGTGAGTATACAAAACCGAACAGAATACATCAGTTAAAGTAAGCAGCTTGCGAGCTCTTAAGCCACAAAAAATTCTTACAGCACTGCCTTATATAGATTAGAGCGTTTAAAGAGACGAACTATACAGTTTTACGTCTAACCTGGCATTCCTGTTTGTTATGGATAAAGATGAGGAATATACAGTGCTTCATCGAGGTATTGTACTCATCGAGACCTCAAATGTGGAAATAGCAAGGCGAAGTCCCTGGCCTTCCTTACACCATTCTTGAGAAGGTCGAGCGAAATTCATAAAGCGTGCTATAAATTTGTTTTTAATAAAGAAAGCAACTTAAATAAGAGAACCAGTATATGAAAGTGAAGCAAAGTGTCGTCAGCACATTCAGCATCTCAATGTGCACCAAAAGTTTTGAGTTGCTCAAGAGCTAAGCCTACTTTAGCTCAGCTAGATTATCACAATCTAACAACTGGATTATCCCAGTGCTACGCTATTATGCAGGAACCCGTTCACTTTTGAAAGGAGGTGAATGCCTTTTTTCTTATTTCCTTAAATGAGATTTTAAGAAAAATTTAAACTCTTTGAATTTAACGTTAAACGTGGTAAGCGCAACAGATGACGAGCCATTTTTAGTGTGTGCTACCTTATTTTGTTTTGCGGACACTAGACAAGAACACTGTCTCACTATTGGCATAAATAGTAATTTTCTTTTCAAGTTCTCACTTCGTACAACACAACCGGTATCTTCTACTAAAGCTCTCGCCATTGCCCTCCTATTCATTATCACATCAACAAAAGCAAACGTATCTTCAAAATTGTGTAAGTAAAAAACAGTAAAATATATAAACAGATAAACAAACCCAGAATATTGCATCCCTGTATTTCATATAATTTGCTTTGATGTTATCCGCTTTTATCCGGTATTCCAGTACACATATTTTTTCTGGAACTCTTCTATCTGACATTTGCCGACAGTTCATTAATTTTTTATTCAAATGTTGTCGTCAGTGTGAGTAGGCTGTCATTCAGGTGAAATGTTGTTGGGAAATTGTTACTGCCTAGTTTTATTAGTGCGAAAATTGACATGAATATCATGTTAACAGCGGTTTATTGAAACTCGTTCATAATTTCACGTCCATACCTAACAGCAGCTGCATTAACGTTTCTGTGGATGAATGAATAGCGAAACTACTGCAAGGTGTGTTCACTGAGCCTGGGGTACTTTTTTTGTTATTGTGCTTCTATTTATTTGCTGTACATCCGGTATATGTAAATAGTTTTGAGGCAATTTCGTTTAATAAATTACTAGAGATTATTAATAGCTTCAATTGTAAATCAGGGATGAGTGTTTGATTGTGTATTTTGAGTGAATATGACTTAGAACGGAAATGATATAGTGGAAGTTGTGCACATAATTAGCGGTGCTGTGATGTACACCCTTTCACGCAAGAGTAGAGTATATAGAAATTCATTAGTATGTGACACACGAATTTAATAAAAGGTGGTAAGTTCGAATTTGGATATGATTCATAGAACTGTGTTGATTGAATACCTATATTTAAAGTGTCTTTCGTTTTCTGTGAGGATTTGAACTAAAGTGTGTTCATCATTAGATGCCACAGTTTTTATAATTGTAAATCAATCTTAACATCACACATTTGCAGACTGTCTTTAACCACTAGGATTCACGTATGGGCGGATATTCTCAAAGAAGTGGTGGGGACAGTATTGTGTCCAATGCTGTGGTCGGCTGCACAAGTTTGAAAATTAACTCTGTGGTTGGTTCATGTAGTGCCAGGGTTGAACGATATTGCAGAGTGCACAGAAAAACTTTCCACTGTAGTTACAATGATGCCCATTCTCCAATAAGCAAATAAAAAACTGGTGAACCAGTGATAAACAAAAAAATCAATGTTGTATATATAGTCACATCCGCTGTGAGCAGACAAATTATGTGAAGAATACATTTTGGGTAAACATTCGCCACGAAACCAAAGAAACCCAGTAAAATTTACAATTGATTTATTGTTTCTTGGATTCCTTTCAAATGTGTTGTTCCTAATTAAATTAGAGCACCTGCTGCATGCCAACAGGATTTTATGGTGAGTGATTTTCAAATACTGCTTGGATAATAAGCTGATCGTCAGACATGATTAGAAGGAAACAAACTGTTAGGTCTCATACACTTTCACCTTTAGTACTTTAGTGGATGAAGAAGCGTTTCTCAAATTCTGTCAGCGGTTATAATATATTCATAAGGCAAACTGTTCTACTTGTTGCACCTTGCGAAAGCGGAGAACATGTTCTTCTTTGCCTTAATTGGGACCCTGTTTGTTAAAATGTATAACGGTGACTGTAAGTCCAAGACCGGTGAACACGCTTTTATAAATGTTTCACTGTTAGCACTTAAAACTCATATATGTATATGGGCAAACATTTGCTAGTTTGGAAAGAATGCGTTCTGTCCTATTCGCTATTTCGTTTCCTATTTACTTTACAATGGAAGACTATTACAGTTTGCTATTTGGTTCTCAAAAATCATCAAGTGTATACCAAACCATAAGGCGTATGACAAGTAATTTCAATTCCTTCATGCAGTATGCGTTGACGCCTACAAAACCCAGTACCCTGTACGCAATTACATAACATGTATAGTTGAGTCTCAAAACAAGTCGATCACTTCATTGCTGACCTCTACCAAGATAACCCACTTTCATGTGAACATGAGTGTTTCAGCAAATCTTACATGCTGACATCTACTCATTTCTCAATGACCGTCGTGGGTAATAATGCATTTCAAATATTCCACCGAGGTCGCCGTACGCTTTCTTATTTACTATATCCTGAATTGAAAGTTTTTTTTTTAAACACCCTAGTTTACACAACAAAAGGTTTCAGAAAAATTAAATTGTTAACCTTGCAAGAAGTTATGATTGAGTCAAATGCATTCATTCGAATTGCATACCTCTGTTTGCAAAAAATGAAGATAACCCAAATGTACAAACAGTGAAATGAATTCTTGTTTCTTTTTGGCGCGTTGTTATTTGTGTAGCAGAACCCACTAATATTGTGTACGCTGTTTATATCTTCGTGCAAAAAGTTTCATGTTGATTTTATTTTCTTTTGAATTTTTACCTGAAACTCAAGCGAAATAACATTCGAGGTGATACGTCCTCTTTCCGGGTGACTTTAAACTTTCTGCGTTTTCTCATCGTCTTCATACACGAAAAGGTTTATCAATCTCACGAGTTTCTTTATAGAATATTTAAAACTTTATTATTATTAACTTTAATTTCATAATGAAAAGGTCGATAAAGCGATGTCAATTATTTCCTAGGACCGCTAAGGAACGTTTATTTTCAAATCAACGGAATTTGTAACCTGACCTAACCTGATTATACATTGTATAGGATAAGGGCTCGTCTGAGAGTTAATTTCAAAGTTCGTGAAGATAATGTACTGGATTTGGGTTTGATTTCAATTTTGGAACATTTTGTATGTTGCATTTGCTGTACTGGTTACTTTTTAAAACAAAAGGTATTTTCTTTATTGATAAAAGAGCCTTCGCAATATGATACTCACCGATTTCTGAAAGCGCTATTCTTTAAAAAAAAGTCTTGTTATCGCCGAATAAATGAGCATTGGATTTGTAACGAACTTGGAAAAGAAAATTATCTTAACGAGTTCTGGCTTGGTCCACAGATCAAGATATCCTAGGAGTAGTATAACCTAAATTTTCCTTAAAATAATAGTAGTTAGTACTGTTTTAGGTTTCTTTACACGTCTGCATGTCATTAGAACAATATTATAATATATAATATATTCAATAAAATTAATAAATTAATATAAACAACAAAAAAAATAGTATACATTATTTTGAAAAGCAGTGCCTCAAGTGGGTGAAAATTCGAAAAAGAAACACTTGTTAATAGTCCAGATGTGTTGCACGCACATTTAAAGTGTTACTTCACACCCCTTTCATACTGTTTTCGAATCGATATTTAGTCAATTGGGTTAATCTCTGAAAAAACAGCGTCGTATCGGCAACGACAACGGTGATTAGATAAAGTTGAAATGAGTAATAACGATAACTTATCGATATGAACTGCCACATTGAGCGAAATTTTTAATTTGTTTTGAATTCAGTTGTTCTTTTGGTTAGAACTGATTTGCAGTGGAAGCAGTGTGTTGTTGTTAGTTAAAACTCTACAACTAAATGTTCTTATTTGGGTATGTATGTATAGGAACTTAATGTATATTTTATTTTAAGCATATAAAATGTATTCTTTATTAAATTATTTAAAAAGAAATCCAGAGAAAGAGAGAGAAAGAGTTTTGGAAAGAACATACTGCTTTATATAGTCGATGAAAGATTGATAAACGGACTTTGCATAGATATTCGTAAACTTAAGTTAGTTGTTCCACATTTCAATCATAGGAAAAGCAGCAATTCAAATGGAGTTGTAAACTATATTAAAGTATCATAAACTTGCTTGTTCCATTCTGAAGTGCAAACGCAAAGGCTTTTTCGCCAACTATAGGACGCTAGTGGTGTACATCTATGACTAATGTGGGCTGCGCCGAATTGGGGGATTTTCTCGGAAATGTATTTTTCCCATATTGCTTTTGTTGTTAATGTATCGATGTACAGGTGTGGTGAACGGTTTATGATCGATTACAAAACACCAACGTGATAAAGCGATGGAAATAGATTTCAAAGTCAAAGTTAACATACCGGCAAACGCCCCATATGGCTGTGAATCACAGCAACGTTTTTTGAAGAATTACAAAGAGTTCTTTTAGTTTTACTCACAGATTAAAATGAACGCAATCTTCCTACATTGAACATACAAAACACAATACAAATCAAGTGATGTTCTACCCATTTTAATTATGGCACTCAAATTTTGTAATGCATTAATTCATATGTGCCATTCTAAATGCTTGATTTTTCATACTTAAACTATTTCTAGGTAGCGCATGTATCTAAGTCTTAGACAATTTTAATTTTTTTATCCATTCTTCCATTCGGATTCTCCATTCCATTCGGGTTATTAATTATTTTTACCCAAGTACTACATATCCAGAAATAATAAAAGTCGATCTTTACAGACTAACGGACAACGAGACGATGTAAGTAAATACATTTCTGACAGAAGAGCCTAGATTAAACCATAATTTCGAGCACCGGAAAACAACTTCACCATGTCGCACACGGATAAGGATTTCTTTCAGCTGGTATGTATGAACAAATAAATATTTCCATTAAATGCAGAGTCAGGTTCAAACTGTCGTGTATACGTGAAATTACGATCTTCAAAACTGTCGGTTATCTTGAATGTTTACATTTTTCATAAACATTTTGTTTGGAAAACCATTGGAAGAGTCTTATTTCTGTGTCTAACTTGTGCAAGTGCTATTCACAACAAAAATGATATGAGAAAGTTGCCGTTAAAGTAGAACATAGAAACTTTGTTGATGTTTTTTCGAAGAGTTCAGCAATCCAACCAACAGTGCACCACAGTCACTTGGATGGACAGACTTTTGCACTTGACAGTGGACAGCTTACACAACTGCCAAGATGTAGATTAGTCATGTTTCAGTGTGAAACAAGACATGGAATATAAAAAAATATAAAAATAAATCTGTCCTCCTTACAAAAAAGAGGGCACGTCTTGTAAGAGTATATCTGAGCTGTCTTGCGAGACATTGCAACTTTATTTAAACGTACATTCTTACCCTTATTTATTTTCCATAATTTCCATTTTATATTCGTAGACGGTCAGCATCAGCAAAGCCCTCAATCCCATGGAAACACCATTAAAACTTAAACATGCCAGATCCGCTATTATATACACTCATAGAACGAAAGAAACGAAAGCCTTCTGGGCCGTGGTAACAAAGCAACCTCTGATGGAAAACAGATTTACTGCGTGGAAGTTTTGTCACTTGGTGCACAAGGTTCTACGTGAAGGACATTCCTCCGCACTCAAACATTCTCAGACTCACAAAAAAATGATTTACGAAATGGGAAAGCTGTGGGGTCACTTGCAAGATGGAGTAGGAATTTGCATTCAAGCCTACACACGATTGCTGGTGACGAAACTGGAATTTCACGCAAAAAATCCATACTTTCCCGGTAGTTTAGCCCTCGACTTCAAGGATGTGGAGCGAATGGCTGGTGATGATATCAACTTCTAGTAAGCCCATGAGCACTGTTTTGTCATACAGATGTTAATCAAATTTTTATTGACAGTTTTCAACTTGGTGTGGAGATCTTTGATTACCTGGACGACATCATAGCACTGCAGGCTAAAGTTTTTTCATCGATCAACACATACAGAATGTCATCGATGACTCCACAGGGTCAGTGTAGACTGGCGCCCCTTATTCCCCTCATTCAGGACTCTAACCCACTGTATGACATGTCCGTACGTTTGATGTTCAAGTTGCATGCGAATTTACCAAATGACGTCCTTGCCGGGCACCGCGATCGGTTCCGTACGGTCTTCAACCAATTGAACGCTTTCTATGGTGCCGTACGACCTCTACAGTATTTCGCCGATTTGATTCAAGTCCCACATCTGCCAACCTCTGCTCCCAACTTTTCATCCAGTGTTGACTTCGGAAGCTATGTACCCCCGGTTGTGGTAGTACCACCCGAACCCGAACCGATAACGGAGAATTTAGTTGACGTCAACACAGAGCAAATGCAATCAAATTTTGAAGAAACTCAGGAGTCTCAATCGCATGAGATGGAAAGGCTGCTTCACGAAAGGGAGGATTTCATTCGAGAACTTCAAGTTGAAGTTGAGAGATTGAGGACATGCCTCAACACTATGAACACAAATCAGAGAGATGAGATGAAGGGTTTCCAGGAACAGATACAAAAGTTGAACACACAGCTAAATGCAAGCAATGAAGAGCTAATGAATCTGAGGACTGTGAAAGCGGATCTAGAGTTGCAATTGCAAATGGCGCCACTTCTGAAAGGTGAGTAAAAGCGATGACTATTTTGAATGTTATTGCATGACCATGAGTCCCACAGAAAAAGCTACAGCTGAGGAGGAGAGGGCTAATGTAACAAAGGAGAAGTTCAACAAGTTATTGAACATGTACTCACAAATTCGAGATGAACACATAAACCTACTAAGGCAGGTACGTACCAGCTCATACCAGGTAGCATCCAGTGTGATTAATGATTTAAATTGTCGGAATGTGATAAATGATAAGACTTTCAAATTTTTTTGGTATTTCAGAATGCAGAAGCCACAAAGCAGCTAAATACGTTAAAAGTTCAAAATACCGAGCTCATAACAGAAAAGCAAAATATGATTGTTCAATTGGAGGACTTATCCGCGAAACAAAGTATGTTCGAAGAAACACAAAGCAAAGTCATCGATCTAGAACTCCAAGACAAGCATCTGAACAGCAAATATACAGATCTAGTAGAGGAACACAAAAAACTGCAGCAAGAATTCGTGACACTTCAGAACACTAACAGCGAACAGATAACAGAACTCAAAGTTAAACTTGAAGAGCTACAGTCCGAAATAGCTCAAAAATCTGCAGAAGTTTCATCCTTGAAGGAAATCAACAAAGACTTACTTTCGAAAACTGAAGAGTACTGCCAACGAAAAGAGCTATTGGAAGTTTCCTTAGAGGAAACTAATCGCAAAGTATCTGACGTTCAAAAAACGAGTTTTGATTTGCAGAATAATTGTGATAACCTAAATGCAGAAATTCAAAGTCTAACAGCGTTGAATGAGGAACTGAAAAAGTCGAAGGAAATTTTGGAGCAAGAAAAGGCAAAATTAAGTGAGGAATACGAGATGAAAATACATGACCTACAGGCGGAGATTAGCGATACAAGTGCCAAGAACGTCGAAGAGATTAAATCAAAAGAATCCCAGTTTGCTAGGGAGTTGGATGTGAAGCAAGCTGAAGTTGTAGCTCTGCAGAGTAAGGCATTAGTTCAGGAGAAAGAAATCAATGTGAGTAATATTTTTGAATGCATATAGCAACTCTTTTTGGTGTAATCATTACCATAAGGAAGTGTTAGGAAATTTCATTTAGACTTCGACGAATATGTATAATCCATTCATCTAAACATACAATTACCATCTCCACTTCTGCTGCTCTAATACGAATCCTTGCCGAGCTAGCAGTCCCAGACCAAAACCAAAAACAAGTTCACCATCGATGGATAGACTTGATTCACTATTGAATCTCTTCACTTTTTCTGAGTATATTAAAGAAAGTTGAAAAACAATTTCACCTTTATGTAGGACAGTTTTCTTACCACGATCTGACTCATGAGTCACTCCAGAAACTATATGGAAGTAGAAAGTGGCGATACCGCTTGGACTTAAGTAGATCCACACTTATCCTCATGGGAGACTCTAGCCAAATTGGTGGAAGTAAAGTGTGGTGGCACCACTTGGACTAAAATAGGGCCGGCATGATGCCAGACGTATCGCTTTAAATATTTGTTCTTTTCCACTATTAAAATTATTAAGTCAACCAATTGATTCAGGTATCACTCAGTCCGCTAAGATCTTTGAAAGAAAATCTACCAACTTGTGTTCTTTAGATCCTTTGATGGATTTTCGATAGCATGATCGTTAAGGTCAACGGTAAGGAATGGTAAGCTAATACAAATGTCCCGTCCAACCATCTGCTTAACTATCAACCAAAAAGAAAAAAAACACTTAAGATCATCTTCCCATCAAACTTTGTTGGTTTCATAAAATTCCAGGTTCGCACGAAATTCTTTGTTTACCATTTGAAAGATCTCTTCCACAACTATTCTTATAATAGACTTTAGCTTTTTTTATGGTCTCAAAATGATTTCGAGAGGCTTTTGTAAGTTTGTCGGAAACAAAAGTAGCAATGAGTTCATTTCTTTAACAGGACACAACAGAGGAACTTAACAAAGTACGCGACGAAAAGCAGAATTTGGAAAAGAATATGGATGAATTATCACAGAAACATATAAATTTGGACAACGAATACAAACGTGCTCTAGAACAAATCAGTTTGTTAGAGACATCGTTGAGCAAAAGTCAAGCGGATGGCAAAAATGCGGTTCGTACATTACTAGGAGCCTGTATCAAGTCTGCTGAGAAACTAGCTATTCGGGGAAATACGGAAAAGGATTTCTCCAATGTGTCAGGAACATCAGCCTACTACATGATGGTAGCTGAAGAAATGAAAAATACACTAAAAGAACTACGAGCTGTGTATTCCAATTATGTTGCGGACAATATCATGGTTCAGGATCTCTCCAAGCAAGTGGTCTTGACAGGTCATCTACTGTCCATACTTCAAATCCAAGGAATGAGTATTTGCAATACTTCCGCTGACATAGAAGCAGGAGAGAGTAAGTGCAATTTGAGGAAATTGGACCAAATTAATCAATTTGTTGTTGTTTTTTTAGAAATTGCAGAAGAGATTAAAAATATCGACAAGGACATTAACTTAATGTTCGAAGCACTGAAAGAACTTTCCGCTCCAGAGTTTGTGCTTCCACGTGTAGAAATATTGGAAGAGAAACTGGAGCGCATTACGAGTATGATACATGACCTAAGTAAGAAACCTGATGACAGTAGCCAGCTGGGAGACTTAGTCGAAACCGAGCTGGCAACCATGGACAAGGCCATCGAGGAGGCTGCTTCAAAAATCGTTGAACTTTTATCCAATTCCCGCGCAATTGACTCGGGAATTAAATTAGAGGTCAATGAGAGAATTTTGGACGCTTGCACAAACCTTATGATGTGCATTCGAATTCTGGTGCAAAAGGCCAAGGTTCTGCAGGCGGAGATCGTTTCTGTTGGAAAAGGTATTTGTTTCAATTTCTATTTAGTTAGCAAGTTAAATTAGATACAATTTTGTTTTCCAGGAACTGCATCAGCAAAGGAATTTTATAAGAGAAACAATCAATGGAGCGAAGGCCTTATATCGGCAGCCAAAAGCGTGGGCACTGGAGCAAACCTTTTAGTGGAAGCTGCCAATAAAGCAGTTTCGGGTGAGGCAAAGCATCATTTAGACATAATTGTAGCGGCTCAAGAGATTGCTGCATGCACTGCCCAACTGGTTGTTGCGAGTCGCGTCAAAGCGCCCAGAGACAGTAAAAATCTTGCCGAATTGGGTTCAGCTTCCCGAAACGTTTCTCAAGCAACTGGAGTTGTTGTGGCCACAGCAAAAGACTGCAGTCAGCATTTAGAGGATCTGAACGACTTGGATCTGAGCAAATTGACAGTTCATCAAGCAAAGATGCTGGAGATGGAGATTCAGGTAAAAGTCCTCGAGCTCGAACAAGCCCTGCAAAGCGAACGACTGAGACTAGCAGCATTCCGTAGAAAGAACTACAGAAATGAGTGTGATTAAATATTAAGTTAAAAGTGAGAAACAATCGTTTGAGTTAACACAACTTGTAGAGATTTATTACTGCTTCAAGTACATTTTGTAAGTTAGTATTATAATTTACCAAAAAGAATCGAAACTAATTATATATATATTTGTATTGAAATGACTTAATTATAATTGTATTATAAATTATAATATGCAACCAATTTGTTGAATGTATGTATGTATTTAAGTTTTCAACGGGGACGTCTGGAAAAGCAGACTCTCCTCCAGTTACTTCGTTGTTCAAAGTGCATCGAAACTTTTTTTATTTTAATATACACTCATGCATATCTTTGCTCGAATAAAACGGCAAAAATACAAATGATTGCGCATTAGTATTTTCTTGGATATTTTTGAAACTTGTTGTCGAGTTTTGAATCTTTAAGCATCCTTCTGCAATGAGATACGCCGCAAAAGGAAATGTGAAATGAATGAAAACTGGACAGGTCTACTCGTCTTGCGAGTGCTATTGTTATCAGGAGTAAAAAGACTCCGAGACATTGAAGTTCTGTTTTTATAGACAAACTTTTGTTTATTGTACATACACATGTATATGGAAATGGTGCCACGATCTACAGGATTATCAGGACCTAGTTTGCTCATCAATTACCCACATTTCTTTGCTGACTTCGCCAAAGTTTGCGAAGCTTTTTCAGACAAATATTATTCTTGAAGTGGTGCCGTGAAAAATGCAAGGTGAACCTAGTCCAACGACGTGTGAATGTCGCATTCTACCTACGTCGGCCATAAACTATACTTATATATTATGCATTTGTTTCGTTTTAAGGTACTTAGTTCAAGAATGAGTGGCCGCCGTGGCGTAGTGGGTAGAGTGCGACGCTCACACGCCGAAGGGTGTAGGTTCGATTTCCAGCTCAACACCAATTTTTCGAATTTTTCGGGGCACCACCTCTTTCGAGCTGCTGACAACACTCAAAGAGTTATAACTGTCTAAGAAAGCTTCTCAAATTTCGCCGTTCGGAGTCAGCAAAACACTGTAGGTTCCTTCTACTCGTGAAAGAACAGTAGCGCGCACAACACGAGTGGTTGATGAGCAAGCTAGGCCCTGGTCCCCCCTTTGGACTGTAGCGCCAACAATTATTATTATAATTCAAGAATGAACCCTGAGACCGTCGACCAGTTAGTGTCACACATATTCATGGCAACCAGTGTTGAAAGAAAGCTGGTGAACCAATTTCAAGTTCTAGCGTACCTTCCTATAAGATTTTTTATTTTAATGGTTTAAGTTTTCGTCTTACTCGAAATTAATAACCTTTCTTATTTATATAACCAAGGTGGTAATTACAAGATTAAAGATCTTCCACGGAAAAAAGAAGTACACTGGCATCAACCTCAAAAGTGCGATAATTGTATGAAGGGATGACATAAATAACATACGCCTTCAAAATTTGTGACAAAAATAGAACATTTTTCGCACTATTTAGAAAATTATTTTTATAATTGCCAGTAGTGTCAAGTATGGAAATGGCGCCACGATCTACAGGATTATCAGGACCTAGTTTGCTCATCAATTACCCACATTTCTTTGCTGACTTCGTCAAAGTTTGCGAAGCTTTTTCAGACAAAAATTATTCTGGAAGTGGTGCCGTGAAGAATGCAAGGTGAACCTAGTCCAACGGCGTGTGAATGTCGCCTTCTACCTACTATACCACGTCGGCCATAAACTATACTTATATACTATGCATTTGTTTCGTTTTAAGGTACTTAATTCAAGAATGAACCCTGAGACCGTCGACTAGTTAGTGTCGCACATATTCAGGGCGACCAGTGTTGAAAGAAAGCTGGTGAACCAGTTTCAAGTTCTAGCGTACCTTCCTCTAAGATTTTCTATTTTAATAGTTAAAGTTTTCGTCTTACTCGAAATGAATAACCTTTCTTATATATATAAATACGAAACCCTAACAATTCAGCTTAAATATATAAACCAAGGTGGTAATCACAAGATTAAAGATCTTCCACGGAAAAAAGAAGTATACTGGCATCACCCTCAAAAGTGCGATAATTGTATGAAGGGATGACATAAATAACATACGCCTTCAAAATTTGTGACAAAAATAGAACATTTTTCGCACTATTTAGAAAATTATTTTTATAATTGCCAGTAGTGTCAAGTCCAAGTGATACGTGACTTTCATCACGTTTACCGACTTACCTTTTTATTTCTGCTTAAATGAATTAACTTCTGTTCATAGACCCGAAGGTGCCTGAAATAAAACAAACTTCATGAAAGAAGCGGAGTATTTATTTTTATATACATATCTATTTATGTACTCATCAGTAACACTCAGAATTTCGAATTCGACTTTCACTTTGATGTTAAAAATACTTTAAGGGAAAGGAATATACATACACAACCGTTTGTGTGGGATGCAGCGCTACGTGTTTCTGTATTTGTCTAAGACGCCCAAACCTTGTTGTGCCGTTTTCGGATCACAAACCGCGTTGCCATCACTTACTGTGTGTTGGGGTTTGTCACTTCGGCGATTGCTGCAAGGTTATGCATAGGCTATAATGTTGCTTTTTACAAGCCTCTTTATTTACCAGCGATGAACAAAACAATAAATACAGACAAATAATGGCACATTTACTTTATGTTTGGAAACATACTCTAAATAATTGAAATACTGCAACCAGTAAGTCCGGAACGGCTGTATTTATTCTTCGTCCATCACTGCGCGGCGTACTCACACAACAATCGGCTACAAAATCAGGAAGTTAAACGGTGTTTGTCGGGAAAAGATCTAGCAGCGCATCATTGCTTTTTCATATCGTCGGCGAAGTTCCTCGAAAGTTATGGTGGGTTTGAAATCCTCGGACAAAGCTCCCTTAGTAGCACTCTCATCTATCTTCCGTTTGGCCCTTTCAAAGGCTTCAATTATAGTCGACCTTTGGAGTGCAATGACAAAATATTTGTACGTTCAATAGCTGGATGCAAAGTCTTTTTGTGCAAACCTACCTAAACAGTTTTTGGTGCAAAACGTACGCACTTACATGCCCCGCATCCAGGTAACGTACTTCCACACCGGGCCAGATGTCCTCTAGACTAGTGCAACCCTCCCTTGGAACATATGCGTCATCCTTTGCACAAATGGCGATTATCAAGGATGTATCAAAAGGCACAGAGAAATTCTTGAGATGCGTACACTCATCCATCACGCCCCTCATGAACTGCAAGGCTTCGCGCTCCCACCAATTTGTCTTTGAAATGTCAATCTTCTTCGTCGTTTTTTGTGCACTGCTTGGGAGAATGTAGCCCATGAGCTTTGTAAGAGCTGACTTTTCTTCTGAACACTCTGCCGGTGGACATTTAAGACTCCCGCAATTTTGACTCTTTGACTTGTCTTCTACTTGTTGCACGGAACGCGTTGACTCCCCAATCAGTTGCTGCTCTTTAATGCAGGTAGCACTCGCATTTGATTCATCGATCATGCTCTTATCGTTTAAATCGGCTTTCTCAAGACTCTTGTTGTCAAGTTTATCTATGCTTTGTGCCTCAGACTTTTGTGTGGCAGGATAGGAGGGAGACGACTTCGAGTGCACATCTTCGATGTCCTGCCTTAGTTCGAGCATCGATTTGTCAAAGTTCCGAATGAATTTTCTTCCAGCGACAAACGCATCATCCACTACAGTTACCATTTTCGACAGACTTTCACTGAACTTTCCATCGGAGAAGTACTGCGTTTCAAGCATATCCCAGTTTATCGAATGACTCATTACACCCTGTAGCGAGCACTGAAGGATAACAAGGGACAACATCAAGAATAAAGATTATCTCATACCGTCGTAAAAACTGCCGAAGCAGTCGACCAAGATAAGCAAGGAACTAGGACAAGTGGCTTGGGCCAGTTTGTAGCAGCAAGTGAGGCCATCTGCAAAACAACAAATGATGTGGTATTATAATACGCAACCTAAATCATATTCGAGACAAGACTAATTCATTACATGTCCACCCATGGATAAACCTGTCACCCCTAATGGGCCGAAACCATTTCTTTCACACCAATGCAGCAAAACGAGGCACTCGAGAATGAGGCAGCCGCCCATCACGAAGATATCGGAGACATTGTGCAAATTCGACCGCCTGCAAATATGCACAGACGTTACATCATTCAAACCGGGTACATTCACGCTTTTACACTTGATCGTCTGGCTTTCTCACACCATAGAAGGGGTTCTCTAAAATGATGCCGCCGATTCCAGCCTCTTTCAGCAGCGGTTTCGCTATGAAATTCCGCCTCCTCCAGAAATACTGCAAATAAGCAAATGAGTCGGTGCGTAAAATAACAGATCTTTGTGAAATTTATACATGATCTCCGGTGCCTGCTAGATGAATGCACATTGGCTTATGTTTCTCATTTGTCCATTTGTTCGGAATAAGCACTTGGAAATGGGCCTTCTGCGATGCTTTTGGAACCAGCCCGGGCATGTGAAGCTCAAGGGGAGTTATGAAATTTCCTTCTAAAACTTTACAGTCTGAATGCTGCTCCTCTTTTGTTATTTGAATTGGGTATTCAGATGGAACTAATTTAAAACATTTCTCTCGCTGGGATATGATTTTTCTAAACTCAAATAACCTGTAAAGATAAAGATTCATTTAAGAAATCAAAGCGATGGTTTCATGATAGAAGTATGTTTTTGGTCCCAAAAAGTCCTTAAAATCCGACAGATTTTATTTCTGACTTTAACATATTGCATTGTATCGTTCCAAAGATTTGAGATAAGCTTACAAAACAATGTTGTGCAAGACAAAAAAAAAACAGTAAACTTCTAATAATCTGTGTTTTAGAACCTTAGTGGGTCTACTATGAAATTTATGAAATATGGGGGAAACAAAAGGTTTGATATCGTCATGGCGTGATATGATCTGTTTATGAACTTTATGAGCAAAAGGACGAACACAAACAATGAGACTAAATTAAGGGAATATTACATTCTTAGACGTAAACAAAACCATTTCACAATCATTTCATTTAAACAATGGACCTGTTTTTAGCACTCGAAACATTACTTATTGAACGTTTTTGACATCATGCAATAAATACAATATGGTCTAATACGATTTAGCAAATGCCTCTAAGTAAGGTCTTATCATTACCAATTAAGGTCTTGTTATAACAACTTGTGGCCGCCGTGGCGTAGTGGGTAGAGTGCGACGCTCACACGCCGAAGGGTGTAGGTTCGATTCCCAGCTCAACACCAATTTTTCGAATTTTTCACGGCGCCACCTCTTTCGAGCTGCTGACAACACTCAAAGAGTAATAACTGTCTAAGAAAGCTTCTCAAATTTGGCCGTTCGGAGTCGGCAAAAAAACTGTAGGTCCCTTCTACTCGTGAGAGAACAGTAGCGCGCACAACACGAGCAGTTGATGAGTAAGCTAGGCCCTGGTCCCCTTTTGGACTGTAGCGCCAACAATTATTATTATTTTATAACAACTTAACGTTGCCAGTAACTCTAAACAAATAGGACTGCGAAAAACCAAAAGAACAACGAAGTTCAAAATTTGAAAGCAAACTGGGCTTTCCTAAAAGTATGTAGAATACGCCTTCTGCCTTTTTAGGCAATATCGACTAAATTTAAGTCTAAATAAGCGGCTGTTGCAATATAACGGCATACTCAACACTCATATTGTGCCCTTTAAAACGTGCGCTTAACACGTTGCACAGCAGTGTTCAGTATGTATAGACAACGAGTATGTTAAAGCGTCTCCTCAGGTAACGTACTTCATTACCACATCCACGCGAGTGCATTTAATTATAAATAAAGTCGTTGCTCAATGAAGGTATTGGGGGTTTTCACATCAGTGGAGGGGCAACCACGCTGTTAATTAGATAATGTATTGATCCTGTCCAACAGTGCCGCGATTTGCCAATATTCGAACAACATATGCGAACTGTTCCACACTCCGGCGAAGGAAGTTAAAAGAGAAACAAGTGGCAAATTAGTTGTTGGACGTCTTACAATATTCATAAATAAATATATAAATGCAAAACGTTGTTTGCACAAATAATTTTCGACGTCCGTCATTAAAGCACGCATATCATATGCACAGCAACATCTTCGTCACAGTCACGTAGGCGCCAAATTAACGTAAACAACCTCAGCATTTGGTGCAATGTCGAAGAAATTGAAACTCGTGCATACAAACTAGTAGGCATTTGTTCATAAACGCGGACAAAAATGGATAAGAAAATTGAAATAAAGATTTAATTGCTGGGGAAAGCAACAGATAAGATAACAAAGGGTGATTTGTACATGAACGTCTAGAATAGCCTACAAGAGTCTTTCATTACAAATTGGTAGTAATATTTGCTACTTTTACTTAATGATACTCTCTTCATTTTATTTTCAGATAAAACAATTAATGGTAGATGAAGAATGGAGAGTTTCTTTTGCATAACATGATTTACCCAACAAAATATATTTAAACAACGATGAATGCCGATCCATTGCACAATCAATCAAATATGCTGACCAATCTGCTATTGTTCTTTCAGTGAATGAACAAAGAGACACACAATGCCCCCCTCGTTTTGTGTAAATTCAATTTGTTTTCAAATTCTTTGCTTGCTTGCTAACAGAAACCGTTTTATTTGCACCGGTTGCATATGGTATTTGACTTCAGATTGATGTTGCAGAACAATAAAGCAAACAACCCTCCTCCTACGCGGAAGCAAAGAGCAAACCAAAAACAAATGCGACCTTTGCCGTAAAGAGTAAAAGTTGTTTGTTCCAATTAGTGTTGCCGCCGTAATCCGTAAGTGCCTCCACCCGGTTAATGGTTAATAATAATGCTAATTTGATTTTCAAGAGCAGAAAGATTATCTATGGCTTCCACTCTTCTCCAGCTAATTTGCAAAACTTCACGGACTTTAAGATCTACATAATGTATGCAAGAATCAACTACAATGTTTTGTTTACCCACACAAATGCAACCAATTAAAAGTTACCACACACACACAAACTACATAATTACCTTTGCAAATTTTCCGGTTTACCCCATCCTTTTTCAAAAAATCGTGTTATTAAAAGCCGGCGATACAGCTTATCAAGACTACTAGGCATGATAACTTATATTTTAACGTAAATTGTTTCCAGCACTTTAGTCAATTTATTCTTATTTGTGCAAAGTTTATATTATTTGACCCATTTACGTGCACTCGACGAGAATTTGACGGCCCTAGTCACGCGAATAACGCTCTCACTATTTTACTTCAACTTTGTTCGAACAAACTTTGGCGAAAATATTATCCGTGCAGCAAAATTTGCGATCTTGATTTGTCAAAAGACACAATCAGGTGTTACACAATCATAAAGACAAAAAAAAAGAAAAACAAAAACAAAGACTGACATCTATTCAACCGGTGATACACATAAGATATTTAATAGCTTTTATTGGAAGTGTTGTTCAAGTAACGAACACAACTTCCAGCAGCTTTTTATAGGGTGTAGTTGCGTGCAGCGACTTCTTTTTTTAAGCTTTCAACTTCTTTTAAGAAGAATATATGATTGAAGTCTACGATGAACACCGCTTGGAACAGGAGAGTGTAAATCTTGACAAGGTTTAAAGAAAAAACGTTCTCCGCGTAACCTTGTTAACGACTTACATTATGGGATCTGGTGAATTTTTAATCTTAGATTGAACTTTTGAGCACTAACAAAATAGTACTTTTACTTACTGTTCATATTCTGGTCTTTCACGCAATTTAATACAGCATCTAGGTGCAATCTTTTAAACCATCCAAGTGAGTAAATTAATCAGTTTTAAAATATTTCTCAAGCACTTCCTGTGGAAAACTGATACTCACAAATATAAGTTGGTAGTAATTAATCGGAAAGCGGCTCAATTGTTCATTCCCAGTTACTTTTCGTTTTTACGAATCTTTTATCGCTTACGTTTTCGTTGATTTTAGAGGTGTTGAGAGTTTAACGACTTTTATATATTTTTTTTTTTTTTGTTTGATTTATTGACTCGTCGGAGTATATACTTGTATATTAATTTATTCAACGCAATGGGCAAAACGAATTCGTTTCCAACAACATACCATCGTTACGCATTTAAACACGATCCTTCCGCTATCTAATGCAACATTCTAAACTTTCGAAAGACTCGATTTTAAACTGTTTTGAAGCACATAAGTGTTGATCGCATCGTTACGCCTTTCGTTCAATGCAACAGACCAGTGTTGTTTAGAAAAGTTCAGCTCATTTCTTTAAGTTTAACGCTGGAAAGCTAAATCACAGATGTAAAATAATAAAATTATTTGATTTAAGAAATCAATTGACTTTTTCTTTTGCTCTTTAAATTGATTGATTTCGCTTTGGAATTTAGACTTCAGAAATCATCCATTCCTTTGAAGTCTGTGTTTGTTTGATGGGTAGGAAGCATCATCGGTGATGACGGTGTATTGAAGTAGGAGCTATTGTCGGGGAGAGAGGAAATGGAGGGGGGTCTGATTAAAGCTAGTTGAATAATAATACATAATTGTATGGCGCTACAGTCCACAGAGGGACCAGGGACTAGCATGCCCACGAGTGTAAGGGACCTACAGTTTTTTGCCGACTCAAAACGGCGAAGTTTAAGAAGCTTTCACTTAGACTATTAATTCTCTTTAAGTGTTGTCAGCAGGTCGAAAGAGGTGGTGCCGTGAAAATTCGAGGTGTTCAGTCGAGAATCAAACCTACCCCTTCGGCGTGTGAGCGTCGCACTCTACCCACAGCTCCACGGCGACCACAATGTGCTAGTGGAAACTTTACTTTAAATTTAGTCCTAATCAAATGATACACTCATTTGCAACCATTTAAATCAAAGAATCGAGAATCCGGTTACAACAATGTGAAGCTCCTTGTATGATTCTATCACAGACATTCTCAAGTACAAGAATAAAATCCATGACCTATGAAGGAGACTGGAAGTGCAACTTTCGAGCTTCGAACCTGATTTCTCAGACTCGGAAGGTTTTGAATACCTCCTAAGGCCAATTACGACAGCACTTGATTTTTTTCAGGAAGAAAAAGCAATGTTAAATGCGTACTTACTCCACTATTCGACTCGATAACGAACTTAAAGTTTTGCCGCATGAAATTGTAAAAAATGGAAGAGTCGTTAGTCAAACGATTTCATTCATATTTTCAACAATTCAGGAAGTAGAAGATTCAATTGTTGCTTCAGTACCTTGTTCACATGACTTTAAGATAGCCGAAACAAGTCCAGTGGTAAAGAGAAAAATTGATTCGGAAAATAACCTGATCGCATTTAATGACAAGAAAGTCGAAAATACAGCTACAAAGATCAAAATAGTTCGAAGAATTTCGGTACTAAAAACTTAATTTTCCAGATTATCTATTAGAGTCATCTAATAGCAAATATTTATTTGTACAGATCGAATATTATACATCAACCTCGATTGCAGTACTATATTAATATCTAGCTGTTAAGAAGGCATTTCTTAGATATAATACACCCGTCCTTACTTCAGCTGCAAAATGACTATTTTCTTTTTCAGGTCTGTTAAACACACGTCGACGTGGAACCTTTTCAGTTTCATATTTAAAAAAATTGTTGCTCTTAAACGTCAACAATTTGGAGAAATTAAATACTTTTATGAGAATTTTGAATCGTATTGCAATAAAAGAATACATTTTCTTTGTTTTTATTTATTAGTTAGTATGAATTGGGATTGCTTACGCAGCATTTGGTTAGTTCCAAGTATATTTTTTAATTTTTCAGTATTTGTATATTGTTTTGTTTCATCGCTAAATACCTACAAAAGTCAAGTTATGAGTACACATTTTATAAACGATAGCTTAGTGAGAACTATGACTGGAGTACCAAGAACTTCAAGTATAATTAATGAAGTCCGAAAGAATTTAACTAAATGCGCTGAGTTCAAGTGAATGTTAAAGACTACAAGGCGTAATTCAAAAGACTTGCAGTCAATTGATTTTAATCCAAAGGCTGTTCCAAAATATTTAACCAATATAAGACTCCAAAAATAATGGTGATTTCATACCTGAAGTAAAAGTCCTTAAATGAAGTCAATGGCATGAATCGTAAATTATAAAACAACTTCTTTGAACTCAGAGATCGCATTACCGAAAGATTGCAGTCCTTTATAACTCTGAGCTAAACGTTAACAATGCTGACGCAATAAAAATCACAAAATTTCAATTAGCGGCAAAGTATTTTCTCCGTTTTTTAGATCCTGCTGAGTATATTGTTTCATCTTAGCACGTACATGTGTCGTTACTTTTTACATGGAATGCATTTGTCATAATTTTGGTTAATATTTGCTGAAGATAGGTTATAACTAAATTCAGATGAGAAATTAAGTTTTGTCAAAGAACACTGTAATAATCCATTAGGTCTAGACTTCAGGTAGCTAGCGCATTATTCTTTCGTGATGAAGAGGATACAGTTGTTTGCTGACTCCGAACATCGAAATTTAAGAAGCTCTTTCATGGACAGTCCTTTCTGATCACCGTCAGCAGCTTGATGTGGAACGGCATACAAAAATCGAGATATTCTGTCCTGGAATCTGACCTTCGGCGTGTGAGTGTCAAACTTTACCCACTCCGCAACGACAGTTAATTGAAATATGATAGCGGTAAGCATGGCGAGGTAAAACAGATCTTCAATGTTTTTATTAGTAAGGACAACACAGGAGAATAACAAACACTTTTTGCTCTAAATTTGTCAACTACTTTATTTCAAGCATTATTTATAAAAGAAATACGATTGATTAAATTATTATTCGGAATCTTTCTTATCGGATTCAGTTTCAGACTCGCGCTTTCCACCTAAAAGAAAATATGAATGAAAAAGCTCGTAGGGACCTTTTAATTTTCATTTACCATCAATTGATTGTGGTGGTGCACAAATAGATGGTGCGCCGGCTCCAGTGGCCATAATTGGAGTCGAGTTCTGCTGCAGTGAAGGAGTTACGCCAATTTGAGGTGGAGCATATCCCACGTGGTGAGTTTCATGCGTGCCATGCAGTTGCTGCTGTTGTTGCTGCCCCGAGGATGCTGAATGGTCTTGGTAATGAAGGGCTGGACCGTGAGGAGGACGAGTATTGATGTAATGAGTCGGTGGAGGTGGGCCATACTGCTGATGATAAGGATATGGAGGATACTGACCGTATGGCTGAGGGGGATGCCCTCCGTATTGCGGTGGGTAGTACGGGGATCGAGGCGGCCCACCCGCAGAGGAGTATGTGCCGTAACCAGAGTGAGTCATGACCGGATGCCCGGATATAGTTTGATGGGAAGCCATGTGAGATGGTAAGTGATGGCCGGGTGGGGCATGATGTGTCTGTATTCCGGACGGTTGTTGGGTGCTGGATGATGACGATGTGGATGACTCTGAACTTACTGCAACTTGCGGAAGGGGACCAGCAGTATGTGTGCTAGGCGTTGAATGTGGTATTTGTGGCGGTATTGCCAAACCGTGCGGCAAAGCATTTGGTTGTGAAGTTGGTGGTTGTGGTGGTGCAGTGCTCGATGATTGCCGCATGGGTAAGTTCACATTTGAACTTGCGGTTACATTGCCCACAGGCTGATCAATAGGTGTGTCCTTAGCTGATAGTGATGGTGGTTGTGGTGAAAGCTGCAACTCTTGTGGCTTTTCCCAAACGTCACCTTTGCGTGGGGGTGCAGGTTTTTTGGCACTTACCTCCGAAGAAATTTCTTTCGTGAAAGATTGTTTTGGTTTTTCCAATTTGGTCGTCTGCACTGGTACCTTCGGAGGGGCCTCTATTTCCATAGGCTAAAGATTTTGGCAATTATTTATGGAAGCTTTATGGAAAGATTCAACAATACCTCAGACTCCATTTTACTGCCTTCTGTTTGACTAACGCCTTGCTTGGGAACTTGTGGTTGATTGGTTGTCTGAGGTACCGGAGAAATTTTAGGCTCTTCACTGCGTACCGGCAGTTTCTGTGTTGCTTGAGGAGGACAGACATTATTTGATGCTTCCTCTACGCACTTTTGACGTTCTTTTCTCATCTCATCATACATCTTTTGCACCATTTTCTGAAAAGTTTCTTCATCTACTGCTGGCTTGCAATGCTATGTAAGATGTCAACCGTTAGATTTAAAGTACATTTATCGACATGACAATTTTTGCTTACTCTTTTCAGTTCTTCTTGGAATGATTCACTTGACTCAAGCATCTTCCGCTTCTTAGTCTCAAATTTTTCTTCCATTTGTTGAAGTTCGGCTTCAAGTTTTGTCTGATGCATGGTCAATGAGCTCACCTGTTTCTTCAGCACCTGCATTCGATGTGTTGTGACCACGGAACGTACGTCAGGTACCACAGCATCCGAAAAAATCTCATTAATCAAACGATGATTTCGGAGAAAGCGAGCATATGCCACATGCTTGAATGAATACCCATCATCCTGGTCTGAAATTGCTTTTTTAAAAGGGCTATCTTATTCAGGATTACACTTACCATCTTCATCCTCGGCCGGTTGAATATCAATTCGTCTCTCTTGCTGACCTTTTCCGCTAGATCTCGATGGAGTTTCATGAACATCCGCGTCTGCATTCACTTAATTTGCAAACAATATATATTTCAGTGATGGAATCAGTGTCGAAAATGATAAATAATTTGCTCTACAATGAACGATTTCATGCAACAAAGCTTACCGGACTTCGACTTATTTTTTGCTGCAATGTATGCCAAATATCCTGGGGAGTTGTGGTACGCTTTGAGACCCTTTTCATATTCCAACTAAAAGTGTGTATAAAAGAGTTATTGTGCCGTTTGTGAAATTGTGAATTGTAATTAACAGAGCAGTTACGGCTTAGCAAAACTCAGCTTTGTTAAAGCTTTGACCAACAGTAACATTTACTTAATTTTGGTTTAAGTCTCTTTATATTTCTTGTGTTCAAAATAAATTATAAAACAAGTTGCGCCTTTGTGTAACACTGAAAGCACGTGTTAATAATATAATTACCTTTTCAGCTTCATATTCGTCCATAAACACCTGTTTCTCTGCGTCACTGGCATTCTTCCACATCGAACCTATTTTCTTTCCAAGTTCCCAGAGCTTCAAATCAGGATTGGCTGACTTAACCGAATCCCACACTTTCTTAGAATATCGCATATATGGTAAGATCGGCTTCTCTGGGGGCTTCGGAGGTTTTGGTGTTCGAGCATCATTTTGATTTTTCTGTTAAATAAAAAATAGATCACAAGAAAAAGTTATAATGCTATCTATATACCAAGAAATATGTTTGTCTGCCTGGAATGTTGTAAATTGTTATATATTACATACGATGTCGGAGAATTAAAAATTCACAGAAGAATTAATCACAGGCCAATTATAACAAGCAATAAAATTGTAAAAAATATGCGTATAGAAATAAGACGTCAAACTCTATACAAAACTCACTAGACGAAGCCACATACATGAATGTATGACTAAATTTTAGTTCCCTGATCACTACGGAATATCATTGTCCTTACTCACTGTAGGAATAAACATTAGTCGAAGCTGTTAGTACTCTTATGGAATTATAGTTGAGCCTTTTCACGTCTTTTATGTTTAACACTGTGATGGGTTGATAATAATTGTATAGTGCGACAGTCCACTGGGGGATCAGGGTCTAGCTTGTGGGCGGTACTGTTCCCTCACGAGTAGAGGGGACCTACTCATCTTTGCATTTGGTGACTGCGAACGGAAAAGTTTGAGAAAATTTCTCAAACAGTAATTACTCTTTGAGTGTTATCAGAAAGTGGGACCATCGGCATGTGAAGTTAGACCTTCGTCGCAGTCTACTCACTACGCCACGGCGGTCACAAGGTAAGTTGATGGAAGTTTTAAAATAAAGAGCTTATTAACGCTTTGGTAACTACAGCAATAGAAGTTGGACTAAATAAAGTACCCAAAAATACGAAACCAACTAATTAGGATAGTTTTTAAATACTCTTCGAAGTGTTAAATTTGCGTTATTAGCCTCCCATACAAGAACTAAGGTAAAAGTTGAAGTGAGATAAAATTCCACAATTTTTTTCCGTCCAGCATTACCTTCTAGGAGGTGGAACAAGTTAGTAAACAAAATAATCTAGAATTCATGGTTGACAATCCCTTATTTTTCTTAAGTTAAAGAAAACAATCTTCAACTCTTAAAAACTCCTCCTTATAAGTGCTTTCCGACAATTGAAAAATCAGTACATAGTGTAGGATACACATGTCTCCAAAGTTTAAAATTAAATTAGGTACTTACACTTGATTTCCCTGTTTTTTGCGGAGTAAAAGCTGGATTTCCATGATTGCTGTGCGTAAAAATCGGCGTCGAGTCCTTATTTCTTTCTATACTACCACCTCCTCCAGAAGCCCGTAGTCTTTCTGTGGTATTGAATAAAAACAAATTTAACACTGCATTACCACGTTTCATCTTCACCCACACACAGAGGTGGTAAAATATAAAATATCATTGAAAATAAAAAACAAACTAAAACAAACGTTAAGTTAACTAAAAATCATTCAAGGACAAAAAAAAGAAACAATTGTGTGCATGTTTTATTAAACATCCAATCGCATGGACTACATAATTCTATCCTTGCATTAACAAAGGATTACGAAAAAAAATGATTACCTTTAAGAATGTTGAACGATGCAGGAACGGTAGACGACTGCATATCTGTGTATTTAATTTAATTGATTTTTGTAAAAAAGAAATTTTGAAAACGCATTATTAAATTTTAGTGTTATTATTTAAACCAATTGTTGCAAAAATTAAATTAAGTCAAACCATGAAAAATTTTAATGAAAGGAGCCAATTTTGCTTGTTAATGATACTAAATTCAAATTATTGTGTTTGTGTGTGTCTTTAAAGCCCCGTTGCTCGTCTCCATTCTTTTGATCATCAACATGTATGGGTCACTGAGATCTAGTTTGTGTCATTCTCTCACATACTACATTTTTTATTTAGGCTATAAAAACCAATGTACAGACAAGAGAATCGTTTAATGTTCTCAAATATTATAACTTTTTTACCACGATACACATGTGTTTAGGAATTTGTTAGTAATCAATCCTTATTCTTAACATCATGAGTTAAGTGTAGAGGCGTAAAAAAAAATTATGTACAATGCTTATTATTGTTAATCCTAACTTTCCTAGTAACTAGTATTAAATAATATGATTTATTACTTTATGTACATGTGTCTGTTGCAGTGATGAAGGATGGAAAAAGAAAAGATCATTTTTCTATTCTGAATTGTGTAAGGAAATACATTTGTGATACAATGCAAAGTCAAAATGGATATAAAATAACCATTATCAGTCTGCTAATTTGGCAAATATTTTATAAAGCCTTGCTACAACAGAAAGTGATTTAATTGTTGAAAAGCTTTCATGCGATAAAAACACTTTGTAGTCGCCACAAACATCTTTCGAGAAGCCTTTTCGCAGTGCTGAATAAACTGAATGTAATTAAATGTTTAAAGGATCTTGCGTCGCAACTTGGACGTGCACCAATGCAAACGTAGGAGATCCTAGATTTTTATATAAGATAGGAGATCCTAGATTTTTATATAAGATCCTAGATTTTTATATAAGAGAAACTTCAATATTTTTGCAACACGTAAGCACCACTTAGTAGTGGGAAAGCAATCTATGAAGAAGATACCCCTTGATGCTTATAAGATACTAGAGCGTTTAGATATACCCAACTCAACGTTGGCAACATTTCTGGTAGCACAATTGGGCAAAGGGAGACAGAGGGAAAGAACTCTAAACAGAGAAGTATTACAATTCATTCATAATACTATGTTCCTTTTCTGAAAACACTAAGTGTTTATTAAATACATTTAATCTTTTCAAACTAAATGGTTTCTGAAATCAATTGTGAGAAACATTTCTGACACAGAGATTCTCTTTTAAATCAATAACTGAAAATGAAAAATATAGATGATGCCACGTTTTACTGATGTAGGAGATTGGTCCATACGTATCTGGTTCTCTTTAGTTCGACAATTCGGACTTAGATGCATAATTTAACAATCAGGAAGTTTATGGTTAAACACTTTACGCCCAAATTTGACACTAATGTACATTGTTGCTTGTTCCTCGCTGGCTCTATTGTTCGCTATTCGATTAAATGGAACGATGTTATATATGCAATTGTATTTAAGTTTAGTTATTATATATTGAAATGTGTCTTTTTTAAAACATATTAATCATAATCTTCTTTAATTTCGTAATGACTGAAATGAAAACAATACTAAAATATTTCACAACAATCTCTCACTTTCCAAGAAACAAATGTTGTTTATGTCGGCAAATAAATACGTAGTATTAATTTTTTTAGACCTTGATCTTGTCTAAGTGGGCTGAGGTAATTAAAATTAATTGTGGCAGATAAAATCTTAAATTTTATAAATTTCCCTGTGGTGTGCTTGTAAAACAAGCGCTTGGCCAATCAAGTATACAGAAATATGTCTTCCATAAAACTTCTCATATTTATCATTAATCATTACGAAAAACATTTAAGAATAGTGTATATTTGCCGGCAAGTCACACTTAGTCTGTACATTTCTTTTTTGTTTCATTTTGCATGCGATTTGGTGATTTCTTTTTTAGCAATTCAACATAATTGAGTTCTTCAGCGCCAAAATTTTGATTGCATACGTAACACAAAACACTCAATAATTATAGTTACTTATAGCTATCGGGATTGCTTGAATTATTTTTTATACGATTCTAAATGCAGACATAGGTCCTAAAGTGACCATCTTTTCGCTTTTAGTCTACAATCACTTAACAATTCAATAGACATGAAAGTTGTATGAGAAGCATTTTTTTAGAATTCCAATCAATGGTATTCCTAAGTGCATTCGTAAGACTTACGATTGGCGGATCCACTGGGAGGCCCCGACAAATTTAAAGCAATCTGCTTGTAATTTCCCGGCAAAGCCATTTATATTATATTAATAAACTCAGGAAAATACGAAAACAAAAATCCCGTCAAGGTGCAATCAAATTAAAAACAGTACAATAGAGCTGGGGAAAGAGATGGATATACATGCATTGAATGTGGTAAATGTGAAGTTAGATGCGGTTTAACTGTGTATTGGTTCACACGGTGCCATCATTAGGGAGGGTAAGATACCCCAATATGGGAAACGATTTGTTTGACGGCAAAATAGGTGTCTGCATTTTACACCTTCTAAATGAAAGCTTGACGCAATACTTTTCATTCTATGTAACTCTAAATTAAGAATTATTGTTTATATAGCAATCATTATAGTGGCCGCAGTGGCGTAGTAAGTAGAGTGCGACGCTCACACGCCGAAGGGTCTAGGTTCGATTCCCGGCTGAACACATCGAATTATTCACGACACCACCTCTTTCGAGCTGCTGACAACACTCAGAGTAATAACTGCCTAAGAAAGCTTCTCAAACTTCGCCGTTCGGAGTCGGCAAGAAACTGTAGGTCTCCTCTACGACGAGTAGTTGATGAGCAAGCTAAGCCCTGGCCCCCTGTGGTCTGTAGCGCCACCCATTTATTATTAATTCCAATAAATATATAAAAATGCACACAACGTTTCGTTAATGTTACCTTTTAATAAACGTGACAATCGACATTAAAAAAAAGTTTCTTTCTGTTCAGAAATTAACAGAATGTACATACAAATAAAATAAAACTACATTCAAATTACGTACAAATTTTAAAAACCTGGTTATGTAACAAAAGCTCCTCTTGTGCAAACGCCCATCTCTCGCATCTATCCATACATGCATCCGTATGTGCGCACACAAGTCTCAGTTACGAATATTAAGACTATTGCTAACGGCTACATTTCATTCCAAAAGATCATCGGAAATGAAAAAGCAATCAAACCCACATGCGTCAATATTAAATACTCGTTCGATATTGCAGGAGAATTTTGTTAAGCGAGTTGATGCAGCAGAGAATCTCCTCATGATCTTTTGACCAGTCTTTGAGGCTCGACTCCAATGTGTTTAGACGTTCAGTTCCCAGTCTGATACCGCCATTCTTTAAAGCCGCCACGCAATGACATGTCAAAACTTTAAAACACTGCCGCCGTACGTTGTTGTGAGATTCGTTTTCCCACAGCGGCGTTGCGCGAACGTACTTCCATGCCAGAAAGATATAATCAAGCAATGCATCCCAGTGTGAAGACTCATTCAGTTTTTTTGTGTGCTTTAAAATGGTTCCTTTGAAGGTTGACAGGTGTATTGAGGCTTTTGCATACGCTGTGCTATCAGTTTTCTTGCATAAGCGGGTGGTTGGAAGACTTCTGAAAATATTACGCTTGCATTGCAGCAGTTCATCCTCCATGTAACTGCAAAGATAAGGGATTTCTGTTAGTTTTCAAAGTTCGATGCATTCCATTACATGAAAATCTTACCTTATGTCAGGTAAAGGAAGTTCGGAGCGAATCAATTCCTCTAAGCTCTTATCTCTTGAGACCAAATTGTCAATGATGCCGACAAGTTGACGTTGACTTAGTCCCTTCAAGAACACATTCAAACTTGTACCATGGTCTGTTTGCGCAATCGGACGCTCATCTCTTTTCAGTTTTTTCTCTGGAAGGCAGTTGACTGGTTTGCAACTCTTCGAAGTATTATCCAATGACAATTTTGTTGGAGATTTGATCACAGCAGGTAAATCGGGCAGAAGTAAACGTTTCCGGGGTGAACTTCTTAAAGTCATATGGGTTGCTAACTTAGTGGGTGTCCTCTGAAAGGGATTTTGTATAGACTGCTGCTTATCTGGGGACCATGTTATCGTGAACCGGCGACGACCTCTTTGACGTATAACAATTTCATCGGGGGAAGCAGCGCTTAATGCGTTTCCCTGAAGTGAAATATTTGTGAGGCTGTTGTCGAAACCATCCTGATTTAAGATGTTTGCAGGTGTGGGCTCATCTGCCAATTGATTTGTTGGAGTTGTTGCTACACGAAGTTGCTCCATACGACTCGGGATTTCTGACAACGCGATTCTTGAACTTTGTGGTGCTGCCATTTTAATGTTGTTTTGTACGTTTAAATTGGGAATTTGCAATTTTTTGAATTTTTTACACAGATTTAATGTCTTATTACATGTTTACATGAAATTATGCACCAGTCCACTTATCTAAAACAGTCTTGCCGCCAAAATGTGTATTAGTGACATAAAGCCATTCTTTTCCACTGGAATATATGTTTACTTTTGTTTGCTCAAAATGACGGCGTTCAGGAAAGCGGCTTGTACTGCTGAATATAATTAAATAGACAGCAGAAATAGTTCAAAGGTTCGATTACCAATAATGTCTAACTGCATGCTTCACAGATTTTGGAACTAACTTTTCTTGGGGAACATAAAAAGAAATAAATTAATTAAAAATATTTGAAATAGTAATTTTAAATATATACTGTTTTTAATTTTTATTATTTCACCTTAGGTCATATAACTACCTTGCAATTTGTTTGTGTGGTTGAATGCAGCCATAAAATGTTTTTTGTTTGCTGTTGCGCGTTTTTTTTCATGTAATCGAGAGCAAAATCAAGTCACGGTGGTGAACACAAATTTGTTGACTGATTTTGACAATTTATTCACCCTAGTGGGCTTTCAGAGGAACTTTCCAAGACATGACAGTTCACTTCTGCTTATCTTTTCTTTCGTAAGCGTAGCAAAATAAAAACAAATACGAACACCTTTTGAATTAAGAAGTTGCTATCTCTTCCAGCGTTTTAAAGTTACTATGGATTCACCAAACAATCTCAAAGGTAAGCTTGTCTTAAGAAGGACTTGTCTGAATTAACGCATTTATAACATTGCACATTTAGATTTTGAAATCACTGGGGTCTCAAGAAGTGGTCGCGTAAGAAAGAAATCATCAAAACTGATGGATTTTCGTTCACCAGACGATATAGAGCCGAAGCTAAAGAAATCGCCAAAATTGTTGAAAGGACAGAAACATGCATCCGAATCAGCGCGACCAGCTTCCGCCGAAGTAGGAGAATCCGATGAGGGCTTTGATACAGATGACATGAATCCTCATGCCAACAAAAGCAGCCCGGATTCGGGTGATGAAAATATGGGCGCAAGTCTAGATGGTATGGATGATGATTCGGATGATAGCTCTGAAGATCGCACAGTTTCCCGGAGTTTATACATGAGTGAAAAATCAAATAAGAAACGAGTTTATAAGGACGGAAAGGTATGATTAGTTTTGTTATGTAGTAACAGCTTTTGAAAAAAGTATTTTTGCAGATAGTAGTAGAGAAAGCCCAGAGGAAGGACAAAGGCAAGTCAAGATTTACTGCTTATATGCTGTGGGCAAGGGACGTAAGAAAAAATATTGCGAAGAATAGCTCTGGAGGTAAGAAAACATTGAAATATTAATTTCTTTTGAGAGCGAACATGTAATCCGCGCGTATCCATTCTATGTTCTTGTTTGCAGAAATGGGAAATACACCACGTAAGTTAGGGGAAATGTGGGCGAATGTTCCCGCCAATGAGAAAAGCATATGGAGAAGAAAAGCAAAACGGTTAGCTGGAAAAAATAAAAACAACCCAGACGAGGACGATGTCCAACAACCCGCCAAGTCAAAGTTCATAAATAAAGGCGCAATAAGTAAAGAGAAAAAGCCGACAGCAACGTCCACCACTAGTGTACCCACGTCAACCCTGTCGGCTAATGTGAAAACTGAAACACCATCCTCATCATCCATTTTTGCGTCAACAATTAAGATCGGCAACACTATACCTCAACCTGGAGCGTTCAAAGTCACCGGTATCGAGCCCATAGATGTAGCTGCTCATTTAAAGCTGTTAGGCGATAGTTTAACAATAATCGGAGAGCGACTAAAAGAACATGAAGGTCAAATAACCGTTTCCGGAAGTCTGTCAGTACTCTTAGATAGTCTATTGTGCTCAATTGGTCCCCTCATATGCTTATGCACCCAGATTCCAGGGCTTGAACATCGAAAGACTCTTAATGATAACTTACACGCCACCTTAGATAATATCGCCTATGTAATGCCAGGGCTTTAAAAAAGATTACCAAAATGTACATATGTACATACTTAGATAGGCAACGTAATCTTCAATCAGTAATTTGTAAAAAGCGCTAGTTGTTTCTTACGGAGAAGAGGAATAAAAAATATTTCGAAAAATTATGGGTAACGCTGATTTTATTTTCTTTATATATGTAGTCAGAATGGTGTAATCTACCTAACAACTTGATGGCGTAATATGAAAAGCGTCGGATTAATCTGTTTGGACAACAACATACATAGCAGCTGAATCGCTAGCGGATAAGCTCATTTTTTCAGAAATAAATGACATGTTCGGAGCCGAGATCAAGCCTTTATTATTTATTAACTTAGCCATTTCGAAGGTAATGTACAACATATTTTGAGTCTAAAATGTCTTCTTAGAACTATATCAAAACGGGTGACAAAGTAAAATATGTTTAGGCCATTGTGGATGGATTGTGGATGGTCCCAATAATGATTTTTATTTTGGAAGCAAAGGCGTTTAGACAACGGAACTGTTTTTCATAAGCATTCTCTATCGTTGCAAATCCGTTCTCACTGTTTTTAGAAAATCAACTAATCTCACTTTAGGAGAAAGGGAGGAAATTGAGTCACTCAGACATTCAATTGCCAACAACACATGTCTGAGTGATATGTTTTTACACTCGTCGCACACGAAGTTGAATTTATTCTAAACTTTAACCATTGGTCCACTCGATGAATCTAAACACAAAAATGGAGTGACTTGGCAGGCAGGCCTGTGCAGGTAAGCATTTGTTTGTTAGGGAATGAACAATTGAATACAGCACTTTCTTCTATCCTGAAGACATAATCGGGTTAATTGGGTGCGAGAATATAAATATGAACGATCGATACGATAGTGAAGAAGGATACCAGGTATTATGATACAATTAAAACTTAATAAAATACTGGATGAAGTCAACAACAACGTAGGTATCGAAATTAAGCCTAGAACTGTTCTCATCACTTTCTGCTCTAGCTGTATGACTCTTAGCATTAGGGGAACAACAATTTTGTTTCTGAATAAAATCCCTGACAATCAAAGTTCGGTCGTACATATTGTTGCTAGTTATTGTTGATTCTGTGCTGTAAGAGTATTAACAAAACATTTTTACAGTCTACTTTTTATAAATTAAGTCACAGAACACTTTCCTTCTTCACACATGTTTCACAATACCATCACAGCACCGCGAAACGCTGATTAAACGTCTGATGACCCGGGGTCAACAAGATGCAGTCAGCCACATTTAATTGCTTAGGGTACGGAAAGCCGAGTCCACTTGTAGGAAAATGTAATATATACGGCTGTGTACGCTTCTTGTGAAGTTCGTCCTAAGTCTAGCGTGTAAGGGGCCTTTTTGAACATATTTTCTTTTTAAATGAAATTAACTAATAAGTGTTAAATTTATACGAGTATATTCTGTACTTGAGCTTGTGCTTCACTTAGGCATCTATATCATTTACGGATACAGCTACAACGAAGCCAGCACACATTGTGTAAAAGGCACAGATTTAGCATAATGATTCTTCGATTCTGAGCTGTTGGGATTACACAGCGTAGAACGTCCATGTCGGGTTCAAGAGAATATCTTCATCGGAGGTAGCTGGCAAAAGAACGTTGCAACTGGAAAGCATGTTGCTTAACGCCCAGGTTCATATTGGACTTTTTAACATTCAAACATGTTTGACGTACTATATGAATTTATTGCGTTCAATGTGCTGCCTATGCCTTGATACAGGATTGTATATTCCTCCATACTATACTTGGAGTATCTATCATTATTATTCGTGCTATGCTAAGTAGTACACAGAGCATTTTCTAATTATAAACAGAGACATACACTCCACTTGTCACTACTGTTTACGACGAATTTGGTATTTTAATAAACCATCTTCGATTAATTTTGTAAGTTATCTATTCCCAAACTATTAACGAAAACCGTTCCTTATTTTCTTTTGAAAGTTTCACTCATATGATAAGGCACATACATAACATAACAAATTTTCTTTTTTTTTGTCTATATGCTATTATTTCTAGTTCTTAGAAAAGGGTGCTCCAGTGACGGACATTTGAATGTTTCAAAAGCGGGATACCACGTCTCTGCTTTTGATCCCTCTGATTCCAGCATATTGTTCCAAATAGAATTCGCAACTGCAATGACGGAATAAGTCTTCAATCAATGCAACCAGTTGCGTTTTTCATACTTACATATTGCATTTGTCTTTTGGCTCATATGAAAACAGTCCGCAGACAAGTAACGAAAATCAGTACGCCCACTTGGTTTCCGCGGTATGTCAATAAATTTTGTAAATGGCTGAAATACTACGGTGAATGTCTAGAAATAAAATGATTTAAAACGAATCAAAAAATGAATAAAAAACAAATTTGCAGTACTTCTGTATTGAATTCAGATTTTCGCGCTATTTTCGATTCTAACTCGGCCCAGTTGCGCATTATCTTGTCGTAGTAATCGATTGTTTTCTTTGGTTTTCCAATTATGCAAGGACAGTCGAGGCGCAGGGTAATCTCACAAATGGCTGATCGCCCCACCATTGTGGTTAACAATTTTAAATTGGGAGCAGGTACAAGATTAACGAAGAGTCGAGGTACGTTATCCCTGAGGTATCTTAAGGTCTTCATCATATCTTTCTCGTGTAATTTGAGAATGTTTTCGGGATTGGAGTGAGTACACAAATCGTAGCAAAAGTCATTGCAGCCTATGAAGATTGTGATCAGCTTCCAATGATGGGTCATGTTCACCTTGGGATCTGCTTTTAGGCGATGTACGAAGACCTCCGCTTCTAGGGGCACATCTCTTGACATCGCTCCCAATTCTGCTACATTGAAACTGAGCATGGTTATTTGCATTTATTATTAATTTCGAAAAACATGCGAATTTTGTACAAATTTTCCGTTCTGATATATTTCTACAACCATACAGTTGCAAATCAAATTTCAATTTAAAATATGCAATTATAAAGGCTTAGAGCAATAGAATTGATTGTACTTACCTTAGAGAATAGTCAAAAAATGGACGAGTCCCAACTGAAAAGCCGTACAGATTTGGGTTGAACTCTTTAAGAATGTTTGGTAAAGTCAAATGCGTCCTCCAGCTGTCGTCACCGCCAATCGACCACACTGAACCCCGATTTTCAACTAATACTTCCATGGGTATTTTCGAGTAAATTGCACTTCCAGCGGTTAAAGAATCACCAATTGCTCCAACAATGTCAATATCACCCGGTCGCAAGCGATGCACTGATGTGGGTGGCACGTCACTTCGTCTCCCAGGTCCACTTTTGGTGTTGCAAAATTTAAAATCCTTTGGAACCGGTAATTGTACTTTCTAAAAAGAAGGAGTTTGAAAATAATTTGAAATAAAAAAACATAAGACTTACACCAGCTTGGCGGAGGTTTTCGATGTGCATGTTTGTGTCTCCAAGCATAACTGCGATGAAGAGTCGTACACTTCTGTAAAGTTTTCCTAGTTCAGAGTACAAAAAGGTTTGCTGTGTATCGATTACTCTGAAGCTTAGGAGGCATACGCTTGCAAGGACAAAAGCATTGCAGAACTTCATTGTGAACGTTCCCGAGGACGATTTTTGACTCAATGGCGTCGTTAATTATCGAACTTTTCAATGTTGTAATGAAAACAATCCACATATCATCAAATTTCATAACATTCGACAAGGCTGACTGTCAGTTGATTGTATGGTGAATCTGTTACAAGAAGAGCAATGATACAAAGTCATTTTAAATGGCCTACGGCGTGGCGTAGTGGGTAGAGTGCGACACTCACGCGCCGAAGGTCTAGATTCGATTCCCGGCTGAACATTTCGAATTTATCACGGCACCACCTCTTTCGAGCTGTTAACAACGAAAAATGAATGTATAAGAAAAATCTTATCAAACTTCGCCGTTCGGAGTCGGCTGACTTTGACTAGTGAGGGAACACAACACGAGTAGTTGATGAGCAAGCTGGCTGGTCCCCCTAGGGACTGTCGCGCCATACAATTATTATGGCAAGAGTTCCAGAATGTATACATGTTATGTCTAAACTTTAGTTCACCATGTGAAAAAAGGGGTTTTTACAATTTAATATCATGGCCAATAGTGGTCCTCGTTCTCAAGATTTTCATTCATCTTAAACTTTTTGGGGATAGTTCAAAAAACATTTTTTTTTAAAGAGAATTCTTCAGTATTTTTTTTCCCAAAACCTTGTTTAAAACCCTTGCTTTTTAGGCTGTATGTTTTTTTTGAAATGTTTGCACGAATGGGCTTGATATCATCTCTTAATCAAAACTTTACAGCATGAGTTTGAACTGGTTGGTTGCCGATATTTGAAGCGGATCTTTAGAAATTGAACTAGGCGCTTGGTTCTAAATTAAAATACTCAATGTTTTCCGAATGGTGTACAGAAAACTGAGGCAGTTAAATCTGTACCTATCTCTGCTTATAGTTGACTTGTACAAATGTTAATTCATTTGTCGACAAGTGAGGGAAGACAAAGTCTGATGTAGGTCAAGCAGCTATTGGTAACAAACCCTAATATAGGGAAGGGTATGTTTGCCGCAAATTGTTAAATTTGTGATGAAAAAAGTCATCTTCAGGAGCATCCATGTTAACCAGGGTCTGGCGAAGGTCTAGGGCAGATGTCACCATTTGTCCTCATTTCTTCCTTCCTTCCTTATTTTTAAATGTTCCATAGAACTTATTCTTTTAAGGTTTGAAAATTGTGCACAGCTGTGTTGATAACTGTTCGTTTAATGCCAACCTATTAGTATTGGGCAAAGACTCAAGTACCAGAGTCAAGGTGAAAATGTACACAGCTCAACTGGACTAAGCTAAATAAGCTATTCCACAGAAAAGATCTAGGGTTGAACAAAACGGAATATGTCACATCAAAGGAACAAAGCCCCCATGATTTACAAGCCGTTAAAACCAATTCGAACGTGTTCCATCTTAGCTGAGCTCGCGATTCATCCCAATCTTCGTACAGAAAAAAGTTGTCGTAAACTTGAACAAGTAAGAGGGCCTTAAACACTACTTTAATAACCGAAAACATAATTGATACAATTTTACAACAGTTTGTCTTTGTAAAGTTTTCTTAAAACTTGTTTTTTAAATTAATTTAAATTGTTCTGCTTTGAACACGATGAAGTTCAAGTGAGTTCAATAAACTGATATTACGCGAGCTTCTGAATAACTTCTGACCACTCAACGATGACGGGGGTTAACCAACTGAATAAAAGAGTTTATTCCGACAAACTAAATTTGATGTACCCTTGCACTTCCCTTAAATAATACAATTTCCCTTATCTTTTTACATACCAGTATGTATGCGAGTATATGGAAAGGTTCGTGAGATTGCCTGACGTATGCCAATCACGACCAGGTTATACTTAGACTTTAATCCGTTGTAGTGCTTTGAATTTTTTTCAGTTAGTCTCACATTCTGTAAGGCGGCGTTGATTTCCCATCTTCTGTGGTGAGGACTGTGCGTTTTTTGACATTGCCCGGACGTTGTGTATCGTTTGCTTTAAATTCCTGCTTCAGTGCGTTACTTCTGTGCGTGCTCATTCTTCTCTATTAATTACTGCATTGGGGAAGATTTGACTTCTTTTATCAAAACCTATGGAGTAATACTTGAAATAATGGCAAAAAAGTGAACTTAAAACTATTGTATCCCGTTTTGAGGTGAAGCTGATAAATGTGAATTGTTTTCGTTTTTCAAATCGCTGGCATCGCGGACATAACAGCAACGCAATAAACATCTACCCCAAATTTTAGACAGGGAATGTATCAGAAAATGTCGATGAAGTTTAAAAATTAAGATTTTTATTATTTCTTTATCCTTAAAACGAATATAAAGTTAGGTTCGAACAATCAAGTTTACGAGTAGTGTAGCGTTGTGCATCAGCAGTTCCCACCACATGGTCGAACGGTCAATAAGGAGTAGATTCTTGAAGTTATGCGCCGCTTGAGAGCTTGCCTTTTTGGCCAAAGACAACTCCATAACGATGCCACAGATGTGGGATTTGGTTTTACGTTATCACCTGCCTTAACGGCACGGGCTCCATTTTCCCAAGAGTCGTAGATAACGCAAGTCTAGACGTTTTAGTTATTCGTCCAATCTGAGATCATGATTGAGGGATAATCACCCTACCTTGGTTTGATGCGAAGTCTTCCTAAAACCTCTTCCGCTCTCTGGGTCGCAGTGCTCGGCTGAGAATGCAACTCGACACTGAGCAGGGATAGTCCCCTAACCGCCTTACCTACCCATAGGTTAACTAATAACTAGAAAAGTCAGCACAGCACACTATCCTCGACTCTACCCGCGATGGTAGGTGGTAAGCCACTGTCACCACGATACTCCCACAAGGGGGCCTACTGCTCGGTCAGACTGGATCCGAAGATCCAGGGGCTTCTGACGTCCTATGGCACCAGAATATAGCCTCTGGTCAGCTGTCACTACCAATCAGGCTCCCCCAAAACCTGAGTCTGTTAGCCACTATCCCACTTTTCTCCGTCAGTGTTTCCGTTGTCACTATATATAGTGATGTGATTCATAAAATCCAGTCACATCATCTGGACTATAATGCCACAGTAATTACCAGAACTGGCCCCCTGCGAATTTTTCCTGTTCCCAAGGTTGAACGACCCATGAAAGGACGGCGCACAGGACTGCCCAAGCGGAAAAAATGAAATAATTTTCTCGGCCAAGTGGTATTGGTTTTTTGAGAACCGAGAAAGCCAACATTTTGTTGACTTCTACGACACATTGGAACATGATGTTCAATTCATTTGAAAGGGTTTTCATTTAACCTTCAAACAGCGTTAACATTTTTTTTTCATTTTAACCACTAGTTTTCTAGACCAGGCTTTTTATTAAGGCTCTTATATTTGGTTTAGTATCACAAAAGTGATCCAAGACACTAAAACGCGAAACTACATCTTTTTGAAAGCTTGAAATATTCTCTATCGATGATGCAAAACTAACGAGTCGCTTAAGCAATCTCAGGCATTTTTTTTAAATTTTCCTACGAGTTTCCTTCTAAAGCATGTAATGCGCCAATACCATGGGTATGAACCAGTAGGTAGTGAAGCGCAAGCCTTATTTTACTATATTCCGACTTTTACAACTAAAATGTGTTGGTAAATAGTATTGAAAGTAATTTTTCTATACATAAGGTTGTCAAATATCTCCCTTCCGCTTTTTGTTTCTTCATTCAATGCTTCATAAAAAGTGTCACAGTGATCGGACTTAGTTCAAATATGCGCCGTTCTGTGGTCGCCGTGGCGTGGTGGGTTTAGTGCGACGCTCACAGTCCGAAGGGTCTAGGTTCAGCTCAACACCAATTTTTCGAATTTTTCACGGCACCACCTCTTTCGAGCTGCTGACAACACTCAAAGAGTAATAACTGTCTAAGAAAGCTTCTCAAATTTCGCCGTTCGGAGTCGGCAAAAAAACTGTAACTGGTCCCTTCTACTCGTGAAAGAACAGTAGCGAGCACAACACGAGTAGTTGATGAGCAAGCTAGGCCCTGGTCGCCCTTTGGACTGTAGCGCCAACAATTATTATTATTATTATGTGCTGTTTTGTTCGATAATCTGTTTCCATCTGGACGGCAACTTCATAATACCCCCCTCGTGGAAGACCCCCTCCTTATTTGCGAAGAACTCGGACAGCCACCTTTTACAAGCCTCTTTTTAGATCAACTTCACAGCACCAAGGGCGTTGGCTATGGAGAGGAACATGTGGTAATCACTTGGCGCTATGTCCGGGCTATATGGTGGATGCGATTAAACCACCCATCCGAGCTCCCGCAGCTTCTGACGAGTCATCAACGAAGTGTGTGGCCTGACGTTGTCCTGGTGGAACACTACACCCTTCCTGTTGGCCAATTTTGGACGCTTCTGGTCGATTCCCTGCTTCAAGCGGTCCAGTTGTTGGCAGTAGATGGTAGAACTAAGCGTCTGGTCATATGGGACCAGCTCATAGTGGATGATTTCCTTCCAATCCCACTAAACACACTGCAAAACCTTCCTGGCCGTCAATCCCGGCTTGACCACTGTTCGGGCCGATTCACCGGCCTTCAACCACGACCGTTTTCGCTTGATATTGTCGTATGTGATCCATTTTTCGTCCCCAGTCACCATCCGCTTCAAAAATGGGTCGAGTTCGTTCCATTTCAGCAGCATATCGCAGGCATTGATTCGGTCCAGAAGGTTTTTTTTTGCGTCAAATCACCCAAACATCAAGCTTTTTTTTGTATCCAGGCTTCTGGCAACCTTATACATCTATCTTCCTTCCGCCTTTTTGTTTTTGAATTTTCGGGCTAAGTACAAAGCGCTACAGAGCTCGTATCTGGCAATACAATACCCCATTTGATATAACCTACAAAACGACGCTATGCATGATTAGTTTGGATATTGCGTTCAACAGTTATAGACGTGTAAACATGGAGTTCACTAACGCCGAAATTCGCGCTATTGTAAAGTTTTCCTTCGTTAAAGGCAAATCCGCTAGAAAAACGTTCCGTGAGATTAACGGTGTTTTGGGAGATGATACTCTGTCACTTTGAACCGCGGAGGGATGGTTTTGACGATTCAGAGCCGATGAAAACGACACCATAGATAAGCCAGCCGGCGGAAGACCTGTGACAACGAATATCGATCGAATCATGGAAATCATCAAGTTAGACCGGCGTGTGGCATCTCGTGACATCGTCCAGGAGATGGGAGTTAGTCACCAAACTATTTTAAACCTCGCATTCCTAGCGAGGCGGGTATTGCGGGTGAATACTTGAAGGGGAGGAATGCTGATGGCTAACTCGTTAGAGCATTTTTTTATGAGACGCAACATGTCGTCGATGTTCAAGCGAACCGATTGACTTCGCAGTATTATTATCACCAATAAGTTTTATGGCTCGCTGTTGGAATCTATCTAGTAGGCGCAGAGAGGGCTTAGGAGCAGCAGACCAGATAGGAGCGTTATACTCAAGCTTTGGGCATATTTACGCCTTATATATTGTTGCCAGGTCAGAGGGGGTGAAATAGTTCTAGCATCGCTTTAACAAACCTAGACATTTCGCTGCATTTTTGGCGACCTCGAATATGTGATCACTCCAACTTAGTATTGAGTTGATACACATACCGAGGATGGAAAGTCATTCAGTTTTAACAATGCAGGAGGTATTCATAGAAAATGACAGGTTGTTTTGAGAGCGCTTGAGTGACAGTAGACAGCACTGAATTTTTGAAGCACTAAACTCCACTTTATTCTTTTTACCCCAATCAATTACATTGTCAATATCGGAATTTAAAGAGGTTAACACACGCTGCCGTTCCAAGTCTACGGCCGAAGAGGAGGGTCGAGACCCTTCCAATTCAGCGAAGGAGTGAATTGGATTAGGAGTGACAGACATTTATAAAAATGAGGAAGAGTGTCGGAGACAAAACGGAGCCCTGCGGAACACCATCATGAATATCAGCCTTGAACTTATCAAATACAACTTGTATCGAACGGTTTGAAAGGTGTTTCTAATTAATTGAAGAAGAGATTCATCGACGCCGAAAGCACGCATTTTCGACAAGAGAGCCTGATGCCAGACTCTGTCAAATGCTTTTGAAATATCAACCACAACGATTTTGTTTCCTACATTGTGTAAAGATTGGTTGACTTTTTCGGTGAGATATGCCATTGAATCACCAGTTGACCTGTTGCTGCGGAAGCCGTATTGCCGGTTATTGAGAAGCTTCCGGTTTTCAAAATATTTCATAAGCTGCCGATTTATCAGCGTTTCCATGACCTTGGAAAGAAGGGACGTAAGTGCTATGGGTCGGTAGGAGGTGGGTTATGATGGTTCACAATTTTTAAAGACGGGCTGGACACGAGTAAATGCTGTTTTCAACTTACTCGGAAAGAGCGCTAGAGAGTAGAACAAATGGACTTAAGATTACGCCGCTATTCTTTATGCTATATAAACCATTTTTCGACATTAGGAGAATCTTACGGTATCAAGATCATTCAACGGGTTCAAAAGTTATAGATTTTTTCCACGTTCTCTATATAAGGACAACTATGCTGCGGTTTTTCACGATTAAGGAGTTACAAACCGAATCGCTTAGTGCGTATTACAATTGCTTCGAGGAGTGGAAAAGATTGCACAAGTCTATTATATCTGAGGTGGCCTACTTTGAAAGGGAAAAAATAGAAATTGATGAGTAAATGAACATTTTTTTGAGAAAAATTAGCAGACTAAGTATTCAACATTCAATTTGCTACCATACAAGTGACTGCCGTGGTGTAGTGGGTAGAGTGCGACGCTCACACGCCAAATGGTCTAAGTTCGTTTCCCAGCTCAACACGAATTTTTCGAATTTTCCACGGGACCACCTCTTTCGAGCTGCTGATAACACTCAAAGAGCAATAACTGTCCAAGAAAAAAGCTTCTCAAATTTCGCCGTTCGGAGTTGGCAAAAAACTGTAGGTCGTGAGAGAACAGTAGCGCGCACAACACGAGTAGTTGATGAGCAAGCTAGGCCCTGGTCCCCTGTGGACTGTCGCGCCAAACAATTATTATTATTATTAAGTAATTCTTTGCTTCAATTTTTTTAATTTCTATCAAGTTTGAGCTAACAAAGCAACAGTCTTCAATAAAGTATCGATTTCCAGCTACTCATACATAGAATCAGAAGATCCTTCACCATATGGGCACGAAAAAATGTTCTTCTTGGTTTTTTTATTGACTTAGACTGTGAAGCGTTCACAAATAATACTCTTCTCAAATAAATAATTTCTAAAATACTTTATTTTCTTATAAAGACGTCGCAATGCTATTGTTTCTAGTTCTTAGGAAAGGCTGCTCCGGTGACGGACATTTGAATGTCTCAAAAGCTGGATACCATGTTGTTGTTTTCGACCCCTCAGGCTCCAACATGTTGTTCCAAACCGAATTTGCACCTAACACAGAAAATTACTTCCAATCTTACAATATTACAATATTACTTACACATTGCATGTGACCTTTGGCTGATGTGAAAACAGTCCGCTGATAAATAGCGAAAATCAGTTGCTCCCATTGGTGTCAGGGGCAGGTGTATAAATTGTGTAAATGGCTGAAACACTACAGTGAATGTCTGAAAATCCGAAAAAATCAATTTAGGTCATGGAAGAAATATGGTAAACAACGAAATATATACCTCTGTGTTGAATTCTGATCTGCGCACTATTTTCGAGTCCAGGACGGCCCATTCTTGCATTATTTTACCATAAAAATCGAGCAACCTTCTCGGTTTTCCAAACAAGCAAGGACATTCAAAGGTCAAGGTCTTTTCGCATATCGCTGGCCGACCTATCATTTCGGTTAATAGGTTTAAGTTGGGAGCAGGTACAACATTCACGAACAGTCGAGGTACGTTATCCCTGAGGTATCTTAAAGTCTTTACCATGTCGTTCTCGTGATGTTTGAGGAAGACCTTGGGATTGTAGTCGCACATATTTGTGCAAAAGTCATTATTTCCTATAAAAATTGTAAGGAGCTTCCAGTGGTGGGTCATGTTTACGCGAGTATCAGATTTTAATCGTTTCAGTAATATCTGGGCTTCGTAGGGTACGTCTCTTGACATAGCGCCTAATTCAGCTACATTGAACCTATGCAATTAAATTTATAGTTTTAGAATTCATAATTTATTAAGTCAGATATATAACAAATTATATATAAACAAAATTCGGCTATCCGAGCAACAAGTTCGAGTAGTGGACTTGACTTGCATTTATGTCAACTCTTGGCGGCAAAGATTCCTATCTCCTTACTGAAGAAGTTTAAACATACTCTTTGTATATAAAAACAGAACAGTTCATTTGAATCGGCTACAGAAAAATTGATTTATTAATTAATATAAGGGAAACAGATGCATGGAGACTGCTGAAGAATTTAATAAAGGAAGAATTCGTTTCCCCTTTATATTGCCAAATGCCAAGTCAAAATGCTTATCAGTAAAATAAAATATAATTCAATTCCAACGGTGACTCGTATGTTTTACTAATTGCAGATTTGGTTCTAATGATGCCATCAACTATTACTGGATACGTTTGAAGAGAAAGTTGCTTAAATGCGACTGGCGGTAAAAGAAAATAGAAGGGAGGACATGCAACATCGATGACTCGGACAAAGCCGTGCACTGGGCATCAGAAACTTGAAGTTAGTCGAAAAGTTTGTCTAGCTGGACCTTGCGGAAGACAGGGACAGAAACATCAGTACAGAAATCAAAAACAGAAAAATCTGTTGCCAATCGCTGTTTCTTTAGGCTAAAGAAGCAATTGAGTTACAGACCACTCTCTCAAAGGCTTGTGCTGGGGTTGTATAACAGCTAAATCATTTCAGTCCAATTTGAAAGTCGCTAAAAGCAAAGATGGCGCACACAAGAAAAGAATTTATTTGGAGTGCGCGAACTGTGGCAGCATGCACCAGATCATTTGCCGAATTCGGGAAGACGAATGCCCGACGACTGGAATATCAGCTCCATATGTTCCATCCACAAAAAAAGCGATCCTTACTCCTGCAAGAACTATAGAGGTATATCTTTGCTCAACATCGCCTACAAGATCCTATCCAGGGTACTGTGTGAACGTCTAAGGCCGTTCTGCACCAGTGCGGCTTCCGGCCCGGTAAATCGAATATAGACCAAACCTTCACACTAAGTCAAATCCTGAAGAAGATCAGCGAGTCTCAAATCGATACTCACTATCTTTTCATCGATTTTAAAGCCGCATACGACAGCATTCGCCGGAAGGAACTATTCGAAGCGATGGCCGAATTTAAGATCCCGGGAAAATTGATCCGGTTGTGTCGCACCACGCTAACACATACGCGATGCACCGTGGAGTTCGGTTCAAAAACCTCTGAGCCGTTCGAGATTCGGCAAGCAGATGCGTTGTCGTGTGATTTCTTCAATCTGGTACTGGAGAAGATAATTTAATAATAATAGTTGTTGGCGCGACAGTCCACAGTGGGACCAGGGCCTAGCTTGCTCATCAACTAGTCGTGTTGTGCGCGCTACTGTTCTCTCACCAGTAGAAGGGACCTACAACTTTTTGCCTACTTCGAACGGTGAAGTTTGAGAAGCTTTCTTACACAGTTATTACTCTTTGAGTGTTGTCAGCAGCTCGAAAGAGGTGGTGCCGTGGAAAATTCGAGGTGTTCAAGCAGGAATCGAACCTAAACCCTTGGGCGTTTTAGCGCCGCACTCTGCCCACTATGCCACGGAGAAGATAGTGAGGTAAAAGTCAACACGAAAGGCACTATCTTCTACAAGTCAGTCCAGTCGCGGTCCCCGCTGTAGTGGAAGCTTTCACGCCAATTGAGGAACAGGCGAAACGAGCTGGTCTAAAAGTCAATGAGGACAACACCAAAACAGCACACCACCTAGGCCAAAACGTTACAATCGACAGCTATAATTTCGAGGTAGTAAAGGAGTTTATCTACATTGGGGCAAACGTAAACTCGACGAGTAACATCGCAGTGAAGATCCGACGTAGAATCGCTTTTGGCAACCGATGCTACTTCGGGCTGTCAAAACAACTGGGCTAGAAACTCCTGACTCGAAGTACTAAAGTCATGCTCTACAAAACCCTTACTCTGCCAGTCCTGCTTTATGGAGCCGGAAGCTGGACATTAAGTAAGACTGCAGAGCTGATTCTTGATGCCTACGAAAAAAAAATTCTACGTCGGACATATGGTCCCACCTGCGAGGAAGGCGAATGGAGGAGAAGACACAAACGCGAACTTTACGAGCTGTACAAGGATGTGGATGTAGTCCGGAAGTCAAAAATCCGTGGACTACACTGGCTCGGCCACATCGAGCGAATGGAAAACAACGTTCCAGCAAAGAGGGTCTTCGAATTCGAGGCCCGTATTTCGAGCAGAGGAAGACCGAACCTCTGGTACAGAGACCAAGTCATCGCGGATGTAAGACAGCTTGGCCTTGACGACTGGAAGCAGCGTGCCCAGGACCGTCACCGATGGAAAGCAGCAATTGCTCAGGCTCACTCCCTTCATGGTTCGTCTGTCTGATGAGTAAGTTAGTAAGAACTGTGGCAGCTAGAGAGAGATCGAGCTGTCCTCTTTTTACATTAAGGTGCTTTAACCGCACGCGTTTTGTGAGGATAGTTTTTATGCATGTTGATAGGAGGCAATGAGAAACTATTGTGGTAGGTCGTAATTTATAAATTGTATGTGGCTTTTTATTTGAACACTTTTCTTAAAAATTAGATTCGAAAATGCCTACCGAATAGAAATAAGTAAAAGAGGCAGTTAACCCATTAATGACCGCTGTACTCAACCGAGTACACCCATTTAAGGTCCCATTACGAAAAAAATAATCGAGATAACTGAGAAAAATGTGTGTGTCTTGACTTTTGAATAAATTTAAAATCGGCAGACTGTTCCATTCGTTAGTGACATTTTGCATTGTTTACAGTGCGGTTTTGGAGTTGAAAATGTTCAAACGGATAAGGTTTATTCTTACAATGTTAATAGGTGTTTCTAAAGCTGTTTTATAATTTTGTTGTCATTTTTAGCAAAAATATTAATCATTTTTATGTTATAAAGCGATAAATATGATATTGTTGACTTTTATCTTCCGTAATGTGGTGTTTTTCCCACGTGTACTCATTTGAGTACATTGAGCACATGACTAAGCATTTTTCAGAGAACTACAATGGGCTGGAAGAAGCTATAGCTTCCATTTTTGACGATGAAGAAAAAATGGAGTATGATTTGGTACTAATCCCGTCAGACCCAAGTAATCTTACAGATAATGAAGAAGGTGCTGATGATGACATCGAGACAGCGAATCTTCCTCATGATGTTCCAGGGACAGTGGAAGTATGGTAATTGCACACACGCAAACATCCAGAGAAAGTCATTGCGAAAGCAGTGATGAAGAGGCACTCTTGTCTAAGAAACGTAAGGTTGCGGGCAGTAATCAAGGCCACATAAATTGGAGGAAGTGTCCTCCATCATATACAGGTCTGTTTTCAAGCTCAGAAGCAGTTCAGTCAAGAAGGGATCAGTTGGCAAATGAGCTCAAGTGCTTAAGTCCCATACATATTTTTGAAAAGCTGTTTGGTGAAGAAGTTGTGGAACTTATTATTAGAAATACAAAGCTTTATGCCAGCCAAAATAACTGACACACATTTGATATAAATGTAACGCGATTAAAAGCTTTTACTGATATACTGCTGCTTACTGGGTATCGCAAACTGCCACGCGAGAGACTGTATTGGTCCTTTGATGAAGATGTTGGATCTGAAATAGTGCAGCGTACCATGACTCGGAACGTTTTTTTTGGAATAAAACGGAACATTCACTTGGTTGATAATAATGCAGCCAGTACTACCTATGGCAAAATGTTCAATGTGAGACCACTGATCCACCAGTCTCATCAAAAACTTTTCCCAGTGGGGTGTTTTCCACACCGATTTATCAATAGATGAGTCAATGATCAAATACTTTGGCCATCATCCTTCTAAGCAATTCAGTAGAGGAAAACCTGTACGCTTCGGCTATAAGAATTGGACTCTAGCAACCACAAAACCAATTGCTGTTTAGAAGGAATATCACTAGGTATTTACTTCGTCAGTGCCAAAAGGAAACGAATCCCAAAAGACTGTCATCGTCATTCATACCTGGATTGTCAGGAGATAGCAAGGCATTTTCCAAATAAATTGGCTTAGCAACGTAGGTGTGCAATTTGTCATGTAAGAGTACGATGTGAATACAAGAAGTGTGTGAAGGCTCTATGCATCGAGAGACATTGCTTCGAAAAATTTCATACTCAAGTGCCCACTGTACTCAATTGAGTACACCCCTAAGACACCGCTTACTTTTTTTTTAATTTATTTTTTGACCTAAATGTTTCAAATAAATAGAAAAATAAAGTTTTCATAACAAATAATACGAGAATTTAATAGTGGGCGTCAATGGGTTAATTGTGACAAATGGTTGAAGACCGATGTAAAAAATTAAAAGTTTATCTATTGACTTCTTATGTGTGTCATAATAGAATGATGTCGGTTAAAATATTAGTCGGCTAAACTATGAAAATTCATCAGGAGTTCAAAGTTGGAGTATACATTCATACGTTTGAATTTAATATTTTATTTATGTTTTTACTTTTGTACGCAGACTTATACCAGCAAGTGTGGATTCGAAAATTCAAATAAATGAAATTATGAAACTTGATTGTATTTTTGAAAATTAAAATTTCACCAGCAAAGCGTTCACTCCTTTACTGTTTATGAAACTATTATTTAAATTTTGACATGGAATTTGGCACAAATGTCAGTGACAGTATATAACGAGTTCAAAAGAAATTCTTAATTACATTTGAAATTATATATTTTCGGCGTTTTTACCGGAAGAAAGAAAAAACTTGCCAGCTGTCAAACGTTTAAGAATTTCTTGCTTATATTAGTATAAGCCAGCATCGAGACGCACAGAACACCAGAACTTACCGTCACTCTAACTCTTAACTTGATGCAAGCTTTGCTCAAAATGTAATGTCGTTAAATTGCACTTTGTTAAAATTTGAAGTGACTCAAATTGTTGCCCCAGGAGCTATTATACAAATGCGTCACTGTGGTCTTTATTTAAGCGTCGCATTCAACTTCATCTAAAATTAGACGTAAAGAAATCAGTAAAGTGGAGTGGCAAAGTACATTTGCTCGACATCTTATTATGGAGTAAGCATAGACTCTTAGTTGAGATGATACGTGTTGTGATTGCACCTTAATTTCTACTCTGCTGGTGGAATAAATAATAGGTCCGTTCCAATTGCTCTGAATTGCTACGAATGTCTACGAGTTTGCCCGAAAAACTACGAAAAAGCGTTCCATTAGCTGATTTTTTTGTAGAAGAGAGAGCTCACGAGAGAGCAAAATATTTCCCCTCCCTTCGAATTTCTGCCGAAGAAAAAACTGTGGGCAGCAGCTCGGCAGCAGATGGCTGTCAAATCGAATATAAAAAAACTTCTGACATTTCATATGTCTGATAGCTGTTTTCTACAAAAAGTCGTTTCACAATTTTCGGTAGAGTTACTCTCTGCAAGAGAGATTTTTACCCAAACTACTCAACTAAGAATTTCTGTACACAAATCAATTGGAACAGACCTAGTGCTGTTAAATGCTGGCAGAGTTCATAACGGGTATTATTCAACAGTTCCTGAAAATTAAATTATTTGTTTAGACAACAAAGGAGTGGTTTGGTGGGTGGATTGAAACAAACATAAGTGGGAAGGCGGAGGCCAGCAGTTTGAAATCGGAGAAATTGGGTGGGGAAGTACATATGCGGACTATCGCACGCGTTGTTTACATAAAGCAACGATCAAATTTGAAATTTTATTTCAGTTGTAGTGTGTTCAGGAAAAGAATTAAAAACCCAGTGCTTTTACATCCTTTTATATTTTACAAAACCTTAAAGAATGTTGGTGCACTGCAGCCGATGGCTGAGGGTTGGTTTTAGGAAGAAAATTTCGTAACGAAATCGACAAAAAATTACTAATTCATGAAGGTATTGAGATTTGAAAATGTACACTGCTCTGCATAACAATAAATACGGGGTACTTAAAAATTAAATTCCCGTTACTAAAGCCAAAAACAGGTTTATACTTAGACACATATGTCAATTTTATTCCGTACTTATTAGGGTTATATTCTATTAACTTTCTTCTGATTATTGAAGCATCGGTGCTTCACTTTGAATCTGTTTTAATTTGTTTGGATGTTATAAACAGACTTGCTTTTACGCATCGAACTATTCGAAGGTCAGTTTTAGAAGATGTTTTACGCTTCCGACCTCGAGTTTCTTCCGAATTTGCATAGTTTAAAGCATTTTGTTTATCATTCCTACGGAACAATAAATGTTTTTGGCACAATTATTCGCTGTGATTTCTCTTCGGATCTGAGCAGGTTTATTACTTTCTTTAATTCCGGTGAACAATGCCTCTTTCGACCCATTTTTCAGTATAAACACCAAGATTTTCAATTGTTAAACTAACGGAAAAGCACACAAAAAGAATGCGGTAAAGAATAGCATCTGGAAAAGTTGTGTGTGATTTTTATTTTGCATAGACTAAAATTCATCTCCTTCTACAATCTTCTCTGAACTACTAATGTAAGCAAAGTAGATGTTACTCCGTTCATTCTTGTTTTAACCAACGAAAAAATAGCAAAATCAAGCAGCTGCATTATCCTTCAAGGTAAAAGTGAGACATATAGAGATGTGGAGCCATGTTTGCTTTTTATTTTGCACAGCAGTGTAAGTGCTTAAGTCTATGATAGGTTTTGGCAATAAGGAATGGAAGCGCGTTGTTGCCTTTTGCGAATAATGTTCAAGTTTTCCATGTTTAATATTCTCCATTCTGATCAAATGATATGCCGTCAGTTTGTATCAAATGTTTTCCCAAGTAATTGCGAAACCTTTTATACATAAGTGAGTATACATTAATTTGCTTAAGTGCCAATATAGTCACGAAATCGAGTTGTGAGCGCATTCTTTGGATGCCGTTGATTCATCTAATAGCATAATAGCATCAGATTCAACAAATAAAATCACATGAGCAAGCGGCCGATGCATTTCCACAAGATTTATTTAGTCAAAGGTCAGGTACAGACAACTGTCAAGGCGAACGCTGCTTCAATTATATGAATGATGACGTATTCTTCACAATTTTATAGAGAATTATATAAAGTCTCCAACGAGTTCTTTTATCGATTATGCAGTATGATATGTATGAGATAATTTGCAGAGATAAGGTAACATGCAGAAAAAATGATCCTATTTTTAATTTTAAAAGTTTAGCGCTTACATGCATAAAATACAACAACATCGATCGCACTTACCTTGATGAATAATCAGTGGCCAGACCAGTTCCAACTGAGAAACCATACAAGTTCGGGTTGAACTCCTTGAGGATATTTGGTAATGTCAGAATTTTTCGCCAGTTCGCATCACCTCCAATGGACCACACAGATCCTCTGTTTTCAATTGGAATTTCGAAAAATTGTTCCGCGTAAATCCCATTTCCTGCTGTCAAAGAATCACCGATTGCACCAATAATATCAATGTCTCCCGGTCGGAGGCGGTGCACCGATGTGGGCGGTACGTCACTTCTTCTTCCAGGTCCATTTTTGGCATCACAGAATTTAAAATCTTTCGGAACTGGTAATTGTGTTTTCTGTAGAAAAGAAACTCAGGATTCATTTGAAGTAAACAAATTTAACTTACACCAGCTCGACTAAGACTGTCGAAATGTCTGCTTGTGTCTCCAAGCACATTTGAGAAAATACCTCGCAAACTTCTGTAAAATTTTATTAATTTAGTGTCCAAGGAAGTTCGTTGTGCATTTATTGTCAACACGTTAAGAAAGCATATGATTGTGCTTATAAGAATAAGAGTGTTACATAAATTCATTCTTTGGAGGCTGCAGCGTCCTAAATCTGAAAAATGGGAAAGCTAATTGTGTTAGTAAGCTTTTCTGTTGACTCAAAATTAAATTTGTTCAAAATTAAATGTCTTGTCAAATAGTCAACATAGAAATTCATTCTTAAGATTGCAACGTACGATGTCTGTTCAAAAAATTTCAAATTTCGCCGGCTGCGTACTACATTTCGATTATGTATTTTTTTTATTTTATTATTACACTCGTCTCAATTACATGTTTACAGTTTTAGCTACATAGCATATTTATTTTATTTGTGAGAGGTATACAAGGTGAACGTGCTGTGCGTTTTCAGCGATTTCCTGCTATCGAAAATATGGATCAAAAATTTTTAAGTGAAAAATGGAATGAAATGGACACTTAAAATGTTGACAGTAGCATACGTCAAAATGTTAATAAGTGGTACAAGCTTTTCAAAGAAAGTCGAGGAGATGTGAGTGACGACGCTCACCTTGGAAGTCCCGGCATATCAACAGCCGATAAAAAGAAAGTGAAGAAAATTGTTATCGTCGAATCAATATTAAAAAAGTTGCTGAAGATCGGTTGACTTATGCAATACAAGTATTTTTTCGAAAATTTTGGGAATGGAACGTGTGGCAGCAGTTAGAAATTTTGAATATTGCTAAATTTGGGCCAAAAAAATTTCGCATCGGCATCGCCCAGGAATTGTTGAATGACGTACGGCGATCCACATTAAAAGGGTCGTAACTGGTGACGAATTACGGGTATATGGTTATAACATCGAAATCAATGTTATATCGTCCCAAAGGAAGAGCATAGGTGTGCTAAAGCCAAATAAAGCACGCAAAGTTCGATCAAATATGATGGTTTTCCTGACTATTTTTTTGCGAGTACCGTGGCGTGCTTTAGAAGATTTTACCATATGGTCGTACGGTCAATAAGTTTTACTATCTTCAAGTTATATGCCGCTTGTGAAAGCAATACGAAGAAAACTTTCGAAATTGTTTACTCACAAGTCATGGCCTTTGCATCACGAAAATGTACCTGCTCACACGTTATTACTTGTTTGTAATATTTTTAACCAAAGACAACGCCGCTAGTATGCTTCAGCCATCGTATTCACCAGTCTTAGCCTCCTGCGACTTTTTCCTGTTCCAACGATTGAAGATGGCATCTGGAGGAGAAGATTTAATGACGAACTCTATAGGCTGTACAGCGACATGCGCCTGGTCAAGCGTCTACGGATATAACGCTTAAGATGGCTAGGCCATGTAAAGCGTATGGACACCACTGCTCCGGCCCGAAAAGTCTTTGAATCCGAGCCATTGGGACAACGCAACAGAGGACGACCTAGACTAAAGTGGCGCACACAAGTGGAGAAGGACCTCAACCAACTTGGAGTGCGCAACTGGAGACAGCTGGCGAAAGATCGTGCTGGCTGGAGAGGCATGTTGGCTGAGGCCCAGGTCCACCCCGGACTATAGCGCCACAATAAGAAGAAGAAGAACGATTGAAGAAGTGGTCGCCGTGGCGTAGTGGGTAGAGTGCGACGCTCACATGACGAAGGGTCTAAGTTCGACTCCCAGCTCAAGACCAATTTTTCGAATTTTTCACGACACCACCTCTTTCGAGTTGCTGACAACACTCAAAGAGTAATAACTGTCTAAGAAAGCTTCTCAAATTTCGCCGTTTGGAGTCAGCAAAAAACTGTAAGTCCCTTCTACACGTGAGAGAACAGTAGCGCGCACAACACGAGTAGTTGATGAGCAAGCTAGGCCCTGGTCCCCATTTGGACTGTAGCGCCACCAATAATTATTATTAACGATTGAAGAAACCCATGAAATGAGGGCGATGATTGAGGAGATACGAATCGCTAAGAGAGCTCCAGGGCATACCAAGAAGTGCATATTAAAACTGCTTCGAGGATTGGAAAAAAACGCAGGCACAAGTGTATTATATCTGAGGGGGACTACTTTCAGGGAGAAAAAAAAAATGATGAATAAATAAATTACTTTTTGAGAAAAATACAAATGCACGTATTGGTTGACGGCTGTCAGAAGCACCCTATTGGGAAAACAATTCGTAGTGCGAAGAATAAGTTCCAGTCTGCCGTTTCAGAATTTGAATTCCGCATCGTAGACTTACAATATTTTGCGAAATAAACAACAATTCGAGTGTTGAAGACAAAACTAGCTGTGAAAAGTGCGAAGAGCAATTGTCGCGCTTTCCCACTGCACAAGTTTCATTGAAAGTTTTTATACACAGTTTTGTAATTTTTCTAATTTAAGAGCTTATTAGCTCTCTTGCCGTAATTCAGAAAAGCTAAAGATTTCATATGATGATAAAATTGGATTTTTTTTGTTCCTCCTTTAGGAACAAAATGAATTGGATTTAATGGAAAAATCATAAAAATGCTCAAAGCCGTTCATTTTAGGGCCTCATGTTCAAATCTGACTAAATGAGAGATACGCCAAGCAGCAGTTTTCGCGGTTTCTTCTGGTATTCTGGAGTACGATTTATGCGAAATTTAACACTTTTGTATCACGGAAATATCGTTTCTTCATAAATGCCATCGTCAAGTGATAATAGCAACACGCTCAAAACCAAGGTCAGCATCTAGTCACACTTTGTTTTATTAAAAGTAAATAAGATTTGATTTTGTTTATGTCTCGACTGGATACTGAATATGGATATGGTATTACAATGAACCCTTCTGAGGGTATTTTGTGTTTGCGAAAATGGTTTTGTATCAGTAGTTTTATTGTATTTTGTATTTATATTGCCAATACTGCCTCATGAAGAACTTTTATTTAAAATTTGTAACTGCTGTTCACTTGCTAAAAATAAACGACTGGTGATGGTAATAAGCTTACAAATATGTTCAAAATCATGACAACTCTATAAAATAACGTAACGAGGCTCATATTGGTTTGTACAACATTCGTTGTACCTAATTTAATTAACCCTTTTCGGACACGTGTTCGAATAGGAAGATGACATAAAAATATTTTCGTGATATTTAGTAGTGTGATTTGCGAATTCGGAGATTTTGGAATGTCGGAAACGACGAAAACTTACAGCTTACAGATAAAATGCTATTAACATAAAGAATGTTGCCCACGCAAATTGGGGTAGACCTATTAGACGAAACATAATTGTAGAGTGGGGAGGGAAAGGTGTGTCAGCGTCAATCTTTGAACAAAATTTCATTTGTACATTTGTACTTCTCACAAAAATTTTAGTCGGCTGTCAAGTATGTGCTAAAATGTAACAAAATCATTTTTAAATTGAAACCTAAAGACGTTGGTCTGTTGGTTTATGTCTATTCCCTCTCCTAATTTATTTCTGGAGGCGTCGTGTCATAACTCTTAACACTCTTATGTTAAATTTTTGAAATCACCTTTGCTTTACATTCATATTCATAGGTTAAAATAAAACAGACATCAATTTGATCTGTTTTTCGTACTAGAGGACAACGTAACGAAATGAAATCATAGCGGGGTTCAATGTTGCCTAAATAACAACTTAATTGTAGTGCTGGTAGGTGTGTATGGTCAGCTCCGGTGCTGAATATTTTGTATTCATAGAAGGAAATGGATCTGAGCAGAATTCTAATCGGTAGAGAAAGAGAATGATGCTGATTTTGTGGCTTAATTTGTCAACCACTACAAAACGAACAAGAATTCTTATAAAACTAAGTTCGTTTTCCTCATAGAAAGGTAAATATTCGTTCTTGAACTGTTCTTTAAACTTTCAGAAACAAAGTCAAATACCATACATATTTCATCATGACTCTTAAAAGTTCTATCAGAAAAGGGGAAATTTTTAAGAAGACACGTAGCTTAATGCAAAATGCTGAGATATTTACCTGCTAATTGCGAAATATTCCATACGGCAAATTAACAACAATTTGTTTACAAAAGTATACACAAGCAAGCACTCAAACCTGTTTAGAGGCTTGGTGTACATTTAAAGGCTGTGACCAAAATGTTCTAGACAAAGACTGTCTAAAACAAAGAGTCGGCAATACTTGTTTGTGAATAGAATTAAAGAAAAATAAAGATGCAATGCGTTTACACCATTAAACAAATTTTTACAAATAAGTGTTAGGCGTGCAGATACGAAAATTCCATTTATCTTTTATGGTTATTTAAAGATGAATGCGGATGATGCGTTCAGAATGATGAGAATAAATGAAAGTATTGGGTTGGCAATCATTGATGGCTTAAGTTGAATTTTAAGGTTTGCTGATGTAATCAAACACATTTTGTTATTTGATAGTTGGTACTTCAACTGACAATCAGTAAACAATTTTGTTGATCGATTGTTTGACGTATGTTGAAAAATGGAAAGCCAAAACGTCCTATTTTTGCTTTTTTTATTTCCGGAAAGGAAAAGACGCATCGCAAGCTCACACAAATGTATGTGCTGTTTATGGTGATGCTTCAAAAGAACGGCAGTATCAAAATTGTTTTACCAAATTTCGTTTTGGTGATTTTTCACTCAAAGGTGAAAACCGATCTGTTTGTCCAGTTGAAGTAGATGACGATCAAATTAAAGCAATAATCGATTCGAATCGTCACTGTACAACACTGCAGAGAAGTTTCATGTATCAAATTGAAATCCGGTTAAAACAAATTGCTATGTACGAAAACTCAATATTTGGGTTCCTCATAATCGAAAGAAAATCATATGACATAACGCATTAACATTTGCGATTTGTTAAAGAAACGTAATGAAAATGATCCATTTTTAAAACGATTGATAACTGGTGATCAAAAAGGGGTTGTTTACAACAATTTTAATCGAAAAAGATCATGGGGCAAGCCATGTGACCCAGCTCAAACAACATTAAAAGCTGGTATTTAATTTAAAGAAAAATCTGTTATCAGTTTGGTGGGATTACAAGGAAAAAGTCTAGTTTGAAATTTTACCACCCAACCGAACGTTCAATTCAGATGTCTACATTGAACAATAAAATTGAAAAATGCAGTTGCAGAAAAGCTGCCCGAAATGACAAATCGAATATGTGTTGTATTCCATCATGACAATGCCATGCCACACACATCTTTGGTCACTCGCAAATCCCAAAAATTATTGGAGCTTGGTTGGGATGTTTTCTCATATCCAGTCCTGACCTTGCACACTCCGATTACTTTTTATTTCGATCTTTGCAAAATTCCTTGAATAGTCAAAATTTCAACCATGATGATGATGTCAGGTACGATACCTGGTTCAGTTTTAAGTTCGTATATGTTTGCAGAAAAGCTGACAGTACTCGAAGAAAATACTCAATAAATACACCTCTTCAAGCCCATTTCGGCCGCCATGTGGGACTCACGCGCCGAAGGTCCTAGGTTAAATTTTCGGGTAAATTTTCATTGTTTCTTATATTTTGAGTTGCTGGCAGCACTCACAAAGTACAATTTATCTATGAGTTTCTTAAATTTCGCAATTTGTAGCCGGCAAAAATCTTTAGGACTCTGCTACGAGAAGTTGTTTAAAAAGGTAGGCCGTGCTCTCTTGTGAATAGTATTTTTAACCTTTCCGGAATCACATGTTTTAGACAAGGCGACGCACTGCCATGTGACTTCTTTAACTTCATCCTCGAGAAGATCGTGCGTAACTCATCTTCCAGAAGTCAGTTCATTTGCTAGCTTACACTGATGACATTGACGTGATTGGACGAACACAGCGAGCCGTCAATGAGGCGTTTGCTGATATTGAAGCGGAAGCGGCTAAAATGGGTCTGGCGGTAAATGAGGGTAAAACTAAGTACATGCTGTCATCAAGAAAGGACACACAACATCGATGTCTCGAACAGAGCATCTCACTGGGCAGCAGAAACTTCGAGGTAGTCAAGGACTTCGTCTACCGCGGTAAATAAGGACAACAACATTAGTACCGAAATCAAACGCAGAATCACTTTAGCCAATCGCTTTTTCTTTGGGCTCAAGAGGCAATTGAGTAATAAAGCCCTCTTTCGACGGACTAAGTTCGCTTTATATGACAGCTTCATCCCAGTCCTACTCTCTGGCGCGGAAACCTGGACGTTACCAAAGGCAGATGAGGAAGGCCTTAGTCTTTTCGAGAGAAAAGTTTTGCGTGTGATTTTTAGCTTTTTGCGTTGATGGCATCTGGAGGAGAAGATTTAACGACGAACTCTATGGGCTGTACAGCAACATGCGCCTAGTCAAGCGTCTGCGGATACAAAGATTAAGATGGCTAGACCATGAAGAGCGTATGGGGACCACTGCTCCGGACGGAAAAGTCTTTGAATCCGAGTCATTGTTACAACGCAACAGAGGACGATCTAGACTAAGGTGGCGCACACAAGTGGAGAAGAACCTCAACCAATTTGGAGTGCGCAACTGGAGGCAGCTGGTGAAAAATTGTGCTGGCTGCTGGCATGTTGGTTGAGGCCCAGGTCCACCCCGGGGTGAAGCGCCACAAGAAGATGAAGAAGGAATCACATGTTTAGCTCAATAAATTCCAATCATGCATCGAATGGGTAGAAATAATAGAGCGGAATTTAATGCTTCAAAAATCCAGTGCTGTCAACTGTCACTTAAGCGTTCTCAAAATAATCAGATATTATACATGTAGGCTCTTGCGTTGTTGAAACCGGGCGACTTTCGATTATCGGTACGTTAATTAACTCAAAACTAAATTGGAAACGATCACATATTTCAGATCGCCAGAAATGCAGCGAAATGTTTAGGTTTATTAAAGCGATGCAAGAAATTTCTCACCAATCTGATCTAGCTTGTATATTCATCCAAAGATTGAGTATAACTCTCCTATTTGGTCTGGAGCTTCCAAGACCTCCTGCATCATAGATAGAATAGATGGATATAATTCAATAGATATAACTTATTGGTAATAAAAACGTTGCGAATTCAATTGACTCGCTAGAACGAATACACAGCAGCAGTTCCATTCCAACAGTTAATGAAAACAAAAAATCCGAGACTTACGGGAACAACATTGTCTGTCAATAGTATACTATGGACTGTACTTTGTACTTTGTACAAAGGTGAGAGCATAATTTCCACAATTCCAACACGATTGAAAAGTGCTATACAAACAAAATTGTCAAAGCTTTTATGTACTCGCAAATCTATTAGTTTCCCTGCGATGTTAATGAAAGTCAATGCAAGGATTAAATGTTATGCTTTGTAGTGATGTGCTGCTTTATTTTCATTTTTCGCATTTAAGAATGTGACTATGTGGTCTATGTATGTAGCCATTTAACAGATTTTGTTTCTATTTAGCACACTAGACTCCAATTGTTGCATTAAAGACTTTGCTTAGAGGATTGGATCTTGATTTTGTTTTGTTTATTCAACCTACGAGGATATTTATAATTAATTTATATTTGAAATTTGGCTGATTTAAAACATATGTGTTGACATCTTATTTAAGCACTGAACATACAAATGTTGATTTTGTAAAAATATTTTATAACGTTCTTCGGTCTTTCAGCGTGCAGTCCGCGGTTCATTTCTTAAAAATTAAGTAATCATATTTAGTGAAACAAAAACCGGCAAATAGAGAAGTTCATCTTTCATTGTTCAGAAGACAAGTTCTGAAGCAAGTGTAAATAGGTACGTTTTATGCCATTTAAAACAAGCATAACTTGACATTTAAATTTTCTTTTAGATCCTTTTTAGGACAAGGTTTTATTTAGCGCTTGCACTACTGAAACTGTCACTAGTACCAAGTCTTATGACGAAAAGCCTGCAATGAAATTCTGGAAGTCGAGGCTTCGTGGTTTAAAAATTATAAATAACACTGGCAAAAGTGTATTACTGCTGCTTGGAGATTAATTAGAAAGGAATAAAAAGAATTTTGAGCTGTGGCTTTATAATTTTATTTTTTGGGCTACAATTGTAGAGGTCTGTTTCTTGTTTTCAAGAAATAACATTTAAACAATTGAATAATCTTTGTCTTTTAAAATCATTGTCATCAGTTCTTTTTATCCAGAGAAAAGAAGGAGTGAACTATTCTACAAATGCCTTTTCCGACATTCCAACTTTTAAAACACATCTTACTGCACAACACACAAAAAAAGAAGTTGAAAACTGTCAAAAATCTAACAGCGTGACACATGCAATGTTAATATAGTTTAAGACAGCGGTTTTTTTACACTCATCGTTGTAATATCGTAACGACTACTGACCGATTTTTCTAAGTTGATTTTATTGGCATACACGAGTTGAGCTTCTTATTTTAAACCGTTTTAAGGTAATTGGCACTTCTAGACACTTTTCTGAAAGAACTCCCGTACGAATTCAAAATAAATTAAATAAAACAATATTATCACAGAGAAATTAAGAAATTATTTAAATTTATCGTCTACAGGCGTGCACTTGTTTCAAAACAAAAAGGACTCCCGTGTGCAGAACAGAACACAGCTCCAATAGAAAAAATAACGTCAACTGAATTAAGCCTAGATGATAAGATGCCTGCGCGCCGATCAGCATTCGTCTAACTATTAAACAATAATTTTCACGTATATAAATAAGTTTATTTCGCTGGCAGGAGTAAATCTGCCTAGTCTCGTGCTATTAGAAGATAAACACGATACCTGTGACGCCGCGCATACACAACAGCACATCTCACAACTCACAGGTATTAACACAATAAACTGATACCAGCGATCTAACATTAATGTGCTTGATCATATCAATGAACTTGAACTTGGCGATATCTGTTCATTAATACCACTCGACTGTGTCGCGTATACTACGAAGAAACTTGTTCTCTCGCCATTCCATACATATTCATGAGCAAAATGTTAACACATGTGCGACTATAGCTAGATTCGTGAAAAAAAATCGTGAAGGGGTTGTTCTTGAAGTCTGTACATAGATCTGTGAAACTTTCATGGAGCTGAGCGTACGCGGGTAGATCTGAACGTCAAGAATTTCATATGAATGCGACGTACTGACTAGTTCAGGGCTCAGCTGAGTAGAGATGATGTGAAGTGCTCTTTTGTTCGCACATTTGCAATTTTTTTTAGGATGTGTTGTTTGCCCTGCAGGTGGTTTGTTTGCACCCTTCATCGTCGTCTTCTATCGCGTAGTCTGTACGACTGGTACAGACTCGTAAGTGAAGCCGACATGAAATTAAATAAATTCTTGTGCAGATGGAATCGGGTCAAGTTCGTTGCGAAAAATTCAGTCTACTGAAAGTAGGAAATGAATTGTTGTTCGATCTCTGATATGAGATTTGGTTGGAAAAAAACACGTGTGCGGAGATTCGGTTGACAGTTTCGCTTTTTGTTGGTGTGGAGAAATGAATGGCTTTTGATTGATATTGCGTTTGATGTTAATTGCATTAAAGATATTTGAGTATCGACGTATGATTTTTGTGAGGGTATTGAACATTGCAAACAAAACCAAAGTAAATAGGTCCGTTCCAATTGCTCTGAATTGCTACGAATGTCTACGAATTTGCCCGAAAAACTGCGAAAAAGCATTCCATTATCTGATTTGTTCGTAGAAGAGAGAGCTCACGACAGAGCAAAATATTTCCCCTCCCTACGAATTTCTGCCGAAGAAAACACTGTGGGCAGCAGATGACTTTTAAATCGAAAATAAAAAAGCCTCTGACATTTCATATGTCTGATAGCTGTTTACGAATTTCTACGAGAAGTCGTTTCACAATATTCGGTAGAGTTACTCTCTGCAAGAGAGATTTTTGCCAAAACTACTCAACTACGAAACAACACACAAATCAATTGGAACAGACCTAATATAAATGTCTCAACATAACTATTTATAACATTTTCTTCACGAGAGAAACTGAATTAGAAGGAGTTTGTCCATTTCTTAATTTTGCTGCCACTTTTGTTGCTGTTGCTGCAAATAATGGGGACTCTTTTAAGACGCACACATCTTTAAAATAGAACAAAATAAAGGCGATTTTTTAAAATTGACATGCAGTTTACTTTATTCAAAAAATAATCTTCTGGCATTATACCATAAATTGGCATATGACCGTCACGGTTTTCTCAGGCAAAGTCTTATTTGAAGGCCTTTTCGATGACTTTCCAACATTTGTGACGATATACGGCAAATTATGTTTATACAAGTGGTGAATCGTTTCGCGCTTATTGGCAGAAACCAGTGACTTCGCATATCCCGATAAAAAATAGTCAAGTGGCGTTAAATCGCATGACTTGGAGGCCAATTCACGGGTCCGAATATTGAAACTATGCCGTTTGGATATATGAAATGTGATACGGGCTGTGTGGCATGTTGTGCTGTTGACTGTCAAAGAAGTACAGACCAAATCTTCCACCAACCCATAGAGCAAACCAAACAGACTGTTTGGCAAATGTTTGATGGTATGAATTTTCATAACTCTAAATACGGCGGTTTTGTTTATATTTTAATGTATACATATGTATAACCAAAGGAGCGCTTCATGTGTGCTCTTCGAACAGAAAGATGATTTTCAAACGAAAATTACATAATGTGGACGTATTTTTTGGCGTCAATCTATTTATACTCAAAAGTCAACACTAACCTCAAATGGATCGCGTGAGCCGATAAAATAACCTTCGATTAAAGAAGTGTTTCCAACTTTAAGTTTGTAATCATTTGAAAACTCACCTTTTACATCCAGACTTAATAGCAGATGTGTGCCAGTTTGAATGTTGTTCTTACCAGAAATTACTCTGTCGAACCTTAAAGTTAATGTTTCCCTTGTTCAACCAAAGAATCACAAATTTGAAAGGGGAAATGGGCACCAATCACAAATTATAAAGCGCTACACAATTTTACCCGTTCATGCGTACTCCCATTCTTCATCTACATACTTATGTATAAATCAAATGTGAAAATATAGAAAATGCTGGAATAAACGCCGTCAAATCGAATCAGTCGTCAATATTTGTATTGTTTGTGTAATTTTGCATTTTTGTACATCTGCAGGTTTTAAATTAATTCAAACCAAGCAATCGCTGAGCCTTTGAACAATAGAGGAGTAAAGCTCTCTAAATGAGAACCAAGACATTGCAATATGGGAACATGATGCTCCGAATCCTGCAGCAGAACGAAACTTCTACACCCACCAAATTGAACTATAATTCTCATTAAAGGGGAGCACTTCTGACTATCTACCCTATCTACGACGAGTTCAAATTTCTTGTCTCAAGTGTCTACGTCATAATGGATAATTCTCTACACCATGCCCGATGAATAACGTGGTAGTGATAGCCGAAGTTTCTGATGATGTTCAAAGCTGGAAAATAATCTTAGTTGGCTGAATGCACGTATGAATGTGTCTTTGAGTAACTAGCTCAAAAGCAGATAGATTAAAATGCAGGCTTTCCGAGGCCCACATGTAGCCAGGACTACAGTGCCAATCCATAAAGAAGAAGCATTCAAGTCCAGATAGAAATGAAAAAATATGAAGTTCAACATCGTGAAGAAGCAAATGATTCCTCTTAAAGCCTGGCATGGATTTGTGGAATCTCATCCTTTTTAACAACTTGATAGACGTGCCTTCAAATTGATAATGAGTGATAATGAGTTTTAATATTTTTAATTTTGCCTTATAAAATCGATATATCGTTCATTCAGATAGTGTTCGTTATTCAGATGGTGTTATAGTAAGCATGACATGGAGACAACTTAATTTGCTTTTGATTTCAATTGTAGATCAGTTCTCTGGCGAATTAAAAACTTGTACAAAATTGTAGTGCAATGAAAAATAGATAAAATTGCAAAGTGTAATAGATGTGAATTGTTTTTGTATCAGGTACGCCTGCCGCAGTCTCCACAAAGTGAACTCTTTTCTTTATTGAGTTAACCAAGTGCGTGTAACACACACCACATCTATCTGATAGGTTTCTTTTGAATGGCCGATATTGAGTTGTTATAATTTTAATGACTCGAAAAATCGTTTGTCAATCAATTTTATTCAGCTCAGTTGTCAAATTCAAGTCGTGATTAGGCTGAGCTAGTGTTAAGCGTAAGCTTTGGCTCAGGTGGATATCAGTTCGCCACTTAGAATATATACATTTTTGATTCTAAAACAAGACTGGAGGAAGTATTTTGAATTATTTGAGGAAATGATCATGATGTTAATTGAGACTGTGGATAGTGCTAAGTAATGTTTTGAATAGTGCAACAACCCACAAGGGGAACAAAGCCCAGCTTCTTCAGCAACTAATCCTATTGTATGTGTTATTGTTTGCTTACGACTATCAGGACCCTTAAATTTTTTTGCTGACTCCGAATGGCGAAATTTGGGAGGCATTTTCTTAGGCAAACAATACTGTTTGGTTCTTGTCAGTAACCCAAAGAATGTGGTGCCGTCATAAAATGCAAGATGCTTAGTCCAGAAAACGAAACTGGGACTTAAGGCGAGTGGGTGTTGTGCTTTCACCACGGCGTCCAATGTCAATAAGTCTTTGAAACTTAAATCTTGCAAAATTTTCTTTACTTTTGTCTTCAATACGGCCACAAGCACCGTGTTTCCTGAGTTAAAAAGATATACTTCTTATAATTATGCAGGGGAAACTGTCTTTCCTTCGTCGGCTTTTTTTTTTTTTTGGTCACTGTTGATTTTCAATGAAACTAGGTTATTTCATTGTTATTATCCCAACGTTTCGACAGGGATTGCTGCCTTTATCAGGGGATCTTTTTTATTGAAACAATAAAACAAATTATGTTACATACATACATAGTAACAATGCAATTTAACAAGTGGATAATAAACTTACATTAATTGTGTTGTTTTTACAAATGGATGTGGAGGTTAGTCTAAATGTTCTTTAAAATTATCACAAAAAAAAAAAACAAAATTCGCAATGAAACAAAATGTTGAGCACTTCCGTATGGAAAGATCAGTCAAGAAAGATTTGAAATTTAAAATTTGATTTAAATACAATATGTCCAAGCCTTTACAAGTGCTGAATATACGGCAGATATGTTCTGTATGTCCTGTTTCCTATTCATAAATCTTCTTATATACCTTTAAGCTGTAGTTACATATATTTAAAATTCGTTGCCTGCGTCTAACCAATTTCTTCTTTATTCAACTTCAATGACGTATTGTGCAGATCATCTCAAGAAAAGGTCTTATTTTTGGTAACATCGGCGAACTCTTATCTTACATGTGTATGTCATGGATGAAAAAATACTACCAAACCATAAAATAATCTAAAACAAGCAATTTCAAATAAAATAAGCCATTAGTCAATTAACCTACAAAGACAGTTTTCGTTATTTTACTGAAAAGTAGTTCAATGTTGCGAATAAAGTTTCGCTATTGGCCTCGTTTCTTTATGTCGTATTATTCTCTCTTAAGGCGGGTTTCATAAACACCTGCACAAAGGGTAAGATTTTTCGTTCGAAAATGAAAACAAAATCTATTTGAGCTAAGATAGCGGCCAAAAGGAAAAGTCTTCGAATCAGAGCCATTGTGACAATGCAACAGAAGACGGCCTAGGCTAAGGTGGCGCACACAAGTGGAGAAGGACCTCAACCAACTTGGAGTGCGCAATTGGAGGCAGCTAACGAAAGATCGTGCTGGCTGGAGAGGCATGTTAGTTGAGGCCCAGGTTCAACCCGGACCGTAGCGCCACAAGAAGAAGAAGAAGTGGCCAAAAAATGGAAAGGACTTCAATTTACTTGGTGTGCGGCTTAAGAACGTGCAGGCTAGAGAAGCAGCTTGCGGCCAGAACTGTATTACCAACAAAAAAAGAAAAAGAGTTTCAATTGCAAGCTGTACGCAAAAATAATGTGGATCAATGTAGCATGCAGATTTAGCTTTCTTGTTTCTTAAGATCGAAATGTACGTATCAGGATCCAGAATTAATTTAGAAGAGCAAAAGAAAGTCCGTACAATTGAAAAAACAGAAAATAAATCAAATTTTATTTTTCCTTTTAATTTAAATGAAAATCGATGAAACAATGAAATTGAAAATCAATGTGATTTATTTGCGGTTTATGCTTTTCTTCATCTTTCATTTGGCCGCCGTGGCGTAGTGGGTAGAGTGCGACGCTCACACGCCGAACGGTCTAGGTTCGATTCCCGGCTGAACACCTCGAATTTTTCAAGGCACCCCCTCTTTCGAGCTACTGACAACACTCAAAGAGTAATAACTGTCTAAGAAAACTTCTCAAACTTCGCCGTTCGGAGTCGGCAAAAACTGTAGGTCCCTTTTACTCGTGAGAGAACAGTAGCGTGCATAACCCGAGTAGTTGAAGAGCAAGCTAGGCCATGGTCCCCCTGTGGACTGTCGCGCCAACAATTATTATTATATCAGAAAAAATGTATATTAATAACAAGGCTAAAAACTGGCTATGACTCTGCTGTTTAGCTCCATGGGAAATTGTACAAAACATGTGCTCATTTGGCTAAGAAAACAGTGTTTGTTTTGGCTTATAACTAAGGCGTAGCCAAGGCACGGTATAAGTCTGTCTAGGGTATTTTCCTAAAATGGTTCAGCATGTTACCTATCTTGAAAATGGAGCATTGGATTCTATTTTCACTTGGCTTTTTGCTGGTTAAAGGTTGTATAGGATGGACAAAAGTATTCGTAATTTGGAAACGAAAATATAAGGTTGTCAAATATCTTCCTTCCGCTTTTTTGCTATTTTTTCAATGCTTCATTAAAAGTGTTACAGTGATTGGATTTAGTTCAAATATGCGCCGTTTTGTTCGATAATCGGTTTCCATCTAGACGGCAACTTCATAACACCCCTCTCGTAGAAGCCACCCTCCTTATTTGCGAAGAACTCGGACAGCCACTTTTCACACACCTCTTTTGAGTTCAACTTCACACCACCAAGGGTCATGGACAGGAACAGGTGGTAATCACTTGGCGCTATGTCCGGGCTATATGCTGCATGCGACAAAACCTCCCATCCGAGTTTCCGTAACTTCTGACGAGTCATCAACGAGTTGTTTTGTCTGGCGTTGTCCTGGTGGAACACTAGATCCGTCCTGTTGGACAGTTGTGGACGCTTCTGGTCGATCGCCTGCTTCAAGCGGCCCAGTTGTTCGCAGTAAATGGTAGAATCAAGCATGTGGCCATTTGGGAGCAGCTCACAGTGGATGATTCCCGTCCAATCTCACCAAACACAATCCAATCTCACACAGTAAAACCTTCCTGGCCGTCAAATCATACGGCATTCAAACATCAAGCTTTTTCTGTATCCAGTCGTTTGCAAATGGTTTAAAATGGTTTGGTGACTGACTCCCATCTCCTGGGCGATGTCGCGAGATGCCACATGCCGGTCTGACTCGATGATTTCCATGATTCGATCGGTATTCGGTCTTCCGCCGGCTGGGTTATCCATGGTGTCGTTTTCACCGGCTCTGAATCGTCAAAACCATTCCTCCGCGGTTCGAAGTGACAGAGTATCATCCCCTAAAACACCATTAATCTCACGGAACGTTTCTCTAGCGGATTTGCCTTTAACGAAGGCAAACTTTACAATAGCGCGAATTTCGGCGTTAGTGAACTCCATGTTTACACGTATATAACTGTTGAACGCAATATCCAAACTAATTATTCATAACGTCGTAGGTTATGTCAAGACCTTTCAAATGATGTATAGTATTGCCAGATATGAGCTCTGTAGCGCTTTGTACATAGCCGGAAAATTTAAAAGACATAAAGGCGGAAGGGGTGGATATTTGACAACCATATATTAGGTCTGTTCCAATTTTCTCTGAATCGCTACAAATGTCTGTGAATTTTTTTGAAAAAAACACCCAAAAGGTGTTCCATTTGCTGATTTTTTTGTAGAAGAGTGAGAGAGAGCTTATTAGAGAGTAAAATGTTTCCCCTCCCTACGAATTTCTACCAAAGAAAAATGTGTGGACAGCAGATTACTGTCAAAGTGAAAATAAAAAAAAACATTTGGCATTTCATACCATATATCTGATAGCTGCTTACGTTTAATTGTGCGAATTTTTAGGAAAAGTCGTTTTAACAGATTCGGCAAAGTTACCCTCTTCAAGAATGATTTTTGTGCAAACTACTCAACTACGAATTTCTTCACTGAATTTGAACAGAGCTTTTGCTTAAAAAAAGAAGCGCGTCTAACGGCCTAGGATCCGAACAGAATTTTTTTTATTGAATAGGTTATGTCGTAAAGAATAAGTAAAACAAAACAAATAGCACAAACCACAAGAAACAAAAACAATTGACAGAACATTTCAAGTTTGAGCTGGACAACAACATTCGAAATTTTTATTCAAACTGTATCAATTTTGATGGTTAAGGGGCCTAGTTTAGGTGCGAGCAACTCATGTTTTGCGTGCGACGTTTGGCGTATGATTGTTACGCACTGCACTACAGCGCCCAAAGTAAATAAGTCTCTGAAACCAAAAAACAAGGTCTTGCGGGTCTTGCAATCTTGCATTTTCGGTATTTAAGTAGTCCACGAATAACTGTTAAAAGGATTTTTAGCAACACATTGTTTATGTTTCTGTTTTATGTTTCTTTATTTATCTTATTAATAATGATTTTGTATGTTGTGAAGCAGCAAGCACAACAAATAGTTTATACTGCATCAATTCTACCTAATATGATCGCCACCGCCACCGCTGTTGAAGTAATTATTCCTCAATAAAAAAGGTAAATAAAATAAAACCAATAGCTTCAATCTTAGAAGAATAAATATATTTCGAGTGGCGGCTGAGATGTACGCGAGGTCTGACAAATCGATATATACGAGCTAGAGTTTCTAGTGCTTCGCCTTCAATATGCAAACATGATGACTACCGAGATAATGCCTATTAAGTTATTCTATGTTTACTCAATTAACGGACAATTAACCCAGTTACTGTATTCCAAGTGACCTTCCTTGATCTAATGCTTTCTTTGATTATCGCATATGAATTGAAAGATTCAAATGATTCTGATTCTGTTCAAATGTGCCAGTTCTGATATGTAAATCATTTGCCTGATCGGTAATTGTTTGTTGTATTTGAGAAAACTTAAAATTAGGTCAAATTAGGAGGGTACTATTGGAAGCGATTACCTTCATCATTGGAAAAGTGTGACATTTATCAGTATTAATTAGTGTGCATCAAACGACAACATTATTGTTTTCCTCTTTGAAAAGGTCCTGATTTTAAATTAATAAACAGAATTTGTGGGGAGTTTTGACTTTGCTTGGTAACTGGTAATTGGAAGAAAAGTGCATCTGAAGCCCATCGAATGTTTGTAGAAGTTTATGGGGAATCTGCACCGACAAATAAATCCAGAAAGATAAAGAGATACAATAAATCATACACAGAGTGTTTTCGATGTTTCAAAAGTAGTGATTTTTACGTCGAAGATAGAAAGCGCCTTGGTCAGCTCGAGTAGTTTAGGTTGAAGAATTAGGGACCTTACCGGCTCAAGATTCGTGCAAAACGCAAAGTGAACTCGCAGTAACTCAAAAAAACTATTTTCTATATATTTCTAAATAAATTTAGAAATGGAACCCGAGAGATATAAAAAAGCGATTTTTCACCTCGGAGCTGCTTCTTTAGAAACACCGAAGGAAGAGATATTTTTTCACCGAATAATGACTATAGATGACAATAACCCCATGAGGGATAAAATACTTTTAGTTTTCAATGTACGTTTTATTAATTTTTTCCATATTTGCTTTACTTATATGCTAGACAAAAAATACTTAAACTAGCTTAATAATATAATCAGTTGATCTTAAATCTAACTTACTGACTCTTTACAAGCGCTCTAAGCTAACCAGGGATAAAATACTATGCACGGCTTGGTGCCCCCGTTTTCTCATCGTTTAAACAATTACGGTTCAAAGGTCACCTTCTGCATATGGTTCATGGAAAAAAATCGACTACATTTATCTGATTGTTTGATGGGATTAAGTCACAGCATTGACCGAAGGTATAGAGTTGACTTTGAGCCGTACATTAACTGAAAAACTGCCACAGACGACCGAAAAACATGACAAGGTGATCTCGCAACATAAGGCTCAACCCTACGAGGCTCTAGCTATCAAAAACTTCCTGGAAACGCTGATATAGGAGGTCTTACCCCTCCCGCTGTATTATCCAAATCTTGATCCTTCCAATTACTGGCTTTTGCAAAGGATGCAAAACGAGCTAAGGGTGTTGCCGTTTCGGCTCTTCTGAATAAATCGAAGAATGGCTCAATGATTGGTTCGATGCCATGATTGGATTAGACGCTTCTAAAAAACAATGAATTATGTAAGTGATCTATTTTTGTTTACATTCTTCTTCTTCTTCTTCTTCTTCGTTTTCTTTTTCTTCTTCTTCTTCTTATTCTTTTTCTTATGGCGCTACAATCCTGGATGAGCCAAGGCCTCCACCGATATGCCTCTCCAGCCAGCACGATCTTTCGCCAGCTACCTTCATTTGCTCACTCCAAGTTGGTTGAGGTCCTTCTCCACTTGTGTGCGTCACCTTAGCCTAGGCCGTTCTCTGTATTGGTGACTCAATGGCTCACATTCGAGGATTTTTCGGGCCGGAGCAGTGGTGTCCATACGCTCTACATGACCTAGCCATCTTAAGCGTTGTATCCGTAGACGCTTGACTAGGCGCATGTCGCTGTACAGCCCACAGAGTTCGTCGTTAAATCTTCTCCTCCAGATGGCATCAACGCAAACAGGACCAAAAATCGAACGCAAAGACTAAGTGCTTCCTCATCCGCCTTTGGTAATGTCCAGGTTTCCGCTCCATAGAGTAATACTGGGATGATCAAGCTGTTATATAAAGCGAGCTTAGCCCGTTGAGGGAGGGCTTTATTGCTTTATTGCCTCTTGAGCCCAAAGAAACAGCGTTTGGCAAGAGTGATTCTGCGTTTGATTTCGGTACTGATGTTATAGTCCCTGTTTACCGCGGAGCCGAGGTAGGCGAATTCTAGACTTCCTCGAGCCCAGTGAAACGCTCTGTCAGAGACATCGATGTTGTGTGTCCTTTCTTGATGACAGCATGTACTTAATTTTGCCCTCATTTACCGCCAGACCCATTTTTGCCGCTTCCGCTTCAATGCCAGCAAACGCCTCATTGACGGCTCGCTGTGTTCGTCCAATCACGTCAATGTCGTCAGCTTAAGCTATCAGTTGAACTGACTTCTGCAAGATCGTGCTTCTGGTGTTGACTTGTGAGTTTCGCACGATCTTCACAAAGAAGTCACATAATAGTGCGTCGCCTTATCTAAAACCTTTTTTGACATTAAAGGTCTCGATGAGTTCGTTACCGACCTTGACGGAGCAGCGAGAGTGCTCCATCGTCATTCTACACAATCTGACGAGTTTGGTAGGAATGCCGAAATTAGACATGGGACTGTGTAGCTCGTCTCTATGCACACTGTCATATGCCGCCTTAAAATCGACGAATAGGTTGTGAGTGTCGATTTGCACTTCTTGGGTCTTTTCCAGGATCTGCCGTAATGTGAAGATCTGATCTATTGTGGACTTCCCTGGTCTGAAACCACACTATCAGGTCCTGGACAAACTATTTCAGACGCTCACCCAATACGGCAGAGAGGATCTTGTATGCAATGTTAAAAAGGCTAATCCTCCGATAATTGGCGCAGTCAAACGGGTCTCTCTTCTTGTGAACCGGGCAAACGACGCCGAGATTCCACTCATCGAGGATGCTTTCCTCCGACCATATCCTACAGATGAGCTGATCCATGCGCCCAACCCACTCTTCTCCAGCTGCTTTAAATAGTTCTGCGGGCAGTCCATCCGCTCCAGCAGCTTTGTTCGACTTTAGCTTGGATATTGCAATCTTCACCTTGTCTATGTCGGGGGGAAGGAATTCCTGTCCATCATCGTCCAAAATGAGTGGAACATTCTGCCTGACAGCGGAATTAGTGCCGTCATCGCCGTTAAGGAGTCTGCAGAAATGATCCTTCCAGATTCTCAGCACAGACTGCGACTCTACCATGAGTTGGCCATTTTGGTTCCGGCAGGCTACGGTCCGAATCTTGTATCCTCCGGATAGCTTTCAGTAAAACGTTCGGATTTCATTCCTGCCATAAATCCTTTCCATTTCTTTGACCGCGCGCTTCTCATGCTTCTTTTTTTTCCTTCTGAGAAGCCGGTGCTCTTCCCTTCTTCTCTGTTAGTAGAGTTCACGAACAGCCCTCGTTGTTCGATGCAGCGTTGCCTTATAGGCGTCTTGTTTGGCTGCATAGGCTTGCCTGCACTCGTCGTCAAACCATGGGTTCCTTCTGGGTGGTGACGTGAAACCCAACACATCAGTAGCAGCTACTTTGATGGCTTCTTGACAACGTATCCAGTCTTCTTCTATGGTCAGCGCAGGCAGCGTCGAACTTTGAGCGAGTTTCAGGGAGACTCGGTCGGCGAAGTTCCTAGCGATCTGTTGCGATTGTAGCTTTCCGACGTCAAACCGTTTTGGCCTGTCTCGACTCCGTTGCTCTCTCGATATCCGAGCTCTTACCTTGGCTACAACAAGGTGATGATCCGAGTCGATGTTTGCATTTCGGAATCGAGAATACTGAAGGAGTGTTTGACGTCGATCGCAACGTGAGCAATCTGGTTGACGATCAGGGGCTCGCCAGGTATCTTTGTGGATGTTCAGGTGTGGGAACCGCGCGCTAGCTACAGAGAGGTTCCGCCCCGAGGCGAAGTCCAACAGCCTAAGTCCGTTTGCGGATGTGTTTGCGTGCAGACTGTGTTTACCGATGACTCCAGCCAAGATGCCCCCCTTTCCCAGCTGAGCATTTTTTTTTACATTAGTTCAATAAAATGTGCACACAGAAAGCAGATCCATTTACACTTCCAATAGAAAAGGATATGAAGCATTTATTAAGCTTAAATTTAGTACCCTTTGTCATCAAACACATCCTGTTTCATGTTTTTATATACAGCCTTTTAGAACAAGCTTTAGATTTCGGGAATTGAAGTAAAGGGTTTGTCAAAGTCTGTTGTTTTAGATTATTTGGAAGCAGTGTACACAACCTCCAGGTATGGAGGGTATAAGAGTGTTACAAGAGGGAAAGCAAAAGCTGCGGATGTGGGAAAGAGACCAAAATAACAAAGGATGAAGGAAGTCTGCCGTTGAGCTTTCAATGTAAAGTAGCTTGGTTGTCATTGTTGAATTGTGCTGAAAGGAAGTCTAAAATAAATAGCTGTTCTCCCGTATCCGAAAAAAACAACACAAAATAACACATTATCCGTTCCCGTATTCCGAAAAAATGGGTTTTACGTCAAATGAGCGCTGTCTGGGAGAGTAACATAAAAAATTTTTGTTGGGTAAGTTGTTAGTTTTCTGTCAAATGAATTTGTTGCATTGACCCATTATCTCTGTGAATGTGACTCAAATATTGTTGTTGTTCTGTATCGAACAGGGATATGAAATTCGCTATTTAATGAGATACTTTACACATTTAGTTTAGATGCGTTCCCGTACTTTGCCCCTTTCTAAGAGAGACTTACCACCACTCCTTAATAAATGACAGACTTCAGAGTTTAGTACAAAAAAGTACTGGAACACACCTAATATCACTTGCTTAAAAACATTATATTGTTTTTTATTTACAAACTATTACTTGTTTCCTCATTAAAATCGGTTTTTGGTTGATTTTACTGTGTGTCGTCAGTTATCTAGTTTATTTAATTACCCTCTTGCAATTGTTAAGGCTTTAACAAAAGAATAAGATTTCGCTTATTCACATATACTTGCGTTTTTTTATCATAAGCCTCCATTATACCTTTTGGTTTTTTGGCTGATGAAGGAGCAGAACAAAGGCAGTAAACGAAACCGTGGAATAGTTTTCTGCTTTTTCCCATTCTTAGATTCTCTTAAAAAGGAATTCACGTCTAATTCTTTACTGCAAGTTACTTAAAGCAATACCCGGCTTGAAAGCGTTTGACAAAACGTCGTTGAATTTTCCTAATATCATTGTGAAGAATCCACTCATCTTCAGGAACCCAGCATACTATAAACTAACGTCTGATCGGAAAATTCAAACAGATTTCTGGCTCAAACAGACTTAACCTGGTCAATCTTCCTTTCCCTTCCAGCACAAATAGATGCCTTTAGCCTGCAGGTCTGACAAAACTATTCTTCCTGATGTCTACAAAACCAGACAAGCTGTCCAATAACCTCGCCTCGACGTGTACCTTCAGAGTTCATTCTCTCGTGGGCCTTCAAGACCCTGAACTCACTTAAGTCCAAAGTATCGAAGTATGTGCGAGAACTGGCTTTTCACACAACTGGATATTAAATTCATGTCAGTCTTGAATCGACATCTCGGCAATCCCTTTAGAGCATTCCTCTCCAATAAAGTCATAACAGTAAAAAATAATAGGTTTGGTGAGTCACCCCTTCGCTCCCGCTACCTGGTAGAGCTAACCCAACCTCATTTAAATATTCACGTCTGACGTTTCCTCAACGTTACATACTCACGTGGAACTCGTTCAAGTTTTAATATTTCAACAGTTTATAACAAAACTTATTCGAATGACAGTCATTCACGTGTACATACATATTTTGATTCCCTCGGAGTACGAATGTCAGTTCTGCACGCGAGTCAGCTACCTAGTTCTGCTTCGTTTACTTTCACTGGTCATCTCGGGGCAACAGGCACAATACGGGCATGTGAAACACATATGTGGGCAGTGACTTTTGCACGCGTTAAGTTCATCGCATTTGTATGCATAAAAGCCATTATAATTTGCAAACAGTTTTGTTTCAGCGTTGGTGTTTGTCTGATTGCTACTGAATAGGAAGAGCTCTCAGACAGGCTGTCAATGTCACTCAATCTGTCTACAACTTCCTGGATTGTGGAGCCGTCGGTTCGAGCCGGATCGAGATGTAATGGGTTTTAGTAAATTCTTTTGCAAGTTCGATAAGAGGTTTGACGCTCGCTTGTTTCCGACATGGGTTTATGTTGCTCAATAATACTATTGTTGCTCTACTTGTGTTGTCATATACGGGTGGCGTTCAATGTATTCTCGGTATCGATATGAAGGAAAATACGGATTCAATTTAAATTGTTTTTATATAGTCTCTTCTAACATCAATGCATTTGTTACATCTTGAGATTCGCCTTTTTAAACCCTCAAAAAAATAAATTTCCTCTTTCTCTGCAAAATACCCATTTATTGCCGACTTGGGTTCTTCATCATCCGAAAATCTTTTTCCACGAAGACATTTTTTCAAATCCGGAAACAGGAAATAATCACTAGGAGTAAGGTCTGGACTACTCATATAGGGTGGGTGTTGGATTTCTTCCAAACCACAATCTCGCGCAACAGCCTTGGAAACTCGCGCCGTGTGAACAGGAGCGTTGTTATGAAGAAGCAACACAACCGCTGCGAGTTTACCCCGTCTTTTCTTTTTAATTTCCTCCCGCAAATTATGCAAAGTGGAAGCGTAAGATGTGGCGTTAATGGTTTCATCTTTTTTTTGTACTCAATAAGCAAGATTCTCTTTGAGTCCCAAGAAACTGTGACCATGAGCTTCCCTGTAGACGGAGTGACTTTGAACTTCTTTGGGGGGTCTGTTCCTTTTTGATGCCACTGCATGGACTCTTGTTTGCTTTCAGGGTCATAGTTGTGAACCCATGTTTCGTCGCCAGTAACAGTTCGATCCGTAACACCGTCCGCGTTCTCACTATACATCTCCAAAAGCTCTCTACAGCATGCGATTCTCACTTTTTTGTGAGGCGCTCTGAGCATTCGTGGCACCCACCTTGCACTGACCTTCGAAAGGTAAAGATGGTCATGAAGAATGGTGTGAATGGTGTCAGTTGAAAGCTTGGTGATCTCTGCCATCATTTTCACCTTTATTCGGGCATCCTCAAGAACAAGTTTTTCGACTTCTTTGATGCTTTCTCCTGTACAAGCAGTAGCCGGGGCGCCACAGCGGGGATCGTCTTCAATGCTCTCTCTGCCTCTCTTGAACTCACTTGACCACTTTTGCACAGTTGATAATGAAGGTGCGAAGCCCTGGTAGACAGCCACCACCCCTTCATGAATAGTTTTTTGACTTTTTCCTTGCCTAGTGAGAAATTTAATTACAGCGCGATGCTCAATTTTCACCATCATCGTCTCAGTTGCCATCATGATTCTATTTAAGTAGAGATAAAACGCTAATCAATCACACATCAATCACATTTATATGAAATTTTACACAATCCCTAGGGGCAAGTCAAGTACTACTAGATGAATAAGTCAATTTAAATAAATAACCACAGCTTCACCCCGATACCGAGAATATATTGAACGCCCCTCGTATTTCGTGAAAAATATCGAAAATATGGCTGAACTCAGTATTTAAGGCGATAGGAAGATGATATTGTTACATTTTTAGGAAGGTTCCAAACGTAATTGGGCTTTCTTACGTATTCCGAAATCTTGAGACACTAAAAACGACTGACTAACTTTTCCAGTTCTTTTACACACTTAAAATCCTTTTCTTAAAAGTTTTCCAACAGCCTTTTTTCCTCCTTGACTGGGGGCTTGTCATCGATGCGCTCACTCTGCTCTTCTTTGTATTGATCGGCCTTCTAGGTGCGGAGGTCATTTTTTTTGCAGATGACTGCAGGACAGGAGTGAGTTTCTGTAAATGAAAGGAGGTTTGTGTACACTGCTTCTTTAGAGGAGGATTAGCGAGCAAGAAACTGTCTCTGCATATGAAGGCCTTCAGTTGAGCTTTTTTGACAAGCGTGGTGGAACAGAGAAATCCAAAAAATGTTGTCTGAAGGATCACCTTTAACTAATTAATTGTTGGCGCGACAGTCCACAGGGAAACTAAGGCCTAGCATTTTTTTTTTGTTTTGTTGGAGGTTGGGATAAACTACACGCGCTCAGACTCAAATACTGGTCCATTGTACTACCAGCCAGTAACCTGGTAGTAACCTAACAAGACTTAGCTTGCTCATCAACTACTCGTGTTGTGCGCGCTTCTGTTCTCTCACGAGTAGAAGGGACCTACAGTTTTTTGCCGACTCCGAACGGCGAAGTTTGAGAAGCTTTTTTAGACTGTTTTTACTCTTTGAGTGTTGTCAGCAGCTCGAAAGAGCTGGTGTCGTGAAAAATTCGAGGTGTTCAGCCGTGAGTCGAACTTAGACCCTTCGGCGTGTGAGCGTCGCACTCTACCCACTACGCCACGGCTGCCACATGACCTTTAACTGGTCCTAGGCAAAATCAGATGAAAGCATCTACTTCTCGTACCAGAAGCGATCCGCCCTCTTGATGCCCTCAGAAAATGGGCCATTTGTTTGGTCAGGAGATGATAGTCTGTTGGAATGGTGACTTGATGCGGTTTAACACATTCGAGAATTTGTTTCATCATTTTGAAGAATTTATTGTTTTGAATTAAGGTGTTCGGGCTCCTTCGTTGAATTTTCATTATCGTCAGTGTGGAAAATGGGTGCCACAGAAAGACAGATGGAAAACCAAAAACACACTTTTGCTTTAAATTGTTACTGGCAATGAAAAATGAATTTATTTTAAGAATCCTAAACGGAAAAAATCATGTGTTAATCTGGGACAACCATCAACATCGACTGCAAAACCAGATTGATTAGGCAAGAAGACAATGCTGTGTGTTTGGTGGGACCAGAAAGGTGTGCTGTACCACGAGCTCCTAAAACCTGGTGAAACCGTTAATACTGATCGCTACAGACAACAAATGATATATTTGAACCATGCGACCAGAATAGGCCAGAAGATACGGCAAGGTAATTTTGCTCCATGATAATGCACCTGCACACAAAGCAAAACCGGTTCAGGATACAATCAAAACACTTGGCTGGGAGCCGCTACCACACCCGCCGTATTCACCAGACTTGGTTCCTTTCGACTACCATTTGTTTTCATCGATGGGACACGCATTGGCTGAGCAGCACTTGGATTCCTACGAGGAGGTCGAAAATTTGGTGTCTGATTGGTTTGCTTTAAAAGACGAACAATTTTATTGGCGTGGTATTCACAAATTGCCAGAAAGGTGGTCAAAATGTGTAGAAAACAATACTTTGAGTAAAATGGTTTTACTTGCCCATTAATAATTAGGGTTTTATTTTCAAAGAAAAACGCTAATTTCATACCGGTACACCTGGGAAGAAGAATAGCTGTCTACTGTCGCTCAAGCGATCCCAAGAAAACCAGCCATTATCCATGCGTTATTAAAAACACACGACTTTCCATCCCCGGTATGTTGATACACATACAACACTCAACACTTAATTGAAATGATCACATATTTGACATCGTCAAAATGCAGCGAAATTTCTAGGTTTCTTAAATGTAAGAAACTTATCATGCATGTATCATGCTGCAATATGTATGGACTATATCCGCTGTGGACGCCGTGGCGTAGTGGGTAAAGTGAGACGTTCACACGCCGAAGGGTCTGAAGCTGTTGACAACACTCAAAGAGTAATAACTGTCTAAGAAAGCTTCTCAAATCTCGCCGTTCGAAGTCGGCAAAAAACTGTAGGTCCCTTCTACTCGTGAGAGAACAGTAGCGCGTACGACACGAGTAGTTGATGAGCAAGCTAGGCCCTGGTACCCCTTTGGACTGTAGTGCCAACAATTATTATTATTATTATATCCGCTCGAAGTTCAATTATACCGCTCCTATCTGGTCTGAATCCTGTAAGACCTCCCTGCACCCACTATATAGAATTCAACAGCGAGCGACAACTAAATGGGAATGATAATACTGCAAATTCAATTCACTGGCTACAACATCGACGAAAAATTGCATCTTTAGCATTCTTTTACCAATATTTTAACAAAAAGTGCTCTAATGAGGTAGCCAGCTCGATTCCTCCCCTTCAAAAGCTTACCCGCAATACCCGCCTCACTAGAAATGCTCACCCTTTCACCCTTAAGACTCGTTCTCCAGCCGGATCACACGAATGTGGAATGGCCGTTCCAGCTCAACTTTTCGCCTCATTAAAATCTTCAGGCATTTAAAACCAGTGTGCACCAATACCTTCTTTCCCTCTCTTCCTCTACATGTTCGGCCTGTGCTGCGACTTAATTCCGGTCATTTAAGGATATCAAACAATCCCTTTAGCGCGTTTAAAATATAAATAAATAACTAAACACTTCCTTATCCATTTCTAATGAGGCAAAATAACCAGCGGCGTAAAGAAGGACAAATCTATTGCACAAAGCCAGCTTGGTCTTTCGAGGGATTCCCACTTCACTGAACATGTGTGGCCCCACATTCGGCAAGGACCAGTGCCCAGAATGTTCACAAACTTATGATATTGTGCGTATTATTGTTCTCTCACGAGAAGAAGGGAACAACAGTTTGCATGTAGTTTGTTAGTTAGTTGACTGTTTATTTCACAAAAAATAATGCATTTTGACAAAAGGTAATTCATAGTCTTGGTTTGGCCATCTACCAAAATGACATTTAAAATATAATACTTTTTTTTTGTTCTAAAAGCTTTCTTCCATAGTACTTTTTCTATAACGAAGTGCGATAGTTGTGAATTTGTACAGTAGATCCCAGCCTCGGTCACCGTTTAAGATACCTATCACTTCTTCAAGTGAACGTACCTGCGCTCCAAAGAATATGCATCGGAATTCCTTAAGAATGGGGCATATACCGATGAAATGGAACACGTTCTCTCATTCTTGAAGGTTATAAAGGTTGCAAAGAAGGTGTAGATGAGGGCGGTGCGGTATAAAGTTTTAATTTATCAGCTCGCCTCTTATTTTGAAGATGTTGTTTATCACATCCGTAGAGTTGTGAGCCTTGACATTTGCACATATGATTTGTTCACAGATTGTAGTTCAATTTGCTGTAGTATGCCCTATATTGCGACAAACGGGCTTCATCCACAAATTGTTTGAAGATATTTTGTCCTGTTTTCTCCAACAGCATGTAGAACTTATATTTTTGTTGTGTTTGCTGTTCGCTTGGTGATACTAAGAGATTATAATCACATCGTGCTGCTAGATTGCCCCATTCTTGAACACATTACCCTCCATGTAGCAGAATTTCGGAAAACACTAACTTAGGCAGTCTTTCTTGACTTATCCAAATTAAGTTTTTTTTTTATAATTGACGCGTGCAAAAGGGGTTGCGAGTACCCTTAAGTGACCGGATCAAGTCACAGCACGGGCCGATGGTATAAAGGAAGAGAGGGAGAGGAGGTACCGATGCACATTGGTTTTAAATGCCTGTGGATTGTAATGAGGAGGAAAAACCGAGCTGGGAAGAGCATTCCAGATTCGTGTAGTGCTGCTAAAGAACGAGTCTCTGAATTTAACTACGTCCGAAAGAGGGCTTGAGGGTGAATTGGTGGGCATTCCTAGCGAGACGCGTATTGCGGGTGAATTCTCGAAGGGGAGGAATGCAACTGGCTAATTCATCTGAGCATTTCTTGTTAAAATAGCGATAAAAGAGTGACAACGACGCGACATTACGTCGGTGTTCTAACGAGTCAATCGACTTCGCAATATTACTGTCACCTATAAGTTTTATCGCTCGCTTTTGAATTCTACCCAGCAGGTGCAGGGAGGTCTTAGAAGCACCTAACCAAATAGGAGCGTTATACTCAAGTTTTGGGCGTATGTTGGCCTTGTATATTGTAGCCAGATCAGTGGGGGTGCAGTACTTCTTGCATCTTTTAAGGAAGCCTAGACATTTCGTAGCATTTTTGGCGACCTCAAATATGTGATCGTTCCAACTAATTGTTGGGTTGATACACATACCGAGGATGGAAAGTCTTTCGGTTTCAACAACGCAAGTGCCGTTCATGGATAACGGCTGATTATTTTGTGATCGCTTTAACGACAGTAGACAGCACTGGGTTTTGGAAGCATTAAATTCCACTCTGTTCTTATTTCCCCAATCGATTATGCTGTCAATGTCGGAATTTACTGTGCGTAACATACGCTGCCGTTCCGAGCCAAAGTGGAGGGTTTCCTTGAGCCAAGGAACGAATATGAAACGCTGAGGGTACTGTCATCAGCGAAGAAATGAACAGGATTAGAAGTAGCAGACAAGAGATCATTTATAAAAATGAGGAAGAGTGTCAGAGACAAAACAGACCCCGGGGAAACACCAGCATTAATATGGTGAATATCAGACTTGAATCCATCCAAAACGACTTGTATTGAACGATTCGAGAGGTAATTTCTAATCCATTACATCGATGAAGTCGAGGACTTCGTCCACACCACTCCCGAGATCAAACCCAGAAACACTCTTGCCAATCGCTACTTCTTTGGGCTCAAGAATTGTGTATTGTAGTAGAGCCCTCGAAAAACTAAGCTTTGTTTAACAGCTAAGTTTTCACATTCCAACTTGGACGTTATGTTTTTTTCAAGGGAAAAGTTCTGCGTGCTATTTTAGGTTCTGTTTGTGTTGATGGCATTTTGAGGAGAAGGTTCCACAACAGGATGTATGGCGGCATACGCATGGTCAACGCTAGAGATAGCCAGACCCTTGCTCCGGCCGGAGCCTTTAGGACAGAAAACGGCCTAGACCGAGATGGTGACACAAGCAGAGAAGGACTTCAACCTACTCGAAGTGCGCAATAGGAGACAGTTGGCTTAAGATGTATGTTTGTTGAGTCCCATGCCTGCAGCGCTACACAGAAAAGGAGAATTTTCGTTCATCTGTTTTTTGTCACGACATCACCTCTTCAGTTGCTGACAATACTTTCGGAATACCTCTATAAAAAAAAGCTTATCAAATATTTCAAAATGATATTTAACTGTAAGTTAACTGTAAGTTCCTGAAAGTCAAGTGTAAACGGGGCATAGCGCTTGTGTGTTATATTTCTTTATCATTGGGCCACGTACTTTCATTAACATCTTTAACGCGGACTGTAAGATGTTCAAAGTAGATACTTTTATTTCTTACTTGATTAATGAGATCTTTTCATCGTTGGCGTGTCGCCAGGAATAAGGTAGAACCAAACATGTTTTGTTTCTTTGCAACTGCTTAACTTAGTGTTGAACATTTAGCTGCCATCAATTATTGGATTTCATTGTTGTTCATTTGTCATTGGATGACTCGTTGGTGCGCTAATGATTTTCAATGACCTACATACTCTTCGTATTGTTTCTGAATCAGTTCATCTAGTTTGTTGAAAAATTGTTTGAAAAATAGCTTATGACAATTATTGTTTTCTTTTCAATTGTTATCAAGTTTTTCAGTATTCCAAGGTTCGACTTGCATAAAGCTAACAGCTGAAATGATGTTCCATAGCAGCAGCTTCATTTTTAAAACAAACCTTGGGCTTCTCACTGCATTGCATATCTTTAAAAGTTCGCTCACATTTCTCGCCAACGTAAACAAATTCACAATAGGAAATCGCTGGTGCCCTTCAGCTTTTTTACCGCTTTGTCAAGTTTTCCCCCTCATCTGCTGTTCTTCATCGGTCAGCTGTAGGAAATGCTGATTATTTTGCTTTATTTCCTTTGAATTAGTGGGCTGAATTCTCTCTAGCCATAACGTGAACTTTGTGTTTCAAAACAATACCTCACCATGCGCGTTTTTTTTCTTTTTTTGTTTCGTTCATTATACTAATTTTTTCAAAACCTCACATCTAATACTTATATTGCTTAGAGACAGCTCAGAGAGAAGAGGTTTCAATCCGTTGCTTGATGGGGGTATGGTAACCCTGGAATATGTCAGTTCTTTAAATTGTGTACGCAATTTACAATGAATTTACAGCCAAAGACAGAAAATTGTGCTCACTTTGAGGAGAAAAAGTTGTGATCACTTATCCATGTTTTTAACGAAACGAAGACATTAACAGCTCGATTCAATACGCAATATTATTTTCGTTTAATTTTAATAAGACAAATGTTTCATGTTTGACTTGAACAAACAACTGTCTTAAAATAAAGTATATTTTTAGCGTAGGAGAGGAAAATATAGAAAATAGAGGTAAATAAGAGGATATATTTACTGTCAACGAGTCCGTATTACATGTGAATACACGGGAATGAATACACGTCCTGAACTGAACACCTCACATTTATTAACGGTACCACTTCATTCGAGATACAGATTGAACTCAGAAAATTTCGTTTGTACGTCGGGCTGCGCGTCCCTTGTGAGCGCATCATAAGTCGTTGCTGAAGAAACTAGGCCCAGTTGTAGCTTGGATTGTTGCGTAGTCCAATATATACGTGGGTGCAATATTCAGCCATGTTATTCTCTTGCTTCAAAGTTGTGTCTTAATACCTATGTCCTTAGTTGTGTCCTACAATTTGAAGATGGTCTGTGAGATAATTGAAGCAGGGATATTTGTTGAAAAATTTTGCATATATTTAAAACATGTCGTGATCGTGGTCTTGTTTTAAAATGTGTAAATTTTGTTTAAGATTATCGAAAAGAATAGACACTGTGAATAGTGTTACAAATTATAGTTTTTAAGGCAACAAACATAAGCTCCCCCACCGAAAGATTGACAGCTGCTGTACGAACAAACAGTTTGAGAGCATCTCTTTGAATCGGAACAAAATGAAATGAGTATTTTTAGATATTTCAACAGCTTCCATCTTCGGACCATATGTATGTCCTGTTAAAGTCAGAGTTTCTGGAAATATTATCATTAATTTGTCACAGTTCGATTTAATGGAAATAAATTTAATTTTTTGAAACAACTTCATAACAACTTTCTTAAATGTGGTAGTTAAAAAGTTTTGTTATTGTTGGTGTAATGTTTTGCATTCAAGAAAAATAAAAATCTATGTTTTCCCTACGTATGAACGCCATTTTATCTTGAAATCATTTTATTGACTGTCAGAAATATCTAGTCGAAGCTGATGTTCTGTCACGAAACAAAAAAGGAATAAAGTAAATTACAACTGAATTCCTTGACAGAGTTGTGTTTCTAAACTTCGCAATTGCACGAAGCGTTTAATGCATAAAATAAACGTGTTTTCGAGGGCGTACTGAAATTTATTAAACATTGATTCTAGTTGAAGGTAAAGATTGCTTATTTGTTACCTTTCAAAAAATGAAAATATCATTCAAACTATCTGTAATATATTTGTTTTAGTGCATAAGATCACATGAGTATGAAATTTGAATTGAATTGAAGAAACAAGTTAATTCATTTTTCATTCATTCGTTAATAAACATGAGCATAAAGTGAGATCATATTCCGGACAATGCATGAGTCATTAAATGCCCGATATGTGAAATGATACAATTAAGATTTTAACGAAATATTGGGTGGATTTATTTCGGGTGATGAGTAGAAAAATTGTCAAAGTCAGTAATCAGTGTACATATAGCCTGTAGATAGTGTGTAGATGTATTTGCAACTCTATCATTCGTGGGTTTCTTTGTATGGCATGGAGGAATGTGCATTTCCCAATGCCAGCATTAGGAAGTAGTGCATCGCTCATTTTCTTTCGCAATCAATTTCTAAATTAGATAGTTTTTTCTGTTCTGTTATGTGTTTTATGGCAGGTAGTGTTATTTGGAAAGTGAAAACCGAGCTGACTTTTGCTTTGAGTTCATGCATGTATCCGATACATACGGTGTACATATGTACACTTCAATTTTTTCATAATAAACGGCATCTATATGTTCGTAGATTTTGTTAATAAATGAAGAAACACCTTATGGTCATACATAAATTCATTAAAATTGTACATATGTTTAGAGAAATCTAGAAATGAAAGAGCACAAGTGAAGTGCTTGCACAATCACATGTAAAGTGTCTGTCTCTTTGGTGGATAATTTTATTTGAAGGAAATGTCAGTGCCTGAAGTGCAAAGGGAAAAATGCATCCGAACCATAAATCCCCTCCGCTTTTTTCATTCTCTTATAAAATTCAATTGAATGCGTTTTTCCTACACCCTGTTAACCCTCACGACACAAAAACCACCCCCATGTTATTCAGCCCTCCCGGAGAAAGAGCTTTTATTTCATCCTAACAAAATAATCAATACATTGTCTTCGTCAAAGTTTCCTTATTCATCAACGTACATTGAGAACTTGACGTCCGTCCTGGTTAAAAGCGTGTATTTTGTTGAAATTCAAAAAAAAGAAAGAGTTGCTTGAACATCTCTTATAGATTACTAAAGTAAACAAAAATGCATTGAGAAATAAAACACACAGTTTCTCAAAATTAGTTGCAACCGACAAGGATCAGTGCTGTTGAAAAAAAAAACAAAACGAAAGAAAGTTCTTGAGTATTGAGGAAAACTTCGGTTTTGTATCTCCCCGCAAAATCACCACAGAAGTACAAAGCGATGACTCATTTTCTTATGTGTTTTAGTACACGCGGCTTAAGTATCGAAGCATAAATTTAGTTTTTGTGATGACATTCATACATTTCTTTGTAGTTGAATGAACCAAAGAAAGTAATTTCTATCAATTTATACAAACTTTGCACAAGTTTTTCATCAAAACTAACAACAAACAAAGCAAAATCACCAACATTAAGTGTTCAATTTCGTAGAGAATAAACATTTCTGCATTTCCGAAAACTGTCTGCGCTTGAAATCGGGAACGGAGTCCCATAAAATGAGTAGACAATATTGAATTTTCTAATATATCAAGACAAGTATCAAGCAAGCGACAAGCATTTCAATAAGCAATGATCATTTCAAAGGCGATAAATGATTATAGGATGTAAGTATTTTGGATTTGTACTAAAGAAACGCTTTTTTGCTGTTTTTCCTTTCTTAATTGCATAGCTACGTTTTCACATCACTTCCGTCGTATACTTTAACTACGGAAGAACTCTCCAAGTGGATTTGTTTTTCTAATTATTGATTTAGTATCCGAATGCAAAACATTCTGTAGTACTAATCGTTTTTGAGTGTGAATTTGTTCAAAACTAATCTTTAACTACAATACTGCTTCTTGCAAAGGAATTTTTGTAGAACCATTAGAAATAACAAAATGTATTCTTTCCGCCACCAAGGTTTACTTCTGTGAATAGCTTAAAGCGAAGTGTTTTCAAAGCATATTAAAATTGCTTTAAGAAATTACAGACATTAAATTCCAGTCTCAAACACTGTTTCTTAGTCTCTTGTGGAAAAATTTGACGCGTTGCAGACAGTTTTATTCTGTTGCAGTAGTGTTGAAGTAGAACTAATATTTTATTTTTCATTTTGTTGTACATGTGAATGCTTGTTGTTTCAGCCGGCTGATTGTACAGTGTTAACTAAGAATAAACTGTGTGAATTCTTTGTTCGTGTGATTTATTGATTTGTGCGACATTTATGGCAACTCAGTTGTTTGCTTTGTATACGAACTTGTTGTGTGATAAAGGTACACAACTAATCCTTTTGAACTCTTTAAATGTGCATGTATATAAACACAAATCATCTCACATCTCCAATATAATGTAAAATGGACAAAAAGAGGTATATGGAATTGAATGCTTTTACATACAAAGGGGACGACGAGCTTACACAAAGAGTTCTCTATTGTGAAGGTAAAACTTGGCCACAAATGTGTTTTTCTTTACATACGTGAGCAAGTCTTTGAATTGCATAGGGGATATAAATTGATTGGCGCCACGGTTTACAAGTGACAAAAGCCTATCTGCTTCCTGAACTAATTGTGTTGTGCTCTTTCACAAGATAGGGGGATCTATAGTTTACTACCGACTCAAAACGCTGAAATTTGAGAAGTTTTTCATAGGCTTAGGCCTATGCGCAGCCTAGAACAGATGGAAGAGTGAACTAAGGTCGCGGTGGCGTAGTGGGTAGAGTGTGACTCTCACACGCAGAGGGTCTAGGTTCGATTCCCGGTTGAACATATCGAATTTTTCACGGCACAACCTTTTTCGAGCTGCTAACAACCATCAAAGAGTAATTTCTGTCTAAGAAAAATCTTCTCAAACTTCCCCGTACGGAGTCTGCTCTATCTCTACTAGCACGCACAGCACGAGTAGTTGATGAGCAATCTAGGTCCGAACTAAGGAGTGCATATTCTGCATTTCGATTTAAAACATTTTATAATTATGGTACAAACAAATAAAGAGGCATTCGCGGCAACGATGTCTAGAAAAATATTCTTTTTCCATATAAAGTCTTGTAACTGCTTTGCTGAAGAAAGTTTGTAATATAATAATTATTATTTAATTACTATTAAGTAGATTTTTAATATTTTCCACGTTTGTGAAGTTGTTGTATTTTGGACACAGTTTGATCTTCGTTTTTGTATCAAAGTAGGAACACCGATAGTTCCCATCAGATTACTCACCTTGACAAACTATTTACTTTCTGATTTGAAAACCATTTTCTTTCTGATTTTCGATTTAAAGATATTAAGCCGTAAAGGCGCAGAAAAAAGTAGAAAAAGTTTCAGAAATTGTTTTCCAATTTCCTTTGCACATGAGCTTTTTAAATCATTAATAACGTCATCTTAAGTGAAGTAAATATCTAAAACTATTTGTATATTTTAAATCAACTTTTATTTCTTGTACTTGCGTCCATCTAGTACACGCTTAGCTGTGCACAATTTGCTTAATGGCTTAAATTCCTATGATAGCAAAAAATTAATTCAGGACTGCAATTTAGACGATTAAATAAAACAATGTTTCAAGACTTGAATAAATCCTTCTGCATTGTACTAAAGATTTACTGAATGTGACGGGGTAGGTTGATATGTCCGTACTCCGCGGTAGATCTCGTTCCTGATTTGTTATTCCACTTTCACAACATATTTTCACGCTACCAGATGTTCGGTCTTTGTGAATGCACATCTCTCATCCTTCTCCTCATACACTCAATTCAATTCCAATTTCTCCTTCTTAAAATTATACTTTATGATCTTTACTATTTTAATATGAGTTAGTAACTGCAGGGGTTTTCACAGTTGTTCTTGCAGTAAAAAGAGGTCAGCTAGTGAACAAAAGAATTTTCCTCGACATTGGTCTAAAAGAAATCATTTGATAGCATGTGGTGGCTCTCACGCAATGACAATAATTCTGTCGATTATCAAATTATAACTGCTTGCATTCATTTAATTTGTTGTGTTTTGCTACATTTTAATTTTGTTTCTTTAATTTAAAAAGGGAAATGTATATTCTGATTGATTGCCTTTATGGCTCACCTGGTTTTACTTGACTGCTCTAAATACAGATGGCATTAATGGCTTATAAAGGGAAACATAACATATCTGAATTAATAATAATAATAATAATTGGTTGGCGCGATAGTCCACAGGGGAACCAGGTCTTAACTTGCTCATCAACTACTCGTGTTGTGCGCACTAATGTTCTCTCACGAGTAGAAGAGACCTACAGTTTTTTGCCAACTCCGAAGTTTGAGAAGCTTTTTATTTGACCGAAAGAGTATTTCTTTGAGTGTTGTCAGCAGCTCGAAAGAGGTGGTGTCGTGAACAATTTGGGGGTGTTCTGACGGGAATCGAACCAAAACCTTCGGCGTGTGAGCGTCACACTACCCTTGGAATATTGTATTAAGTTAATGAGGCGTTGTTGGAGATAGCTATGTCCGGTTAGTTTGTCGACGTTGTCATATATGTCTATTTAGGCTTCAGCCTAATGTGGTATCATAACAAAAGGTTCCAGAGAAGACAAACTTTTTAAAATGTATTTATTCCAATAATTAGAAAACCAAAAATCCAACGGACTTTGAAATATAATTGCACATTGCTTACTTTGCTATAATTAGTGATAATCAATCAACTTAACGAATAATGTTTTAAGCTTTACAGTTTCAACATCCGACAATCATCTTTAACCGATCAAATGCATGAAATTTACGAAAATTGTTAGAAATGAAACTATTTCATGCTATTAACAGTTTTCCTTGTGTACTGATTTTTTCATTTTCTATCAGACATTTTTCTCTCACAAGTATAGAGAATTATACGGAAGCTATGCCCTAATCCTTTGTGGATTGAAGCGCCTCCCAACGTATTTATGTACCCATCAATAAACATTAATATATTAAATATTAAAGGGATTCGCCTTCGTTTATACACTATTCTTTGAAAATAGTTCCTTTATTGATTTGATATTTATGAAAGAACTTTTAGCATAAGTACTTGAAGCAAATTAGTTAAGTTCGAAAGACTTTTATTTTAAATCTTATCGTTAAACGTAAATGTTAAATTGAGATCATCCGCATTTTAAAGAACTAACATTTTTCCAATTTAAATTAAGTGCGTAACAACTTTAATAGATAAGTGACTGCGACTACAGATACTATAGACGTATTGGTTGTTGTGTTAGTCGTTGTTCGAGTTGGCTATCTCAAGTTTCACCATAAAACCGCTAAATAGCCTCTAATTGACATTGAATGCATTTCAAATATCTTATTGATTGTCGACAAGTAAAATCACATTTATACATGACAAGGAAATCTATCACATGCCGCTTTATTTGTGCACTGGTTCTTAGCGTTCATCCCACACTCCTTTAATTTCACATGCAAACTCAAGTGACTCTCGAACGAAATAGAAAAAAGCTCAGACAATAAGCTCGACGCAAACTTAAAAAGCTAGTGAAAAAATGGATTTCTATTCTTAAACATTGAGAATGAGTCAGCCTCCGTCATCTTTGTTCGAATTGTTGGAGTTACAATGATGCCTTCACTTTCTTCCACAGTTCCCGCAACCAGTTGACATATCCCACATTCAGCACACCAAACACGAACATGCGTTCATTTGCTGAAGCCTATGTTGGTTTTTCGCAATTTTAATTCATCTGTTTGGGAGACTGGGGACTGTCACGCAACACTGCCGGTTGATTGGATTTTTTTTAGATTTTGCGATAGTTTAGTTAAAGTTGCCGACATCATGGCACCTCTCAACAATGAAATTGCTTTCCATTTATGTACTCACGCTGTCTGTTTATTTACTCGTTCATATGAGCCTTATCTATGTTTCTACTAAAATGCAAGAAATACATACTGATGTTTCTTAGGGAGCTCATTAAACGTTTTTAAGTTCTCGCAGAACAACAGAGTTCAAAGGTAAACATACAAAGTTGTGCACATTTTGAGATGTCAGAAAGATAAATATAGCATATCTCCTTCCGATGTAATAGTGGGTAAGACTAAAACATTCGTTTTGCTTGCATGTTGCCGCCATAGATCAGTTCACAAAAAACAAACCGAGTGCCATAACATTTAGCCGACACACAGACACACACCTCATATTTCGTATCTGTTTTTATTTTTAGTCGAAAAATCGAAAATATTGGGAAAATGACTCAAATGACACAAGATGAAATAGTGAGCAACACCAAAACCGTTCTCCAAGGCCTGGAGGCTTTGCGCGTTGAGCATGTGTCGCTCATCGCCGGAATGGGCGAAGCACATCGCGACAATGAAAAGTCGGAAATCGTTCAGAAAAACATCGAGCACATTGAACTTGGCTTGAGTGAGGCCCAAGTGATGATGGCGCTGGCATCACATCTGCAAAATATTGAAGCCGAGAAGCAAAAACTCAAAACACAAGTCCGCCGACTGCATCAAGAGAACGCCTGGCTGAGAGATGAACTAGCCAACACTCAACAGAAGTTTCAAGCATCCGAGCAGTTGGTGGCTCAGCTTGAGGAGGAGAAAAAGCATCTTGAATTTATGGCTTCGGTGAAGAAATACGATGATAACCAAGAACAAGAGGAATGCAATGAGAAATCCCGTACTGATCCAGTTGTTGAGCTATTCCCAGATGAAGAGCATGAAGAAAGGAACAACATGTCCCCAACGCCACCAAGTCAGTTCTCTAATCAAACAACAGGCTACGAGATTCCCGCCAGGCTGCGAACTCTGCACAATTTGGTCATTCAATATGCCTCGCAAGGAAGGTTTGTTCTAGAATATACGTCTAACGTATTCGTTCATTAGAATTAATCCCAACTATTTCTAGATATGAAGTCGCTGTACCTCTATGCAAACAAGCGTTGGAAGATTTGGAGAAAACCAGCGGACATGATCACCCAGATGTGGCTACAATGCTCAACATCCTGGCTCTTGTCTATCGTGATCAGGTAAGTTGGTGCACATACATTTTCCGGTTCTCACTCATAAACTCTTTAAATAATAAACAGAACAAATACAAAGAAGCTGCGAATCTCTTAAATGACGCTCTGTCAATAAGAGGAAAGACTCTTGGTGAAAATCATCCAGCTGTTGCTGCTACCCTCAACAATTTGGCGGTTCTGTATGGCAAGCGCGGCAAGTATAAGGACGCGGAGCCACTGTGCAAGCGCGCCCTGGAAATCCGCGAGAAAGTTCTTGGCAAAGATCATCCCGATGTTGCCAAGCAATTGAACAATTTGGCCCTCTTATGTCAGAATCAAGGCAAATACGACGAGGTCGAGAAGTACTACCAGCGTGCGTTGGAAATATACGAAACAAAGCTTGGACCTGATGACCCGAATGTAGCAAAAACTAAGAACAACCTGGCCAGTTGCTTCCTGAAACAGGGAAAATACTCCGAAGCGGAGATTCTATACAAACAGGTTCTGACTCGCGCTCACGAGAGGGAATTCGGTGCGATTGACAGCAAAAATAAACCAATTTGGCAGGTAAGCTCTAGAGAAAAGAATTTTCTTTGAAGTCTTCTTTGCTATGCTAGAGTTGAATTCAATTGGTACTACCTAAGGTATTGCGCATTTGATGAGCATTTAAAAAAATTGTTTCCTAAAAAAAACATTCGTAGTTGTTCTTCTTTTTTGTTGTTTGCTTTATGCTACTACTTTCCATCGCTTTTGTGAAGTTAGTATTTGTTGTAACAGATGGTGGTGGAAATTAATAACTGGACCATTCTTATGTTCTAAATCGGTGTATAAAAAAAATACAGTAAAGAACAGTTTTTATTTGGTCTGCAAAAATAGGAGTATGTGTGACGCTCATCGATGTCGATCAAGTGACACCCAACTAAACATATGCCAGAGGGTATTTGGAAGTATTTGACACTTCCATCGATAATTGCTTTTGTTGCCTTTTCTTGCTTTTTTAGAGCTGGTTGTTTGTCTTTGTATGAATACAGTTTACAGTTGAAATTAGGCTGCATATTTATTTGCTTAAAGACGATTCATGGCGAGCATAAAAGTGATTTCACTCTTCTATCTTTTCTCTGCGTACCTTTCTCACTTAACCAGAAGTACGTCCTTATGAGCTATCTTTCAGGGAGTAGATGTATTCTATTCATAGAAACATTAGCCCATGAACGAAAATTCTACCTTATGTCCTATATCCTTTCACATTCAACCAATTCTTACAACAATTTTGCAGTTGCAAAGCGTTCTACCAGATTCTTCTGCCACACAAATTTCTGAAGATCGAAAAGAAGTCTTGACACTGCTAGTTGAACGCTGATTTTGTTTTTCTCCAACACGTTATGACGGTATATTACTTGTGATATATAAGACTTAAAGATGAACGCGACATTGCGAATTATACAACCATTACGATTACGATCTATTGATAATTTTAGCTAAGCCTACAATTTAAGGTGTGAGTAGAAAACGTGTAATAATCCTAAGAGTGTAAATTGAAAGGTAATACATTTTTCACCTCTGCATCCTGAAACGACTTTTCTTGTCTTCAGAAGCAGACGTAGAACTGACATGGAGATGGTACGAACCAACAACGACTGTCGTCTTCAACATTGTTCGATTAAAACAACATAAATGTAGATAATAGCTTCCGTTGTATAGAAACAACAAACAACTCACTGTCTGATATCATACATTACAACAAAATTCCATCCAGGATTATCCTTGAGGTGTAGTCACCGGGATAATGGAATATTGTCTGCGGGAAGGTCTTGTAGTTTGGCTGGGAGTTTGTGGGCTAAGATCCATATTCACTAGAAACTCATGAGAAGACAAAAGAAACCGGACCCGGTGTGTTTCCAGTCCAAATTGCTGATATGTGTATCATAGCCGATTTCATTGTTTTTGAATGTTCTCTGAACCTAAACTAATAATTGTGCTCTTGAACTTCTGCATTCGAAAAATAAGTAAGTGCCCCTGCCTATGTATTCAAGCTTCCGGAACACATACATTTTGGGCACAATGTTGGTCTATTGCCAGAAAAAACTCCTGTATTACCCTTTGATGGCCAAATCTTCTAAGTGATACATTCCAAAGAGAATTATTACATAAATATGGTAATAAACCCAAATTTGGATTCATAAAATTAATCCTCCAATGTGAAGCAGTATTTTATCAGATTATTAATTTCATTATCTTTAAAGCTTGAAATCACGCTTTTGGGAATGTACTTGTGGACTGTATAAATATGTAAAAAATTACAATCTTTCTGGTTTATGACATTTCTCCTGAAAATATGACGTAAATTTTATATGCATATAAATATGTAAAGCTAAAAATTGATAAAAATACTAATAGCGGTACCAGGGCATTATGCAAACAATCTTTCTTATTTGTCCATTCTGCCAAAGATAACTTGTGGTTTCCTAGAGTTTTTTGTTCATTTGAGTCGTATTTTCTATACACAAATTTTCAAAATTCCAAACCAAACATTTTTTGCGGGGTAATAATTGTTGGCGCGACAGTCCATAGGGGACCAGGGCCTTGCTTGTTCATCAACTACTCGTGTTGTGCGCGCTACTGTTCTCTCACGAGGAGAAGGGAGCTACAATTTAAAAAATTCGAGGTGTTCAGCCGGTAATCGAACCTAGACCCTTCGGCGTGTGAGAGTCGCACTCTATCCACTACGCCACGGCGGCCACTTTTCCGCGGGGTACGTTTGATAATAATTTAACTATTTACAATTATAACATCTTCGATGGATTAGATAAGTGTACTTACTGAAAAAAAAAGGTCTCGGGAAATAGGTTTTCTTACAAGAATGTTTCATGACTCGAAATTAAATTCAATGCATTCTACCTCTGCCTCTGTTTTGTTTTTCTGTTCCATTGTTAACGACAATTGGAATTTTCATAGAAACTTTTGACTGAAGCTTAACTTTTCACTCGTCTCAGAACTTTATTTACTTCAATGACATCTATACGAGTAGTTCATTGTTTGAATTTTTCTCTTTAATAGAATTATCAAACAAATATGTATACACTTATATGTATTAATATATAGCATAGATGAAGCAAATCTAACCTTTTGTAAAAGAAGTTCATTTTGTATTCTTCAGTGTCATTGACAGGCCACATAGTCTCACTATAACACTTTATTTTAGTTTTGTGCTCTAGTTATCTAAACAAACGGTCCAGAGTGATAATTCCCTCTTTAATATGTACATACTTTCTTTTCCCACTAGCTTTCATTCTCGATGTATGGACTCAATTTAAGTCTTCATCAATTAAAGTTGAAAAATAAGACTGTTTCTTTTTCTGTCATCAATCCGGGAATTCATGTTTAATTCCATTCGTTATGCTACTTAAATTCATAAAGACTAATTTCCCCAAATGCAACACTTTGTCTTTATACCACAAGTTATATTTCTTCTATCACCTTAAACTCACAGTCAGAGGTTCGAAGTTCCAAAGAGCAGGAGTATTGTAGAAAATGGTTTATTGGCTGCTGAACTACATTCAAATTTTGGTAAAACTTGTAGGAACCACGTTTATGCTTCTCATGCATTCCTCTTTTTCGTAGACTGGACTGGGTTTTTCTATAAAATGTTCCAAGAATCTGATCTGCCTTTTTCCTCTGTTTCGAGCATAGAAAACCAATTAAACTTTAGCTAGAATCAACACAGATCCCACTGCGGTGGAAGTATTTTTGTTTTTGCATCATTCTGATGTAGCCAAGCTTCTTTAATAGTTAATTTTACAACAGTTGAAAGCAGTGTTACCGCAGAAGCCTGACGCTAATATAATACCGAAAATTTGCTCATAAGGTGAGCACTCATAAAATGCTACAAACTTTCGTTCATGGAATCTATACTTGCTTTTATTTGATGCCAACGCTTCGAAATCATATAAAACGCCACATTTTATCGTCTCCCTTAGATGTGACAACACTTAGTCAATTATGACTAAGATATGACTGGTCAGAAATATGGAAAAATATAACCTTAGTTTTATTACTACTACTCTTGTTGGGTGGTTCAGTTGAAGGGCTTTTCTAACTTTTAACAGACACGCTTCCAGCACCGAATGAAAACTGTTCTAAAATTGTAATAAATAAGAATCAACGAAAAAGCATCGATAAAGAACATAAGAAATAACAACCCAGCCAGAATTTACTGCCACTTATAACCCATAAAAGCGATCCCTTAGCCTAGTTTTAGTCACTAACAGTCAGAGTTGTTCCTACTTGTTTCTTGTATTCGCTTCCTTATTTACTAACACAGTGTTCTTCTACTAGGTCTCATGAAATGTCTGCACCTCCAACAAAACATTCGATTTAACAAGAGTTTTTTTTTTGTTTTCATTTTTCCTTATAGAAAGGTGTAAAGGAAATGTTAAATAAGTTCCTACCAAACAAATCATCATGAGACTACTTTCTGCATTAAACTTTACATTTATCTTTCCATTAAACGATCAGCAAGATCTAGAAGATTGTCTCGAACCTAGACAATAGTCGCGATTGTGTCAAGTGAAATACTTTCATACGTTTTTTTTTGTTTCGTTGTCTTATAAAGAGAATTTATCTACATTTAAGAACGTTTGTTTGAAAGACAATGTAGTGCTGAATTATAAATGCAAATTTGTAAAACAGAGTAGAATGACCTTAATTTTTGTTAATCTTGCCGTTTTATTATATTATACTTATATCATTGCTTTCTATTCACGAAATTCACGATTATTATTTAAAGAATATCATACATGCATATTGAATAACTCCTTATTTATATGATTTTGCTAAATAATAAAATGTTTACATTATACTTATCGTTTTTATTTTTTTCAATATTAGTTTTTAGCTTCTTTCTTCGTTTTTTTATTTCGTTGTATATATTTTATATTATTGTTTTTTTTTATTTTTTGTAAATAGCCGTGCAAAGAATTGTAGCTCAACAAAGAGACAATTCATAGGGCTCAAGAATTCAGTCTCAAAACGTTGCAAGATCTAAAATAAATAAAATCCGTTAGCGTTAGGTGGATGCAGGCCTGGACTGGCATTTTTTTGACTCTAATGTTTAGTTGTTTTTTACTTTTTTCATATATGGAATATTGTTCCTTTCTCATTTAACAAAGAAGTCATCGTGGTGCATAACTCTTGCATACGTCTTGTGCTATTAGAACGAAGAGATAGAAAATGGCAGGTCCGTACTGATGCTTATATAACATCACTTCGAGCTTTTCACTGCCATCGTTTCATAGCTCGACAAGTTTATTTGAAATATCTTTTCTTAAACAGAAGCGAGTCAAATTTATAAAAATATAAACAATGTACAACGCTTTCACGTAGCTGTAGAAGTCAAAAAATGGCAGAACAGTAAGGAATCCACTTCCACTCTAAGCAATCATTATTGAAACACTTGTACAATTTAGGAAACTAGTGAATGTAAATAATATGGTGAAATGAATGGAATGAACTAACGGACAAGATGTCAAGGAGTCTCGAGTGTCCGTTTTTCAATCCATCTAAGAACAATCCCACACTAAGAACTTCTTTAAATTTAAATCTGTAACTACCCTCATTTACTGCAACTAACAAATAATGATAAATCAAAATGTTCCTAAGATACCATCTAAAATGATTATCCCTCTAATGTGCAATGATGTAATACGCGGTTATGACATTGAGAGTGAAAGTAGACTGGTCTTCTTTCAGTTTAAACTTATTATTTTAGAGTACACTTCGATAGAGTATTTACCTTGCATTTTATGTGCGAATAAGCATCCCGTGATCAAACCATTCTAGGTCCTTCTTATAAATAACCTCCTAACCAAAATCGTTGATTTTTAAGAATTTCAACAAACGCCTTAGTTAATGAGTCTTAACAGAAAAATTTCATAAAAAGCATTAATACTTCACAGCTGAAAGCTAGAGTATAGGTGGGGTGTTCCTTACAGTCTGAACAACAACTAAAGTGCTTGTAATGTACAAGCAAAGCAAAGTACATATTTTTGAATTGTTCTGAAACATAATGAAGATACAGCAAAGTGGTTCTAGTATTACTTCGGTAAAGAGTGGTTACAACTGGCGAAGCGTATCATACCTGAACACCTTTGCCTAAAGGGTCGTAGGTTACAGTGTTTAAGGGATATTTCTCAACAGTAAGTTAACTTGCATACACCATTTTTTCGTTACATTACTTTTCCTAATTCTTCAGTTTCGGTGTGCCAGTTTCGCTTGCACCCTCAGGTTTCTGTATTTTTTCTCACGCCAAAGAAAAATATTTAAGGAACACTTTCATTCCCCATTTAAAATCGAGCCTTCATACATGCCAGAATCAATTTAGGTGGAATCAAGAGATCCATACGAACGTAATCTATATAGCATATTACTTTTATGCTATAAATATAATCAATTTGTCCTTAATAAATTGATTTCGTAAGGGTTTAAGTTTGGAGTAAAGTTCGATGTGCAAATAAATAAAATAACGGATAGTGACTAACTAATTGATTGATCAAAGACGGGAATATTTTCCGCAAACGATCTTCATAACTTGAATTGCAAGATAGTTAACATTTAAATGCCATTGTACAAAATATGTAACTGACTCGTTGTACATTTCTGTAGTAGCATCTAAACAAAAATCATGCATAACGTAGATGACGGAAAAAAGAAAACTAGAAAATATAATATACAAAATTTCAGGTCGCAGAAGAACGTGAAGAACACAAATTCGACAACCGTGAAAACACACCATACGGTGAATATGGTGGTTGGCATAAGGCCGCAAAAGTCGACTCGCCAACTGTGACCACAACTCTGAAAAATTTGGGCGCACTCTATAGGAGGCAGGGCATGTTTGAAGCTGCAGAAACCCTTGAAGATTGTGCACTACGAAGCAAAAAAGAGGCTCTCGACCTTGCTAAACAAACCAAAGTCGCACAACTCCTGAACAGCGGTGATAAAAGGCGATCTCGTCATCTGAAAGACGAAATGGAACCAGCTGAAAAAGACGAAGTAAGTACACACAATACTTCATTTCACCATAAGTCGTTCACATTGGTATTTCTTCTTTTGCAGAAACGATTTTCAAAGCCTTAAGACGCCAAAGTCCAGTCTTATAGCGTAGTGTGGGAGACACCATTTCAAAAACAGAAAAATATCTTAACGATGCAATAAGACACATTTTCACAACTTAGTTTAAATTTTTATTTACACCGCAGTGGGAGCGGAAGTGGAAAACATCGCGTTATAAAAACATTTAAAGATTATAATCAGAATTTGCTATTTCGTTAAAAGCGAATTTATTATTTAATAACTTACTTGCTAAGGAGGAACGAAAAGAAACTTTTACATAAACCCTAATGAAAATTACATATTTACTTTGTCATTTTATTTTTGATTAAGGCTTATGAAAAGGTTCTTCGCGAAAAGAAACATTCTATATTTATTTATTTTGCCTACAAATAATAAAATACTGGAAGAATTATTGATACAATGTTTAATTAGTTGTTGTCTCATTGTGGAGGAAAAATTGATTGACAATGATATTGATGATGATGCTGAGTTAAACCTTGCTTCAAATATACAATTTTAAAGCGGCAATATTGCTTTCTATATAATAAACGGTTATTCGCTTAAATTATGAAATTAAATTATTACACCACTTCAAAATTACCATAATCAATCTGCAGGATTTCTATTGTTATTTTCTCTCTTGCCTCTGAGGAAGATTACGGTATAGTTTTTGGTGTTTGCTTAGGACATTATTCTGCTATTCACTGATGGCCTCTGTGCCTCTGCTATCATATATTATAAGGTCATACATCATGGGCGACGCTTCATTATTCGTCTGTCAAATTACACATAACACGCTGCCTTCAAAACAGTACACACAGTACCTGGATGGGGCACATAAACTGCGAAGTAGTTCATTTTGAATTGAAACTATCTCTCAGGAAGAAAGGTGTGTGGTTGATAAATTTGGCTTTCGATGGTGCGGATTTGTGGAAGAATATCAATGAAGGAGTTTCGTTTGTCCTGCGTAAGCAAAGGTTAAGTACTAATGCGATGAGTAAGTTAAGTGTCTGAGGAAAAGAGGAATCGTATATGTCACAAAATTTGTGTTCGACTCTGAGCCCTTGTGATAGAAAAAAACTGCACACAGAAAATTATGGCATTTACTGTCGAACAATATATTTCAACTAGGGACAAAACATGTTAATGAAATATAAGGCGCATGAAAGGTGAGGTATATTTATATATGTAAATAGTATCCGCACCTCATGAAAGACGGTGCTGTATTCATGGGAGCATTGTTGTATTTCTTTCTCAGGTTCACATAATTTCGTCATTCATAAAAGGAAGTTCACATGTTGGACCCCAATTGTTATATGATAAAACTCGCAGTGGAATTATCTTTGCTGATAGTTAATCGCATACTAGTAGCGTTAAATACTACTTACATACATTTGTTTTAAACTTATGGATAATATTGGGCTTATTTACATCATTTTAAATTAGAAAGAAGTGATGATTTCGATTAATCAATTAAAAGCAATTGCCGAGTTCTAAAATAATACAATTTTATTTTGCCTGAAAATGTTCAACTACGCAATCCTGGAATATAAATTTTCAGCATGTCTTAAAAATAGAGAAAAGAAATTCTAAATTTCATCTCTATTATCTATTATCTAATATTTTGCAATTACTATAATGATCATTAAATTAATTTATAAGTTTATACACTTTAAATTTATATGTAAATAAATTCCATAATTTTTTTGTCTACATTAAAATATTGGGTTGCGAAAAATACCATCAACTTTGTTAATAATTGGTCGAATGATTTGAAGTACTTTTGGATGCAATATATAAGCGGAATAGTTCGGAAACTATCGCAAATGGCAGTATCTGCATGTTGGCTTCGAAAGCAAACATGGGATGTTGATTTTTACTTGGGTTTCGTCATAACCAGAGCAGACGATAAAATCATCTACTCCTTTTATTATAACGAGGAACAATTTAATGGAATTGTGTCAAGCATGTACATATCTGTATTACACTTTACATGATGGTTTTATAGGCAAGGGATTCAATTATGTTGTACCTTTTTCTTTTAAAGTTATCTTAGAAAGAAGCATGTCATTAGTGAATCAAATTAGTAGTAGTTCGTATAAACAACTCATAAGATAGAGGACGCTCTCGATTTCATTTTATCCATACAAGTGATTAACCAGTGATATTTCTTAGCTGTAGCTGGCTGTCTCTGTTCTTTGACTAAATGGTCCGATAGCTTTTGATCACATAAACTTTTGCGTGGGTATCCGTCGAAAATTTAATTGTTTAAGCCAAGTTATCCTAAAACCCAGCGCTCAATTAATTTTCCACTAAATTATTTCATAAGTTTCCATAATTTTTATTCCAATTTAAAATATAACTTGAATGCTGTGATAACAAAACAAAACACAGCAATTGAATGTGAACATGGCATAAGCTTCATGGGAAATTTACATTGGAATAGTGAGGCCAGTGGAAGTAGACGTAAAAGTTCAACAAAATTATTTCTCCCGTGAATTGGACATCATCGTAGATAAGGGGCTTCATAATGCATTTCATTTCTCAATTAAAGTTTGAAAGAAAATAATCCAAATTACAGTGAGCAGTTAAAGATGTGTGCTTAATAACTTTACTCGTCCAAATATACATCTTCTTCCTTCAGTTAAAAAATCAATTTTGCTCGATTTTCTTTCAAACTTAAGTGCAATTAAAAATAAAGTAAAAAAATGTCAAAGTTGGTGGAAGCGTCTGTGGAAACAAAAAAATTGCTCCGTTTGGCGAAGCTTATCGTCCCTCCGTTAAGCAGCTCCAGACACAAAGGACAAGCAGGAAGAATCGGCATAATCGGTGGCTCCGCCGAGTACACTGGGGCTCCTTACTTCGCTGCCATAAGTGCTTTAAAAGTAGGTGCTGATCTAGTTCACATTTTCTGCTATCGCGACGCAGCGAATGCCATTAAGTCGTACAGTCCAGAGCTGATTGTCCACCCCATTTTGGATACGGAAAACGCCGTCAAACAATTTGAACCATGGTTAGATCGTCTTCATGTTTTGGTATGAAAAGCCATTTAAATTGTAATTAAACGTGTTTATATACAGATATACGTTAGGTCGTCGGTCCTGGACTAGGACGTGAAGAATCCACAATGGACACGGTTAGCTCCATTATTGATCTGTGTAGAAAATGCATTAAACCCTTAGTAATCGATGCCGACGGACTCTACCTCATATCGCAGAGGAGGGAATTAATCAAAGATTATAATGGGGCCATCCTAACTCCTAATGCCAATGAATTCAAAGTTCTTTTCGGTGAGTCTGAAGACGTTATCTCAGAAAATATGAAGCAGCTAGGTGACGGTATAACTGTCCTTCAAAAGGGAAATTGTGATAAAATACATATAGCCAACACCCTGGAAACATATCACCTCACCTCTGGCGGATCTGGTCGACGATGTGGTGGTCAAGGAGATTTGTTGAGTGGCTCCTTGGCCACATTTTACCACTGGGCCTTAGAATCGAATCAAGCGAATCCGGCATTTATCGCTGCATTCGCAAGCAGTTTTCTAGCAAAACAATGCAATTCGTATGCATTTAAGAAAATGGGAAGAAGCATGGTGACCGGCGATATGGTCGAAGAGATTCATAATGTTTTTGAAGATTACTTCGAATAAAAGCAAATAGTTATCGATATTGTTAAAAATTTAATGAAAAATTCCAAGACTTCTTTTTATCTAGGTTTAATGACTGTTCTCATACTGTAGAGCACTGATTGTTTTCATGTATGCGGTTATACAAATATAAAGAAATATATATACATATAGACTGGAATGCGCATTTGGTTTGTAGATATCTAAATTTAATTTTATGTTAATTTATGTTGAGGACAAACATTTGTTTTTAACGCAATTCTCATTTGTTTTGCGTATATATAAATCGAAAGAATGTGTAAGTTGTTTCATTCCACAGCTTTTGGGCAATCAAATATCAAGAAAGAGGTAATCAATCGCTCCCTGGACCAACGCCTATCGAGTAACCTGGTACAAAGTCAGTCTACTTCCAGTTATGGATAATATTTACGAATGTAGGTTAAGTATACCCCTGACAATTGCTTGTTTTCTACCAATAAACGTAATGAAATTAAAATTACATTGCAACGACTAATTAATGATTTTATTTGAAGTAATGTTTCAAACATTGTGCAGACCACAGGCAAAATATTGCGCAGGGAGTTAATACGTCCCCAGAGCCTTGAATGATAATAATAACAAAAAGAGTTTTAATACAATTAGTTAGTATATCATTTTAATAATGCTTTATAAAATATAGCATTAAATACTTTGATAGAATCACAGTTATAAGAACGATCGAAATTAAACAAGGAAAGGCATTAAGCAGAGGTATTAAAAGCTGTAGGAGTATTGGAGAAAGTTTACTAAGAGTGCCACAATATTTATTAAAGTTCAGAAGTATACGAGGTCAGTTCGAAAATAAGGTGGATTTTCAAATGTGGGTATAAAAGTTAGACGTGCTGTATGGATCAACAAATTTGCATTCAATTTTATGTGAAAGAATTAAATTTCATACGGTGAATGTACTCTGAGTCAAAAAGTATTTACAAGTGTTTCTACTTTTCAAAGAAAGTACAGGCTTATAAGTAAAGAAGATTTGTATGGCGACGTTTGCCCTGGACACCCCAGCACATCAACAACTGACGAAAATGTTGAGAACGTGAAGAAAATTATATTGTATGAATTGGCAGGTTAATGAAAATACATAATTGGGCAATTAAACAGAAAGAAGAACCTATTCAAACCACTTTTATCTAGATAGTGAGATATATTCTCAGGATTGAACTTTTTTTTTACGAATTGAGAAACTCACGATACACAAAATTGTTCATCGGTTAATACGTATAAACATCAAAATGCCTGTTAAGACTTCGAAAAATTTATTTTCGATTTGGGCATATTAACAATGCATATGGTAGGGTCTAGTAATTACGCATTCACTGAGTTCTCCTTTCCATCGTCCATAAATATATGTAGATAGCAAAAAAGTTATAAGTGCAGTATGTTTGATGGCCACAAAGTACCAGAACCTAGCTTCTTCAGCAACATATCGTGTTGGCCGATAGTCCTCTGAGGAGTCTAAGGCACTGTTTTTTGCGACTCTGAGCGACGATGTTTAAGAAACTCTTTTAGTTATTACTTTTTGAGTGTTGTTAGCATCTCCAAAAAGGTGGAATCCAATTAAGGAGTTTCGGCGTTTGAGTGGGACCAAAGAAGATTTTATTACCCCTAAGAATATATTTGGGTATTTTAAATCATAAGAGTTACAAGGATTAATTAAAATTTTCAAAACAATATGAACAAATTCAATACCCAATTAAAATAAAAACAATTTTTTATATATTGGAAGAATTCCATCCATTAAAAACATCCTGAGAAAATCCTTTTTTCCTGTATATTTACTTCCGTCTTTTAATTAAAGTTACGCTGTCAATTGCTTGCCCAGAACTCCATATGCCTTGTTCCACATCTCTTGAAAACAGATGGTTTAACATCTACCCCAAAATCTGAACGAAATATTCACTTTCTTCAAAGCATACAGTGTGCGAATAAAATATAGCACAATTTATTTTTTTTTATTTTTGTACACAAAACAAACAGTGAATTTATTTTTGAACACAAATTGGAATACTTCTTATTCATGTATAGGGGTTTTTTTGAGTAAATTAATGCAGTACAGAGGAACTTTTAATAATGAGTAGTTCCTCCACATTTGTTTTTTATAATTTCTGCCATTCTGTTTGGTAAATATTTAAACAATGTTTTAATGTTTTTTGTGGTAAATTGCCCCAATTTGGTACAATGCTTTGTTTAAGCTCATTAACACTTTCGTATTGCCTGTTTTCAGCATAAACAGCCCTGGGAAGAAGACCCCAAAAGTTTTCAATTCTGGCGATCGTGCTGGCCAATCTAAAACATCAACTTTATTATCTGAAAAATAGTTTTTAACAATTTTCGCCGTATGCACCGCAGCATTGTCTTGCTGGAAAATAAGCAGCGAGTCCGTTATTTCACCAGTTGATTCTGTTGTTTCGTCGGCAATCAAATCCAGTTACTTTTTGCTGTCCATTCTTTGTGGTACGAACTTAGTATCAGTTTTACCATGGTATCCTATTCCAGCCCATATCATAACAGTTCCTCCATCATGTTGCCGATGACTCAATATTGTCTCCTCTTTTCTAAAGTTGTGAAAGTAATATGCCAGGCCAACGGGATTGTCGAGATTAAACTTCTTATCGTCCGTGAATAATATTCGACGCCATCGTTTTTTTCCAATGAATGGCGAATTTTACCCTGTCATCCTTCTGTTTTGCCGTAAGTGGTGGTTTTTTCTTAATTTTTTTGCGCTGAATAACCGGAGACTCCTTCAATAGTATTTGGACGTTTCTTACATTGGCCGTGACACCTGCTTGTTCAGCGATTTTGCGAGCCGTTAAGATCGAATTCGATGCAACTCTTAGAATTGCGCGCCTATCCCTGTCAATAATAGCCCTTAGATGCCAGGGGCTACTCTTCTTTCCGTAATTTTAAGGGAAATGAGGAAATTTGAAATCACTTTTCGGCTTCTTTTTAGTTTTTCGGCAATATACGCAATTTTGAAATTTTGTTGGTGCATTTTTGTAAGAACCTTTATTACGGCACTAGTTAATTTTTTTTCCTCTAAACATTTTGCAATTTTTGGCACTCTCAAAAAAATAAAATAACAGAATGGGGCTTTTTCTTTGATTTCTTTCACAGTTGTTTACTCAAAGATAACGTGACTAAAGTTCCTTTTTTGTGAAAATGTGCTATCTTTTTTTCGGGGTGTTTTCTACAGTTTTTTTTCTTATAATTAAGGATTTTTCAGAAACTTCTTCAGGCACGCAGTGCAAAACCACTGTGACTTTACTGGGGCGCAGAGAGGTATAAGAAAAAAAAGGATGTAGGTCATTAACCATTATCCTATTAAAACTAATTGTGAAATTACATCTTGTGCTATATTTTTTTTGCGGACTGTACATTCAATAAATTTTTCTATCGACGTATACAATTACTTAAAAAAAGCGGTACTTTCTCTTCGTGACGAAAATGCTGCTTTTTTCCAACTTCTCAAGAGTCCAACCCATTTATTCTGCGGAACAGAATGAATGTGTGAAGCAGCAGTCCTGATATGATTAAAGAAATAGAAGTTAAATATATTTGATCAGTTGAATACGGAAAAGTTGGTCTTCAATACAACAACTTAATGATGTTTTACAGTAAAAACGAACTAAAATTCTAACGTAGTATACCTTTAGAATTTACCTTTGTTTGTTTTTATTGACTCTTTTTCTAGACAAACCGTGCTTTGTGATGTCCATATCTAAAGTTAAAAACAAAGAAATTGTTGGCGGCACTTTATTAAACTCATCATTTAATTTTTGAACAATAACTTTATTACGCATGACCAGCAATCAAGGTTTTCTTCACAATTCTTTGGAATAACTAATATTTTTCTTAGTCTTTAACTCTTAAATATAAAATAAACGAGCTCCTGTAAATATATTTAGGTATACATTGCATATTTGTATGTACAGTAGTCAAAAATAAATACGTTTTTAGCCTTGCAGGAGGGAATGAGACTTATGTTTTTTTTCTTAAAACTATTAAATTTGTTGAAAAAATATGTTCCCAGCAAAGTTTTGGTAAGTGGATCCACTCCAACAGCGGTGCTCTATCCATCTTCTGGAGATTCATTTGGATTTGTTGTGTACGCATTTTAGACAATTCGTTGGTATTTTGCTGACTACAGAGGTTCGAGGTCTCCCATTACTTTGTGCTTTAAGCTAAACAGATGTTCTTTGAATATATGAGCGTACGCAAAAATTCAACTTTGAACTTTTAAAAGTAAGTTGATTTCGTATTAGCAAAAACGAAGGCACATAATTATGATAGCCAGTAGAAATTCGGCTATCGACGAAAATGGAGAAATATGAGATCCTTTTGATATATGTTTCCCTGAAACGAAAAAAAAATAATTTGCATAAGTTAAAAATTTATTTAGAAACAGGTTTTGTTTATTGCATAAATTATTTAATCTAGAATCGCGTAAAAGCTTAAAGTTAACCACAGTCGTGAGCAGTACTCTTTTAAAACAGGTTCAGTGTTAAGCCGCTAGAATACTAAAAGGAATTAAAAAAGAAAACTTAAACTACCAAAATTTTAAAATTTGAAAATTAGGAGACTTCAGGAAAAAAAGATAAGGAACGTTTGCAGTGTCGGCATTCCGGTGCTAGTCCCAATTTAACAGCGACTGTTTGTGCTGCAAGAGCTTGCACTGACCTATCCACCAATGTGTTTCTTTTTCTGACGAAATTTTATACTCCGCGCTTGTTTTTGGGTTTTGTTTGTAAGTCTTAAAAATTTTGCCTACAATTCATCTCTTTGGGTAAGATCATCTGCGGCAATCTTTTCGCGATTCTGCATTTGTGGATTTTTTTTCCACTTTTTATTGTTTTATCGGGTTTTTACTCACAATACGATTGATTCGCTAAATTTTAGGACTATGTTTGCTTTCTCCAACGGTTTAACCAAATTGGGCTTTTTCTAAAGATTTAACCAAATTTTGTAGCTTGCGTATTATTTCCATATTTTTAGCCTCCAAAACTTGAATCGTTTTCAAATTGATGGTATAACATTATTCCTTTATGACTTATAATAAAAAAAAACACGTTCGAAAGAGTCAAATCGCAGTTCCGAATGGAACAACTAAAATAACCACAACTGACAATTTAGAAATAAGTTTGTTAACACCTAAAATGATTTATTACGTTCCACAATAGTATCAAATGTCGTTTTTAAGCGTTCTTGAGCTGTGAGTATTAAAATAAACCAGAAAACAATAAAATAAACAGAAACAGTTTGACGACATGCAACGTGTGATGCGTGCAACTTAAGGTGATGTTCCCTAACTTCAGACTCCTCCAGTAGTTCGCCCTGACATACAAAGTACAGTGCAAGATTAACTGCTTTTGCCATACTTCTCTCTGTTTGTCAAAAATTTGCAGGATTTACGTTACAGTTTGCAAACGCGCCGAATGTGAGTTGCAAAAAAAAAAAAAAAATACAGTGGAAGTAAATTGAAAAAAGTGATTCAATTACAAATAGACTGAATTTATGTACAAATAACGGACTCTGCCGTGATTTATTAAAAAAAATGTACACTGGTCCTATTGAAACAGGATTAATTTTTATAACTTCTTTATTCCGTCATTCGATAATTATCCGAGGAACTTCGGTTCGGAAACCTGATTCCTACTTCAGTGCGCCATGCTTTTGCCCGTCTCCAATCACCAGGTGGCAACGCTCGACGCGCGTGTGCAACGTAGGCATTTCCGTCTCACCCAACTCGGCGCTCGTGTGCACTTTTTGGTTTGGGCGAATGCCTGACCGTGATAACTTACATTTTATGATTGTTATTATGTTACTTTTCATGTTTTTTACTTCTAAATGTGTTTTGTTTTTTAATATTTAAAAGAAGACCGACCATAAGAGACATCACTTTTATAATTATCCTAGGCTTCGTATTCTGGAATGGCTGACTATTAAAGCTGACGGAGCAGCAAATCAATGCAAATGCAATAGGCTGCTCAGATCATTTTTGTAGGGATTCTGATGAGCCTTAGAAAAACAACACACGTCCGCACGGTACAAACTCTTCTTTAATAATGGGCTGATTATTTCTACAGTTACATTTAGCAACATCTTTTGTCCAGAAGGAGACATTTTTGGATAGATCATCCGATCAGTAGCACCGATACAATTGCGGGACGGTAGTTGGTGTATATTCGTTAAGAAAAGTGACGTACAGAAATAAATTACTCTTTTTGATTTTATCCCACTACACTTATAAACTTTGTTACTTTCCAATCTTGGGATTTTACACATTTAGGAAAATCAAATACGTGGCTAAGTTGTAAAAAATAGATTTTTAAGGACAATCAAAAAAGAAATCCTGATATAATTCTTGTGATCAACTATTACCAGGTATACCGGTATGAAATGATTTTTTTTTTAAATATGACACTAATTATTAATGGGAAAGTAAAAACATTTTATTCAAAGTATTGGCCATTGTTTTCTACACATTTTGACCACCTTTCTGGCAATTTGTGAATACCACACCAATAAAATTCTTCGTCTTTTAAAGCAAACCAATCAGACACCAAATTTTCGACCTCCTCGTAGGAATCCAAGTGCTGCTCAGCCAATGCGTGTCCCATCGATGAAAACAAATGGTAGTCGAAAGGAACCAAGTCTGGTGAATACGGCGGGTGGGGTAGCTGCTTCCAGCCAAGTGTTTTGATTGTATCCTGAACCGGTTTTGCTTTGTGTGCAGGTGCATTATCATGGAGCAAAATTACCTTGCCGTGTCTTCTGGCCCATTCTGGTCGTTTCTCGATCAGTGCATGGTTCAAATTGATCATTTGCTGTCGGTAATGATCAGTATTAACGGTTTCACCAGGGTGTAGGAGCTCGTGGTACAGCACACCTTTCTTTCTGGTCCCACCGAACACACCACATTGTCTTCTTGTCGTATCGTCGATGTTGATGGTCCTAGATTAACCCATGATTTTTTCCGTTTAGGATTCTTAAAATAAATCCATTCTTCATCGCCAGTAACAATCCGATGCCAAACCGATTTTCTTTCGTGTCTTTGAAGCAAAATTTCACAAGTGTTTTTTCGGTTTTCCATTTGTCATGTGACATCCATTTTCCACACTTTAGGATCTTTCCCATAGCTTTTAAATGGTCAGAAATTGTTTGTTGTGCAACATCTAACATTGCTACCATTTGCTTTTGACTCAGTGTCATCTCCATCCAATATCGTTTGAAATTCGGCGTCTTCAAACTTTTTTGGTGGTCTTCCAAGTTCTTCAGTTCTCACATAAAATAATTATTTCTGAACTATTTCTGAAATAAGACGTTGTCTGTTCAATGACTTCTTCTTCTTGTTGTGGCGCTACAGTCCGGGGTGGACCTGGGCCTCAACCAACATGCCTCTCCAGCCAGCACGATCTTTCGACAGCTGTCTCCAGTTGCGCACTCCAAGTTGGTTGAGGTCCTTCTCCACTTGTGTGCGCCACTTCAGTCTAGGCCGTCCTCTGTTGCGTTGTCCCAATGGCTCGGATTCAAAGACTTTTCAATGACTTGATATATACTAAATATTTTTCACAGATGTCATAGTAAACAAACAAAAAAAAAATAAGGGCTTGTTCACAACAAATGTTCCCTATCGAGACATTTGTATCTTGACGCTCACTTCATATACCTTGTATATCCACAAAGATAGTCAAGAACGAAATTCAAATTGATTATTAATTTGATTTAATTTAAGTGAGCATAAATTAATCATTTAATTTGGTTTAAGTGAACACATTCACAAATTTTTGTTTGCCTAATATTAAATAATAAGAATTGCGTCAGAACGTCACATTCGAACCTCTCAGTATAATTAAGTATTCCCTAAGGTCTATATTTCTTTTTCAAATAATCTCCTCCATGCAGACATATGATTTAATGTATTTTCCCAGCCCCACTGCGGAGTACACTCTTGCAAATATTCTTATATTGACTGTTAAAACTCATAAATTGTTTTTAGTTTATTTCCATAAACCACGGTGTTGTTCCAAAACAGAAAAAAATCAAATGTTAGAAAATTATGTATTCATGAAGGCCAGATTCGTGTTATCATTACGCCTTCCATAGCTTTGAAGAAAATAAACCATGTTTTCGCTTTTCTTCCATCTGTTTTCTTTCAGAATTAAACACAAACACAGCACTACACAATCAATAAAAAAGAATATGTGCGTTATTTATGTCTCAAATCACCTTTTAGCTTTTCCACTTCTACGTCAGGTTTACCCACGTACTTATTAAAATTACTCATTTCGTATTGCTGATTTCTATAAACACTGAGTTCGAGGAAAATGTTTTGCTGAGCTCCTACAGGTATCTGGTATTCGGTTGATGAGGTGCATATATAGAGTGGCAGTCGTTTTTTAATTTATTTATTGCGAACTGAATGAAGGCGGTGTAAAACAGTCTGGGAATTTGAATATCGACAACTACAATTGGTAGATACATTGAGATTTCAAAGCCAAATATGGAGATAAGGAAACACAGCTAAAAGTACTCAGTTCGTAGTAAGAAGATCGAATTTGAAATTATAAAGTGTTTGGGGTAGTACCCCATGCAATAGATGTGTTTGGCCTATTGAATTGAATACTAATACCTATTGAATTTGATACTAAAACGGGGAAAACTCGGTTATGTGTCATCAAGGCCAGAAAGCAGCAAAAGCAAAAGAAAATCAAAACTGTAAGATATCCAAATCGAAGCGAGGAAATAGAAAAGAACAAATAAGGAAAAAAATTACTAACTTACATTGCTTAGCCAGTGCAGGAGAACAACAGCATTCTTTCACCTCCTCGTAGAAGAAACACGAACCTGCTGAAGGTTTATACCGTTTTCGACCCACGTAGCACTCATGTGGAATAAAAGGCAGTCCTTCTGTAAATGGGAAAGAGTTTGTTTGTTAAGAGATTTTCATCAAGGGAGCTTTAAATATTTGTTTTTGTTTTCTATAAAGCAGTATCAAAAAATGTATGTGTTTAAGAGCATTTAGTGGCAATCATATATGAAAATCAATTTCCTTTTCATGACAATCACCGGCACGTTTGCAGAAGTTCAGTCCTTGTGCACAATTTTCGAAAATTGAAATAGGACGAAATTCCAGTTAAATTGGGCTATATTTCAATTATTTGCAATACATATAGGCTTTGAGCCTATTTATCATTGGCGGCTTGTTAGGATAAACCAATAACTTCATAAAGCCCCAAAGAAAATTGTCTTAAGACTTCAATACGCTGCCATAAGACGGTATAATTTTCTGCAATAGGTTCTCCAAACTTTCTCCCGAGAAAATTAATTGTGACATATGCTGTGTGGCTTGTGCTATCGCCCTTTTAACTTTAATATTCCCCAAGTGGTCGCCGTGGCGTAGTGGGTAGAGTGCGACGCTGACACGCCGAAGGGTCTAGGTTCGATTCCCAGCTCAACACCAATTTTTCAAATTTTTTACGGCACCACCTCTTTCGAGCTGCTGACAACACTCAAAGAGTAATAACTGTCCAAGAAAGTTTCTCAAATTTCGCCGTTCGGAGTCGGCAAAAAACTGTAGGCCTCTTCTACTCGTGAGAGAACAATAGCGCTCACGAAACGAATACGAGGAGCATACACCCCTACAGTCGACTGCTGTTTACTTTCGGACTCGTTCGCGTAAATCCACAATGTCACAGACATGTTTCGAACCACCGTAATCGTACTTCTGGATCATTTCTTTCGACCAATCGACACGAGCCATTTTTTTTGTCGAAAAACGTTGATCTCTCATTTTATTTTTTCGTACGCGAATAAAAAGAAGTCATTCGGTGCCAAGTGAGGACTATATGGCGGATGACTCATCAAATCGATGTTTTGAGTCCTCAAAAATGCAGTTGTTTGAGCCGATGTGTGAGAGCTCGCATTGTCGTGGTGAACAGTGATTCGCCTTCGGCGGTTGGTTTTCCTGATTTCTTGCAAGACAACTGGCAAACAAATGGTTGTGTACCATCAGAATTGACTGTTTTAGTGGTACGGTTGCGACATGTCCACTTTTCCCGAAAAAACAGGCCACCAGTTCCTTGGAAGTTCTTCGTCTGCGAGCAACTTTTGTTGGATTTGGAAACATCCATATAGTCGACTGCTGTTTACCTTCGGGCTCATACGCGTAAATCCACGATTCATCACCTGTCACGATGTCACAGACGTGTTCCAAAGCACCGCGATCGTATTTTTGGAGCATTTCTTCCGACAAATTGTGTGGAATCCAACGCGAAAAAATTTTTTTGACGGTCAAATGTTCATGCAATATTGAATGTATGCTGGTCCCACTGATGCCTAATGTTGTCTCAATCTCACGATAGGTCACAGGACGATCTTGCAATATCAGTTGGCGCACAGCACAATGGTTTCCGGAACAACTGATTGAACTACGACCTCGGTTGAATTCACCATACCAACGATAAATAGTGGTCCTTGATGGAGCTTCATCACTAAAAATTGAATTAAGTTCACTGTTGTTGCGTTAATCCACATCGAAAGTTGTAAAAAATAATCGCACGAAAATTAATTTAATTCCATTTTTTTGGGCGAGATGAATCTTTTAAGTTACTGTAAACAACAGAAATAGCGTATGTCAAAACGTTTTGAGTACGTATAACCTCAAAAATTTCAAACTTTACGGTAGAGCTAGTAGTTGCCAGATTGCAACACTAGAGTTCCCCAATCCCAAAATATAATAGTCAACCTACGTAGTTGATGAGCAAGCTAAACCCTGGTCCCCCTTTGGACTGTAGTGCTAACAATTATTATTAATAGATCGACGCCAAACCGGAGAAAGAAACCCCCTTCAATATTTTTTTCAAAATATTTCCTTGTGACAGCATTAATTTCCTATCATATCCACCGGAAAGGGGATTGCAAACAATTATCTCCGTTTCACTGCCTTGTTGCATTCCCAAATTCCCTTTAAACGAACCACGTGCAATTTTAATAGCTGGCGAATAAAAGTGACAATCCTGTCCTGGTGCGTATTTGTGTATTTGATAAGGTAAACAAATAAAAAGATGACTCTTTATATAATGTCTTAATAGATTTTCAATGACTTCATATTTTACCTACCCATGCGCGTGAACTGCATACATAATGATACACGCTGGCAGCGGTATGGAAACTTCGCATTTGATACAAGTTTGACAAGTTCAATGTAAAGTACTTTTTTTTCAGGCTGTGCCGGTTGCACATTTTGAATTCAATAACAAGTTTATTTTCGTTTTACTTGCTTAGGGCGATCATCTACTTGCGTGTTTCTTTAAGAGTTGATTGACACTGCTTTGTGCAAAGTAGGAAGGTTTTTATCGGTGTTATCTTCAATTAGTCATTGTTTGAAAGGACGTATGAAACTTTACATCATCGAATGGGTATCGTTTTGAAGCAGTTTCTGTTTCGGTGGATAGGAAGAAATTAATTCTACACGTGACACAGGCAACGTCATACTATGTTTGATGATTAAAATGATTGCCGCTACATCCTGCTTGGTAAATATTTATTCGAATTCATTGATGGCAGACTCTAGTTGTATATTAGTCATTTATTATAACTTGGCAGAGAGCAAGAGTTTCTTATTTTCACGAAAATTTGATACTTCTTCTTCCTCACTTTAAATAAAAAAAGAAAAAGTATTTCTTTTTTTCATTTCTTAGGGATGAGTCAGCACAAATGATGACCAATCCAAAATTAATGATGAGGAAGGGCTTGCAGTGTGGGTAGAGCGATTGGGAAGAAATCAGAAAATAAAATTTGTCTACCTGCGATATAAGTTTCTATTTGAATTTATGTCTTAAACTAAATAGTCTAAAGGAAGCTCAGAGATGCCACCTTTTAATTTTAGTTTGAAAACAAATGCGTTCCCCTCCTGGGAGCTTCTTATGCATCAATCTTCTAGGTAAGGTAATAGTGAGGTGGTTTCATTGATGCCATCACCCCATTTATTTTATGTTGTGCCACACACTCGAAGATTGAATTTTTCTCGGTATTTTAGAGTCTCTTTTCCACTCCTTATTAAATTTACCACTCTGTAAGAATTAGGAATACGTTGGTCGCCTTTAAACTGACAGATGGGATAACCTGCTTTGAAAGCATTCGCTGAGTGTGTTCCTTTCATGTTTTGAAAAAGTTGTGTAAATGGGAAGGTGTGGGATGGGAATTTGTTGCCCCGTTTGAGCAACGATATTTGAAAGGATCTTTATGGAAAAAAGTTATGGCGTGAAAAGATGGCAGGTATTCAATTCAGGTATCGAACCCTTTTATCCTCAAAGTGTGAATCCACGATAAACCAATTGTATCACGGCTACCATTTTGCTATACGTGATGCAATGCTAATGCGTGGCTTAGAAATTTCGACGTTTCAATTTACTCGTATTTAATTTCTGACTTGTTTTGAGCTCCAGCCAACCAACTATTTCTATCATGGGTTCGCAATGAGGCATACTTTCACAACTTTTATGACTAAAATTGGGATGGGGGATTAATAAGCCTCACATTTACCTATGTGTGGTCGCCGTGGCGTAGCGGGTAGAGTCATACGCCGAACGGTCTAGGTTCGATTCCCAGCTCAACACCAATTTTTCGAATTTTTCACTGCACCACCTCTTTCGAGCTGCTGACAACACTCAAAGAGTAATAACTGTCTAAGAAAGCTTCTCAAATTTCGCCGTTCGGAGTCGGCAAAAAACTGTAGGCCTCTTCTACTCGTGAGTAGCGCGCACAACACGAGTAGTTGATGAGCAAGTTAGGCCCTGGTCCCCCTTTGGACTGTAGCACCAACAATTATTATTATTACATTTACCTATATATTGATACATATCACAGGCCAGAGATTCATCTTTATCTACAGTTAAGGTTGTTGTCTGACTAAGAAGTTTGTATAAGTTATATAACAGATCACTTAACAAAAATAAATGCTTTATCAATAATTTTATTTATTGAGCGATGTGTTACTTGTGATTATGATGTCAATCACCTTAATGATTGAAAACTAAATGAATTTAGCAGTTTATATCTGGTTTATGGCTAGCGCTAGGCAAACAAAGAAGAGAAGCCCCAACATATTGTTGAGAGATATTTCACTGTACTTTTTATGGAGGTTTTCCAAAGCGCCAATCCAATCAAATTTAATAATATATAATAATTCATAAGAAGGTGCTATTCGAAACGAAATGTGTGAAACTGCTTTGGTTGGTTAATTTCCGAAGAGCCCAATTAGCGTCAATCTGTTAAAGTTGCGTTCCTTTGGCTGGCAAATTATTGAAACTAGGTTCAAATTATTTCACTTCATTTTGACTGATACTTCTGACAGCATACCTTTGGCTGTTATGGATTATTACGTAAAACATTGATCACACAGGAATATTTACTCTGTATTATTATTTTCAAATAAAACCCTTAAAGGAACCCTAAAAGGAAACATACGTTTTCAGCACTGATTGTGTGTCTTCCTCCAAAGTTAAAGAGTGAATTTTGATGTAAGTCTAGTTAAAACTTTAATCAAGCAAAGGGTGGTTTGAAAAATATAAAGTTTCTACAACACAATTCTGAGCGCTTTGCATTTTGTGTGAAAATCATAAATTTAATTACAATAAATGACAATGGTTGGGATGAGAAAGTAAGATTTATCACTCTGTTTTTCGAATAATAGCGAAATCAAGTAATCTCCTCAAATCGGTGAAAAAAATTGACAGTCAATTTAACAAAGAAATAATTTAAACAATTGTAAATAAATTATTAAAACTATTCCCGGTATCCAGTCCCAGAAATTAAGTGAATGAAGACACTTGTATTGTAGCTTATATGCATTCTTTTCGATATTGCACAACTTGATATAGAAGTCTAAAAAAATGGCTTCAATTAGTCCCATGGCGTGACTGACATGATGTTAAATCATTTTGTTTCTCAATTTTACAAGGGACCCCGGCACATTTTGTTCATACGCGTTGGGCTCCAACAATGTGCAACTTCATCGCCACCCCTTAATCATGATCGTGAATTATGATGTAGATAAAATCAGATGATGAATATATTCTTAAAAAATTTCATTTCACAGGCAGAGGAGTACACAAAGCCTGTATTCTTCACAAACCAGCATATAGGTTTACTCGAGAGTAAATTAACGAGCACACACGCAAAAATGACAACCTTGAAATTTAAAAAGCAATCATAACAAAACTTACCATTCGTGTGACCTTGCTCGCACCAACAGTGATCGTTTATGAATTGAGCCCCGTAGCAATATCCCATCACAGATTTTGTACACGAAAGAGGTTTACAGCCGCCCCCGGTGGGTCCTGCAACAACAAACGAGCACATAACACAGACGTCCTCGCGGGAATTCGACAAATTTTCGCACAACTTACCATCAAAAAAGCTTTGATTCAGCGTTTTCAGCACGTTTATCGCGTCTTGCCGTGAAACCTGATGCTCCAAAGTGAACTCCTCATAATTCACTTTCGTCTCCTCCTCCCTCTGGAGATTATTCAATTTGCACTTAGCACATACTTGGGCACTCACATACGCAGCAGGATTGCTCAAGATCACATAGACCAATATTAGGAGAACCTTATTATGTGACACAAACTTCATGTGACTGTCAATCCAGTGTCTATAAATAAAAGCACAATTAGAGCAGTGACGACAGGCGTCCGCCACACTAAAACACCAACTTTTTGCAATTTTGAATAACATTATGGAGCGCGTCGCATAGTTAAGCCCTCGGCCTGCAGTTCAGTAACGATACGATACACCCGGAATTTGGTTTCTCTTCATTCTGACAACCGAAACCGTGCATGACCTACATTCGTGCGTGTGTGAATATCATTTTTTTCACATTTCAAAAAACAAACTATCCGCGGGAGCACACATCTTTCACAGGTGAAGTACTGACTACCTCACTTCGCTGGGCGCTACTGAGCGTAAGTTTGAACGATAGCTTTCGTCCACTGGTTTATTTTTAGTATGCGCTAGATGGTCATAAAGGGAGGAGGGGGTTCAAACGCTCCCAAGTTTCATTCTATTGTCAATAGAAAGAGCTTTCGTCGTCTCAAATGATTATCGAAGATTCTCTTTTTGCATTTCCTATGCACGGCGCGTAGACGGACAGGGAAACGTGATATGAAATAGTTAATGTGCGCCCGTAATGACGCAAGACAATAATCATTGGTATGTCAATTAAAGCATAATTCAAAACAAAATTTAATAAGATTTTGAATGCAAAGCAACGGTCGTTGTTGTGGTTTGAACTTAATTTGAGATCAAATTAGCTGCAGGCAGTGCGCGACCTTGCTAAGGGTGCTTTTCCAGGTCGACATTTGTTTTTGTTGATAACGTTTTAAGATGGTGATTGTTTTGTTAATCCAGCATGCTGAAATTGGCATTATGCATGAAGTGATGTGAACACAAATTAAGTTTCACAGTTCAAAGACATGGTCTTTCTTACACAATATGGTTAACCAACTGGAATTCGGGCGCATGCAGTTCAATTCGCACTTAGTTCATGCAATGTGTTGAACACACATACATGGAATATGGCAAAAAAATGTATGATACCTGTTTCTGCTTTATCGAACTGAATGAATTTATAAGGCTGCGGAATTTTTCTGCGATTTCAAACCAATGATAGATCGCGTGAACGTGATCCATGTCAAATTATACATCAACCTAGTCTATGCCGACGCACCAATCGACAATACGGGTGATGTTAAAATCTTATGAATGTGCACATCGACTGTTACTATGTCCACATCGCATATGCTGGTGCAGATACAATTGCCCCATCTCGGGATGTCTCCGTTGAGAAAGAAGAATATTCAAATTTTCGCAGCATACGCAAAATCAGCGATCAATTCGTGAGTGAATACCCCCAAGATATATTCGAGGTACAAATTCGGTCCATTTTCAAAAGATAGCACCACCTGCAAGTTGTGACTGGTCTTGAAAGGGATAACCTACTTCACTGGAAAGGTAAACATTAGGCAAAAGGAGTGTGCAACAGCCTCTGTTGTAGACAACATTGTTGTTGCCTCTTCGAAAATATCCGGATTTTTTTTTAAATAAACCGCATTTGAGGGAAGTTTTGATATCATTTTATAACTCGAAAAAAAAATTGCCCATCGAAAGCTAATAGAAATTAATGGCGATAAATCGTGCAAGGAAAGGTTTTGACGTTTTAAAAGTGGCAACATCCCAAAAGGAAGATGAGAAACTGTAGGCTTAATTAATCAAAATCCGTATCAGATGCAAAATTAACTCAGAGAATGAGTAGTGTCTCAGCATATAATTTTGGTACGGTTAAGAAAATTTGAATTTATTTAAAGTCAATTTAAATTGAGTGCCATAGAAGATGAAACCGAGAGAAGTCGAAAGGCGATTTTTCACCTTGGAAATGTTTTTTGAGAGAAACCAAAGAAAGGGAGTTTGGAACAAATCGTAATTGAAAATGAAAAAAAGGATATACTATGAAATGATCTACTAAACGAAAAGAAAACAATGCATAGCCTGGTGAATCCGTTCTGTCATCGTCTTTATCGACGCAACGTCCCAATGCTCGTGCTCTACTGGGACCAGACGGGGACGGGTGTGGTGTACTATAAACTGTTAAAACCCGGCTAAACCATTGACAGGAAACGTTATCGACTACAAATAATGCGCTTGAGCCGTGCATTGCGTGAAAAAACGGCAAAAAACAGCCGAAAGGCATGACAAGCTCACTTTGCAACATGACAGTATGATAGCGCTCAGCCTGTGAGACTGTACCGGACAAAAACTACTTCAAAACGTTGAAATAGAATGTGTAACCAGACCTGCCGCATTCTCCAGACCTTACTTTTTCCAACAACTGGCGGGAATTACTGTTTTTTTTTTTTTTTTTAAGAAATAGAGGAGTAATTATTTGGAGAAAGCATTCGAAAACTACCAGATAGATGGGAAAGAGTATCCGCGACGGACACTATTTTACGATTTCTCAATAAAAACAATATATTTCACACCGCAGTTTGCGAATGACAGGGTGCCCCGACTTCAAAACTTAACACTGAAACTGCTGCTCGAAATAATCAGAGTAAATAATAATAATTGTTGGCGCTACAGTCCAAAGGGGGACCAGGGCCTAGCTTGCTCATCAACTACTCGTGTTGTGCGCGCTGCTGTTCTCTCACAAGTAGAAAAGACCTACAGTTTTTTGCCGACTCCGAACGGGGAAGTTTGAGAAGCTTTCTTAGACAGTTATTATTCTTTGGGTGTTGTCAGCAGCTCGAAAGAGATGGTGCCGTGAAAAAATTCGAAAAATTGGTGTTGAGCTGGGAGTCGAACCTAGACCCTTCGGCGTGTGAGCGTCGCACTGTACCCACTACGCCACGGCGACCACAAAAAAAAAAAAAAAAAAATAATCAGAGTATCACCCTTTAAATTTTGAAAATGATTTTAGACGCTGTATGGACTAGTTTGTATTGTGTGGCTTCACACTGAAACAAACGTTCAGTTTTCACTGTTCAGATTGATTCAAGGGCAATTCATGATGTGCAAGTGATATGTGTCGATTCGCGCTGCCAAGCATTATATGGTGCGTTGAAGCGGTATGCCTTACCATCTACAACGAATAACTGTTGATCAACGTAGATGAGTTCTTCATAGTCGTTCATTCTCGGGGACATTACAGAAGCGCTTACTAAAGTAGGATAATTGATGAAACGAACTATCCTAAAATTAATAATGGCGAAATAAACACAAGAACTTGCTGGTTCACCTCCTCAGTTAAGTCAGCCTTGGCAATCAATTCTGGTTCAACCTTCAATCCGTCCGGTTAGTTATGAAAAGGTAGTAACTTCGATTAATGAGCAAGCCGATAGGACAAGTTCATATGAAATAAAGAACTCAATTGAAAACCATAGAGGCAGGACATGCCCGGAGCGCGAAAATATCGAATTTCTGATATGAGAATTAAATTGCTTCATTCGAAAAATATCCAAAGCAATATTTAACCTGACACTGTTCTGTCAATTGATGGACAATTGATGGATTTAAACAATATTTATATACCCTACCAAGCGACGGCGCCAGGTGCATTGAGCTTAGGATACACCTTAAAAATAATGCGAAATTCCTCTTGTTATGGGAAATCGGGTAACACAAGGAAGGTTACCATTTTTGCCATCCATTAGGCTAAATATTACTTTCACCAAGGAACGATTTTTAGCAAGCATGTAGATGGTCTGAAAAGTACTACGCGCCACCTCAACAACATCATTCAAGGGTTCAGTAGTTCGGCGACTAAGGCAAACAACGTGGCAATAGAGTCTCTCAACTCCGCATGTTCTTTAACATTTGAAACTTTGTTCAGGTTAAAGAAAAACGTAATTATCACATTAATTAACTTCTTTAAAATTTTAAAACCATGTCCAAATGTGAACTTTCGTCTTAACCGTACGCTAGTGGTTTTCCCCAAGGTGCACACTCTTTGAACTTCACTTGACTTTTGTGGCGTTTACAGGGTGTGGAAAGAATTTAAAAAAATTGTTCGTTTATAGTGAAAATAATATAAAAATAAAATTATAAATTTTATAATTTCTTGGGAAAGAAATAAAAGATATCTATATGATTCGTACGCTATCTGCGGCTATTTGCGATGTCCTAAGACGTAAGCAAGGTAATTTAAACAACGCATTGCCATATTTCTTTCTAAAATAAAAATAATTGTTATCCAACAAAGCGAAATACATAAATTGTGTTACCCATAAAAACCTAAATAAATTTATTTGAACTCTATAAATAAGTGACATTCAAATAAATATATGTTCCCATAAAAATTACGCGTTGAATAATTATGCAAACAAAAAACTACAATACCAGCGCCATCATTATGCTCTCTCTTATGCGTAGGCAGAATTTAACTTTTATCGCGCGACAAAATTGGCAGCTGCTTATTATCCGGACAGTGACTCAGTTTGCTCAAGCAGAAAATCCCCCACTAGCTAGCCACAGCAACTGCGCAATGATCAGATGATGGATAGGAAAAACTCTCCCAATGTAGAGATGAGTTCGAACTGAGTGGAAATGAGGAATGTTACTGTCGTTACAAATGAAACACCGCAGTTAACTAAAAGCTGGTAAAGATTAACTTGAAAGTCGTCCAACAGTGTGAATAAAAGGGGAATCAGTTGTGTGGGGTTGTGAGCGTTTATTTTATTTCTACTTGAATCAGAAAAAAGAAACATACAGGGTGAACCAGATCAAGCTTTTTTGTTTTACTTGACGGAATCACAGAATGAAATTAAATTAACATTGTTGGAAAGTATTGCAAAATTGTTCTGCGAAGCCAAGATAGTACGTTTTAATTGAAATAAAGCTTAAAATGGTTAACAAACCAATGCGAAAAATTGTCGAGTCAAGTTCTTATTCACCCAGCTGTCTTAACAAATAAAAAGCAGAAGCTCGTTAACCCCTAATGTTAGTGTCAGAATGGAAATGATAGTTAGGCGCGCAGTGGCACAAGAACTGAGAACAACTTCTTCACCAGAGGTGGGCTTCTTTAAATGATGGCAAACATATGTAGATATGAACAACCTTTGGATCAAGAAGAGCATTGGGTCACACAACCAATGCCATAACAGGTTTTTTTCGCAGCCGGTTGCCTAAACAAATAATAGGTCTTTTCCAATTGATTTGTGTACAGAAATTCGTAATTGAGTAGTTTGGCTAAAAATCTCTCTTGCAGAGAGTAACTCTACCGAAAATTGTGAAACGACTTTTCGTAGAAATTCGTAAAATTAGACATGAAATGTCAGAGGTTTTTTTTTTTATTTTCGATCTGCTGCCGCGCTGCGGCCCCAATTTTTTTCTTCGGCAAAAATTGGTAGGGATATGAAATATTTTGCTCCCTCGTTAGCTCTCTTCTACGAAAAATCAGCTAATGAAACGCTTCTTCGTAGTTTTTCGGGTAAATTCGTAGACATTCGCAACAATTCAGAGCAATTGGAACGGATTTAATGTTAATGTTTGTTTGTTTTTAGAGCTAACGGTAAATGGGTGCTTATTTCAAAAAGTTTCCTAACCCTACTTTGTTTTATTCGTGCAATCTAGCTCTTTCTTATATTCATTTCACATCGCTGGTCCGTTGCGCCATCTCTGTATGCAATTTATTACGAAGGGGTGAATTTTTAATTTTGTTTATAAATGCGAGATGAAGAGAATGAGCAATTCACTCTCTTACATTCATTCAACACCTTGTGCTTTTTGACAGCTCGTTCGTACACTATTTTCTGTGTAGAGGCAAAGGATGAGTATTGCGTGGCGGATACGAGAAAGGAAGAAAACTTAAGCCGCGAATTTGAAGGAAGATATTTGTTTCGTAGAACTAATTTTACGCATGTATTCTGTGCAGTATTTGTGAAAAGCATTACTCTCTTATTCTTCTTAATCTTCCCCTTGGTGAACAGCATAAACCACTCCTTAAGTGACTTTGCTGTATAAAATAGGTTGAGATTTAGTTGAAATGGTTTTGGCATTATTATTCAAAGCAATGAAACAAGTGGTCGCTATATAAGCCTCTATCATATTGAGTCTCTCTGCATCATTTGGTAATAGTGATGATTTGAATGTTAATTATTCACCGTAGTAGTAGTCTTCTATTACTCCTAGTATTTAAACAAGTTTTCCTTCCCCTTATATTTTTCTTGTAAGTTTATTTAAATTTTAATTCACGGATTAAAATGAAACAAAATGAAATGTAACAAACCACCTAAAAAAATGTTAAAATACTTTGGTGTGAAGAAAATTATCACGTTTCGGAGATAATTCATTCTTCTCCTTTCACTTCTCTTCAAGAGTCACTTTTTGAGCGAAAAACTAGAAAAAGCATACATTTGCAAAGGAAAACATTTTGGGAGTTTTTCTTATGCTACTTGGTATCAACGCAATAGTTTTGAATATGCACTAATCACAAACAACGCAAAACAACGAAGATGCATCTTTGAAAAGTTTAACAAACTTTCGAAGTTCTAGGTTGTTTTGTCTTATAAATGACAAGTACCGAGACACACCTGTACAACCAATTCGATTGGTTAGATCCAGTATGAATGCAATATTCTTTCGGAGTGTTTTCCCGCCGTAGTTCTTACTTTTAAGTTTTAGTGAAGTGAAACAATTAATAATTACCAAATCAAACCAACAATATGTATTTTTATACAAGCAGGCCTTAGCCATATGATAGCTTGATTTGATATGCATGAATGCATTCTTTTTTTTTGCTGTAAACAAAAACCAGTTTACTCACGCTTTTTTCATAACAAAACACCAAGCACTTAAGCCGAAATTGTTTCACTTGTACAATTGACTGCGAATAAAGTGATCTATCAATTTAAGTACATACTTTGCAAATTACTTTAGCAGTTTAAAGTTAACAACAACAATAAGAAAGATGTCCTTTTATGAATATACGATTCGTCTAAATAAGCGATAGCTCAAGTGCGTATAAGCTGTCAAAGTACTTCAGAAATTCACGCACACACTGAGTTTTCGAAGGAAGTGAGTTCATTGTTTTGACATTAAGGGTTGAGCAGAATAATACGTACATGCGTACATACGTATAGTGAGTTTTTTTTAAAGAGCGAAATTTCTCTTTATGAAGCTCTCTTACTAAGCAACCCCTTTAAATATGCATTTCATCCCTTTGACTGGTCTAAGCACATGCAGTCTTAATTTAGTTAGACATACACATGAAAGTAATTTCATTGCATCTGCTCACATATATTCTTAGCTCCATGTTCAAGTGTATACCGGTAGCGTTGACATTTTTAAACAGTAAACTTCATTCATCTAAACGCTTGTACCTCTTAGAGAACATGAAAATTAAAAGGTCGGTTTCGAGGTTGCGGTAGGTAATGGATGGTAAATGACTAGTGCAACCTCAAAACTCTCGGTATTACCGTGTAAGACATTTGCTAAGCATAGCACGTTTAATCCGAAAATGTACTGGTGGAGCTGGTTCATTGTGAAATGTAGCATCACAAGTTAGTACAAGACAGTATGTTGTTGTGATGGGCGCTGTAAATTCAAGTATGTGTCAATAAATGACGTGAGCATGCAGATTAACGACGACAAACCGGTTACCAAATATCTATGATAAATATATTAAATTATGGTGAATTTTGAATAATTGAGAATTTTGTTTAATTTTTCATTATGTTGGTCCACATCAAGTGTTTCATTTCTAAATACACTGCCGGCAATATTTGCCGTTTCGACGAACGAACTTTTTAGTGAAATGTGAAGGTACTACCGTACAATTTATTCCCCAGACTGGCCTCTTATGACTTTTCCCAGTTCCAATTACGATGATCAATAAAACGACGATGTTTTGGTATGAAGACGGAATTTATCTGTTTTTTTTTTTTTTGTTAAATAAGAGTCTTTTTTTGGCGTGCTTCAAAGGTTTGGAAAAACGTTATTAAATATGTTCACTTTGAACGGAGCCAAGTTGATATGAACAAATAATTAGAATAAAAGGGCCACAGTGGCGTAGTGGGTAGAGTGCGACTCTCACACGAAGGGGCTAGGTTCGATTCCCGGCTGAACACCTCGAATTTGTCACCGCACCACCTCTTTTGAGCTGCTTACAACACTCAAAGAGTTGTCAGCAGCTCAAAATAGAATAACTGTCTAAGAAATCTTCTCAAACTTCGCCGTTCGGAGTTGGCAAAAAACTGTAGGTCGCTTCTACTCGTGAGAGAACAGTAGCGCGCACAACACGAGCAGTTGATGAGCAAGCAAGGTCCTGGCACCCCTGTGGACTGTCGCGCCAACAATTATTGTTATTATTATATTTTTAATACATATAAATACATAATATATTTTAATACATATAAAGAAGGGCCAGAATTAAAAAAAAGAATTTTCTTTGTTGGGCAATTTGAATTTCTCAAATCAATGTTTGTTTAGATATGATAAAATGGGAGTTTTTTTAAATTGTCCTCGTAATTGAATTAATTGATTGACTTATTGTTTCGTTTTATTAACGAAATCAAGAGGAAACTCATCACATTTCGTTTACTTATGAAATGAGAATTGAATATAAAATTCGTAACAAAATAATGTGTGACAGGTGTCAAAATACGGCCATAATAATTTATCGAAACGTCGTTTTACAGGAGACGCAACCTGACTTCACGAATAAGGTGGGCTCAATAATTTTAGTGGATGTTTTCTGGATAATCAAGAAAACAATTTCGAAATTCTGTTTACTATATATAACCTATGTGGCTGTTATAGGTTGTGGCTATAATGAATACTGCTTTCTTATTATACTTCATGTGCATGCATTTGATACCCCTTTGTTAATTTTTTCGAAGTCGTAAAATAAAATATATTTACAAATTATAAGTATATTTAAATATTCTTTTTTTTAAATTTTACCAACTTTTGGTAAAAGCTTTGCGTCCTCCCAAATTTTCTTTGTCTCTTCATAGAGGTGTTAACAATTTCCCCCTTTTTTGAAGCTAAGGTCTAATTAGGTATGTTCCAGTACTTCAGGGTCAATGCTGACTTATCTATGTCCGCAAACCAATTAATTTGACCAACAACCTACCCATAAAAATGTATTGTGTTAAGATGGTCAGTGTCAGGTCAGGGTGATATATTCAAAAGAAATGCATTGACCGCAGTATAATGAAATTCAGAAAAAAGTACTCTTCCGCCATAGCAGTAGCTCTGCTCATACCTTCACCGCCATCGACTTTGCCTGCAAACTACTGTCTTATTAATCCTATTCTAGGCAGGGATCAAAAGAGGTATTCATAAGGTCCGTACCCACCTTGGAACTGTCCGCTTCCTTGGTTTAAGCTTCCGTTGGCGGTTGTGTCGCCCGACAGCACAATCAGAGATGGAATGGATCTCCAGGATGCAGGCTGATTCAGTGCATGCTTCCAAACATCGGCAAAAAATCCGCTGCTTTTCTGTTATTTCGTATGCAGTCTGCACACGAGTTATTGGTTTACAATCGAGGCAGTTCACTTTTGCTAAGCACTTAACTGTGCTTGGGCTTGGTGATGGTACTCCATGTGACGTATCAGTAGGCATCACTGATGTGGTGGGAGCTGAAAACCTATATTCTTTATTGCAGAAGCGGTTGCTACTATTCCTCCGAAAGACCAAGAAATTACATTAAATGTTGGGGACAGTATTCTTCAGATTTAACCTTTTACGACAAGCTATTACTCCCTCTTTCGGGTATTGCTCCCAAGTCGCCGCTTTAACATAAATCTGCGTTCTTAAAATGATTTGCCTTTTATATTTCGGGATTCGAGAACCAAAAACAAATATTAATCATCGAAAATAGCTTTATTGTTTTTCAAAATATTCCCCATTAAGATCTATATACTTTTGAATTTGTTTGAACCAATTGTCGAAGCACTTTTGCGACTCTGGTTGAGGTATCTCCTGAACGCATCATCTTCGCATCATCTTCTGAACGCATCAACCGCTTCTTCAGGTGTCGAAAAACGTTGACCTCTCATTTTATTTCTTACGTGCGGGAATAAAAAGAAGCCATTCGGTGGTAAGTCAGGACTATACGGCGGATGAATCATCAAATCGATGTTTTGAGTGCTCAAAAACGCAGTTGTTGAGCCGATGTGTGAGTGTTCGCATTGTCGTGGTGAACAGTGATTCGCCTTCGGCGGTTGGTTTTCCTGATTTCTTGGTAGACAACTGGCCAACAAATGGTTGTGTACCACTCGGAATTGACAGTTCTGCGTTGTTCTAGTGTTACGGTTGCGACCATTTGCTTAGAAGTTCTTCGTTCGCGAGCAACTTTTGTTGGATTTGGCTCAATTTGAAACATCCTTACAGTCGACTGCTGCTTATTTTCGTGCTCATATGCGTAAATCCACGATTCATCACTTGTCACGATGTCATAGACATGTTTAAAAGCACCGCGAATGAATTTTTAGAGCATTTCTTTGGACCAATCGATATGAGCCTTTTTTTGAGCGATTGACAAATTGTGTGGGATCCAACGCGAACAAATTTTTTGACGGTCAAATCTTCATTCAATATTGAATGTGTGCTGGCCCGACTAATGCCTAAGGTTGTCTCAATGTCACGATAGGTCACATGATGATCCTGCAATATCAGTTGGCGCACAGCATTTATGATTTCCGGAACAACAACTGATTTTGTACGACCTTCACGAAATTCGTCTTGGAGTGAACTACGACCTCGGTTGAATGCACCATACCATCGACAAACACTGGTCCTTGATGGATCTTCATCGCTAAAATTGAATTAAGTTCATCGATGCACTGTTGTTGCGTTAGTCCACATCGAAAGTTGTAAAAAATAATCGCAGGAACATTTTCACGATTCAATTCATTTTTTGGGCGAGATGAATCTTTTAAGTTACTGTAAACAACACAAATAGAGCCCGTATGTCAAAACGTTCTGAGTAAGTTTAACCTCAAAAATGTCAAACTTTACGATAGAGTTGGCAGTTATCAGATTGCATTACTACGGTTTCCCAATCCCGAAATATAAAAGGCAAGCTTCGTATTTCCTGTGATCTCGACAAACCTTTCCAACACAACCACTAGTTTTCACGTGTTCACGTGACGGAAGAATATCCAGAAATTACAGAAATTCATATATCCGTAGAACAAGTTGCGTTTTAAGAATAACACACTGTTAACACTAAAACAAAAGCTTTTTCCTACAGCGCTACAGAAATAGAATTCTTTACGGTCGGTTTATAAATATTTGCATATTATTCTGCTCATCAACAAAAACTGGTTTATATACCTGTCTTCGACGAAGCAGCAAGAAATAATTGAGTTACCATGTGACAATGCTTACACCTTCTATCGAAATTTAACCTTATTACAGTTACGTTAAAAGAGCTTCGTGTCGGATCAAGCAATGGGCAACTATCCTTATTGCCCGACAGAAATCGGATGGACTTGATCCATTGAGCTGAAGTAAGCTTAAGATCCTTTAAGTAAATTTCGATTTCGTTCTGTAACATGTGATTTCGTATACTGTACACACCCCCCAATCCAAGCGAACACACCTCCATGAGTCAGGTGAATTTTGAACCAACGACGACGCGACGACGGACATAAAAACAAACTGGTCTCATTCTATCTCAAGAACATACATATATGCATGGGCACAGTTAGTTTCATGGTTTGTCTAGGTAGACATGGCATGATATTCAACAAATTAAGAATTTAAATTTTTGTAAAAACAAGTTTGATCGCAAAACTAGCCCCTTCTGGAAAATAACACCTGATTCTTAGCGAATTAAAATATTTACTGCATATGACTTTCTTACATAAAATAGCGGTTACGTAGCAATGAGGGAAAATGCCTACAGATGACGAGCAAATATATTTAAAATTAATTTTATAAAACAATTAAATAAAAATATTCGCCTTCAACTTGTGCGAAAGGCATTAAATTTGTTATTTTATTTTGCTGTTTCCAAGCAAATGTTATCCATAGGTGATGAATATTTAGTATTTTGCTACCACTCAAAGGTAAACAAAATACCAGATCTACCGTGTTGTTGTTAAGGGTAAAATAATTTCATTATAAATTATGAACGCTGTTGCTATTCTATATAAATGCGACATTCTGCGCGATCGGATCAGTTTTATTTGAGTATAGCGAGAAAACGTTCTTTTCGAGGATAGCTAACTGAGTGTTTCAATTGACAAAAATGGTTTGTGCTGCATTTCATACAATTTTACTTAGTGTTACGATATTTTGAAATTAGTTCAAAAGGAGATATGTGTGTGAAGCTAAAATAATCTCATTTGAATGTATTTTTTTAAAGTTTCCATCAAATCTTTTTCAAAATATCCACCAGCTAGTTGTTTCATGAACCATCGGTTGTTCGAGTTAATGAGTTAGTGGTGAAACACGTCTTGATTTAACGGTCTTTTTCTAGAGCTGAATTCGAACTAAATTCAGTTAATAACTCCATGTGATATTATGATTCAAAAAATGCATTATGTTTTTTTTTTAATTTCACATTTCGAAACCAAAAATCAAACCCGGTAGCTTCATCCGTTTCAGTTCAATTATTTTCAAAAAAATAGTTTAGTTACAGGTCACAGTCACTTTTAAAAAGTGTAGCAAAAGTGACTTCAGAAAAGTCAAAATCGTGGAGAGTCTTACAGTCAGTGCATACAACCTATTCTGAAAGTACAACTGCTTTCATAAATCAAAGAATATCCTAATAAATTATTTAAACATTCAAAAAGTGAAGATCGTGATGTACAAAGAACTTGACAGCAAAACTACAAACTTTACTGAAAATAATGAAAGATTTTTTTTTAAATTGGCGCCCGCTGAAGGGACTGTTTGGCACCCTTAAGTGACTGGAATTAAGTCACTGAACAGGCCAAAGGTATAGAGGAAGGGAGGAAAAGGATGTACCAGATGAAATGTACATGCTCTGTGAGAATGAAAAGTTCCTGTGGACTGATGTAGTGGACTTTTCAAATTACCGATTTATATTAAGTTGTATGATAGTCATACAATAGAGATTGAAACTTGAACAAATTTCCTACAGTCTTAACAACTGAAAAAAGTGTCCAGTTTGCTAAAGAATGGCACAAGTGTTTCCCATATCCTTTAACCTAAGTAGCCTAAGTGCGTTTTTGTGTGCCAACAATCGTTTGCAAACCATCCGTAAAACAAAGGTTCTGAAGCCTACAATGTAAAAAAGGAAAAAGGCTAAAATCAGAACTCGTTTAAGGTCACAAAGGAAAACACATAAACTCAGACGAAACATATAAGATTGAGAATGCCTCCCTTCTCCTTGAGACTTTTGTGGAACTTGGATTATACAAGGTTATAGTAGTGTTTGTACGTTGAAATAATTACTTAAAGAAGGTTGCTGTAATACAACATGGACCATTGTGATGGCAGGAAAGAAGAGTTATGTCGGTCTTCCTGGTGCTTATGTACATATTCCTATCATAATGCCTCCTTTAACTAAACAACTTTTCGTTCGTTTCTACATTGACTTTTGTTTTTACTTCTATGCTGCGGAGGGAGGAGTTTCAAATTTCTCAGCTAGACCTGTGCTCAGTTTCCTGCACAATACAGTACTTTGTGAGTTCACCCGAATTCAAACGTGCGTTATTGTTGCCCAGTAAAATGTGTTCTCATCTGACTGAAATGCTGCATGTATTTAGTTCAAAATCACCCATGTTTGACTTTTTCTTGTTCCCTTTACTTGAGTTTTATATAAAGACGAAACTTGATTAGCTGTCAGCGGCAGCAGGCAACTCTTTTGGACCTTTATTGCTCAAGAAACCTTTATTCGAGGGTAATAATAATAATTATTGGCGCGACAGTCCACAGGGGGGACCAGGGCCTAGGGTACTCAACTACTCGCACTACTGTTCTCTCACGAGTAGAAGGGACTTACAGTTTTTTGCCGATTCCGAACGGCGAAGTTTGAGAAGCTTTCTTAGACAATTATTACTCCTTGAGTGTTGTCAGCAGCTCGAAAGAGGTGGGGCCATGAAAAATTCGAGGTGTTCAGTTGGGAATCGAATCTAGACCCTTCGGCGTGTGAGCGTCGCGCTCTACCCCCTACGCTACGGCGGCCACTTTTCGAGGGTAACCCCTTTAAATTTCATTGCTTCCATAAAATAATCAAGTTTAGTGTATCAGGATGAGGATGTCAATTTTCGGGCTATGGATTTTGGTTTTTAGATTTTTAAGCGTTTCAAACGCGTTTCTCTTCCTTTCTTGTTACACTGATTAATTCGATGGAAAAATAAAGTGTCAGTACCTAGAGATTCAATAGAATACAATTGTTTGACTGAAACGTACGTGTCGCTAAACGATGTAATTATTTAACACAGTCTTAAGAGCATTGTTTCGTTACCACATAGAAGCAAACTACTTTTTCGGCTGAATTTGGATCACAAACTACTCACTCGGCTTACAATACATTAACAAATGTTGGTATTAAGACGAAATCTGAGAAATCAAAAATAATTTTACTAAATAATGCTACAAAGGGACATATAGGGGGCGGCACAACCAAAAATTGCTAATTTTTTATTAATTTCCGTGGCGCCCCTATATGTGCCAGGACTTATTGTGTTATGCATACTGGGGTCTAATCATGACGATGACTATGACGACTATCGTGCGACGATATCGTTGAAACGAGAGTTTTTCATTTTGGTTACTCTCAAAACTGCCAATCGCTATCGTCTTGACGATCAGTTTTTGACGATAGATATTTGCAAAATGCAAAACGATAGTGGTTTTGCATTCAGCTGGCATGCAAGTGGTGAAAACTTGATGAAAAAAGTAAAAAAAAAAAATGTAATCAGTAATTACAAAATGTTTTGGATATAATCCTCAGCTTACGGGAGCAGGAATGTACATCCAAAATTATTTAAAAAAATATTCCCTGAAATCAAACTTCATGCATTTCATGAGCACCACTCGCAACGTCCTTCGTTAATTTGTACTCGTAACGTGTACACACATAACAAAACGATAAAAACAATGAAGCAATCGTTATTCATTGTTTGTTGTGTGTGTACAATTATAACAAGATGCGTTCAGTAGCGCTCAAACTGTGTATAAAAGAAACCGCAGACGAGACGATAGTGGCTGGGTTATGTGATGCAAATTATCGACGATATCGTTTTGGTTGATCGTCAGGACAGTAGTCGTCATGTCAGTCATGTTTGCAGCCCTAAGACTAATTTTTTAAATAGTTGTCATTTGTCAAAATTATGTAAATTAGAAGAAATAATATGAGCTTAAATCTTTCGTTTGACGTTCTGGGGTCAAATGACTCCACAATTGTTTTGAACGCGAATTCCCAGTTCGTTCACTTCGTTGTACTTTTTTCTGTCCAACGGAGTTTGACTTGCGTGTGTCCTCTACTTAAATGCTAGACTTCAGTGCTAAACCGAAGCCTTCTTGACTGACAATTGATTTCCTAACCCTCTGCCCTTGTGCTTTTGTGTGATACTACCATTAAGTTCACTAGCCATATCGTTATTATCATTCGCACTCTATTTACCCCCCTAACAGATCTATTTCAATTTAACATTTGACCCCAAGTCCCAAAGCAGAACCACATTATGGGTTTAAAAATTAAATTAACGTGAGCCATGCTACTGCGGTTGAAGTTGATTCACTGCTCTCTGTGCAAAATTCGTGGGGACACTCAAACCAGTTTTTTTTTGATGGATTAATTGTCCCATACACAACTTCTATATATCTATGTATATCTTTGGTGGCGTTGTTAAATTTTGTAAATATTTTTTGCTGGCGAAAAATTTTAGGAGGTAAACAAGGAAATCTACATTTTGGGTTTTTCCCACTTTTAAGCACCACAGCAATTTTCGGATTATGTCATTAATTAGCGATATCTCGATTTAAAAAAATGTTCAGCCAAATCGCAATTTCAAATCATTTGGACTTTTTTGTTGACTGTGTGTTGACTACACATGCAGGTGGCTCATCTCTTGATTGTATGTGATGAGAGGATCCAGCATCTCTTACACCCTCTGGCAGAGTTAATTTTTTTTGTAGAAGAAGAACGGTCAATCAAATGACTTTAGCGAACTTAGTGTCACTAACGTCAGTTGACGCGAAACTTTTCTCAGCAATTCCAACTGATTTAAAATTTAAGAAAAAAGAATTTTGTATGACATCACTATAAACACAACTTTGCCTCAGTTGTCTTAAATTGTCCTTAAAAGTAAAAAAATCTTACCATTTGAAGGGATTAGAAATTTGTCTGACAAATTCAACAAGTTGGAAGTTACAACATACGAGGGTTGCCTTTTATATTTCGGGATTAGAGAACAAAAACAAATATTAATCATCGAAAATAGCTTTATTGTTTATCAAAATATTCCCCATTAGGATCTATACACTTTTGCATGCGTTTGAACCAATTGTTGAAGCACTTTCGCAACTCTGATTGAGGTATCTCCAAAACATGCATTCTGAACGCATTAATCGCTTCTTCAGATGTCGCAAAACGTTGACCTCTCATTTTATTTGTTACGTACGGGAAAAAAAATAAGTCAGTCGGTGCCAAGTCAGGACTATACCGCGGATGACTCATTAAATCGATGTTTTGAGTCCTCAAAAATGCAGTGGTTTGAGCCGATGTGTGAGAGCTCGCATTGTCGTGGTGAACAGTGATTCGCCTTCGGCGGTTGGTTTTCCTGATTTCTTGCAAGACAACTGGCAAACAAATGGTTGTGTACCACTCAGAATTTACTGTTCTGCGTTGTTCTAGTGGTCCGGTTGCGACAAGTCCAGTTTTTTCCAGAAACACAGGCGACCATTTGCTTAGAAATTCTTCGTGCGCGAGCAACTTTTGTTGGATTTGGCTCAATTTAAAATACTTATACAGTCGACTGCTGTTTACTTTCGTGCTCACGATGTCATAAACGTGTTTCGAAGCACCGCGATCGTAATTTTGGAGCATTTCTTTGGACCAATCGACACGAGCCATTTTCCAACGCGATCCAACTCGAACAAATTTTTTTGACGGTCCAATGTTAATGCAATTTTGAATGTATGCTGATCCCACTAATGCCTTAGGTTGTCTCAATCTCACGATAAATCACATGATGATCCTGCAATATCAGTTGGCGCACAGCATTTATGATTTCCGGAACAACAACTGATTTTGGACGACCTTCACGAAATTCGTTTTGGAGTGAACTACGACCTCGGTTGAATTCACCATACCATCGATAAACACTGGTCCTTGATGGAGCACTGTTGTTGCGTTAATCCACCTCGAAAGTTGTAAAAATAATCGCACGAAAATTTTCACGATTCAATTCATTTTTTGGGCGAGATGAATCTTTTGAGTTACTGTAAACTACACTTTGATACTACACTTTGATCTTAGCCATAAAGCCGAGAAGCGATGAGTTACTGTAAACAACACAAATAGCGCTCGTTTGTCAAAACGTTCTGAGTACGTTTAACCTAGAAAATGTCAAACTTTACGATAGATTTGGCAGTTATCAGATTGCAACACTAGGGTTGCCGAATCCCGAAATATATAGGGCATCCTTCGTATTTATAAGCATTTCTATCGTCAGCAGCCGTTAATTTTTTACTATGAGTGTTGGCAGGACTGAATGCATATTTGCTTCAAAAAGAAGTGAGAGGTATAAAACTTTGAAACGCAAATTATTTTATTCAAAATATAATCTTCTGGCATAATAATTTTTATTTTTGGCACATGGCCACAGGTCTATTTTGAGGTCCAATGACTTCTTTTAGCATTTGCGGCCGTTTATCGGCAGTAAGGCGGCGAATGTTTTCCTACAAATGGTTAATCGTTTTCGCCCTATCGGCGTGAATAAGGGATTACAAAAATTTCGCACAGATCACGCACAGGCATCGTTAAATCGTGAACTTCGAAACACGCCAAATACACATCGGGAACAACTTTTAATACATCCCACATTTATTTCTACACAACTTTGCGTTCTTTAAATTAAAAATTTATGGAATACCAAACTCCTGTTGTTGTTATACGAGCAGATCTACGAGTTTAGTTCAAAAAATAGGGCTCTGTTTAAGTAATAAGATGCATTTCTGAATTCTGAAATTACCATTGTGCTATTGAAATTCTGCAAACTAGGGACACCTCGGTTTGAAAAGCTGCCCATAACTACCACATCTTCGAAATGAATCGAATGAATGCAAATACAGATGCACGTTTAAGGCAGCCCCTTACGTGGATACCGTGACAACAAATCTAAGCTTAATTTTTAGAGAGGTAACCATATGGTGCGTTTCTACTCAAGGGAATTGCGACAAAAAAATGGTCAACTCTATTTTAAATGAGTCGTTGCCATAGAAGCTGCCACGAAGTTTAGCTTGATAAGTTCCTTCAACTTGGAAGTTGTAAATTTCACTTTAACTTTTGACTGATTTGTTCTGATTTTCCGAAATATGAGCGGCCACCAGTATTGACCCTTAAACAACTACGTCATTTACTAAAATTTAATTTTCTTTATTACAGTACGAGTTGCAAAAACAATCAGTACCGTATGTGAGAACCATAAAAAAATGCCATTAATTTGAAGTAAATTTTTGTTTACATTTAATTTACTTATTTCAAAAATACACATCATAAAAAATAGCACTTTTCTCATCAAGTTTCATTTATTTTTGTTTATTTCAGACCACCTACACTGACAAAGGTCCTAAGGTATGCAAAACTTTGACTCTGACAATGAGCCTTTCATTAATTGCCATTTTAACTTACAGCCAGCGGCAGGAGAATTCCTTTATTTTGATCATATAACATTTTATGTTGGCAATGCGAAGCAAGCCGCCAATTACTACACGACAAGAATGGGTTTTGAGCCTCTGGGATACCAAGGATTGGAAACCGGAAACCGAAAGTTCGCCAAACATGCTGTGAGGCAAAACAAGGTGAGTTTGTTAATTTGAAATTATGCCTTGCAAGGCTGCTTTTCGCCAAGTTGCGGCCACAGTGGCGTAGTCGTAAGTTTAGGAAATTATAGCTACCTGTCGAAAGATGGTCTCAACTTTTTCAGCACGCTGAAAAATCGTTTGCTCTCTTAGAGCTTGCATATACGCAAAATATCACTCAATAAGTCCCAGAACTGACATATAGGGGGCGCCACTAAGAAAAAAAAATCCATATTATTCTTAGGAAGTACCAACATTCAAATGATACTTGCCAAATTTTCATGACGATTTGATTTGGTTACAAGTTACAGCGCTTCAAGTGACGCTACTTTTGCGATTTTTAAAACAATAAAAAAAAAAAAACAGAATCACGTGTGTTGATTAAATACTGCCTTTTGATGGGAAAAAATACCGCCCAAGCTCCGTATTGGCTTGAAAAGTGTTACAGGGACTCGGCTTTATCAAAAACAATTATTTGCCTATGGTATGCTGACTTTAAGTGGTCGCCCTGGCGTAGTGGTTAGAATGAGACGCTCACACGCCGAAGGATCTAGGTTCGATTCCCAGATCAACACCAATTTCCGAGTTTTTCACGGCACCACCTCTTTCGATCTGCTAACAACACTCAAAGAGTAATTACTGTCTAAGAAAGCTTTTCAAATTTCGCCGTTCGGAGTCGGCAAAAAAACTGTAGGTCCCTTCTGCTGGTGAGAGAACAGTAGCGCGCACAACACAAGTAGTTGATGAACAAGCTAGCTACAAGCTACAGACACCAACGATGCTGAACGCTCTAAAAGGCCAATTGAAGTGGTTACACATGAAAACGTCAAAAAAGTACACAATATCGTTTTAGAAAACGAAAAATTGAAATTGCGTCAGATACATAACTGACGCAAAGAGACCAAAAGGCAGTGTGTCCACTATTTTGGCTGAACAATTGTTTTTTAGAAAGCTGTTTTCGAAATGAATGCCGTGCTTGCTCACAATGGATCAAAAACAACAACTTATAGAAGATTCGGAGAGCTGTTTGGAGCTGTTTTACCAGTATAAACAGGACGTTTTGCGTTTCACTCCAGAGTGAAATCGTCAGTCAGCGGAGTGGACAGCAACCGGCGAACCACGCCCAAAGCGTCCAAAAACACAAATGTCGCCTGGCACGGTTATGTTCATCCATATTTTAGGATGCGCACGGAATTTTATTCATCGACTATCTTGAGAAAATTAAAAGGTTAAAAGGATAAAAGGAACGGTGAATACTACATGACATTATTGCACACATGGTACATTTAAAGGAAGAAATTGCGAAAAAAAACGGTCCCATAGGAAGAAGAAAACAATTCTCTTCCGCCAAAACAATGCACCATATCACAAGTCGTTGGCTACCATGGCCAAATTGCACCAATTGGGCTTTGAATTGCTTCTGCACCCACCATATTCTCCCAGCGACTTCTACCTCTTTCCAGACCTCAAAAAGATGTTCGCAGGAAAAATAAATATGGCTCGAATGAGAAGGTAATCGCCGAAACTTAAGCCTATTTTAAGACCAAAGATAAATCGTTCTACAAAAAAAAAAATTTAAAAAGTTAGTTTGTCATAAAAATTTGAGAGGTATCATTTGAACAGGTCTGTTCCAATTGATTTGTGTACAGAAATTCGAAGTTGAGTAGTTTGGGTATAAATCTCTCTTGCAGAGAGCAACTTTACCGAAAATTGTGAATCGCCTTTTCGCTGAAATTCGTAAACAGCTATCAGATATATGAAATGTCAGAGGTTTTTTTTATTTTCGATTTGACAGCCATCTGCTGCCGTGCTGCTGCCCACAGATTTTTCTTCGGCAGAAATTCGTAGAGAGGGAAAATATTTTGCTTTCTCGTGAGCTCTCTCTTCTACGAAAAAATCAGCTAATGAAACGCTTTTTCGTAGTTTTTCGGGTAAATTCGTAGACATTCGTATCAATTCAAAGCAATTGGAACGGACCTAATGTTTGACCTACAAATAATATGGATTTTGTGATAGTGGCTTCTCCTTTTCGCTGTTTGCTGTTTTTGAGCAAGTGATGAAAGCCTTTTGGAAGGAATACAAACAAGACAAAAATACAAATTAGAAACATATATTCTAAATAGAGCTATTGATGATTCATTTCCTATAACTATGAACTTTGCGTGTTGTAATGTTTTTCTTTATTCAATCGCAAGGGCCTCATAATTGCCCCTTCCGACTTATCTTTTATGTAGTGACGAATATAGTCTTTTCCATCAATTCCCGAAAACGATTGAATTATAGGACAACGTTATATACAGCAGTCCACAAGGAGACTAATTCCAGGACTCCAGTAACTACTCATGAACTATTGTTCTCTCATGAGTGGAAGGGACCTACAGTTTTCTGCCTACTGTGTATGCAAGTTTGAAAGCCTTTTTCATACACTCTGTGAATGGTACCAGCAGTTCCAAAAAAGGAGGTGTTTAGTCCAGAAATGGTTCTTAGTCCTGTGTGTGTCACACCCTATCCTCTGCGCCAGGGCGGATACTCATGCAGTAGTTTGCTCCTGGCTTGCGTTGTAAACTTTGTTCTTAAATGAGGTCTCAAGCCGTAATAGTTTCGAAAAAACTTGCGTTACGAAAAAAAAGTAATTTATGACAAATTCCTCCCGATAAAAAGACTTTTCTGTTCAAGAAGCAGATTTGAGAAATATAAAATATACGTTTCCTTGTTTCAGATAATCTTTGTTTTTGTGTCAACATACGTCCCTGGAGAGAGTGAGCACGGCAAACACTTAATGAAGCACGGCGATGGAGTGAAAGACATTGCTTTCGCGGTAAAAGACTTGGACGCCATAATGGAGGTAAGGTTCCTTTTTTTCCCCACAACTCCCACGCTTACATCTAAACCTCTTTCCGTTCTAAGTATGCAAAAGCACACGGGGCGAAGGTCATCCGGGACATCTGGGTTGAAGAAGATGAGTGCGGAAAGGTTCGATTCGCCACCTTACAAACGGTAAGCTAAAAACGATGCTTGAAGTGAAGTCGAATTGAAAAATAATGTTTTTTTTTTCACCACAGTATGGTGACACTCACCACACTTTGGTCGATCGTAGCAACTATAGCGGTGCATTTTTGCCTGGATATGTGCCATGCCCTGAAGATAAAATTCTTAAATATCTGCCTCCCGCCAAGTTGGACTTCATCGATCATGTGGTGGGAAACCAGCCGGATCTTCAAATGGAAAGCGTTGCGAAGTGGTATGAGAACACTCTGCAATTCCATCGCTTCTGGTCTGTTGACGACTCTCAAATTCACACGGAATATTCGTCATTGCGTTCGATCGTAATGAGCAACTACGAGGAAACCATCAAGATGCCCATCAATGAGCCGGCACCCGGAAAGAAGAAGTCCCAAATCCAGGAATTCGTTGACTACTACGGAGGAGCCGGAGTGCAGCATATCGCCTTGAACACCTCCGATATCATTACGTCCATAAGAAACTTGCGCGCACGAGGAATGGAGTTTCTTAAGGTTCCAAACAGCTACTATGATCTTCTTAGATCCAAGTTGGCACACAGTAAGACCAAAGTAGCAGAAGACATGCAGATCTTGCAGGATTTGAATATTTTGATTGACTACGATGAAAAAGGATATCTGCTGCAGATATTCACGAAGAACATGCAGGATCGTCCAACGCTCTTCCTCGAAGTCATTCAACGTCGCAATCATAATGTAAGTGCAATCGGTTGTTCCGTGAGGACAATATTTGTAACTGTGTTGCGTTCTCTTGCAGGGTTTTGGTGCCGGGAACTTCAAGGCTTTGTTTGAAGCTATTGAAATCGAACAGGACAAGAGGGGAAACTTATAAATTTGAAATGGTTATTATGCTCTGAGGTTTTTTTTTAAGAAATAGTTTGTAAATACTTTGTTTTGTGCTATTACTAACTAATCAATAAATGTTATGACATCACCTTATAATCGGAAACTGGAGTTTCGACTAACAGGAAACAGCTTAGATTTTTGGTAGTTTTGGGTCTTTTTTCAAGACTTCCCCTCTTCTCCTCTTCAGTTTCACACGAATCTGAATTGAATGATATTAACAAAGGTGGGACATTGTCCGAGAAAGAGCTATGCAATGTCTTTCTCTTCTTCACCGGCGCCGCTGAAAGGTTTTGTCAAACAGAACTGGGTGTTTGGCGAATGTGTACGTGGTCTGTTTTCAAGCCGACGAGTCTTTCATTGTCTTTTCTGTCTGGGGATAAGGAGGAAGTCGATCTTCGTTAGTCTGCATCATGTTTTGTTTCCTTTAGACACTTTGGGAAGCTCATGGAAGTTTAAAAGGACTCGTTAGAAGAGTGTCTAGCAAGTTTAACAGCAAGGTTTACTTCATTTTGAGTGCCGCTTAAAAATCAGAGAGGTCATCAATCCTGGATACGGTTGAAGGTTAAGCAAGGCCTTGAGCGCGCATTGTCTAAGGCTATGTAAATTCTGCGCTCCTTTCACCTGTTTTCGCAGCATAGCTCCTGGACCAAAGGAAGACTATACATTTAAGTTTAGGATTCTGTGTCTGTGCTTTAGTTTTATTTACTTAACATATTGAAGCAATTCTTGCAAAAGAGCGCTCTGCCGTAGTTCCGCAGTGGGTGAGTGCATGGCTAACACGATGATATTACAAAGTTTGATTTAAAGACTGGAACTCACGAGTTTTTCACGTCAGAAACCCTTGAAAGAGTTGTTGATAGTTGTCTGAATTTCAATGACACGATACAAGTAATTGACGAAGAAGCTCAGCCCTGCTGAATGTGAATTACTCGGCAAGGAAGTAAAGCCCTTCATTAATTCATGAGATCCCGTAGCTTAAAATTCACTATTGTCTCTGATGCAGTTCTATGCTAAAAAAATGCATAAAATGGACTATGTGAGCATAGATCTAGAAGTCATCGCTGATGGAAAGTACAAAGTAGTTTCGTAGTTTCCTGTTACTCTGTGACGGGGGAAAAAATGACAAACAGAAATGGAAATAGAAACGTGACCAGAAACTAACGTTTAAAAGCAATCCTAAAAAACTGGAATGTGGTCATCGATCGGCTGAAAAGCAGTCTTGAGAAAATACAGGCTCTGTGGGGCACTGTGAGGACTTTCTCAAGTTTTTTACTTTCAGTAAAGCATTCGACACACTACATCACGAAAAGCTCCTAAAAGTACTCGAAAACATTAGCATAAGAGGTTTGTTGGCAGACTGATTGAAAGAATATTTAAGCAACAGACATTTTTGTGTGAAAATTAACCAGACATGCAGCCAAAAGGAACAAGTTGAATATGGCGTCCCTCAGGGATCGAAATTAGGCCCGATTCTCTTCATCCTCTTCACTAACGAGCTACTTAGAGTTTTTAAGAATGCAGTGCCATTTGCGTATGCTGATGATACGGCAATAGTGGTTCGCCACAGGTCACTAGATAAAGCAACAGCAATAATGCAGCAAGAGTTTGACGAAGCAGAAATGAAATGATGCCACGATCATGGTCTCACAATCAATGCATGCAAAACAAAGATGCTGCACATCAGAAGCCCGCAATTTAAGGGTACTGAGATGCAAATCAAATTCAAAAACGAATCCTGGCCATCCAGCTGCTAGCTCCTCAATAGAAATTGTAAAGATCTACAAATAGCTTGGCGTCATTATCGACAGCAATTTCTTGTGGGATGCGCATATTAGTGAGTTGCGCATAAGCCTTAAAAAAGCATTATACGCACTCACTCATTTAAAATATCATGCTACAACGTCTATTTTAAGGCAAGTGTACTACGCCTTAGTAGAATCAAAACTTAGGTATGGGAGACTTGCATGGGGCACTGCCTTCGCAACTCATATACAAAAAGTTAGAAAGTTGCAAAACGCAGCTTTAGAGAAAATAATTACGGATGATCGACGAAATGTTCCAGTACAAGAACAGTTCAAAGTTCTCCCAACAGAAGACATATTTAAGATGACCCTGATACTGGAATACTACGAAGACAACCGGTTCATCACACCAATTCAACATGGAATCAATACAAGAAGACAGGCGAAGGGTATGCTCCAAGAGCCAACAACAATTACGGGAGAAGACAACTGAAGTGCAGCGTGCCAGAAGTTCTCAATACACTTCCACTAGAACTTAAAAATAATAATAATTGTTGGCGCTTCAGTCCAGAGGAAGACCAGGGCCTAGCTTGCTCATCAACTACTCGTGTTGTGCGCGCTACTGTTCTCTCACGAGTAGAAGGGACCTACAGTTTTTTGCCGACTCCGAACGGCGAAATTTGAGAAGCTTTCTTAGACAGTTATTACTCTTTGAGTGTTGTCAGCAGCTCGAAAGAGGTGGTGCCGTGAAATGTTCGAAAAATTGGTGTTGCGCTGGGAATCGAACCTAGACCATTCGGCGTGTGAGCGTCGCACTCTACCCACTACGCCACGGCGGCCACAAGAGAAGAACTTAAAAACTTCACCAATATTAAGATCAGAAAACGTAATATCAAACGATTCTTTTTAAATTCTATGTAATGTCTGCTATTGTAAATGCGTTTGTTTTTCTTGTCACTTCTTAACCCAATTGTTTAAATCAAGTAAATCATAATTATGTAATTTCTGAATCATTTCATTGACTACAATGTATTAACTTACTTCAACTCTAATCTGAACTTACTCATATCAATACCAGCAAGAAACTCAATCTTCTGCAGAAAAGCCTCAAAAGGCTTCGCAGAAACTAACAAATATTGTAGCTAATTTATGAAAAATAAAAATTAATTAAAAAAAAAGGTGACTCTCGTGCGTTCACATCATAACTACCATATACCTCTATTTCTTTTTCATCTTCTTATGGTGCTACAGTCCGGGGTGGACCTGGGCCTCAACCAACAAGTCTCTCCAGCCAGCACAATATTTCGCCTGTATGCGGTCCAAGTTGGGTAAAGTGCTTCTTCACTTGTGTGCACCATCTTGCCAGATAGGTGGTCAAAATGTGTAGAAAACAATTACCAATTCTTTGAATAAAATGTTTTTACTTTCCCATAAATAATTAGTGTTTTATTTTCAAAAAAAAAAAAAACGCTCATTTCACACCGCTATACCTGGTATTTGGTGGTGAAGCAAGTCTATTGGCATCAAGGTCTCCTAAGGTTGGCACGCCTGCAAATGTAGATGATTTCTGATGTAACAATGAATATCTCCGATGATGCCAAAGACAAGGTATTGCATACTTCCTTTGGGATAACTCTGGAATTTGCAGGAGTGTTTATCGTCCTCCGTCATTACCCGATCTCTCAGGGTATCGCATGCATCGCCAAGAGTGCAAAGAATGACTTCGATGTAACAGAGCAGTCGAGCTAACTGAATTGAGTCGAAGTCCTTTTACAAATAAAATTGATTTCCTCACTACCACCCAATTAACTCTACGTGTGAAAATGCTGCACTGAAATTTAACGCGTGCAATCCCCGTGGTGGCTAAAACCCCTTGTACAACTATCCATACTCTTTGTCTTATTGAAGCTGAATCAGAGTATTAATTATTGTTTATCCCCAGCTGTCTGCCCCGATTTTTAATAGGTCTGTTCCAATTGATTTGTGTACAGAAATCCGTAGTAGAGTAGTTTCGGTAAAAATCTCTTATGAAGAGAGCAACTCTACCGAAAATTATGAAATGACTTTTCGCAGAAATTTGTAAACAGCTATCAGCTATTGAAGAGTATTAATTGTCTAAGAAAAAGCTTCTCAAACCTCACCGTTCTGAGTCGACAAAAATATGTATGTAGGTCCCTTCCACTCGTCAAAGAACAGTAGCGTAGTTGTTGAGCAAGCTAGGTCCTGGTCCTCCTGTGGACTGTAGCGCCACTAAATTATCATTATTTTTAAATTTCAATCGGAGTTGGTGAAAGTCTCTAGGTTCATTTTAACACAGGAGCACGCCCAACCTATGAAATTGCTGAAGAAGGCACTGAGTTGTGATCATCTGTGGACTACAATTATTATTAGCTTTCTATGTTAACAAGAGGCAACTGGCAATTGTCATATTTAGAAAACATTTTTGGTAGAGGCTAGAGGCTTGGTGTCCAACCTAAACCACTCGTCAAAGTCAGAATAGTACCAAAATGACTGTCACTGCTTTTTAACAAGTATTCCTGCAATAGGGATAACACAATATCCTCTGAATCAGAATTTTGTAGACAAGGTCATATACCATTTAGTCCTAGTTGGACTGAGAAAATCAGTCTCTTGATTGAGTTGTTTTCTTATGTCATTTAATTTGTTTCGAGCTTCAACACGAACTATTCCAACCAATCTTCTGAAAATAAATTCCGAATGACACAACATTTTACAAGTTTTTATTCACTTAATCTAAGAAAACCAACATTAACAATCAGTCTAACAATTAGCAGCCTTTGCACGTTAAACTATTGCTGTCTTCTCACAAAACGAGTATCAGTCAGTACCCTAACCCGTGGATCATCCTTGTCCAAGGGCTTCATCATTGGATCCCAAAACCCATCTGGAGTGCACTTAATTTCGGCATTCATCTTGTGCTTCGTGCAGTTACGAATGTGTTGCTCGATTTCCTCGTCCGTCAGCCGATTTCCAAGATATTTGATGTACTGTGACAAAGAACAGATTCAAGACAAGTTGTTGCTTTGTATTTGATGGGCACTTAACCTTTTCGCACTCGGCGCAGTTCAGCTTCAGCAATCGCTCGTTCTTTGGAGGAGTCGTCTTTTGCTTGGGAGTACTCAATTTGGTTTCCTCCAGTTCGAGACGGGCAGATTCGTTGAGATTTGTTTCTTCTAAATTGTCTAGGGTTGAGCTGTGGCAGGAGTCATCCTTTTTACGCTCAATGTCAGTGGGCACGTTCATGGCTTTTGTGCTAGCAGTCTTTTGCAGCATTTTAATTCTGGATCATATGATGCAATTAAATCTATGTAAAAGGATCACCTAGGATGCACTTACCTATTAGACTCAAATAACTTCAAATTCGTTAATCGATTGTCTGACGGCTTGACGAAGTCTCTCAGCAAGTCCATGGACTCGATGTTCGAGCTGCAGCTGTCATCCAAAAATATGACATCCTGGGTTTCTGGGGTGAGGATCATGACACTTGATGACTCTGATTCGTTTTTCGGCAGAAAAGATTCGTCCTTCGGGACGATCCTCTTGCGGAATGGACTCGCAAAGTCGAAAGTGTGGTCAGCATCAAGCGAATCGTTTTGTCTACGAAATACAAATTAGAATTTATTGTAAGACAGGATTCGCATACGTACATACTGGGTGATTTTTGAGATTTGTTAATTTCAGACAAGGATGGGGTCAATCGTATTGGCGAAATTTGTTTGCCCAGGAAGGAGTCCATCTGGAAGGAAATCGATTGTATTAGGACATCACGTACAATATTTTAGCTTACATTTGATGTCTTCTTCTTTGCGCCGAACTGCAGCCTCTTCTGTCGCAGTCCGGACTTTAACGAAAGTTTTGGCCGCTCTGTCAAGGTTCTTTCAATTTTTCTGGGAACATCCTTTCCGGGCACAAACTTATTTTCTTTAGACAAAAAACTGATTTCCCTCTTTTGCTCGATTATTTCCTCCTTGATCTTCTTCGCTACCTCCTTGGTTGAGCTGTTCTCCAGAACAATGGGCTTCATTGGTTCTCTCTTTATAACTTTTTGCTTCTGGAAGCTGTTTGGCGAATCACTAACGTATGAATTGTCGAAGTCTATTTCATCGTTCAGTGCAACGTTCAGACTATCGGTCTTGTTTAAAGTTTCATTCCCCAGTGCATCTGGGCACCAGCCAGACCTGTCACATTCTTCTTCAAATCGAAGGGAATCATTTTTGCTCGATCGCTCCAAGTTCTTCAGCTTCTCTTGCAGTTTTATATTTCTCTCTGTTAAGCCCTTCATTGCTGAGGTGTTGTCGTCGATCTTCTTCATCGTATCTATGAGGAGCAGGAAACTGTTACTTGACTACGCATAATTTCGCATGTGGATTCTTACGCATGTAGTGAAATTTGATTTTGTCTAAAAATTCTAGAATGCAGTCTGTGGATTTTGTTGATGAAGTTTCTGTATATAGGGAACATATTTTACAAGCCATGTCGCGGTAAGATTTTAATAGAAATATTTGGCGATCTTGTTGGCAAAAATTGTTCTTGTTTAGAATTGTTGACAGATGACATGCAGACACATCTGGAAATTGTTATCTTTAATTTCCAGTGCTTAAGAGATCACTTAGTTCTGTTCGATTAAAGAAAATAACATTATAAAGAAAATTACGCTTAAGAATGTATGTTTTTACACTTAGCTAGGTTGGCACTTTCATGTTACCACATTATAAACTTTAATGCTATTTATAAGAATATATGCTAGTTTTACAAACAATTTAAACGTATTAAAACATGAACCACCTGATATGCTAATAATTTATGGGTTTTCTACAAATATTTAGATCTTAGCCAGCACGGATAATCGGGGTGCAGACGAAGGTTGCTTAAAAGGTTATCCACAACCTTTTATGCGTTGCAAGCTTAGATACAGTACAATTTCATTACTTTTCTTGCATTCTTTTCTAAAAAGAAATACTTATTTTATCCTCAATGACGTTTGACATCACATCTAACCTTACAACGGTCTTCGTTTTCGGAGCAATAATAATGAATTTCTAATTTAAATTGGAACTACTAATTTTTTGAACTGGCTTTTTTATTATTTCTCAATTTTATATGTCTAGAAGTCTCGAAAGTACTGTTTTTCATATATCTTATAACTAAATAATAGATGTAAGCATGGTACAATACCATGCAATAACCCATGCGCAGAGCCGCTGTACACAAAATATGCCATATGTATGGTTATGTCAAAATTTGACACATTCATTCTGACAAAATTGGTTATTTAACTGCAGCAGCGAAATCTGAATTTCTTTTAACGAAATCTGAATAAAATATCTAAAACAAGTCAAATACAACTAATTTTGTAAATATGGCGGGCCTCCAGAACTCGGCTGATAAAGCCCTGAAAATGTTAAGAACCCTGCCACGGGTCCAAATCGGAAACATTCGACCCAACCCGAATTCGAAGCAAAATGTAAATACCCTCCGGTCCGTGCTATGATCCTACTCTATAAATTTATTTTTCAGGACAAACGAGGACGAGGTCAACACGGTGGTGACAAACATGGTGCAGGAAACAAAGGATCAGGCCAGCGTCAGAACTTCATGCGATTGGGCTACGAAACAGGAAACACACCCTTTTACCTCCGCTTTCCTTATGAGCCCTATTACAAGGGGCATCATCTTCGCAGACAGTATCCACAGATTTCGCTTTCCCAGCTGCAGCTCTTCATCGACACCAACAGAGTGAACACCAGCAACCTCATCGATGTGACTGCTCTCACGAACACTGGCGTCTTGAATATATCTCCAAGTCAAATGGAATACGGTTTTCAGCTAACCGACGAAGGTGCAGACAACTTCCGTGCAAAGATTTGCATCGAAGTGCAGCATGCCAAGGAGTCGGTTATTGCGGCCATCGAGCGAAATGGTGGTGTCATCAAAACTGCGTACTATGACCCGAGAAGTCTGCAAATCCTGGCGAATCCAAAGAAATGGTTTGAGAAATGTGTGCCCATCCCCAAGCGGATGCTGCCTCCACAGGATTGTATCAGCTACTACACATCTGCGAAAAACCGTGGCTACCTTGCGGATCCAGCGGAAATAAGTAACGAGCGGTTGGTGCTGGCGCAGAAATACGGCTACACACTGCCGGAAATCGATGAGGCGGCTTTTCAATGCTTCAAAGATCCGCGACAGATATTTTATGGCCTCGAACCAGGCTGGGTTGTGAGTCTGAACGACAAAGCTATTATAAAGCCGAAGTACAAGTCTGGCGAGTAGTTTCTTTGTTGTTGACGCTTTTAATCCGGATGGAGTGTTCCAAATTAAGTGAATAAATGTTAATGAAGAAAGACGTGTTTCCTAATTGTGTCTACTCAAACAAAGGGTAGTACTATGTAATGTGGTTCGCAGTTGATCCGAGTGGTCCATGGGCTTAACAGAATTTCTACAGTTGGTGGTACAACATGAGGTTGCTATTGCAGGAAGAAATGTAGCTTGGAAAGCAGTCTGAACAATGAAGAAAGTCATTTTCGTAGGTCTTCCTTTGTTTTTTGTTTGGTGCTCGAAATCTATATAAGGCAAGACCAGAACCGTCAGAATCACTTTTTTGGTTTCAGCTGTCATGTTGTCCATACTATAAAGGTGATGAGTGCATGGTTCTCTCAGGTAGTTGTATCAGTTCTTTGCTCATTTTTGGCGGTATTGTATTCCATGTGAATCTCTGACGACATAACAACTAGATGTTCAGTGACGTGTGCATCAATGGCTTGGTAACTCCAATCCAGAGTACACGTGGGCCTTACCCATTATGTCTCTTCAGCACACACGTGCTCTTGTCAGATTCTGGGGTTCGTCTGAGAGTCATCATTACTTGTGTGCGCTAAAGAAGACGCGAACACTCTCTGCAGCGTTGTAGCATTAGATAATGGTCCCTATGTTGTCCCAACATCTTGCATGGTACTGAAATGTTTTCTTTCAAAATGAGCGAATAACTTTTTGTTGAAAAGTCATCTCTTATTAAAAATGTTCAGGACTCGGTATCTTACGAAAAAACAGAAATGAAGTGGCCAAGTATGAACTCGGACATTGCCAAGTGGGTTCGCACATGTTCGGCCTGCCAGAGGAGCAAAATTTACAAACACGCGTCACCACTACTGGGAGCATTTTCTACCGTAGGGAGGTTTGAACATGTGCACATTGACATCGTCGGACCACTTCCACCATGTTTAGGCCGCAGTTACTTATTGACTTGCATAGATCGAGCGACGCGTTGGCCGGAAGCCATACCAATTGAAGATATTCAAGCAACTACTGTAGCCGATGCATTTTTCCAACATTGGGTTTCCAGATTTGGCTGTCCCGTTCGGCTTACTACGGATCAAGGACGGCAGTTCGAATCTGTCTTATTTAAGAGGCTCACTGAGCTCATCGGATGCAACCGTATTCATACCACCGCATACCACCCGCAAGCAAATGGTATTGTGGAACGGTGGCACGGGAAACTGAAAACATCACTCATCACCCAGCTATCCAAAAACTGGCTTCAGGCGCTTCCTGCTGTTCTCCTTGGGCTTCGGGCAATGATCAACGAATCAGGTACCTCTTCTTCTCAGCTTGTTTACGGCACTGAACTACGACTACCAGGCGATCTGCTAGCTGAACGTAGCAACAAACTTGCTCGGGAGCCTATAGCGTTTCTTCAGGAGCTTAGGGAGACTCTTCAGAGGACATCTCCTACATTCTCAAGGTACCAAACGAAACCCATATTCATTCCAAAGAACCTGGACAACGCTTCGCACGTGTATGTGCGCGTCGACAGTACACAAAAGCCACTAAAACCACCCTACTCCGGCCCGTATGCAGTCTTGGATCGCCAGCCGCACGCTTTCAAATTGGCTATGCCATCTAGGGACGTATATGTGTCCATCCAACGTTTGAAACCGTCCTACAGTCTCGAGGATGCTATTTCGTCAACACAAGGAGACACCCCGAAATCTGTGCTCAACAGCGATGACCTCCCTGACAAAGTTCGAACTACACGTGCCGGAAGGATAAGTAAACCACCGGTACGATTTACTCTTTCTTGAGGGAGGAGTACTGTGGTGTACCACAATAAACATCAATGAACGTACCCGCGGAACTACAAGAATTTCGGACTCACTGCTGTCAGCGGAGGTATGACAGTCACTTTTTCCACGAGTGTGAATCAGCTTGGCCGTGTCTCACCCGGACGTTAAATATTGTAAACCTTTGTTTTAAATAAACATATATATATATATAAACTATTTTATGGTGTTCACAGTTCGTTCGGACAAGATCCGTAACACGTGGAACATCCAGCTTGCATTTTAGATGCGAGCTCTTTTCCCAACTTCTTCTGCATAAGGCACAAGAAACTGTGATAGCAAAGAGACATTATTAGACGAAGTTCTTGACTGAATCAGTTGTTGCTGGCATTGTGAGCCTTTGCTTCGGCATGTTGGTTTTAGGCTTCTATTCATTTGTTTTTCTTTTATTTATCGCCAGACCTACTAAATAACCTAAAGAAGCGCGCGGTCGAGGAAATGGAGAGGTGCTATGGCAGGAATGACGTCCGAAATTTTTACCACAAGATAAAACAGTTATCCGGTGGTTATAAGCCTCGGACAGAAGCCTGCCGGGACCAAAATGGACAACTAGTGGTAGATTCGCAGTCGGTGCTGAGAATCTGGAAGGATCATTTCTGCAGACTCCTAAACGGCGATGACGACGCAAATTCCGCTGTTGGGCAGAATGTCCCACTCAATTTGGACGACGATGGACAAGAATTCCGTCCCCCCGACTTCGACGAGGTCAAGATAGCAATATCGAGACTGAAATCGAACAAAGCTGCTGGCGCGGACGGACTATCCGCAGAGCTGTTCAAAGCGGCTGAGGATGAGCTGGTTGGGTGAATGCACCAGCTCATCTGTGAGATATGGTCGGAGGAAAGCATGCCCGACGAGTGGAATCTCAGCATCGTTTTTCCGGTCCACAAGAAAGGAGATCCCTTCGACTGCGCCAACTACCGAGGGATCAGTCTCCTTAACATCGCATATAAGAACTCTCGCTGCTCCGTCAAGGTCGGTAGCGATCTCACCGAGACCTTCGATGTCATAAAAGGATTTAGACATGGCGACGCGCTGTCATGCGACTTCTTTAACATGATCCTTGAGGGGATCGTGCGGAACTCATTGATGACATTGACGTGATCGGCCGAACTCAGCGAGCCGTCAATGAGGCGTTTGCTAGCATTGAAGCGGAAGCGGCTAAAGTGGGACTGGTGGTAAACGAGGCCAAAACGAAGCATATGCTGTCATCGAAGAAGGACGCAGAACATCGACATCTCGGACAGAGCGTCACTATGGGCAGCAGACACTTCGAGGTAGTGAAGTCTCTTGGCTCCGCGGTGAATAGGGACAACAACATCAGTACCGAAATCAAGCGCAGAATCGCTCTTGCCAATCGCTGTTTCTTTAGGCTTAGGAGGCAATTGAGTAATAAAGCCCTCTCCCGAACGACCAAAGTGACTTTGTACATGTAAATCTGGTTGACGGTTGATTGATCAGGTGATCGCCAGGTACCTTTATGAATGTTGAGGTGTGGGAACCAAGTGCTGGCCACAGAGAGATTTCGTCCCGAGGCGAAGTCAACTAGCCTGAGTCCGTTTCCGGAGGTGTTGGCGTGCAGGCTGTGTTTTCCGATGACTTTAGCAAAGACTTCTTCTCTTCCCAGCTGAGCGCTGAAATCTTCTAGAACTATCTTGGTGTCGTAGCTGGGGCATCGATCATATGTCCTTTCTATTAGGTGATAGAAGTCCTATTTACTGCTGTCATCTTTTTCTTCTGTAGGGGCGTGGGCGCATATGAGGCTTATATTCCCGAATTTAGCCTTGATGCGGATTGTTATGAGGCGTTCGCTTATGTATTGGAAGCTTAAGACTTTTTGCCTAAGTCTGCCTCGAACAACAAAACCGCATCCAAATAAGCGTTTCCCTCTCTCCCTGTAGCAGTCGCCGTGGTATATGTCGCAGTTTCTCACTCTTCTCTTGCCCGGCCCATCCCACCGTATTTCCTGAATTGCGGTAATGTCTGCTTTATAGCAGTCCAGGGCCTCCGCAAGTTCATCGGCTGCACGTGGTCTGTTTAGGGACCTCAAATTCCACGTGCATATCCGTAGAGCATTATCCTTTTTTCGTTTGCGTGGATCGTCAACAGTGAATCCATCCATATCCGAGGCATTCGGTTGTTTCGTAACTGGTTATTTTTAATGTGACCGGGCAGTTACCCCGACGCACACCCCCAACCTGGAGGACCAGGCCCTTTTTTTATACCTCTTGGGTGGAGGTCGCACTTATAGGTTTAGCAGGTTGAGTTCGGGTGAACAACAACCAGTACCCGATGGCTACCAACGTGGAGGTAGAATAAGCACAATTGGTGTGTGGAAGACAGTTACAGCAGCTGGGCATCGCCAGGTTGATACCAATCAGTGCCTACCCTGTTCCCACATCACCCAGCCATCCCAGTCCTGCTTCACGGCGCAGAAATCTGGACGCTACTAAAAGCGGATGAGGAAGCCATTGGTCTCTTCGAGAGGAAAGTTCTGCGTGCGATTTTTGGTCCTGTTTGCGTTGATGGTATCTGGAAGAGAAGATTCAACCACGAACTGTATGGGCTGTACGGCGGCATGAGCCTAGTCAAGCGTCTACGGATACAACGCTTAATGTGGCTAGGCTATGTAGAGCGCATGGACAGCACTGCTCCGGCCCGAAGAGTTTTCGAATCCGAACCACAGGGACAACGCAACAGAGGACGTCCTAGGCTGAGATGGCGCACACAAGTGGAAAAGGACCTCAACCAACTTGGAGTGCGCAATTGGAGGCAGCTGGCAAGAGATCATGCTAGCTGGAGAGGCATGTTGGTTGAGGCCCAGGTCCACCCCGGACTGTAGAGCCATCCGAAGAAGAAGAAGAAGAAGAAGAAGACCTACTAACTTAAATGGGAACAAATTCATCTTTAATGGTTAATACATTGGCAGGATTGATTGAAACCTTGCTTAGGGACTTTTTTGAGGATCATACTCCTACCTTTGATATGTGAGCTCCTCACAATATTTTCCAGAAAAATTTCATGGGCGCTAGGAGCAATTTCCTAATTTTTTGTTTTTGAAATTTAATTTCACCAAGTTTGATGAAAAGGTTGCAATACCGTCGGATCGCCATTCAAGTTCTTCTCTATGTTCATTGTTAGATGCAGAACAGTTATTTTTTTTTTGTAGGTTGGGGTACACTGCACTAGATCGCTCAGACTCAAAGGATGATCCATGAACTGCCAGGCAGTAACCTTCCTTTAACGTGTTTTCTTGGTTTTCCGAAGAAAGACCAGAACGCGCATTTGTGATGAAGACTAAGGTTTTCATTTCCAGCCACGTCAGCGCTAAACAGCCACCACCTGATATGACCAGAGGCAAGGCATTGACAGAGAAAGTGCTCACAGGTAGGTAGGTTAAGGTGGCTGATGAATACACTTAGTCCCATACAGAACCATTGAGCTACCATATCATGTGGGAAGAACCTAAAACCAGCTGGAGCCGATAATAAAGTTTAAAATGTCAACGGGAGGGTGACAAAAGCTTCCAAAGTGCTTTTGTCTGAGGCGCGAGATTGCCGGGCATGTGCATAACAGGTATAGGAGAGTATCTGATTCTTCCTCATCCCTGCAGCTTCTGCAAAAATTGTTTGAGGGAGCCCCTAGCCTGCTAGCATGCTCACCGATTAGACAGTGCCCGGTTATGGCTACCATGACCAGGCTTATGTCTGATCTTTTGAGCGATAGTAGCAGTCTGGAGCGTTTGGGTTCAAGAGAGGGCACCTCCTTGGAGATGCTACAAAGGTTATGGTTAGACCACCTTTGATTAGTCTGATGGATCGCGTTCAAGTGTAGTTCTGACTTGCATGTGGCGAGAGGGATACCGAGATGTTCGTGTTCCTGAAGTAGTGGTTGCGCTGTGGCAAGCCTGGCCAATTCGTCTGCTTGACAGTTGCCCGGAATGTCTCTGTGACCTGGCACCCAACACAGGCTTATGTTGAACTGCTCAGCCATCTCATCTAAGGATATGCGGCAGTTCATGGCCGTCTTGGAGTTTGTTGAGACAGATTCCAGGGCCCTGATTGCTGCCTGACTATCCGTAAGAATAAGGATATTAGCTGAGGATATTCTATTCCACTCCAGCCAAGACAGTGCTTCGCGAATGGCCATTACTTCAGCTTGGAACACGCTACAATGATTGGGAAGTCTGAATTTTAGACTAAGGTTCAGATCCTCAGAGTAGACTCCGCAACCAACGCCTTCGTTTGTTTTTGATCCATCGGCGTAGATGCACGTAGCGTCAGCAGCCCATTGTGGGTTAGCCGACCACGCGTCTCGTTCAGGGATAATAGTGCGGAAATTGTATGTCATGTCGCCGCATAGTCAAGGTTTTGGCATACAAAGTTTACTCTTTGAAGGAATCTTGAGTGTCCGTGGGACACGTTCCATTGTGGTGAGGAGATCAGTCTTATGGTTGTACTAGTCGCCGACTGTTGGGCAAGTAGATCTATGGGCATAAGGTTGAGAATGACGTCGAATGCATCTGATGGGGTGGTTCTTAGAGCACCGCAGATATATATGGAGGCCGGTCGCTGGACTTTTCTGATAGTGTTATAGTAAGAGGCTGTGTCTAGTGCAGGCCACCAAACTGCAACGCCATATAGTAGAATAGGGCGAAAGTGCTCTTGAGTGTCTTCACCTTCTCCACAGGCGTCTCAAAGGGTGCCATCACTTAGCCCAAGCCGACTTAGTTGCTTACCGAAGGTGAAGTGTCCCGTTAATATGTTGACAAGTCGTCTGCACTCATTTCTGTCTAAAGATAGCAGAAAAGCCGGAAGCATGCACATGGTCAACCTACATCCTGAAGAGTCACGCCATCCCTGGTTGTGCTGTCGGGAGACCCAACCGTCAACGGAAGCCTTTACCAAGGACGTAATCCTAAGATGGGTTCAGGCCCTGTGAGTGCCTCTTTTAATTTACACCAAATATTTCGGTCTTTCCACAAAAATCTCTATACGAGGCATTTTTTGAAGCCCGAATTAGTCACTCATAGCCAGGGTACTCGAAATCCACATTGCCAGGGTGCTCGAAATCCTCATAGCCAGGGTGGTGCTGGTGTTGTTGTCCCTATTTACCGCGAAGCCGAGGTAGAGGGAGTCCTTGACTAGCTTTAAGTTTCTGCTGCTAAGTGTGACGCCCTGTCCGAGACGGCGGTATTGTGTGTCCTTCCTTGATGACAGCACATATTTTTTATTTTCAAAAAAAACGCTATATCTGTTTTGCCCTCGTTGACCACCAGACCTATTTTAGCCGCTTCCGCTTCAATGTCAGCAAACGCTTCGTTGACAGCTCCCTGTGTTCGTCCAATCACGTCAATGTAAGCGTAAGCTAACGAGCTTTTGAACTTTTGGAAGATCGTGTCCCTGGTGTTGACTTGTGAGTTACGCCCGATCGCACGAGAATGATGTTAAAGAAGTCACAGGATCTATCGCCCCTCAGACGACTTCTAAATCTGCTCATCCTTGTTTAAGAACAGATGTTTCTTATATTCAGTTCCAAGTATTTGGCTAGGGTGTCGTTCAGACCTTGAACCTTACGCCTAGTTCTGAGTTTTGGGAGAGGTGCGACGCGATTTAACTAATAATAATAAAATTAATTGTCTCACTCTTTTTAATTTAAATATAAATGATGGACTGCTCGCCTAGTATCTGTTGGAGGAAAGCATGCGCAATGAGTTAAATCTCAGTACTGTTTGTCCGGTTTACAAAAAAGGCGACCCTTTGGACTGCACTTATTATAGAGAGATCAGTCTCCCCAATCTCGCCTACAAGGACCTCTCTGCCCTGTTATGTGAGCGTCTGATACTGTTTGTCCAAAACTTGATAGATCCATGTCAAAGTGGTTTCAGGCTAAGGAAGTTCACAAAAGACCAGAACTTTACTATACGGCAGATCCCAGAAACGAACGAAGTACGAATTGATGACCTATTCGTCGATCTTAAAGCTGCATATGTGTGATCCCGTACCCGAAATAAACAACACAAAACAGTACAAAATAACAGAAGCTAACACAATGTCCGTTCAAAAAAATGGGTTTTACGTCAAATGGGCGCTCTCTATCGAGAGTAAAATATTTATCCATCCTGCCCCTGGTTTTCTGTCAAATTAATTGGTCTGCGAAAAGAAATAAGTGAGCATTGACCCATTATCTCTGGGTATGTGTCTCAAATTTTTTTGTGAAAAGTGAATTTGACTTTTCTCAATGACATACTTTACACATTTGGTCCAAATACGTTCCAGTACTTCGCCTCCTTTTGAGAGAGATTTACCCCCACTCCTTACCGAATGACAGAGCTTAGATTTTGGTACAGGAAGTACTGGAATACACTTGACAGTGTGCACAGAGACGAGAGACGTTTAGTTTTGGGATTTCTATCAAACCCGTCAGATTGTGTAGGATGACGATGGAGAACTGACGCAGTACCGACCATTAAGAACGGTAGCGAACTCACCAAGACCTTCAATGTCAAAAAAGGTCTAGTTCAGGTCCTTAACATCATTCTTGAGGGAATCGTGCGTAACTCACACGTCAACACTAGAAGCACAATCTTCCAAAAGTAAGCTCAACTGCCGGTTTACGCAGTCGACACTCACGTTATTGGACGAATACAGCGAGCCGTCAATGAGGCGTTTGCTGGTAAAGAACTGAAAGCTGCTTCAATGGCTCTGATGATAAGTGGGGACAAGACGAAGTATGTTCTGTAGTTACAACTTCAACGTCTCGGACTGAGCGTCAAATTAGGCAGCAGAAACTTCCAGGCAATCAAGAACCTACCTCGGCTCCGCAGTAAATAGGGACAACAAAATCACTACTGAAATCAGAATGACTCTCTCAAGAGGCAATTCAGTAAAGAGTCACGTTTGAAAGACTGATTTATAACAGCTTGATCATTAGAGTTCTTCCTTGAGAAGCGGAAAATTGGTCGTTGCTTTTAGCGGAAGAGGAAACCGTTAATCTTTACGAGAGAAAAGTTTTGCGTGCGATTTTTGGTCCTGTTCTCGTCGATGGCTTTTGGAGAATAAGATTCAACGGCGAACTCTATGGGATGGACCGCTGTAAACGACTGGTCAGGTGACATTGGATACAACGCTTATGATGGCTAAGCCTTGTAGAGCTCCAGCCCGAAAAGTCTTCGAATGCGTGGCATTGGGACAACGTGACAGAGGACGGTTTAGGCTGGGGTGGGGTACACAAGTAGAGAACGATCTCAACCTACTTGGAGTGCGTAATTGGAGACATCTGGCAAGAGATTGTACTGGTTCGGGTGGTTCAGGTCCAACTTAGCGTCGCAAAAAGAAGAAGAAATAAATTGGAAAGAATCATGCCCCCCTTAGGAACGATTTTCAATTTTACTTCATGAAAAAAAAACGGTTTCTCCTGTTAATTAACTGAATACAGACATTTTTAAAATAGGAATGAGTGAGTTGCATCTTTGTTAACAAAGTTTCCAAAATCGCCTTGTCAAGTAAATGAGCGTTCTCCTCCACTTCTCATTTGGAGTAAATATATGACCTGCTATACACCCCGACATTTTAAAATGCGCCAGCAAAAGAGTCCTTACACCTCTTAGACTCTGGCATACATTATTCTTGTAAAAAGAAAGATAGAAACAATTTCAAAACGATTTTCCCGCCTCGGTGAACTTAATTTCAATTTAAATACACTCTCGATTAAGATGTCAATTCAAACACGAAATCAGTTGGATTCGCCCTCTAATGCAGCGTTTTCTTTGTTTCCCCTTGGTCTGGTGACATTTGTGGAAGTAGCAAACAGAAAATATTTTTCCAAAGTCAATTAAAACAATGTCAGTCCTAGTCTCGCGCAGTTGTATTTTAAGCATTAAGTGACGCTTCTTCCCTCCTTGTACTTTCCAACTTATAATTATGTACCCAAGCGTATATCTGCAGAGATGTTTGTTTCTTTTCTTCTTGTGAATTAAATATTCTTCTTCATATGAAACCTATTTCACTAGAAAAACAAACAGCAAATAGGATGCCGTCGCTTTGATTGGGGAGGTTTGTCGTGACTTTATTAAAGGGACTTTATTGGTGGAGGGCAGATGCTAACTTTGGGGGATCGATGCTGTTTGTGTCGTTGGACAATATAGTACTTTTCAACTTTCTTGCAAATAAATTCTCGGGAAATGTGTGTTACAAGGGTATGTAGGTGGAGATATGTGAGCTGATAAGTAGACAATGGTTATAAATGGGAAAACAACAAGAAATACGTGAAGTTGTTTTTAAGGCTTAGTGTGTGCAATGAAAGACTATTCTAATGGCTCTCTAAAAATTTAGAAAAAAACATTTCCATGGCATCTTCTTCTTCTTCTTCTTGTGGCGCTACAGTTCGGGGTGGACCTGGGCCTCAACCGACATGCCTCTCCAGCCAGCACGATCTTTCGCCAGCTGTCTCCAGTTGCGCACTCCAAGTTGGTTGAGGTCCTTCTCCACTTGTGTGCGCCACTTTAGTCTAGGTCGTTTTCTGTTGCGTTGTCCCAATGGCACGGATTCAAAGACTTTTCGGGCCGGAGCAGGCATCAGTGACTATAATTTGAGGCTATACAGAAATTTTCGTTTCCCCTACTCAACTTCTATTGTAACTGTAATAATTGTTGGCGCTACAGTCCAAAGGGGGACCAGGGCCTAGCATGCTCATCAACTACTCGTGTTATGCGCGCTACTATTCTCTCACGAGTAGAAGGGACCTACAGGTTTTTTTTCCAACTCCGAACGGCGAAGTTTGAAAAGCTTTCTTAGACAGTTATTACTATTTAAGTGTTGTCAGTAGCTGGAAAGAGGTGGTGCCGTGAAAAATTCGAGGTGTTCAGCCGGGAATCGAACCTAGACAATTCGGTGTGTGAGTGTCGCACTTTACCCACTACGCCACGGCGGCCACCCTACCAGCTGATATACACTTGAAATCAATGACCCCATCCATCCCACAGCGAAACGTTGTGCAAATACGTGTCAACTTGCACTACATCTGTTATATATGTACTTCCCATTTTTTGCGTATCCTGCCTATTTCCCCTGCATACTTCGGGAGAGGCAGGGGATTTAAAATTTAATTAAAACATTCGGAAATCGTGTTCCTTTTTCGCCCCAAGTTGTCGACGGAGTTCTGTTCGTTTTTTGGTTCTTTCCAATTTTCAACTTTTTCCCAGGGAAGTAGTCACACCGCTTCACAATTGGCACAAACTTCTGGCAGAAAGTGTTGTCGCTGCTTACATCAATACACCACGCAACGACATTTGTGATGGCTATTTAGGCGGCATCACAGAAAGTCTGTATGTCTACCTGATTTAAGCACTATCAGACATAGTTATTGGCTCCCTGCCAGGTTGAGTGCAATTAAGTCCTTCACAAGTTCATCCTTTTGCCTATCCAACATGGACATTGTTTTCTTTCAACTAGAAGATGGGAAATCTCTTAATTACGAAGCATTGTTTTTTTTCACTTGTTTAGCGCAGAATTCAAATCTCCAAGAACTGCAAACGTACTTTTGTATTCTCTTGCCTTCAGTATAAAAATACCCCGCAGAGCTTCACCTGGTACAGCAAACTCCGAAAACAGAAAAAAAAATAAGATTAAGATCTAAATACCATCCAAATCAGCTTCTTGAACAAACAACAATCATCAGTCGCATTCATTTGCGTCCGTCCCGACAGCACACAAACGAAGAAAAAAGTTTCATAATTTAGCCAATATATTTTGTCGCAAGCAAAAGGAGAAAGTGTCAAAGAAAAGGTGCAAATAGCCACGTCCATTGTCAACCCTTATAAAGGACATTTCTCCATAAAACGAAGTCAACAACTGCTGCCCGAATTCTTTAATCAAATCGTGGTGTCCGAGACAAAGCGCGAACACTTCTTTCGAAAAATGCTTGCCCCGGCAAAAGACAAAATTGAAATAAAACACAAAACGGACGAGAAGGAGCGCACCGAGGCGCGTTTTGTGACTGTTAAGACAGTAAATATTCCTCACAATGACGTGCTGACGGGGAAGTTTTTCTTCTCATTCGCATCGGACTGACGCAAAAGGGAAAATTGTAAAGCGGTAATCCTGCTCATGTCCATTGGTTCTTTTTATTGGGCATAGAAACCCAACTTTTGCCCGAAAAGATGCTTAGAGCTGATTTCCGATTGTCACTTGTCAAAGGCGTTTTATTGCCAACAAGGGAATTGCGTTCCACTTAAAAAGCTGCTTTCGATTAATTTCGCTACATCTGAACGAAGGACGACGAATATTTTTATTGCCTTAATTTCACTAGGAATACATGTGTGCACAAATTAACGCGAATGCGTGTGTAACCCAACTCACTCACCAAACCCATTTTTACGTCTCGGTGTTTATTCAAACGCAAATCAATCATCCTGAATGCCATTAATTTTCAGGGCGAAATAGACTCGTTCACCGCCCGTAAAAATGTATAAACAGGGATTAATTCCGTTTGGCACATCTGTTGCCATTTCGACAAAGTACCCACTTTGAAAACATGGCTTTGCCGAATAAAATTATTTTTCTTCTCAAATTGGTTGTTTATTTTTCTATGCCGGCTCCTATTTGAATACAAATGCGACACCGTTTTGTTTTAATATTGAGTGCTAAGCATGAACAAACAAATATGTATTTATAACGAAAACATTTGTCTATTCATACATGCTACGGCTCGATGACAGTCAAAACAAAGTTCCAGCTTATGCGACAACAGCAACCCAAGTGGGGGTTTGTACATATTCAAGCAGATGGTGGAGAGACTTCCTTTGAAGTCCGTCGAATTTTGGTGTGAAAATCAACTTCTTGGAGAGTGAAGGTTATAAAGAGGCAGCAATGTCACGGACACGGGACGAATGGGAACTTCAACTTAGGCACCCCTGTATGTGGCAGGATTATAAACTTGTTTTCACTAACAACCTGCATTCGTCAAGTCCTAAATTATGTACTTAATGAAAATGGTCTGTTGAGTCTGTGGAGCAGCTAAAAGGGGTACCTCAACGGGCAACGTTTCTCCCCTCCCTTGTGAAACGTAAGTGTAAGTGAACTACTCTTAAATAGAGGGGCTAATGGATGCAAAGGAATAGCACACTGAGTGTTGTTTTGCTCGGAAAGCTTGACTCGTCTTGTCCTGAACAAGCTTGTTCACTGAACCGAGACATGTTGTCTAGGAATTCAAAATGGAATTTTGGGCAGAAGAGGAGGCTTGGCCAACAAACGCTAAAGCTCTCCAGGGAAGGAAGATTAATGGACCTTTTACTAGACAACAAATATTTGAGATCGCACGAAGGGCTGTTCTAGAATGATTACACAAAAATTTCTAAATAATATTACAGCAGAGTGTACAACAAATTTATTTTAATGAATTGGAAATGTAAAAAGCAGTATATGAACATTACATATAATGAAGCCTATGTTTACGAGTACTCCCCTCGTCTTGTGTCTGATTCTGGAGATCAAACGAAACGGGCAAGACAACAAGCTCGTTCGCCAATCGCACACACGCGCTCAAAACGAAACGGGTAAGACAACTAGCTCGATCGCTCATCGCACCCACGCGCTCAAACACAGCCATACAACTTGTTCTTGCGAGCGCAAAATTATAGAAATTAGGCACTTGGCACAAGATGCTACGTTATCCGTAAATGGATTCCATTATTTATGCATAGATTTTCAATTGCATGCTCTCAACCGCGAGCGTAATATCCATTATTACATATCTGATCTCTGAGTATATGATAACGAAATGATTGAATGTTAACACCAAGAGTAAAACATATTTAAATTTAGAGCAAAAGTACAGTGACGAACAACATAATTTTAAGGAAATTACCACAAAGAAGAAATCGAAATGCTCATTTCATTCATTTTTAATACATTTTTTTCCAATTCATAACAAACTTACGTACTAGACAAAAATGCTTTTTTTTTTTTTTATAATTTACGCATGCAAAAGGGGTTGCGAGTGCCCTTAAGTGACCGGATCAAGTCACAGCACGGGCCGATGGTATAAAGGAAGGGAGGGTGAGGAGGTACCGATGCACAGTGGTTTTAATTGCCTGTGGATTGTAATGAGGAGCAAAAATCGAGCTAAGAAGAGCATTCCAGATTCGTGTAGTGCTGCTAAAGAACGAGTCTCTGAATTTGACTGTACGTCCGAAAGAGGGTTTGAGGGTGAATTGGTGGGCTATTGCGGGTGAATTCTTGAAAAGGAGGAATGCAACTGGCTAATTCATCTGAGCATTTCTTGTTGAAATAGCGCTTAAAAAGTAACAACGACGCGACATTACGTCGGTGTTCTAACGAGTCAATCGACTTCGCAATATTACTGTCACCTATAAGTTTTATCGCTCGCTTTTGAATTCTATCCAGCAGGTGCAGGGAGGTCTTAGAAGCACCTGACCAGATAGGAGCGTTATACTCAAGTTTTGGGCGTATGTATGCCTTGTATATTGTAGCCAGATCAGAGGGGGTGAAGTACTTCTTGCATCGTTTAAGGAAACCTAGACATTTCGCATCATTTTTGGCGACCTCAAATATGTGATCTTTCCAACTAATTGTTGGGTTCATACACATACCGAGGATGGAAAGTCTTTCGGTTTCAACAACGCAAGTGCCGTTCATGAATAACGGCTGATTATTTTGTGAACGCTTTAACGACAGTAGACAGCACTGTGTTTTGGAAGCATTAAATTCCACTCTATTCTTATCTCCCCAATCGATTATGCTGTCAAGGTCGGAATTTAATGTGCTTAACATACGCTGCCGTTCCGAGTCTAAGGCCGAAGTGGAGGGACGTGAGCCAAGGAACGAATATGAAAAGCTGAGGGTACTGTCATCAGCGAAGGAATGAATAGGATTAGAAGTAGCAGACAAGAGATCATTTATAAAAATGAGAAAGAGTGTCGGAGACAAAACAGAGCCCTTGGGAACACCAGCATTAATATAGTGGATATCAGACTTGAATCCATCCAAAACGACATTTATTGAACGATTCGAAAGGTAATTTCTAATCCATTGAAGAAGAGACTCATCGATCCCAAAAGCACGCATTTTCGACTGATGCCAGACCCTGTCAAATGCCTTTGAAATATCAAGCGCAACAATCTTGCTTTCTCCTAAATTGTGCAAAGATTGGTTCCACTTTTCAGTGAAATATGCCATCAGATCACCAGTGGAACGGTTGCTTCGGAAGCCGTACTGCCGGTCATTAAGAAGCTTCCGGGACTCGAGAAATTTCATAAGCTGACGGTTTATCAGCGTTTCCATGACCTTGGAGAGAAGGGACGTTAGTGCTATGGGTCGGTAAGAGGTGGGTGACGAACATTCGCCCTTTTTAGGGACGGGCTGGACAAATGCAGTTTTCCACTTACTCGGAAAGAGTTCTGAAGAGTAGGACAGATGGAAAAGCTTACGCAGTGGTTTTGCCAGCGTAGAAGAACACCTCTTCAGAAGAACAGGGGGTATACCATCCATGCCAGCGGATTTGTGTATGTTTAGATCTTTAAATACTCTTGCTACTGTACGAGTGTGAAAATGGATTTGCCCCATGGAGAAATTTACGCTCTCAAGTACAGGTGGGGACAAAGTGTTATCTGGCAGCGTTGAGCTAGCTGGAAAGTGTGCAGCAAGCAGATTAGCTTTGTCCAAAGAGCTGACACCTGGAATGTCATTGCAAATGAGCGTTGGGATCGAAGTCGAGGCTGAATTCCTTATGTTTTTTTACGAAAGACCAAAAGCTACTGCTAACCTTGGGGCATTGTAGAACTTTTTGCCTTAATTTTTGGTCAAAGGAGAATTTAACACGTCTTATTAATGCATTACAGTCATTTCGGATCCGTTTGAGCTTTTTCCGGGCTTCCTCAGAAGGGTTGGCTTTATAATCCCGGAAACTCAACTCTCTCTCCCTGATAGCCTCAAGTCCAACCACGCGTTTGCCTTAGGCTTGATGCTCTTCACTCTGTGAGGAATGAAGGACCTCATGCCCAGCGAAATAATGTTTGTGATCGCATCAGTAGCGGCATCCACGTCACTATCGAGGAAGCATAGTGACCAGTTAAAATTCCTAATGAAGTTGTTAAGTCCGCTCCAGTTGGCTTTCTCGTAGACCCATACTGTTCTTTTCGGAATTTGTTCTCTAACTGTGTGGGAGGAGTACGAGAATTTGGCTGACACGACACAGTGGTCGTACTTAAATCTAGTTGGACGTACATTTTTTTTCTACAATCTAACTTACTGGCCTTCGACGGTCACTCTAAGCTAAACTCATCCTAAATCTATTGCCTTTCGACCCAACCTTACATTTCATATATTTATGAGCTTCATTATCATTATGCGTACTACGTATTATTAAGAAAAATTTTAAAGAAAAAGCTTAATAACTGGACAATTTTTTTGAGTTAAAACTTATATGCTAACTTACACACTATCTTAAAATATATATAACTTAAAACTACCTTAACTAAGCATACACACATATATAATACATGTATAATACTTTACGCCCAGATATACCGGCATGAAATGTTTTTTTATAAAACACTTATTATAAATGGGAAAGTAAAAACATTTTATTCAAAGTATTGACCATTGTTTTCAACACATTTTGACCACCTTTCTGCCAATTTGTGAATACCACGCCAATAAAATTGTTCGTCTTTTAAAGGAAACCAATCAGACACCCAATTTTCGACCTCCTCGTAGGAATCAAAGTGCTGCTCAGCCAATGCGGGTCCCATCGATGAAAACAAATGGGAGTCGGAAGGAGCCAAGTCTGGTGAATACGGCGGGTGGGGTAGCTGCTCCCAGCCAAGTGTTTTGCTGGTATGGTATCCTGAACTGGTTTTGCTTTGTGTGCAGGGTCATTGTCACGGAGCAAAATTAACGTGCCGTGTCTTCTGGCCCATTCTGGTCGTTTCTCGATCAATGCATGGTTCAAATTGATCATTCGTTGTCGGTAGCGATCAGTATTAACGGTTTCACCAGGTTTTAGGAGCTCGTGGTACAGCACAACTTTCTGGTCCCACCGAACGCACAGCATTGTCTTCTTGCCGAATCTATCGGGTTTTGCAGTCGATGTTGATGGTTGTTCCAGATTAACCCATGATTTTTTCCGTTTAGGATTCTTAAAATAAATCCATTTTTCATTGCCAGTAACAATCCAATGCAAAACCGATTTTCTTTCGTGTCTTTGAAGCAAAATTTTACAAGTGTTTTTTCGGTTTTCCATCTGTCTTTCATTCAATTCATGTGGCACCCATTTTCCACACTTTTGGATCTTGCCCATATCTTTTAGACGGTCAGAAATCGTTTGTTGTGCAACATTTAACGTTGCGTTTGAGCAGATGTGTGAGAGCTCGCATTGTCGTGGTGAAGAGTGATCAGTCTTCGGTGGTTGGTTTTCCTGATTTCTTGGAAGACAACTGTCAAACAAATGGTTATGTACCACTCAGAATTGACTGTTCTGCGTTGTTCTAGTGTTACGGTTGCGACATGTCTAGTTTTTCCGAAAAAACAGGCAACCATTTGCTTGGAAGTGCTTCGTGCGCGTTCAACTTTTGTTGGATTTGGCACAAATTGAAACATCCATACAGTCGACTGCTGTTTACTTTCAGGCTCATCAGCGCAAATCCACGATGTCATAGACGTGTTTCGAAGCACCGCGATCGAATTCTTGGACCATTTCTTTCGACCAATCACGACACGACACGAGTCATTTTTTGAGCGATTGACAAATTGTGTGGGATCCAACGCGAACAAATTTTTTCGACGGTCAAATGTTCATGCAATTTTGAATGTATGATGATCCCACTAATGCCTAAGGTTGTCTCAATCTCACGATAGGTCACATGACTATCTTGCAATATCAGTTGGAGCACAGCATCAATGGTTTCCTGAACAACAACTGATTTTGGGCGACCTTCATGAAATTCGTCTTGGAGTGAACTACGACCTCGGTTGAATTTACCATGCAATCGATAAACACTGGTCCTTGATGGAGCTTCATCGCTAAAATTTGAATTAAGTTCATTGATGCACTGTTGTTGAATTAATCCACGTCGAAAGTTGTAAAAAATAATCGCACGAAAATTTTCACGATTTAATTCCACTTTTTGGGCGAGATGAATCTTTTAAGTCACTGTAAACAACAGAAATAGCGCTCGTATGTCAAAACGTTTTATGTACGTATAACCTCAAAAATGTCAAACTTTACGATAGAGCAGGCAGTTGCTAGATTGCAACACTAGGGTTGCCCAATCTCGGAATATAAAAGGCAACCTTCGTATCCAAAACTGCAACTCATCGGTTAGAAGTATTTTCTATGGTGTTCCTTAGAGATATGTTCTCGGTCCCCACTTGTTTAATATATATGTATCTCATCTCCCCAATCTAGGTGATAATATAAAGTAGCTATGTTTGCAGAAGGAGAAGTCCACAATAGACCAGATCTTCACATTACGGCAGACCCTGGAAAAGACCCAAGAAATGCAAATTGACACTCACCACCTATTCGTCGATTTCAAGGCTGCATATGACAGTGTGCATAGAGACGAGCTATACAGTGCCGTGTCTAGTTTTGGCATTCCTACCAAACTCGTCAGATTGTGTAGGATGACGATGGAGAACTCTCGCTGCTCCGTCAAGGTCGGTACCGGACTCACCGAGACCTTCAATGTCAAAAAAGGTTTTAGACAAGGCGACGCACTGTCATGTGACTTCTTTAACATCATCCTCGAGAAGATCGTGCGTAACTCACAAGTCAACACCAGAGGCACGATCTTCCAGAAGTCAGTTCAACTGTTAGCTTACGCTGATGACATTGACGTGATTGGACGAACACAGCGAGCCGTCAATGAGGCGTTTGCTGGCATTGAAGCGGAAGCGGCTAAAATGGGTCTTGCGGTAAATGAGGGCAAAACGAAGTACATGCTGTCATCAAGGAAGGACACACAACATCGACGTCTCGGACGGAGCGTTAAGGACTTCGTCTACCTCGGCTCCGCGGTAAAGAGAGACAACAACATCAGTACCGAGATCAAACGCAGAATCACTCTTGCCAACCGCTGTTTCTTTGGGCTCAAGAGGCAATTGAGTAATAAAGCCCTCTCTCGAAGGACTAAGCTCGCTTCATACAACAGCTTGATCATCCCCGTCCTACTATATGGTGCAGAATCTTGGACGTTAGCAAAGGCGGATGAGGAAGCCCTTAGTCTTTTCGAGAGAAAAGTTTTGCGTGCGATTTTTGGTCCTGTTTGCGTTGATGGCATCTGGAGGAGAAGATTTAATGACGAACTCTAAGATGGCTAGGCCATGTAGAGCGTATGGACACCACTGCTCCGGCCCGAAAAGTCTTTGAATCCGAGCCATTGGGACAACGCAACAGAGGACGGCCTAGACTGAAGTGGCGCACACAAGTGGAGAAGGACCTCAACCAACTTGGAGTGCGCAACTGGAGACAGCTGGCGAAAGATCGTGCTGGCTGGAGAGGCATGTTGGTTGAGGCCCAGGTCCACCCCGGACTGTAGCGCCACAAGAAGAAGAAGAAGATGTTTGCAGAAGATACTGCTATCTTCGCCTCATGTATAATGTTTCTTTATGTCTGTTATGAATTTCAATGTTCTCTTGACATACTGCTAAGTTATTTCATCAAATGGACAATGAAACTAAAAACCTCAGGCTGTTTGGTTTTCATTTCGCTGAAAACTTTGCTTTTTACCACATAATGTCAGACTCAAATTGTGCGGTCTTGACATAGACTGGCCTGATTCCTGTTAGTACTTTGGTATTTTGCTTGATAATAGGGTCACATTTTAGAGACATACATCTGCCACCACGGATAAATTAAATAAATTAATAAGAATCCTGTATCCTCTTATCAGCAGAAATTCTAAGCTGTGTATAAAGAATAAATTGTTAATTCACAAAACCGATTTTCAGGCTATCCTTTTGCATGGAGGCCCTGTTTGGCACGGTTGCGCGAAAACTACAAAGAGCTCGGAACAAATTGATTTAGATTATGCTTAACTTACCTCGGCACTTATCAACAAAAAAACTTCATGATCTAGTCAATGTCGATAGAGTTGTCTCCTAATAGCCATACCGAAGACTAACTTCTTTAAAAAATGTTCATATTTTGAATATGTTTTTATAAAATGTCTTAATAATGATTAAGTTAAACGTATGGTAACATCGAAAAGATTATCTTCGAATTTTCAGGGGTATGTGCAATTTTAGTCTTAAGTCTTATATGTTGGTTATTGGTTGTAGTTTTCTTTCAATATACATAAATAAATTTTCTGATTAAGTTATTTTATAATACTATATCCTAGTTGTAACAGCAAATTGTGCCCTAAAACTCTTAATATGAATTGAAATTATAAACTCGCAAAATGTTGAACTTTACCTATTTGAAATAAACTGAATTGAATTGAACTACTCCAAGCAAACATTTTTTCTGGTAAAGAATGGCTTCTACACAATGCTGAAAAGCAAATCAAACACCCTACGCAGTCACCAGATTTAAACCCAATTGAGCATTTGTAAGACCACTTAGAAAGAATGATCCGAGAACGCTCAATTTCAAGTAAGACTGACTTGAAGATCACCTTGATTGATGAGTGGAGTGATGTGATACGGAAAGAAGGCCTGTCCAAAAACTGATTTTGTTAAGTTATCTACGAGGGGCCTTCAATATATTCTCGGTATCGGGGTGAAGCTGTAGTTATATATACAAACTGAATTATTTATCAGTTATACTATTATTTTAGTGCATTCATGTAAAATTTCATATAAATGTGATTATTAATTCGCGTTTTATCTCTAGTTACCATAAATAGAATCATAATGGCAACTGAGACGATAATGGTGAAAATTGTGCATCGCGCTGTAATGAAATTTCTCACTAAGCAAGGAAAGAGTCAAAAAACTATTCATGAAGAGATGGTGGCTGTTTACCAGGGCTCCGCACCCTTATAATCAACTGTGCAAAAGTGGTCAAGTGAGTTCAAGAGATGCAGACAGATCATTGAAGACGACCCCCGCTCCGGCGCCCCGGCTACTGCTTATACAGGAGAAAGCATCAAAGAAGTCGAGAAACTTGGTCTTGAGGATGACCGAATAAAGGTGAAAATGATGGCAGAGATCACCAAGCTTTCAACTAGCACCATTCACACCATTCTTCATGACTATCTTAACCTTTAAAAGGTCAGTACAAGCTGGGTTCCACGAATGCTCACAGCGCCTCCGAAAAAAGTGAGAATCGCATGCTGTAGAGAGCTTTTGAAGATGTCTAGCGAGAACGCGGTCGGTTTTATGGATCGAATTGTTACTGGGGATGAAACATGGATTCACCATTTTGACCCTGAAACCAAACAAGAGTCCATGCAGTGGCATAAAATAGGAACAGACCCCCAGAAGAAGTTCAAAGTCACTCCGTCTGCCAGGGAGCTCATGGCCACAGTTTTTTGAGACTCAAAGAGAATTTCGCTTATTGAGTACAAAAAAAAAAAAACGGTGAAACCATCAACGCCACATCCTACGCTTCCACTTTGCATAATTTGCGGGAGGAAATTGAAGTTAAAAGATGGGGTAAAATCGCAGCGGGTGTGTTGCTTCTTCATGACAACGAACAGGAGTTCACACGGCGCGAGTTTCCAAGGCTGCTGCGCGAGTTTGTGGTTTCGAAGAAATTCAACACCCACTCTATAGTCCAGATCTTGCCCCTAGTGATTATTTCCTGTTTCCGGATTTATAAAAATGTCTTCGTGGAAAAAGATTTTTGGATGATGAAAAACTCAAGTCGGCAATTTTGCAGAGAAGAAGGAAATTTATTTTTTTGAGGGTTTCGAAAAGCTGATCTGAAAATGTAACAAATGCATTGAAGTTAGGGGAGATTATATTGAAAAATAAAAACAATTTAAATTGAATTCGGATTTTCCTTCATATCGATACCGAGAATATATTGAACGCCCCTCGTACATACACATATTGGATGGCAACTACTCGTGTTATTCTTGCTACTGTTCCCAAGTAAAAGGAGTTTAAATTCATCCTCCGTTTTTTTTCTTTTTTAGTCGATTTCTCAGACTTTCTTATTACTGTGGGGTATTTTTATCCGAAGAAAGGGCCATTCCATAAGCAATACTCTCTTTGAAGTGGAACAGTTATTGTATTGCTCCCATAAATTCTGGTTTATTGTTTTGCATCATAAGTTATAATTGGTAATTGTTTAAAGGAAAACAGTTTCCAAGAACATCTCATTAATTGTTTCTGAATTCATTCAAGTTTATGTTCGTAAGTATCAAAAGTGTGTCCTACGTGATGGAAGTCGGACGCTAGAACGATCTTACAAAGGAGAAGAAGATTATTCCCAACATCTTTCCTTCAGAAATTCCAACCTTCATTTTACTTTATAATAAAGTAAACAATGTAATAGCTTAGTATGATTTTATCTATTTGCCATAAGCCCTTATTAATCGGTGCTATTCCTTGCAGTGCATTGTGATTCCAATATTTCGATACGCAATTCAAACCGAATGCAGTCACTGAACTATTAATAGATTTAACCCTAATTTGATTCCTCGTTTATTGAATTTTCAAGTGGTGGATGAAAGTGAATCTGATGAAGATGGAGAAAATACTTAGGCTGCTTAAGGATGGACACCCGTTAAGGGGAAGAAAGAATTTCGCTGTTGATTTCTATCCAGAAGATGCAGAAGGGTCTTGGAAACCCATGACCAGATAGGCGCGTTATACTCAAGTTTTGGGCGAATATATAAACCTTTGATTTTGAAAGTGGTAAAAGTCATATTTTCCATGTTTCGAGACATTATTTCTATTTTTCATTATTTTGTATTATGGAATATGATTTTCTGACAGTAAAGTAGTGCCAATAAAGAAATATTTATTATGGTTGTGAGAATAATAAGCATTTTCAAAAGGAAATGTGGTTTTGAAAGGTTAAAATGATTTATACCTTCTTCAAAATTAACTTTATTAAAGACATACACCATCAAGGAAACATTTTTACTAGTAATCAACATTTTATTCAAACTCATTTCATTGTAACTGAGTAAATTATTTATTAGTATTTAGGGAAATAAAGTGCTTGTAAAAAATAGTGGTAGAAGTAAATGCATAATATCTTTATGTGTTTCTTCTGTTGCTGGTCTAATGGATGTGTATATTGGAGGTAAATCATTGTTTTCCAAAATTCTAGGTCTTCCTCTTTTAGGTGAGAGGTCTAATACTTTGAATTCGGAATTGTCATCCTAGGAAGTTTTATAAAACATCTTACATGGAGCACTTCTTAGAAATCTGATCGATTATATTTTAGCCAAGACACAGCTCTCCGTTGGTGTTTGTCCTTCTAATATTATTCGATTCTTATAGTTGTTTTGTCGAAATGAAATCTGAGACTTTTGTGCTATCAACAGTGGGTTTCATTTTTTACATACTTCTATTAAATTATAATAATTCTCAGGGATATATAAATAAATTTAAATTTAAGTTTCTATCAAACCAGTGGCCGCCGTCGAGCAGTGGGTGGAGTGCGACGCTCACACGCAGCAGCTCTAGGTTCGATTACCGGCTGAACACTTTGGATTTTTCACAGCAAAACCTCTTTCGAGCTGTTGACAACACTCAAAGAGTAATAACTGTCTTAGAAAGCTTCTCAAACTTCGCCGTTCGGAGTCGGCAAAAAACTGTGGGTCACTTCTACTCGTGAGAGAAAAGTAGCGCGCACAACACGAGTAGTTGAGGAGCAAGCTAGGCCCTGGTCCCTTGTGGACTGTCGCGCCGTCCAATTATTATTATTATTGTCAAACCAAACTAGTGATCATTTGGCAAAAAAGAATGGCCGGATACTATAAATTTATGATCAATTATTTCAACATTATTTTTCAGATGACTGAACAATTTTAAGTCATTTTAAAGCTATGCTAATGTTACGATTATGTCCTGAATCGGTATCACTGTAAGCTATGACATGCTTTTGAGTGGTAATGTGCAGAATGTCTAATGCGGGACGCAACGTCCAGTGATCCTCTTGAGGTGATTGTTTTAGCCCATGCATACAGTTAAGCATTTTCATTGTGGATATTATGAAACCCTAAATAGTATACAACATGTTGCGCTTATAATAAGCTACCAAAACAGAAAGTTTTGAATAAGATAGAGCTTTCTGAAGATCAAATGTGAATCCGTAATATTCACTCGGGTTATCTTTTGATTTTTATATGTCATCTGTTAAACTTTTTCAAGTCTGTTCGGCACTGTTAAGATGTGAATCATGAATTTTTGTAAGATTCAACTTCCCGTCTTCATTACTAAATGCTTCAATTTTTAGTTTTAGCGAATCACACTTATGGCACGTTTTTTTTCTTTACGAGGAGTATGAAAATTTAAGTTGAACTCCGTATTGAATATTTTCCTGTACTCCTTCACACGGGATGTACTATTTTCATCACATTTTTTCACAAACAGCTCTTATATTTTACGAATGTCTAAGTCCGCACCAGAGACCATTAGGGAGACAGTCAACTCCCTCGTCTCCCGCCCTTGAATTCATTTTGACAGCGTTTTTATAACATTTCCCCTCCTGAACAGCTGACTCACAAAAAGGATTTTGTTTGTTTTCAAATGAGAATACGTGTGAACTGTCTGTACGGTGGATCTCCTCACTCTTCACACTGTTAGAAGGAGAGGGCATATAAATCAAAACGTAAACATGTGTGAGTAAAGTGAGACAATGTTCGATGATACGTAAATAACTTTCAGAATTTGAGGTTATGTCTACTAAAACACGTAAATAACAGTCAAACGGTCGATGGACAAAGGGGAAATCAGCTGTTCAGTTGACCATCTCCTTCCATATTGGTTTCTGGTCCGCACTTAGGTACTTTCGACCTGAAGTATAATGTGATTACGTGTACGTAATGGCTGTCGCATGCTGGAAAACTCAAAATATTTTCTCGCACCACTTTAATTTCTTCTTCATATGTCTTTCTAGAAAAACGAGCCTTTTTGACACGAAGATCCGTTTCAGGTGTTTTAGCATTTGAGGCACGGCTTAATTTTCTGTAAGATATTTTGAAATTATCAAAAAAAAGTTTTGCAAACAGAAACTTCTGAATTCCGTACCTTTTGGATGAAACTTAAAACCACATTTTCTGATAATATAATATTTTTAGTAATTTCAGGGTCGCCTTTGGTTTTTTTGATTGTTTTCGAACCAAACCATACAGAAACAAACTCCAATTTTCAAAACTTGCTAATTTCCAAAAAGAATCAAAATTAGCTTTTCTGTCTTCATATCCGATTTCATTTATACATTTTTTGAAACAAGGGCAATCCTTATTTTCGAAAAGTTTACCACTCACATGCTTAGACTCTTTTGTTTCATATTCCTCTCCACTATTTCTCTTCATTTTCAGCAACTACTCTTGTTGTGTGTCCAACTCGTTAGATAATAATAATAATTGTTGGCGCTACAGTCCAAAGGGGGACCAGGGCCTAGCTTGCTCATCAACTACTCGTGTTGTGCGCGCTACTGTTCTCTCACGAGTAGAAGGGACCTACAGTTTTTTGCCGACTCCGAACGGAGAGATTTGAGAAGCTTTCCTAGACAGTTATTACTCTTTGAGTGTTGTCAGCAGCTCGAAAGAGGTGGTGCCGTGAAATATTAGAAAAATTGGTGTTGAACTGGGAGTCGAACCTAGACCCTTCGGCGTGTGAGCGTCGCACTCTACCCACTACGTCACGGCGACCACCAACTCGTTAGAACTCTGTTAAATATTACCTGATCTCGGAAAGAATTACATTTTTCTAGATTTTTACTAGCATACTGCGGCCTCGCCTTCATTCAGTTCATCATTCAGTGGTTTTTCGTATGTATGGTTTCTTCTGGCTCACTCGATCATTGTGCACAATTTTTTAACACGTTTCTTACGTACTGTCTGAAGAGTTACATCTATTTCATCATTGGTTTTCACTTAACTGACAATTACAGGGGTACTTTGACGAGGAACTTCATCGTTAATCCTGGCCAATCCCTCTACGTACGAGTATCTATTTTTCTTGGATGGTTAGGTCTTAGTTTTTTGGCAATCATCTTTGTTTTTTCAATTTACGGTGTCTTCTTATGATTTTTGAAAATTCTGCCAGCGACTTTCCCTCATTTCTTAGGTAAATTATAATTTTCTTGTTTGCCAAAGGGATTGGCTTATTTTTGCACTCCATTTTTTTTTCTTTGAAAAGAAACAACAAAATAGTTGCTGAAATACAAACAAAATGTTTAAACTTACCAAAACACCTAATAACCTTGAAATACACATTTTACCTTGCCAAATGAAACACAAGAATGGCATCTGTACGAAAACTTTTTTGTCTCTCCCTCTAACTGATCGCAGAGATGGGTTCTTGTCAAAACGGTATCCATAGGCGATATAAGCGACGTTTATTCTTGGAATTTGATTTGATTTAGGAGGGAGTGAATCCAGCTTACCTTTTTGCTTTTCTTTTAAGGAGTGAATCCAGCTTCCCTTTTTGCTTTTCTTTTAAGGAGTGAATCCAGCTTCCCTTTTTGCTTTTCTTTTAAGGATTTTTATTAATTCCTGCCAAAATAAGTTAATTTTTTTTTTTAAATGTACGAAGTCTTTTTTGACTATGTGTCATATATGCATACATAAAGTATGTTGAAATTTCTTAATAGCAAATATTCACGAGTCCATTAATACACCCAAAATTTATTCAAACCAAGCTTTATGTAAAAAACAGAAAAGTTGTTTTTCCAACGAGGCATACGGAGACCTTATCCCAATATTTAAAGAAAAACAATTCGCTCACATATTTTGAAATGAAATTCTTTATTTGTTTGAAGTTAGTTTTTAGGGTATTTATTTTTGGTTTCTTTTATTTTCTATATTTAAGTGTTATGCATTAGGATTTTAATGAAATTTTACATTAATGTACTTTCTGAAGTCTGTGACGAGTTTGTTTGGTATACAATTTTAATTAAAACAATTTAACAAAAAAGGAATTCACATATTTGTTTTTTGTTTTGTAATAAATACACATATATATATATTTTTATATTATTTAAATTTGTTTCACAATTGTTTATTCTAGTAAATTGTTTGTAAACTTATCAAGATATAATTTAATGTTTCTTTGCTCTTATAAAATGTAATTTACAACAGTTGCGCGGACCGTGAGTCAGTCAATCGCGGCTTTTAAGTATTCTTCTTTTCTATTTCATAATTCTATTTCTTCATTTATAGTTAGTTTATGTATGTTTGTATATAAAAAAAAACAAGAACAATATGTATATATAATTTCCCTACCATATTTTGTAATTTTTTTTTAAATAGCTTTTCATTATATTTACTACACTTAGACTTTACTGATTGATTGATGAGTTTTCGTTTTATTGAAACTTATGTTAAGTATCTGAAATTTGCATCCTGTTTAAGTTACAAGCTTTGTTTTGGTTTTTATGTGATGTGTTATATGGATGTATATGGTATTGTATATATTTGTAATTGTAAGGTGTGAGTATATATATGCGTGAAGTATCAAGTTCTATAAGTTAAACTTTTGTGATTTTTAATGGCAAGTATTTGTTTGGAATACAGGTTCGTAAGAGAAAGAGAGAAATGTGTGCGATATGTGAATGGGTGTTAATGCATTTCCTAGAATACCAGTTCATTGTGAAAACTATTTTCAAATGTCTCTACGCACAGTGATGGATCAATTCGAAATACAGAACTTACGCATTTTTTGTGGGATTTGACAAATGAATTGAGAACAATTTTGATCGCTTCGGAAACAGAATTCAATGATGAGTTCCAACTTTAGGTCGAAGGAACCAGGAGTTGCAAGAGAGACATTTAAGTCGTTACAGGTCATTGGTTATTTTTGGTTATTTTATCCTGCGCGTTTCGATGGGATATTAGATCTTTAACCGGGGTCGAGTAACATTTAATTATCTTTAGCGCTTCGATCTAGAGACGATTGCTCCATTTGTATGGACATAGTTGCGCACGGCTGCTCCAGAGACTAAAGTAAAGGAATCAGTAGATTGTTTAGCAACGCAATGAGTGAACTGCTGAATCTGTTGATCGGCGCAAAGACAGGCGGAAAATAGACCTTCAGCGTTAGAGTTTCTCTTCTTTTTCTAATGGCTGAAGATTTTAGTTTTTTACCATTTTACATGAAATTTGTTGCGCTTTGTAAGCAGGCAACGAGGTCATCTGATAAAATATTATTTGCAATTCTGGAAAGCGTTGGCAGTATAAAATGTAGAATTTCATTATGTAGAAAAATTGCACTTTGTTTTAATCCACATCAAATTACAGTCATTTCTTAAATCTACATAATTTTCTCATATTAAATTTATCTTCATTTCAACTTAAAGACACATTTTCATAAATTTATTTTTTTCAGTAATAACATCAGGAAACCTTCAATTCATTTGTCAAACAACTATTCAATCCACAGCAAAAAAAAAGTTGGATGATGTACTTAATTTTACATTGCACTGCATCAAAACAAAACTAAAACAAGAAATAAATAAAATAATGTTCTAAATGCTAGCAGTTAAAACAATAAAACACAACATAAGCAATCGTTACAAAAATGTAAAAAATTAACATTTTCCGGTTTTGTGATTCGTTTTCATGTTCTTTGGTTAATTCCTTCAAATTCTTTGTCTGCCTCATTTAAGTTTACAGAAATATTAAAAAATTATTTTTGATTTACTAGACTAGACACTTCTTGAAAATTTCTCATAGAAAATGCGTTTTTAAAATATGTCAAGGTTGTTGGAACACTGTATAGATTTCATTTATCGACCAATGGATGAGATAAAATAAAATGCATTTTGAACTTTTTATTTAACTGAATTCAAAGCACCGGTCTTTTTGTCTTTTTTCACGAGAGCATACACCGATGCGGCCTTGTAGTTTATTGGACCGTAGTTATTGAAATCCATATCGGCATACTCCAGTTCGTCGTCGAAATTTGAAGCTGCTAAAGGCTGAAGATGAAAATTTGGAACATTGTTTTAGAATATATGTTTGTTGAAGAATGAAATTTGGAACTCTTGACTTGCACACAGAATGTAACATAAAATGCAGCTTGACGGAGAGATTGGGTTAATTATGTAATGCTGTATGAGGTTAGTTAGATTTTGTTTTTGTTCTTTTGATATTAATAAGGTTGAAGCTTAAACACTTTTAAAATTACATTAATATTTGAGTGTTCGATGTTTTATTTCTATGTTTTTCTATGTTCTATCTGTGAATTTTTTGCAATTTTTTCTAAAATATTTCTTCACTGTTAATGTTATAATTTCGTGTCAAACGAATGTAAGAGGTGACGGGTAGACAAAAACGTTTTGTTTTTGCATTTATAGAGGTAATCAATTTTTAGTTTTTAGTGTAACTTTAAAAGAAGTTGAGTGTACGTCTTGTCTTATCGTTGCCAGGTCTGTTTAGAGTACTGCGTTATATATCTAAAATTCCAGTTTCTGAAGGTAATATTTTACGCCTACAATTTTTTTATTTGAAACACGTTTGAGGTCAAAGTTGTTATTTTCACTTTAGTTATTGAATGTCTTACTTACGTACAAGAATGATTACGATTGTGTGTTAACCGAAGAAATTAAAAAAACTTACAAGGACATGCTTTAAAAAAGAAGTTTCCATAAAATTTTAAGCAAAACAAATTCACTTTTGTCGACAAGTAATGTTTGAAACCCTGAAGAAACTCGATACTTTCAATGAATACGCAATAGGAGAAAGGGTTTTTGATATTTAGTTCAAATTGCAACGATCGGTCGGTTCGAAGTGTAGGATTTAATTGAAACTAAGCCTTTCAGGGGTCTGACAAAACCAAATATTCGATCTTTGATGAAGGATTTCGTTTGGTGACAGATGGCCAACAGAAAGATGGTTTGCATGTACCTCTATAACTTCCAAGACGTTTCAATAATATGCAGCGTGAAGAGAATACTCATGTCTCTGTCACTGTCACTCAAACTGGGCTATTATGCACTTTATAGCGTTCATAAGTGTTGTATAAAGAAAAAAGTTGCTCAATGATATTCATTAAAATAAATTTTGTTTGAAATGCATCACAAAGGCCATGATGTGCTGTTGAGAGGCGTTTACCAATGTATTCGGGTGTCGAAAACGCTTATATAGGCATAAGTGGAAGCATCTTGTAGTTAAGTTAGAAGACTGATTTGAACCTGCATCAATATATGTGACTGTTTGCTTTTACTAACTTCCGGACACATATGTAACTCACATTTTTGCTGGTACTAAATACTTGTCCTCTGGGGTTGTACGTTAACACTAAGTGACAAAATTGGACGAATGACGAGTTTTAGATGTGTAATATCATTCCCTAGCTTGACTGACAAACCTTAAGTGTATTTTACAAAGCCATTTATGGCACAATAGTTGTCAACTGTCATCAAGTACGTCGTATTATATTTGAAATGGAGAAGTTTTAGTGAATATTAGGAGAAAGCTTTCTCATTTCTAAAATTGAGTTGCAAATTCATCACAATAAGTATTAAAAACATCTAAACTGTTTCATACATACTTCTCTAATTTTTGAGAAAAAAAAATCGTTTGAATAGTTCAAGAACGACTTAGCGAGGAGTTAATTTTAACAGTTCAATAAATTTAAGCAATTTGTTTCCTACACACAATAAACGGAGTTTTATTGAAACTACAACTCGAAAGCGAAGTCTAAGGGAGAAAATTTAAACAAAGCTTGTAAACTTTATGACAACAAACGAGGAAAACGCCTTTTAATTTGTTCTGTTTGAAAATTAACTCTCAATAACTTTCTTTTTTCAAACAGAATATAATGCTCAATAAGGTTATAGGAATACAAGTTTCATTTTTACGCCAACTTTAACACACGAGACAGGCACCAAATTTGTGTTGCGCTGGTAGAAATCACATCGAGACTGCTGAGTCTCGCCTGGTGAGTCATGGTGACAGTCATGATTACAGTCATGACTGGTGAGTCATGACTTACATTAAACTCAAGAAAGACTTCCCAGCTAATAATTTACTGTTGTATACTTGGATATCGGAAATCTGTTGTCGAATAGATTTTTAGCAACAACGTTGGTCGTGTGATCTTTTTTGGCAGTTTTTTACGGTATTCCTCAATCATAGAAATCTTTCAGTAGAATATAAATGTTTGTAAAACAATTATCGAGACTCAGAAGTCGTCGTGTAAATCCTGACTTATGAATAATTTGTTAAGTGGATGGTAGGAAATATGTGTGTGCACATGAAAACAAAAGCATTAATTAGAGGTTAGTATTATTATTCTGTCGTATTTTGCTGGCGGCGCAATTATGTATGAGGTCAGTAAGCAAATGCGTCGTGTACAATGAAAAACAACGAAACGATACTCTCTGAGATAAAACGAAAACAAAAAAAACGAAAAAACAAATTCGAATGTAAATTGGAAATTTCCACCACGATCTTTGGCACAACCACCATCGAAATACGACAGAAAATGCTATATCCACTGCAAAACCTTTGGAATAGCCCATTACATTTAGATTAAGGATATCATAATAATTACCTTGAAATTTTAACAACAAACATGTGTTTAAAAGAAACTGAAACAGAACTCAAGTGACTAACATTAACCTTAGTCATATTACAGAAACGACATTCATATGTACGTATGTATTAGAAAATGTATGTATTGCTGCCTTTGTAGATGTCCTCAAAGTCAGATAATTGCTATAAATAAAGAGAGAGATAAGTGAGCGAGAGTATACGAGTATTTAACGAAAATGCACCAAAGCAGAAAAGAAGAAAACAAACAACAACTCAAATTCAACGACAGTCTGAAAGTTTTATGTTTCATTTTCGTATCGGGGGGGATTTGGGCTTTAAATCATACCAGCATCGCGAGACCTTCTTCAGCCTCTAAACGCCATCGCATGTGGGTATGCGTTGTATGGAATCTATTTGTTGGAGGTGTACATGGAAATGATTTTTGGCTGAGGCCCATCCACACGACTGTTGCCGAGAGGCAGTTTGACCACTCCACCTCGGCCGACCTTACATCGAGTCAACTGAATCGGAATGCAGTAAATAACCTAGAAAAGATCCGATCTCTGCTTAGAACACAAAAATGATGTAAGTTCGAGGGAAACTGGGGGCGTTTTGAGAAGGACACGAGAAGTTGCGTCTGATTTGAAATGTGGATGGGTGAGAGATGCTGACAAACTCGTCATGGGATGTAGTGCTACATGAACCTTGTTCGATGGAAGTTTCCATGTTCAGGAATTCGGAGTTTCAATCGGATGTTATCTGTTTTGAATCCATGGTAAGTATTTGATGAAAAGTGTTCATATTCAAAATTTGCAGTTTCAATGTGCTGATTGTACCTAAAACGACAGGATGGAGATGCGCGTTTGCGGAAAAAAGCTAAGAAGCAGATGTCAGTCGTTGTAATCAATTTAGAAAATAGTTTATTGTTCCCTTGGATAGATTTTAGAGACAGAATGCAGTTAAGGTTGTTCCTGTTGGAACCAATTATCCAGATACCAGATACAGCCTAAGAAACACAGTATTTTACTTAATGGTAGGTACTTTGTAGTTGGCTCCAGCGAGGTGCAAGTTTTGTTAGAACAACAATTTCAAAATTAAGAAAATAAAGCCGAAAAATATGACGAAATTAATGTTTACTGAGCTTTAACTTGGTGGCCGCCGTGGCGTAGTGGGTATAGTGCGACGCTCACACGCCGAAGGTTGTAGGTTCGATTCCCAGCTCAACACCAATTTCCGAGTTGTTCACGGCACCACCTCTTTCGAGCTGCTGACAACATTCAAAGAGTAATAACTGTCTAAGAAAGCTTCTCAAATTTCGCCGTTCAGAGTCGGCAAAAAACTGTAGGTCCTTTCTACTCGTGAGAGAACAGTAGAGCGCACAATACGAGTAGTTGATGAGCAAGCTAGGCCCTGGTCCACCCTTTGGAGTATAGCTCCAACAGTTATTATTACTTATCTTTAACTTAGGTCAGAACGTAGGAACGATTCAAAATAATTTAACTACTTCCAGTTATTACATTTTACTCGCTTATGACAATTCTTCATTTTGGCATAATTTCGACTTCGCTGTGCAAAAATGCATACCTCTTTCCTTCTTTAATTTAGATTATATCTTAAGGTCGTTAAATAATTTGCCGATCATAAGTAAGTGATAGAATTAGACAACCATAAACAAATGGATTTGGTTCCGTGTTCAAGGGGTCGACGTGTAAGACTGATAAGTAGATGGGAGCAGTACCTTCGATTTTCTACCTTCTGCAGTCGTGATTAAGTTTAGGACAGTTTATGTTCAAGTTGAGTGTTACATCAACAACAAATAACGTCGCGACAGAATTCGAAAACAGCTGCTAGAGTGAAACGTTCCGAGATACGTTTTAAATAGATGTAAGTGATCTGCTTGGACTTTGTTTATTTTGTTTGCGCGGTATGCCAGGAACGCCACCAACTGCTGATGCAGCGCCAGAAGGCCAGGTTATGTAAATTGATTGATCATTTCAGTCTGGATGCAGGCATGCGTTATATGATGGCTGCCTATGTAAGCCAGCAGCAGTTGCAGTAAGCAGTTTGAATCTTGCAAAAGTCTGTTCAGCTGTTGGCTAAAATTATTGAGCTGATATAGAATCGCAAAGAAGATAGACCAAATAAATGGAGACAACCAATATCCAAGACCAATAATATTTAACGCTTCGGACAAAACGTCAAACTGCTTAGTGCACTTTTAGACTGTCTTGATTACCGCATTACTAAGCTTGCAAAAGGGTATGACAAAGAAAAAGTAGAAGTTAAACGCAGAGTAATAGAGCCGGATTCAAAAAACGAATATTTTTGAATTGCATTTTTGTATTCTGCCACATTTTGACTTTAATAATTAATAATAATAATAATTATTGGCGAGACAGTCCACAGGGGGACCAGGGCCTAGCTTGCTCATCAACTATCCGTGTTTTGCGCGCTGCTGTTCTCTCACGAGTAGAAGAGACCTACAATTTCTTTCCGACTCCAAACGGTGAAGTTTGAGACGATTTCTTAGACAATTATTACTCTTTGAGTGTTGTCAGTAGTTCGAAAGAGGTGGTGCTGTGAAAAATTCGAGGTGTTCAGCAGGGAATCAAACCTAGACCCTTCGGCGTGTGAGCGTCGCACTCTACCCACTACGCCACGGCGGCCACTAGTTTTAAAAGCCATTATTAAAGTGTTGTGACAGACTTTTATGAAGCAGTTCGCCTAAAATCAATATATTTCTATAAAATCATCATTATTCATGAGTTTTTGAACAAAATGAACACACAAAATGAATACAATCCAACAGTTTATACAGTGATATGAGTCTTGCATACGGATAAATGGAGGTGATGGAGAACGCGTTGACATACCAATCCAGCCTAAAGAATCTACAACTCTGTATAACGCAAGAAGTGGAAAGGCCCTTTACAACGTGCAAAACTTGGGGCAAGTAGTTAAAGACAATGATAGCTGCAGATGCCTGTTGGGTGAGGTTCAGGTCCACGTCAGACTAGCGCTAAATTAATTAGAGCGAGAAGAATAGAGCCATTAAATATGCCCTGTTGGGATTCCTACGTCCTTCTGTTGGAATCATTTCAAAAGAGCACTACTTGGAGCAATATGCGAATACAGCCGGGATGAAGTATTAAATTGTCCTTATTTAAAAGGGCCTTATTGGCCTTACCAAAAGCAGATTTTTAATTTGGGGCTAGCTTGTTTTACTCAATGGAAATTACTTTGACGGGGACAATATCGACATTCTTGATTAAAACTGCATTCACAGTTTTCGGAATATTTTCCTGGAACATTTTTTGATCAAGGCAGATCCGACAAAACAATAAAAAAAAGATTATAGCCTGCAAGTGATAATAAAAATGTCACATGACATATTTTGAATAACTTTTTACCACAAAGTTAACCATTAACCATTTTTATTTATAGCAACGAAGTATTTTTCGATGTATAGGAAAGATGATTCGAATGATTCGAATGTGTTTGAATGCTTGATGTAATAACCCAAAAACAGAGCTTTTAGTCACAGGGGAAGTATACAATTTCGAAACAAATTTGAAGAGAATGACTCGTAGAATGCGGTGATTTGAAATGCTGTGTCGTTAGACGATTTATTTATTTATTTGGTAAGGATTTTGGATTTCGGTATATTGTAGATATTACATTTAAAAAATATATACTTGTTCTTCTCAACAGAACTACTGGAATGTTTGGTTTAAATAAATAATTAAATAAAAATAAGAATATAAATAGAATAAATAATTTTAAAATATGTGTCTACTCTCTTAACATAGTTAAGTAAATTTAAAAATTGTCACTTATATATTTTTAACACTCAGAAACCTGCTGACAGTGATTTAAGTCTTAGGTAAATTGAATTGGAAATCAGGTAGGGGAAATCTTAGTTCATTGGAATGTTAAATGCTACCTTAGTGTCACTAAATGAACTTACTTAGTACTGAATGATTTTTTCTTTGTTCTGAAATGTTGCAACTCCTTCATAAAATTGCATGTAACAAACAGGAGTTCGCATATGAACTTCTAATATAGATTCAATTCGCAATACGAGCGCGCGAGCACATCGGCACGCTCCCCGCCTAAGAGACTCTAAAGATCAACAAATACATTTCCTATAAGTATGCTATAAAAATTAAATTACTTCTTACTTTAACCGCATAAATAAACACACTAATTTACACACCATTTCCTAGTTACTATAAATATAAGTTACATCTATTGAAATGCGCTCCATCTACTTGTTGTGATCAACTGCAAGGAGCCAGGGCGCTGGCTCAAACTTAACGGTGTTGCTGAGTATATTGTACACAGGTTTGCGTAACTGGGACGTATAAAATAAACGAATCTATGCTTATAAACTTAACAACGAACAACGTAGAGACTGTACAGCATACATTTCTAAAATTCTGTTAAATTTGTTTAATTGCCTAGAGTAATTGTAATTTGGTTTAAGTTCATTTGTGTTTTCGTTGAATTTGAGGGTCACTGTTTTAGCCGCGTGTCGCTTCGCCGTCTTGGGCGCAGAAGCTGCGGTTCAGTTCGGAGTCGATGCTGCGGCAGCTCTTTGTTTTGGCATCCGTGTGGAGTGTACTTTCGGCTTGTTGTCGCTGCTGACGGATCATTTCGCTGTCGGAGCTGATGGCCAAGTCGTCGATGTACGAGTCGGGGGACAGTTCCGCCAGCTTCTCGGCAGAAGACTTCGGGTAAACGTCACATTTCGTGTAGTAGTAGCGGTTGTAGGCGTCGATTTCGTGCTCGTCGGACTCGCTGTCGTCGTGGATTTGCATTCTCATTTGCGGACGCGGTGGGATGTGCTGCTTGCATCCCTCGCTGTTGGATAGGTGACGCTTCAGACTGGTCCCACAGATCCGCGGAACAGTCGACTTATCGTCGTCCATTCGCAGCGGTCTAAAGCCGCACGATTTGATCAATTGACTCCCGTTGCATTGCTCTGCTGGTGATATTGGCTTGAAGGCGCTTCTCTCATTGAAAAACTGATATGGTTCCACTGCGATGGGCTCCCTACTTCGGTTGGCAGGCGCCTGCTGTTGCAATCTATACTTTGAACGGATTCCGGCGACGGTCTGCGATGGTTGAAAGTGAAAACTGTGATGCTTGCGGAGAGGCAGCTTCACTGGCCTTGTGGAGTAGCCGGTGTGCTGCTGCCTCTTGATTGAGTTAGTCTCTGGTTGCTGATGAAAACGATTCGCGTGCGATACGCCTTTGTTGGCGAGTGAATATCCGCGAAAATCCTTCTGCCCGCTCCAATCTTGGCTGCACACATCACTACCGTTCATGATTATGGGCTGCTGGTCATAGTGCTGTTGATGAGGGTTGATGGCTGGATGGTTGCTGGCTATTAGTTGGTGGTTACTACACGAACTATGTCGTGATGGTGAATTAATCCCTTGGTGAGTAAATTCCGCGGCCGCGGACGGGGATGTTTTATTGCTTTTCCTGAACTCGTGGTGGTTGCTGGCGAGTGTGCTGCCGGCGCTGCTGGCACAGCCGGATGATGAGGAGTAGTTAGTTGCTAGAAATGGATTAGTGGTTGTATTTGACCCACGCTGTAAGCAAAAACCGTTTTTTGTGGGTGTTTGTTTCTGGTTAAGGAAGTTTGGGTGTAAGTGTGTGTTAAAGTAAACTCAAAAGATGATTTGAGAGCATTAAAATACTGGTATATATGAAGAAAAAGAAAAGAAGAGACTAAGGAAGGACTTGCTGGATTGACTGTGGAGATCCTTGCGTGTGTGTGTACTTTCTGTGGAAGGAGTGTGTTTATTTTAACGCTTGTTAGAGGAGTTATCCGCTCAAAGAAGTGCTCTATTACTGGGTTGGAATGGAGCGTTGTGCTTGTAAAATTTGTTGTACGGCAAAAGTACCAACAGGGAGGGTAAGGCAGAGTTGATAATATGGCTGTGCAGTATTTTATAATAGACTATAGGGATCCTGAACCGTAAAAGTAATTACCACTGCTTTAAGATAGGATAAGGGCAGTGCCCGGGATTAAAAATGCCAATGAGGATTCTTATCCTGATACTGCTTCCTATCAGTGGTATAGTGCTGCTTTGCATAGGTAGTCCAACCATAATAAAGCACCATCAACCAATTTCGGAGATGTCCAAAGTTTTCGTTTGGGGAAAGGTACTTGGTATAAGGGTATTCCAAACAAGGAATAAAAAACTTTGGTGTTGACTGTCAATCAGAACACAACCTCTCTGTTCAAAGACGCCATCATACGGCCGACTGTGAATTGAACAAAATGGATTGGTGAAGGATTGTAGGGCTGGTTTTGCCAAAAGTCTGCCTTCAATATCCCCGAGCATATATTGCAGAGGTTAGAAAATAAACGACGACTGTCCTTCTTGCAGCTTAGACAAGATAGCTTAGGTTTTAATAGATACAGTGATCAGAGAAGTCAGAGAATTCATAAAGTGAACAAATGGAAAATACACTCCAGGAGCAAGTAAAAATTAAGTCCCTTGGTATGTATAGCATTCGTGGACTAAGTGGGAATTTAACTCAAATTAAGGTTTCATTGCCAGAGCTGCTCTGGCTGACTAGGTAGCTCTTGGACCGCCCTGATGTTAAATAAACATGCCCACGCACCTCTGATGGGACTTTTATTGAAGCCCTCACTTTGGTAACAAAAGGTTTTAATATATGTATCCCAACGTCGTTCGTAGTTTTATTCATTTCGTTCCGAAAAGAAATATATTGCTACCTTGTTGCGAAAATAAACCGCAAGTACGTTGCCAGTATCGAAAAAATATGATTTAAGAAGTCCCAAAAAAATATACAGGATTTTAAAGTCTAGCTCATGTTGCGCTTTCTATTATTTTCTCTCTCTAACCAGAGGTTTAATATTAACTTGAAAATGTGAAAAATTTTTTCAACGAATAAATTAATTTGGTTCACTGTCAAAAGATGGCGCCACCTGTGCGGTATAGTTGATCTTGGAAACGATTACTTTTTTTGTTGGAAAGGTGTGACATTTGTCAGTATCAATACATGTGTTAGACAAAAGCTTTGTTTTTCGCCTTTTCAAAAAAGTCCGGATTTGTTTTTAATAAACAGCATGTGCGGGAAATTTGTATTTTCTTTTTAATTGGAAGAAATGTACAGCTAAAGTGCAGTTCAGTGCTTGTAGCAGTTTATAGTGAATCTGCTTTGACCGATAAATCATGCAGAGAGTGGTTTCGGAGCTTCAAAAGTCATTATTCAAGCTCCAAAGCCAAAAAGCGTCTTGACCACCTCAAGATGTTTGAAGGTAAGGAGTGGGAGGCTCTAATGTATCAAAATCCTTATCAAACCCAAAGTGAACTTGTAGCATCGTTGCTAGAAATTTGGTTTAATTCAAAAGCAGAGAAATTGGCAAATTGATACAAGTTGAAACCGAGGGATGTCGAAAAACGATTTTTGCCACGGAGCTGCATCTTAAAAGACAACAAAGGAAGGCATATTGCACTGGATTGCAACTAATAGTAATATTAATTGTTGGGGCGACAGTCCACAGGGGTACCAGGACCTAGCTTGCTCGTTAAGTACTCGTGTTATGCGCGCTACTGTTCTCTCACTAGGAGAATGGACCTACAGTTTTTTACCGACTTCGAACGGCGAAATTAAAGAAGCTTTCTCAGACAGTTATTACTCTTTGAGTGTTGTTAGCAGCTCAAAAGAAGTGGTGAAGTGAAAAATTCGAAAAATTCAGCCGGGAATCGAACCTAAACTATTCGGCGTGTGAGCGTCGCACTCTACCCACTACGCCACGGCGACCATCCACTGAATCGTGACTGAAGATCAAAAATGGAGACTACTGTTACCAAAAGGATAGTCGTTTTCAATGGACAATACTTTGAGTGTCCGATTTTCATGCTTTTTTCAATAAAAAAAAATATTTGAACACAAACGAATTTAAATTTTATGGGAAATTGTAGTCTCTTAGTGATTGGTAGTTATTCGGAAGAGATGGAGTCGTGAAATTTCCGTCTCGAAGCTTGACGAGTTTCTCGGACAATAAAATTGAATGAGCCACTATGTCTACATCTCTAGTGAATATTTTCAAATGAGGCAAATGGGTTTCAATAAAAAAAAATTCTAAAACTTTGTCGTTCAATGTTGGAACTTCACGTTCTTCACTTCATGGTTGCTTTATTAAAAAAGACTTTACTCCACTTCTTCACACCTGCTGTGTTAACCGAATTGCGGCTTCAAAATTAACACATTGTCGCCACTTCTGAACACCTTTCCTAATCAATTTAAATGCACATCTGCATACATGTGTGGTAGGTGAGTTCCAAGCACCTCTGATAAACTGATTAATTTGTATGTACTGCCTCGTTCAGCAGCGAGTTTATAGAGGGACTTGGGCGTGTGACTACCACAATTCGTGCCTTTCTTCATCTTGCAAAGATAATCCACCCTCATAAAGTAAAGTGCAGTCAGCCGTTAATCTGTTAAACTAAAAGGGAAACAGGAGATTACTTAATCAAGGAAAAGACAAAGAGTTCGCCTCGAAAACTCGTGTTCAGAAGAAGGAAATAGGTTCAATTATTCGAAGATTAAAAAGTTAAGCAAAGAGGAACATAAAAGATAATGAATACATTTAAAGCCTTTGCCTAGTGGTGTTGCAACGATAGTCGCACACGAAACGTTGATTTGAGACCACTTCAAACGAACTCTGGTTATGTTCAAAAGAAGCTTATGAAGGAAAACAGTTGAAGGAAAATTGTTAATATGATGGCATTAAAAACATGTGTAATTGATCAGTTTTAGGTACAAATGCTTCGTTTAGGGGTTCATGCCGATGATCAAGTTCAGTCTGATATACCAGATCCATGTACGCGCACTACCTTGAAAGCGCAATGAACTTCGAACGATGTTTTATTATCGATTATCAACTTTAGAAACACTTTCTTCTATTTAAATTGCAGGAGAGGTCTTTTTGGCAACATTTTAGTTTAAAGTCTTGACAGTCCGCAGAACCGAATGTGTCGCCTTACAACTCTTGATGCTTGAGGACAAGGGTTTCCTTGCTACGTTAACGAATTAAATTGTTGCATCTTGAGCTGAATCAAAAGTGATAGTGAAACTGTGGAGCTTTTGTGGGAGTCCAGAAAAAAAGTGTTGCATGGTCGTGTTAGCCAACCTATTTTTGGAGCTATGGGTTTTGATGAGCTCTAGTTCATGCATGCATCATACACTAGGCTGTCTATGACGTAATCGATCATTGAATATCAAATTTCCACTACGCCATGGCGTAGTGGGTATAGTGCCACGCTCACACGCTGAAGGTCCAAATTCGATTTCCAGCTAAACACCTCGAATTCTTCACGGCACCACCTCTTTCGAGTTGCTGACAACACTCAAAGAGTAAAAACTGTCTAAGAAAGCTTCTCAAACTTCGCCGTTTGGAGTCATTAAAAAATTCTAGGTCCCTTCCACCCGAGAGAAAACTGTACCGCGCACAACACGAGTAGTTGATAAGAAAGATAGGCCCCGATCCCCCTGTTGACTGTAGCATCAGCCAATTATTTTTATTACTATCTGTCTTGACGTCTTCCACATCGGAGGGGGGCATTCTTTAAGAAATAATCCCAATAGAAAGCAGTTTAGATGTCGAGGTCTTGGATCGATTCATCCACATCCACATCGATTGCCCTATGCCAGCGCTGACTGTAAAGAAGTCCTAGGTGCACAGGCCTTACTTCTGGAGTTACGGTTTAAGGTGCTTTTTCCTGTTTTTGATGGGAGAAGAGAAAGGGGATTTAACTCAAGGCCTTTTGCCGATTCAAGGTCGCCTATAACCCTATACCCGTAAAGGTCTTAAAACCAATCGGAAAAAGTTACCGAATTAGTTTTTGTCAGATTGGGTTCTTCTCTTCTCAGGCAGTGCTACGTAGTGGAAAGGAAGAAAACCGTTCCCCACTCTTCACTGCATTATCTTTCCTACACCTGCGGCGGAATTTCTTGTTGTGTGATCCAATTTTACTGGTATTTTTACCGCTGATCTTCCAATTCCTAATAAACTAGAGAAGATCTAAGAAAGTAAACATGCGCTCTGTGGGCATTGTGCGCTGCGCTATGCGCTCATGTGGGCATTGTGCCATCGAACCTCATGCTAATTTTGAGGCTTTCCCCACGGGGAACAAAGAACAAATCCTATCAAACTGAACCTCTAAATCAATATGTCCCCTTTCCGAAATGAAAGCATCTGATGAACATCGAGGTGACTTGTTTCTTATGATTCACTTCAATTATAAGGCCAACGATGTAAGCAGTGGCAGCCGCAGAAGCTGCAGGCGCCAGGTGAAATTGGAACCCATCAAGCACCTACTCTCTGATTGTTAAGCGCAACAGGCTTCACATTTTTACACTGACTTCATTGAAGTGATGAGACATCTAGTAGACAAAACTTTAAGAGATTCATCGCATTATACAAATAAGAAGCTCTACGAAAACAATTTCCTTTAAGGCGCATTGGCACCGAGCTCTTGAACTAATTGCAGGCGCAGCATTACCTCCGATTATACCCTGTTCACCTTCCTGCCTACCAATGGTCAGCTTTATCGCTTCAACACACACAATCATCATGATCCACTGGACAGGAGGAAGCTATATATGAAGCGACACAAAGAGAGGAACTAATCCGGTTCAAGTGTGCTTTCCTGTGCAGCAGTTCGTCTCCTCGAACCAAATTAAATGCCTGCTTATGAAATTCATACACACCGCAATCGGCTTCAGATTCACATGCTGAGCTGGAATTCATTAGGGATAACGTGCTCATGGGCTGCAATGAAGAGAAACAGGAAGCCACATCGCACTGCAATTCGGAAGGCACTTCTTTCAAGATTTACAAGAATTAACACATTCCTTCCTCTCAGAAATGTTTGCGGCTCCCAAAGACAGTGACTGCAGAATACACAATAAATGCGATGCAGGATTGGGTTACCTCCCATTAGGGTCACCATGAATCTTGATTTTCATGCAAAGGCATCATTGAGCTCAGTGAGCATTTTGTGGCCAAGACTTACCGGCCACTGCCCAGTAATGTACACACACACGCGCGGGATCCCAGGGGCTCTCTAATAGATTGTGCTGTCATTACAAGTGGGGCACAGTTGGAAATTGATATGTTTGCAAATTGCTTGTATACCTCTAGGCTTTGCAGCGAAGTCGAACACGAACTAATACTCGGCTTCCGGTAGGAGCCGTATGTGGACGTATTAGCAGTGGTTGTGGACGTTGACGCATCCTCGGGTGTAATCGCTTCTTGTTGACTGTTTGCGGTGTCGGTTAAGTCGTGTGCATGCTGCTTACCAGTAGCGTTCGTTGGCCTGTGCGTGCTGTGGAAGGATGGCAGTGACATTGGCTCGTTCTCTGAGCAGGGTGATTTATTCACATGGGCGCCGCGCTCGCTGGCAGACACGTTCGCAGACTTGTCCAGGACATTCATGTAGACGGCCTTGGTGTGCGAAATGGTGGCACAATTCATTTGAATTTTTCCAGACAGAGGTGCGGCGCTTCTGGGCGCCGGCACAGGTGTAACGCAATCATAAGAACTGTTCGAGATTCCCGAGTCACTGCGATAGATGCTCATCCGCTCCGGCTCGCATAAATTACCGTCGTCAGCCTGCATCTGCTGGAGGTGCTTGTGTTGGCAGGCGGCCGGCTTTGCTTGGAAGTTCAACAGGTGCTGGGCCCGCTCTGTGGCCCGTTGATTGTCTGTTTGCTTTAGCTGAGGTATCGTCTTCGGGTGGCCATCGATTTGGCACTCGTGTATCTGTACGGAATCGTTGAGGTTCTCGTAAACGGGTGATTCGTAGAATTTCATTTTGGACTGCAGCGTTGCCGCACACGACGCCTGGTCCGGAAGGGAGCCCGGTGCGGCAAAGGAATGATGACGCTTGCACTTGCCTTTGAGGGGCTGCTTGCCGGGCTCGTGAAACGCAGCGCCCAGGGGCTTACTCAAATTGATGTGCTGTGACTTTTTGTTGCCCGTCACTTTCAAGGAGTAGAATTTCTTGTCGTCGTCCATCACGGCCTGGCTGATGGTTTTGCCTTTATTGAGTCCTTTTGAGCGCTTCGGCCGGTGCATGCTTCCATTAATCCTGGTGCTGCCGCTGCCACTCTCGCACACTGCAGTCGCATCGAACTTCTTTGAATCGCCGCCGCCTGCGAGGAAGGGGTTGGTGCTGTTATTATTTATGACCACTGCATTGCCGGTCCGTGGGACACTGCAGCCTCTTTGCGCGGCTGCTGTGTACGGGTAGTCCTGTGCTGCTGCTGCCGATGCTGCGTCCTTCATCAACTGGCTGCTCGATTTGTTTAGCTTTTGTTGCTGCTGGTTGTGATAGTATTCAGTGTAGCTCTTTGGGAAGCAATTATGAATAGTGTAGGTCGGCTGCTGGCCTGGCCGGCTGCTTGAATATTGCTGCTGCTGCTGATGCTGTTGGTTCTGCTGATGGTAGTGATCGGATGAGGACGATGGGCGCGGTGGGATGCCAACGCTGCCGCTGTCTAAAATGCTTCGTGTACTTTTCAGGGTACCATTCAACGATTGATTGCACTGGGCTACATTGAATGTGGGTTTTTGTCGTTGCGGGTGGTGGGTGGCGGAAATATTTGACAGATAATGATGATGGGTTAATTGCTGGTATGCTTCATGATTTGCGGTTAGTCGTTTTGAGCGTGGCGCAACATGCAACGCGTTAGGATTATTATTAAAATTTGAAGGAGTCGATGTTAACTGGATTAGAAATGCAATATATGGAAAGAGAGCAAACAAAAAAAAACAAATATTGAGTGGTTAGTCAAAATCTTTGATTTGTTAGTTAATATTTTGTTAAATAAATGTAATTAAAACTAAATCAATTTGTTAAGTGGGATGTGGGAGTGTTGTGTTTGTAGGGAACTTATTTATCTTTAATTTCTTAAAATATTGTACCAGGGGAATCGATGAAATGTACTTACAAATAAAATATCTTACAGAAAATAATTTATTCAATATATAATGAAATATAAAATATTTAAATATTCTACAACGGCTAGCTGTTTAACTTAAATTTAAAAATGAAATTAAATATTTATTTGAGGTGAACCTCTAGTAGAGTTGGGGCTAGTTCTCAGTGACTTGAGTGGACCGAAGATATTTCAACGGCGGAGAAAATCATTTTAGCGAATGAATAATTTAAAGGGGTAAATCCAACGGTGAGGATGAAAGCTGTCTCGTTGAATTTCTTCCAAAAATGAGCGAAAATGAGTTTAATGCACACCTTGTGTTATTGAAGTTATCTGGGAAGCTCTGAAACAACTGGCTGATAAGTCCCTTCTAAATTTGGGGTAAAATCAAGTTTTCAAACTAAAGGCGCCCTGAGTCTCACCAATGGTCTTCAAGTCTAGTCGAGAGGCTTAGGAATCACCGACAATCCAAATGCTATGGTATCGAAATCGCATTCTAAAGCAAAGTGAATATAAAGATTCAACTTCTTCTTAGTTCCTGTACCCATTGTGAGGTCTACGAGCTGTACTTTTCCTAGGAGCAATCGTCTACGGTTTCTTGGAATGAGTTTCAGCCCTCTCCAACTCTGTCCCAATTGTGGGGTCTCCCTCTCTACTGTTTTGCCCAGATTTGATTTGAAAAGAACAGTTTTTTTGGGATACAAATGACAACATTTTCAGTCAAAGAACGCGGGATTTGGAACGAAAGTCGAGAAGTGCAAAGGGAATGTGACCGATTTTGTAAACTTCTTTTATAGAGGGTCATTTATTCTTAACACAAACTACAGCTGCACTGTTCAGGTAAATAGAAGCAAATTAAAATATTGGATGAGGCTTCGGCAAGTGTGCATTGTGTCACATTTCCTCTTTCGCAAGTTTTGTGGACAGAATGCTGTAGTGCAGACATGGCGATTATTCTGATTATTGCGAGAGCTTAGGATAAGTCAAAAAATTTTCTTAAATGACTACATTGTCCACGCTTTTTCCCGGACACCAGCACGATTAACAGGTTTGTGGCTGGGATGAAGACTAACATGGACATTTTTTAAAGTGTTTTCCTACCACACTTTATGTGTTGCTCCGCTGATAGAGGTGGTGTATTTATTTTTGTCTGTAAGATTTGTCAAGCGGAATTATTTATGAACAAGCTTGTAAAAAGAGGAGAGAACTCAATATTCGTTTCAACTTTCGCCTATGGACATTAAACTTGAGTTAAAATTAAGGGATTACGATTTTACCTGACGAGATGTGATTTTCCGGTCATTTAAAGGGAGTTTGTGAGCTTAAAGCTTAAAAGGCTTCTTCATTAATTGGAAAAAGGAATGCTTCGATGGTTTGGTTTTGCGCCAGGAGCGTCTATAAGTACGAATTCTAAGCAGTGCTAATAAAGGTATAATCACGATGTCACTCAGTGCGGTATTGTTCGTAATCGAGGGCGAAGCCGGAGGATGAATTGGTCTGGAGATTTCATATGCCGACATAGCTTTTTGAATATTCGGAATGACCTTAGCTCCGATTACCCTAAATTTGAACGGTTTTATAGTCGTGTGCATATTAATTGGTATAAGTAAATTTTTAAGGAAAAAAATGAAATCATACAATTTCAAACATTATATGTTAAGGCTTCATCACCATGGATAGTTCAAAAGAAAAGAGGCACAAGTCATTGCGTTACATGGACACGCTGGAAAAACCATCCGAGAGATTTCAGCTGAAGTTGGAGTTTCAAAATCCTGTGTTCCCAGGATTATTACTCAACACAAGGTCACTGAAACGATTGAATTCAATCAAAATCATTGCGTGCGGAAACGCAAAACAACAAAACATGACAATACGGTTTTGGAAAGAAATAGTATAATCAACCCTGTCAAGACTAGTTTTGACCTGCAAAGGGAGTGGACAACAGCTGGCGTTCAGGTATATGCATCTACAGTCTGTAGGCGTCTTCTGGAAGTTGATCGGAAAACAACAAAGACTTTGAAAAAATAGCTGTTGACCGAAAAAATGAGGCAGATAAGTCGCTTCTGCCTCATTTTTTCGGTCAACAGCTATTTTTTCAATGGTCTAAAAAATATAAGGAATGGACAGTGGACAATTGGAAGAAAGTTGTTTTCTCGGACGAGAGTCACTTTGAGGCCCAAGGATACCGGGTAAGTGTCGTGAGAAAAAGTCCGAATGAAAAACTCCAACCCGCCCATATCGTTCAAGCGCCAAAAAACCCTCCCAAAGTCATATTTTTGGGCTGTTTACATTTAAATGCCCTTGAAGTCTTAAGCCAATTGAAGGTATGATAAACAGCACTAAATATGCAGAAGTTTTAACTCAAACGCTGCTTTCAAACGCTGCAACCATTCGAAGGAGACATTCTGTAGCAAATTTAATTTTCCAACTTGCTCCATGTCACATATCAAAAAAAGAAAACAGTATTTTGCAAACCACAAAGTTGATGTTCTAGATTGGCCTGGCAACTCTCCTGACCTCAATCCACTTGAGAATCTATGGGCAATTGCCAAAGGAAGACTCAGGAAGAGAGATTGAAGCACAAAAACTAAGCTGATTTTGTCTATGATTGATATTTGATTTCATGACGATGAAATTAAAAATATATGCGAACGACTTGTTTCAGAAAAGCGAAGGGAGGCCATATTAATAATAATTGTTGCCGCGACAGTCCACAGGGGGACCAGGGTCTAGCTTGCCCATCAACTACTCGTGTTGTGCGCTACTGTTCTTTCACGAGTAGAATAGACTTACAGTTTTTTGCCGACTCCGAACGGTGATATTTGAGAAGGTTTCTTAGACAGTTATTGCTCTTTGAGTGCTATCAGCAGCTCGAAAGAGGTGGTGCAGTGAAAAATTCGAGGTTTTCAGCCGGGAATCGAACCTAGACCTTTCGGCGTGTGAGCGTCGCACTCTACCCAATACACCACGGAGGCCATATAAAGTATTAAAATTGACCTGTGTTATTTTTTTTTTATAATTTTAATTGAAAATAAAGTAAAATATATTGAAAATTTCGTTTGTACCAATTAATTTGCACACGACTGTATATTTCATCCGTTTAAGGAAAACAATAGTTAAGAACATTTTGCGCAAATTGTTTTCTGGGCCCATTTAATTTTGAAAGGCTAGATATTGTTAACTGTCCTAAGGTCAGTGTAGGTTCATGGTGTGGCTACCCGTATCAGAGAAGCCAGCCGGTTGAGTGTCTCACTACCGGGGGTGTAGGCTCGATTACTGAACTGGGACATGTTTTTTTAGTTATAAATGTCGTTCAACATTTATTCTTACACAAATAGAAAAATCTGCAGAAGAACAGTAACCCGTAGCAAACGAAAGAGGTCGTAGTTGCTAAATTGACTTTTTAAAGAAAAAAAGGCGCATGCGCTCGGTCAACGATTTCGAGAGGTTTAATATCTGAAGTATAGTAAAAATGTTTAATGGATGTAAACTTGGGTACTTGGGTGACCCAAAACGTTAGACTGCTGTTTGTTAAAATGAAATAGAGAGAGACAAGCTGGTCATAAGTTTATCAAAAATAATAAGAACTCAGCGAAAACAGCATTGACCAGCCGAAGCGTTCCACCAACCTATTGTTGATACAGTTGTGGAAAAAATAATAGAAACAGAGATGATCATAATGCTTAAGAGTCAGTAACTTCGTTCAAATAGATTTTCCTTTGTCACCAATTCCATAATCACATCGTATATAACAGTACTTTGACATGGTGAGTCAATTTGCTCTTATTAGTTTTTTGTTTTTATCTAGTAATGACAAATGGAAGCGAAAGTGCTGTTTTCCGTGAAAAAAATAATAGAAACTATTAATCAAAATTGTTTTCAATCTTCATTTTAAAAAAATCTACTGTTTCGTATTTAGTAAAATCTACGTGAACTTGTTTGACCTGTGTTTTAGTGTTTGTTAGAGCAAAGAGAAAAAATATTATAAAAACATTTTGTGAAAATGGGTCGTGGAGTATATTCCATCAACTCCGATTGTAAAGTGATAAAGACTTTAAGAAATGAAGGAAAAACAATTAACGAAATAGCTAAAATAATGAAGCGTTCTAAGAAAAAAGTATTCACAGCTCTTCATTCAAATGTTAGAAAGGAAACCAGAGGCAGAAAAAGAATTACAACCCCAGGATTTGATAGGATGCTCATCCGACTCTCCAAGAACAGATGTGGGATTTGGTTTTACGTGACCACCTGCCTTAACGGCTTATATCGCGGGGAACCTTTTTCCCAAGAGGCGTAAGTAACGCAAGACTAGACGCCTAAGTTACCCAAGTACCAAACTGGGATCCTGCTTGAGGGGCAATCACCCCACCTTGGTTTGATGCGAAGTCTTTCTAAAACCTCTTCCGCTCTTTGGGTCGCAGCGATCGGTTGAGAATGCAAATCCACACTGAGAAGGGATAGTCACCTAACCGTCGTGCCTAGTTGTGCTTAAATAATGAGCTAGACAAGTCAGCACAGTACACTATCCTCGACTCTACCCGCGATGTTAGGTGATAAACCACAGCCACCACGATGCTCCCAAAAGGGGGCCTACCGCACGGTCAGGCTGGAACCGAAGTTCCAGGGGCCCCTGACCTCCCGTGGCACCAGAGTATAACCTTTGGTCAAGCTGTCACTACCAGTCAGGTTCCCTCAAAGCCTGGGTCTGTTAGCCGCCATCCGTAGATGGTCTTTTCTCCATCAGTGATTCCGTTGACACTATAAATAGTGATACGGATGTGATTTTGAATCATGTGATTCATAAATACAGTCACATCATCTGGTCTCCAAGAACAATCCGTTTTTTTGTCTTCGAGGAAATTAAAACAAAAATTAAACGCACCTTGTACGAGTCGTACAATTAGAAACCGTTTAATAGAAGCCGGTCTTCCTGGAAGAAGTGCTAGAAAAGTGCCATATTTGAGCAAAAAAAAATATTAAGCAACGACTCGCTTTTGCCAAAAAACACCTCAACCGTTCAAATTTGAATAACGTCTTATGGTCGGATGAAACGAAACTTAATCTGTTTGGTTCAGACGGAAAAATGTACGTTAGACGACCAAAGAACTTAGAATTCGATACAAGGTACACGAGAAAGACAGTGAAACATGGTGGAGGAAATTTAATGGTTTGGGGGTGTTTTTCTGCATATGGTGTCGATTCAATTTTCCGTATTGAGGGTAAAATGTGCGCTAAAGATTATGTGAACATCTTAAACACATGAATGCTTCCATTTGCTGAGGAGGAAATGCCTCTCAAATGAGAGTTTATGCAGGATAACGATTCCAAGCACACCTCAAAACTAGCTAAAAATGGTTTCTTGAAAACAAAGTAAGTGTTATGGAGTGGCCATCGCAGTTTCCAGATCTTAACCCAATAGAACATCGATGGGGCCTTCTTAAGAGCAAGATCGGAAACTATAGAGCCAACAATAGGGCTCTAATATTATATATAAAAATGTTCCTTTAATGAAAGGTGGATCTTTGCCTGTGCTCTTAGTTAATTTTTAAGCTAAATTAGTTAATTTTCATAACATCACAAAGCAACTTTATAAAAGTTTGTTTGATTATCATTTAATTGTTGTTTCTTTCATTTCAATAAAATGAATGAATAAATGAAGACAGTCATCTCTGAGGGAACGTTAGATATATGCAAAAAATTAAGAGTGTTGCATTGAACTTCAAGAGTGACTAAAAACCACGAAGACGGAAAAGTTTTGTAATCAACATAGAAATTGGATAGCTTGGAAGTTGCGGTCGAAGATTGGAAAATGAGTGAATGCCAGTTTGTCATTGATTCCAACTCGTCTGACTGAATAGGATAAGAATTCGATGACATACTTTGAAATAAGTAGCAGTATTCTTCCGAGGTAATGGGCGCAACAATACATGGATTGAAGTAAAACGTGGAACTACTTTTGAGAACCATCTTCATTTTCACAGAAGGCTTCTATGTTCCCCAAGTGTTTTAATGTTTTTTTCCTCTTTGATGATGAACGGAGAAGATGATTTAACAACTATACATTTAGGACGCCGAATGATTCTACTCTAATCTTTACTTTGCTTAGGTTTGCTCGGGTAGTCTCCTGCCTCTTTTTCTTCTTCTTGTGGAGCTACAGTCCGAGGTTTACCTGGACCTCAACCAACATGCCTCTCCAGCCAGGACGATCTTTCGCTAGCTGCCTCCAATGGTGCACTCCAAGTTGGTTGAGGTCCTTCTCCACTTGTCTCCTGCCTTAAGAGTCTTTAAATCATTGTCTCTAGGACAACGCAACGAAAACAACCTCGTCTGAGATCACAAGTGGAGAAGAAACTGAATCATTTTTAGACTGCTGACAAGAGACAGTGCTGGGAAAAGGAGAATTGCCAGTTAATCAATAAAGTCTCTCGAAAAAAAGGTATATAAAGAGTTTTCTAACAGGAACTTGAAAAACGATTCAGATTCCTTAGCGTTCCCAGGAAGCCGCCTTGGACGACATGTTGTTTCAAAGACGGTGCCACACACGTTAAAATAAATTTATAAAAAAGTAAATATGGTGAGTGTGGTAACTCAAAGAGTAAGCCAGTCGATGGGCCGTCTCGTTCGTAATACTTAGGTCCGCTTCGCTGTTTTTTGTGGACCTATTTTAGTTACGGCTGGACACCTCGAATTTTTCACGGCACCACCTCTTTCGAGTTGCTGACAGCACTCAAAGAGTAATAACTGTCTAAGAAAGTTTCTCAAACTTCGCCGTTCGGAGTCGGCAAAAAACTGTAGGCCCCTTCTACTCGTGAGAGAACAGTAGCGCGCACAACACGGGTAGTTGATGAGCAAGCTAGGCCCTGGTCCCCCTGTGGACTGTCGCGCCAACAATTATTATTATGTTAGTTTATGTCAGCATTAAAAGAGAAAAAAATGCGTGGCTGATTCGTTTAATGTGGGTTCTACAAATAGACCGCTGTAAATGTGCCCTCGGTGGCCATATAATCGAAGTTGACTTCGTATTCAAAAATGTTTTGATTTTGCATCAAGCCAAGGCCAAGACAGCCAAGTTTTTTAAATATCCCAAATGGTTTGAGGTTTATTGAAAAAAGCTGATCCTACATTATAAACGCTGCAAGGACGCAACACAAAATGGCTTTAATAATCTTTTCAAATCCATGTCATCGTTATGTCGGATATGGATTTCATAAGTAAATTTTTTTTTGGTCCGAGTGAAAGTTTGGCTCCTTTTTGTATTTATGTTATTTGGAGAAAAAGATTTATGGCCTGTACATGCCCCTGTTCTGCTAAGCGTCTTTAAATATAAGTCTTAGGATGGCTAGTTCATGTAGAGCGAATGGACACTACTGCTTCCGCCTGAAAAGTCTTCGAATCCAATCCACTGGGACAAGGTAACAGAGGTCGGGCTAGGCTGAGATCGCGCATATAAGTGCAGAAAGATCTCAACCAAATTGGAGTACCCAATCTGGTCCCAGGTCTAATCCGGAACGTAGTGCCACACAAAGACGAACAAGAAATATAGAAGAAAACTAGGCCACATCTTGCAGATGGCGAGTATGTCTTGATAGTCCCATAGGCGAAGGTCTACCGTAATTCGTGCTATACGAAGGTTGCCCTCTATATTTCGGGACTCGGCAGCCCTAGTGTTGCAATCTGGCAACTGACAGCTCTATCATAAAGTTTGATATTTTTGAGGTTATACGTACTCAGTACGTTTTGACATACAAGCGATATTTGTGTTGTTTACAGTAACTTAAAAGATTCATCTCAATCAAAAAATTCAATCAAATCGTGAAGATTTCGGAAGTCGTAGTTCACTCCAAGACGAATTTCGTGAAGATCGTCCAAAATCAGTTGTTGTTCCGGAAACCATTCGTGCTGTGCGCCAACTGATATTGCAAGGTCGTCATGTGACCTATCGTGAGATTGAGACAACCTTAGGCATTAGTGGGACCAGCATACATTCGATATTGCATTAACATTTGACAGTCAAAAAAATTTGTTCGCGTTGGATCGCACACAATTTGGCAATCGCTCAAAAAAAGGCTCGTGTCGATTGGTCGAAAGAAATGCCCCAAAAAATACGATCGCTGTTCTTCGAAGCAGGACTATGACATCGTGACAGGTGATGAATCCTGGATTTACGCGTATGAGCCCGAAAATAAACAGCAGTCGACTGTATGGGTGTTTCAAATTGAGCCAAATCCAATAAAAGTTGCGCTGGATCCAACACAATTTTTCAATCGCTCAAAAAAACGCTCGTGTACATTGGTCGAAAGAAATGCTCTAAAAATACGATCGCGGTGCTTCGAAACACGTCTATGACATCGTGACAGATGATGAATCGTGGATTTATGCGTATGAGCCCGAAAGCAAACAGCAGCCGACTGTATGGGTGTTTCAAATTGAGCTAAATCTAACAAAAGTTGCTCGCAAGCAAATGGTCGCCTGCTTTTTCGGAAAAACTGAACATGTCGCAACCGTACCACTAGAACACCGCAGAATAGTCAATTCTGAGTGGTACACAACCATTTGTTTGTCAGTTCTCTCCCAAGAAATCAGAAAAACCAACCGCCGAAGACGGATCACTCTTCACCACGACAATGCGAGCTCTCACACATCGGCTCAAGCAACTGTTTTTGAGCACTCAAAACATCGACTTGAAGAGTCATCCGCGGTATAGTCCTGACTTGGCACCGAATGACTTCTTTTTATTCCCGTACGTAAAAAAAAGGAGAGGTCAACGTTTTTCGACACCTGAAGAGGCGGTTGATGCGTTCAGAATGTATGTTTTGGAGATACCTCAATCAGAGTGGCAAAAGTGCTTCGAAAATTCGTTCAAATGCATGCAAATGTGTATAGATCTTAAAACAATTAAGCTATTTTCGATGATTAATATTTGTTTTTGTTCTCTAATCCCGAAATATAAAAGGCAACCCTCCTACCCATGATTTGGAATTCTTAGCGCCTTGGTTGTAAGATCATAACACATTTTGTTAGAATTTAAAACTTGAATTTCTGACAATCATACAATATCCCCTGCACCGAGAGTAGACGAACAATGAAGCACTGACACGAGCAAAAATGTACAGTCTGATTTTAACCAAATGATTCTATAATTAAAAACTCCCTTCTGTTTAAAGGCACTCAGCCAATCTAAAATCAGTGAATGCGCGTTAAAAATTTGCACATGCAAAATTACGCATATTTCGAATCTGGGATTGCCCTCATTATATGCCCTGGAATTCGAATCTCCCCTAAAGAGCGTTATCCGCAGTTCCACTAAATAAAATACATTTTAACACATCGGTTTCACAAAATTCGGTTTATAGGTGCAGTTGGTGGTAGTCCCCTCCGGGGAATTTAAATGCGACCAAATATCATAACCGCGATGTAAACAAATTCCCACTGCTCATTCATGGCCACCGCATTTCACATGCAGTTACCTCATGATTTTTTTTCTGCTCCCTGATTAAATACGAGAACAGATATTTGTTGAAAGCGGCATAAGGCCTGCAGAATGCTGATTATTCAATAATAATATTAATGCTCATTATATCAAGGGCGGGGGTATTGGTTTGATTCTGTTTTTTTTTAGTTTCTGCTTTGTTGTGATTTTTGTTTAATTATCGCATTTAAAACATTCAGGGAGAGGGAGGGGGAGGTCTGCTTGGTCTATCCCCTTCTTTGTGCCCTCGTGGAATCCAGTTGTTGCAAGTGTTGTACGTCATCTTGTAATGTTTAAAAAAACTTTGGGAACGCTGCACGACTTGAAAAATGTTCATAAAAATGCGCAAATCGTTTTTAAATCAGACCAAAGTGCAAAATAAACAAATGCGATTTCGCAGCAAAAACAACGCGTGTCATCAAAGAAAAATTACATTAAATGACGGTTGAGATAATAATTTGTTAAATAATGGGAAAAACTGAGTGCAGTACAGAAACATTGAATGGTTGGTATTATGGTGCGCAATATATTGTTTAAGCAGCCGCACGCTGGTTGTAGTCATCGCTGGGTTTATAGGGAACTTACCACCCAATGAACAAACATAATTTGTGGAGCTGCAGCAATGCAGAGAGTAATATTGCGCGAACCTCCTCCTAAATCAATGCTACTCATTCTGCTTGCACCCACACACGCCTCACTGCAGTTACCGTATTTTTTTAATGTACCGATAGTTCAAATAGAAGTGGATTGCCAGGGCGGGCACGCTCATATTGCTCCGCTGCTTCACTCACTCTGTTCATTCTGAGAGCATATTGGGTAGAAAAATCATTTTCAAAAAAAGAAAGACATTGCACGATATTCGCTCAATGTTTTCACATATTTCAAAATTTCACCCATAAATAAAGTGAGAACGGAACTGGCTAACTTTCTTTGGTGAAAACTGGAAATGAAAAACATTACACTCACGATGTGAATATTTATACGCAATGAAGTACAAGCAAATCAAGTTGCGTCCTTAAGGTGTGTGAATAGTCCTTCCTGACGTACGAGGTTTATTCAAAGAATAAAAATAATTTTCAAGTTTCGCGGACTACGTACATTCAATTATCAATTTATTTTTTATTTTGTTACACCGAGACCTTCAATGTCAAAAAAGGTTTTCGACAAGGTGACGCACTGTCATGTGACTTTTTTAACATCATCCTCGAGAAAATCGTGCGTAATTCACAAGTCAACACCAGAGGCACGATCTTCCAGAAGTCAGTTCGATTGCTAGCTTACGCTGATGACATTGACGTGATTGGAAGAACACCGCTAGCCGTCAATGAGGCCTCTGCTGGCATTGAAGCGGAAACGGCTAAAATGGGTCTGGCGGTAAATGAGGGAAAAACTAAGTACATGCTGCCATCAAGGAAGGACGCACAACATCGACGTCTCGGGCAGAGCTTCACACTAGGCAGCAGAAACTTTGAGGTAGTCAAGGACTTCGTCTACCTCGGCTCTGCGGTAAACAGGGACAACAACATCAGTACCGAAATCAAACGCAGAATCACTCTTGCCAATCGCTGTTTCTTTGGGCCCAAGAGGCAATCAAGTAATTAGGCCCTCTCTCGAAGGACTAAGCTCGCTTTATATAACAGCTTGATCATCCCCGTCCTACTTTATGGAGCGGAATCTTGGACGATAGCAAAGGCGAATGAGTCTTAGTCTTTTCCAGAGAAAAGTTTTGCGTTCGATTCTTGGTCCTGTTGGCGTTGATGGCATCTGGAGGGGAAGATTTAATGACGAACTCCATGGGATGTAAAGTGACATGCGCCTGGTAAAGCGTCTTCGGATACAACGCTTGAGATGGCTAGGCCATGTAGAGCGCATGGAAACCATTGCCCCGGCCCGAAAAGTCTTTGAAACCTAGCCATTGGGAAAACGCAACAGAGGACGGCCTAGGCTAAGGTGACGCACACAAGTGGAGAAGGACCCCAACCAACTTGGAGTGCGCAACTGGAGACAGTTGGCAAAAGATCGTGCTGGCTGGAGAGTCTTGTTGGTTGAGGCCCAGGTCCGTCCCGGACTGTAGTGCCACAAGAAGAAGAAGAAGAAGAAGAAGAAGAAGAAGAAGAAGAAGAAGAAGAAGAAGAAGAAGAAGAAGAAGAAGAAGAAGAAGAAGAAGAAGAAGAAGAAGAAGAAGAAGAAGAAGAAGAAGAAGAAGAAGAAGAAGAAGAAGAAGAAGAAGAAGAAGAAGAAGAAGAAGAAGAAGAAGAAGAAGAAGAAGAAGAAGAAGAAGAAGAAGAAGAAGAAGAAGAAGAAGAAGAAGAAGAAGAAGAAGAAGAAGAAGAAGAAGAAGAAGAAGAAGAAGAAGAAGAAGAAGAAGAAGAAGAAGAAGAAGAAGAAGAAGAAGAAGAAGAAGAAGAAGAGAAGAAAGAAGAAGAAGAAGAAGAAGAAGAAGAAGAAGAAGAAGAAGAAGAAGAAGAAGAAGAAGAAGAAGAAGAAGAAGAAGAAGAAGAAGAAGAAGAAGAAGAAGAAGAAAGAAGAAGAAGAAGAAGAAGAAGAAGAAGAAGAGAAGAAGAAGAAGAAGAAGAAGAAGAAGAAGAAGAAGAAGAAGAAGAGAAGAAGAAGAAGAAGAAGAAGAAGAAGAAGAAGAAGAAGAAGAAGAAGAAGAAGAAGAAGAAGAAGAAGAAGAAGAAGAAGAAGAAGAAGAAGAAGAAGAAGAAGAAGAAGAAGAAGAAGAAGAAGAAGAAGAAGAAGAAGAAGAAGAAGAAGAAGAAGAAGAAGAAGAAGAAGAAGAAGAAGAAGAAGAAGAAGAAGAAGAAGAAGAAGAAGAAGAAGAAGAAGAAGAAGAAGAAGAAGAAGAAGAAGAAGAAGAAGAAGAAGAAGAAGAAGAAGAAGAAGAAGAAGAAGAAGAAGAAGAAGAAGAAGAAGAAGAGAAGAAGAAGAAGAAGAAGAAGAAGAAGAAGAAGAAGAAGAAGAAGAAGAAGAAGAAGAAGAAGAAGAAGAAGAAGAAGAAGAAGAAGAAGAAGAAGAAGAAGAAGAAGAAGAAGAAGAAGAAGAAGAAGAAGAAAAAGAACGAAAAGAAGGGGAAGAAGGGCGTTTTCTATGTAAGTCTCTTTTATTTTTGACACCTAAGAAGGAGTTGTGGCCACCGTGCAATAGTGGGTAGAGTGCGACGCTCACACGCCGAAGAGTCTAGGTTCGATTCCCGGCTGAACACCTCGAATTTTTTACGGCAGCACCCCTTTCGAGCTGCTGACAACGCTCAGAAAGTAATAACTGTCTAAGAAAGCTTCTCAAATCTCGCCGTTCGGAGTCGGCAAAAAAACTGTAGGTCCCTTCTACTCGTGAGAGAACAGTAGCGCGCACAACACGAGTAGTTGATGAGCAAGCTAGGCTTAGTTCCAGCTGTGTATTGTCGCGCCAAGTATTATTTTAAGAATGAGTTATGGCCACTCTACAGAACAGTATGATTGACAGTACGATTTAACAGTCAGCCCTACTGCGGTGCCCATAAGAAGCAAGGATAACATAGAATGTGAGCGATGAGACCACCTGGTCGGCTTGGAAAATTTCTAAATATTTGACTTGAATGTTTTAGAAAAGGGATCGATCGAAAAAAGAGATCGATCGATCGATTCATAACTTCGTTAACAGGTTCAAATAATTAAAAGTTGTCCCCTTATGCGGTGTGGTCGGAAAGAACAAAGATATGGGAATAATTGAACACTATCGAGGGGCAAAACTGGATTTGAAGGTTTACCTTAGGTGTTTTATGATGGAAGCGTTACCCTGCTGGAAGGTGATCTCAATTAAGCGCTTAGCCCAGAACTATGCTTACAAGAAGGACACGTTAATAGAGGTCGAAATGCATTATGAACCAAACATTCAGCAACAGAAATTCAGACTGAAAAGAAGTTAATTTAAGAGGGCCCCAAAAAAAAAAATCAAAAGAAATTTAATTGACTCTCGGAACACACGCCCGTGTGGACAGTGCCCATAAAAACGTTCAAATAAAATAAATATCAAGGCAACTGGATGTCTGGTATATTTTCAAATACTGAAACACCGTACTGTGCCAATGCTAAAATATTGCCATATGTAAAAATAAAATTTGGCAACAAATAAATGAATTAAAAAAAATGCATGAACCAAAACTTATTCACTGCAAACTTTGTTGCATCCGCGTGTAGAAGTATGAAAATAAAGTCAGAGCATACATCGCATCATCACAATCGTAAACATAAAGTAAATCTAGAGAGAAATCAAATATACGAAAATTTAATGCTTTTGCTACCACAGTTTTATGACATCTAAAATCGCAAATGGAAAATAAATGAAAAACATGATTTACATACATATGAATGTGGAAAGCGCAAATGAGAAGAAAGCATAGATATTATGAACAAATACGAACAGATGTGTATGAACAGGAATGTATATTAAAAGAAAAAAAATTAAATGTAAATCAAATACCTTATTAGGAGCCGTTTGCAGACCATGAAATGGTAGATTCTCATACTCTCCAGGTTCCGTCAATGGATCCGCCAGTGAAGATGACTTGTCGTGCACTATAATTTAGTATGATTTTTGAAGTTTTGAAAATAAGTTTTGATTTGCAATAACATCAACATAATAAAAATTAATTAAATTTATAAAGAAAAAAATCATAATAAAATTGCTTACTGAAATAAAGAAGACCGAAAAAGAAAATAATCTTAATCGAAAAAAAATAACAATTAATTCATACGTAGGAAAAATAATAATTGACTAAGTGCCGTCTAATATCTATCTATGTTTATGTTTAATAAAATTAAAAAAAAAAACAAATATGCCTACAACAGTCAACGGGAACTGAAATAAAATATTGTGTGGACTAGGCGACTTTTGTGAAACTTCACTTGCATATGTATTTAACAATTTGGCTTTAAGTTAAAAAAACATGAATTTAAGTAAAACGTGTCTTTGGAAAAGGAAGTGAATCGGTTGTATTTTTATTTCTTTCATAAGGTCCTGGTAGTCTCTTGAAAAATAATGTGATCGCCATGGATCCTCTGCAACCAGTTGCGTCTTAATGTGCTCAATCAGAGGCTAAACCAATGAACTTCAATATTCCACCAAACTTTGCTGGTGCTTCAGAATGCATAAAATATTCATGCATGGCCATTTTAGTGGACAAAATCTATGTGACGTGTTGTGAAAACTTCCGAGGTGCATTCAATTTTCTGGCGGTGTAAAGGAGTTGTTTTTGACAAAACTTGCTTATTCGTTTTTTATACTTTGAGAAAAAATTCTGCTTTCATTCTAATAATAATAATTGTTGGCGCGACAGTCTACAGGGGGACCAGGGCCTAGCTTGCTCATCAACTTACTCGTGTTGTGCGCGCTACTGTCCTCTTACGAGTAGAAGGTACCTACAGTTTATTGCCGACTCCGAATGGCGAAGTTTTTGAAGCTTTCTTAGACAGTTATCACCTTTTGAGTATTGTCAGCAGCTTGAAAGAGGTGGTGCCGTGAAAAATTCGAGGTGTTCAGGCGGGAATCGAACCTAGACCCTTCGGCGTGTGAGCGTCGCACTCTACCCACTACGCCACGGCGGCCACATTCTACATCTTTCATTGCTTTCATTCTACATCGTCTAATAGTCGCTTAACTCGACGTTTTCTGCCTGAAGTCCCTTTAATGTCGCCGCGAGCACATAAGTGACAAGTGAAAAGTTTGGTGGGTGAGTTCTCATCGTCAGTGGAACGCGAACACGGAATGGTGTGCTCCTGATACTCTGTGACCAGATGTGTTTCTCTAAATGGGCATCAACAGTGGCTCACATCTTCTTTTCTGCAAGTTTGCCGACTTTTTTGAGGACACGCGGCCCGTTTTTCTTAAAACTAATGCTGTGCACTCGCTTGGAGAGGTGAATTGTGCATTCGCGAATAACAATTTCGTTGAAAGTCGATTTATTGCTCTTCCCAACTTTTGTTTTTTGCATTGCAACGCTGTTAACCTATACACGCAACGCTGTTAACCAATACAGTATTTTCGGAAGCAAAGGCTTGACTAGGGGCCTATCACCAACAAGATCCATTTGGACCAACACAACAATGATCACACCTCTTCTCAATATGCATGAGCTGTTTGGGGAAATAAGCTTTCACGCAAGTACGTGACTGCTGCTTTCACTTGGTTTCAAAGAACGTTTGTCTTGGCTGCCTAGCTGCCTGACTGCCCTGGGACTATCCTTAGTACGCCTGGCTCTAACCCTATAACCACATCATGGAATGTAAAATCAAGGCCGTCTTTCGACTAAAACGAAGTGGTCGTTGGCTGAACTTGCACTGGAGTTCCGTACAACTTTCTCTATAACACTTGTCTGATGCGAGGACATCATTAATCCAGATGGGCCGCTTATACTATGACGACTTTCTCAGTATTCAGAACTGGCTCTATTCAGAACAGGGCGGAATGTAGTCCGATTTTCACGGGCGGCTCCAACAAGGTGGAGGTATATGTAACGTGAGGTAGGTGAAATTTGAGCAAGCATGTGTAAAGGCGCACTCTACGACACTACGCCGCCGTGGTGGATTTTCAGGGGCGGTTCCAACACGATGGAGTTATAAGCAAAGTGAGGTAGGTGAAATTTGAGCGAGCAAGTGTACGGCGCACTCTACGACACTACGCCGCCGTGGCGGATTTTCAGGGGCAGCTCCAACACGATGGAGTTATAAGCAAAGTGAGGTAGGTGAAATTTGAGCGAGCAAGTGTACGGCGCACTCTACGACACTACGCCGCCGTGGTGGATTTTCATGGGCGGTTCCAACACGATGGAGGTATATGTAACGTGAGGTAGGTGAAATTTGAGCGAGCATATTTACGGTGCACTCTACGACACTACGCCGCCGTGACGTAGTGGGTAGAGTGCGACACTCACACGCCGAAAGCCTAGATTAGACATCCAGCCGAAACCCTGCGTTTTTCACGGCACCACCTCTTTCAAACTGCTGAAAAAAAACAAAGAGCTATAACTATTAAAGAAAGCTTCTCAAACTACTCCATTCGGAGTCAGCAAAAAAGTGTAGGTCCCTCCTACTCGTGAGAGAACAGTGGCGCGCACAACACGAGTGGTTAATGCGCAAGCTGGGCCTGGACCACTGTGAACTGTCGCGCCATACTATTATTATTATGTATATGACACTTATACTTTGAAGGTCCCATGTTCGATTCCTCTTTTGAGCGACACACAAAGAGAAATATCAGTTTATAATAAAGATTCTCAAATTTTTTTTGTTCGGAATCGGTAAAAAACTGAATGTCCATCCAACAATAGCACTCGTAACACGAGTAATTGCCGTCCTCTTGTGAAATATTGTATCACCCCTCATATATTTGTAGTGGCTTTTCTTGAAGAACCAAGACTTTGTATAATATACCAGAATTTTGGCAGTCAGTTTCCGTTTTATCACAAAAAGTGAGTGCTCACCAAAATTATTTCTCAACATGTCCAATGTTTCTGAAGTGTAGGACTTGAAGCCACCGTCTTTTTAAAATCAAAGCTCACAAAGATCAGAAGTGTCTGTTTTTTAAAGAAACATTGGGCAATACTTCCACCAGCTCAAACCGTTTTTTTTATTAATGCAATAGAAGCTCTTGGACATTTTGTAGTGTGGTAGTGGGAGCTAATATTTGCATGCTATTAATTTTCCTTTTAACCGTCGTCTTCTAAATTTATTTGTATTTTCTTTCATTATAAAACAAATCTTAGGAAAAGTTATCCTTATTCTGTAAACTTGTACACTTCACAAGGCAACATTTTTTACAAAAACCTATTGTTTTTTTTTTTTTTTTGGAACGGACAGAAATGATTAATGGGTGGTCGTGCATTTAGGATCTGTTTAAATTAGAAATTGTTCAGCAAAATGTGGTGTTTAAATAAAAGACATGCATATCCTATTAAAAAATAAGGCAAGAAGAGATGTAACACAATAACGCGAGTTGCTTTTTTATTTATTTATTAGTTAGTTTACAATTAATTCTTCTGCAAAAACAAACTGAAGAATAGATGAATCAAAAATATGATAAGTAACAAGCAACCAAGGAACCATACAACAAATCGTATTACATTTCATTTCTTTTTTAAGTCTATATAAATAATACCAAAACTATTTTAGATATAAAACTGATCATTACAGAAACTGTGAAAAAGAAATCGAAAATCAAATAGGCGACAGAATTGTTTGCTTTGTTTTTCTGCATTCTAGGTATACCGGTATGAAGCGTCAAGATACAAATGTCTCGATAGGAAACATTTGTTGTGAACAAGTCCTTATTTTTTTTGTTTGTTTGCTCTGACATCTGTGAAAAATATTTAATATACATCAGGTCATTGAACAGACATCATATTTTTTCATCTTGTTAAAAATGTGGAATTTTGTACCAGAAAGTAATGATTTGCAGAAAGCATTAATTTTCTATTTCATTTGAAGAAAAGTGCTGCAGAGTCGCACCGAATGCTTGTCGAGGCATATGGTGGTCATGCTCTATCAGAAGCAACAAGCAAAAGATGGTTTCAACAGTTCAGAAATAATTTTTATGTGAGAAATGAAGAACGTGGAAGACCACCAAAAAAGTTTGAAGACGCCGAATTGCAAACGATATTGGATGGAGATGACACTTTGAGTCAAAGGCAAATGGCAGCAATGTTCAATGTTGCACAACAAACAATTTCTGACCGTTTAAAAGCTATGGGAAAGATCCAAAAGTGTGGAAAATGGGTGCCACATGAATTGAATGAAAGACAGATGGAAAACCAAAAAAACACTTGTGAAATTTTGCTTCAAAGACACGAAAGAAAATCGGTTTTGCATCGGATTGTTACTGGCAATGAAAAATGGATTTATTTTAGGAATCCTAAACGGAAAAAATCATGGGTTAATCTGGGACAACCATCAACATCGACTGCAAAACCAGATCGATTCGGCAAGAAGACAATGCGGTGTATTCGGTGGGCCCAGAAAGGTGTGCTGTGCCGCGAGCTCCTAAAACCTAGTGAAACCGTTAATACTGATTGCTACCGACAGCAATGATCAATTTGAGCCATGCACTGATCGAGAGACGACCAGAATGGGCCAGAAGACACGGCAAGGTAATTTTGTTCCATGACAATGCACCTGCACACAAAGCATAACCGGTTCAGGATACAATCAAAACACTTGGCTGGGAGCAGCTACCCCACCCGCCGTATTCACCAGACTTGGCTCCTTCCGACTACCATTTGTTTTCATCGATGGGACAAGCATTGGCTGAGCAGCACTTTGATTCCTACGAGGAGGTCGAAAATTGGGTGTCTGATTGGTTTGCTTTAAAAGACGAACAATTTTATTGGCGTGGTATTCACAAATTGTGTTGAAAACAATGGCCAATACTTTATATAAAATGTTTTTACTTTCCCATTAATAATTCGTGTTTTATTTTCAAAAAAAAAGAAACGCTCATTTCTTACAGGTATATATGTTTAGTGACTGTGTGACTGTCAGAAAGCTTATTTATTTTATATCAGGCACGAGACGTTTGTCTAACAAGTGTACGGCTACGTCTAAGCCGAATGAGACTTAAACTTCCCTAATTAGAATGTTTGGAACATTGTTTTAATATAAAGGAGCTGGGAAAGAATTATGGGAACCTTGACATTTAGAAACGCACACAAACGCCTTCCATAACCTTATATTTGTAAGGCATGCAGCTAAATACTTCAGTCTGGCATGATATCGTTTCTTTACAGGGCAGTAGTTCGGCGGGTGTTTTCTACAGCGTCTGAAGAAAGTCTTACACCCTCTCAAAAAATATTGTTCTTTCTCTCCCCTTATTCGTCTTTGAAAAAGAATGTTCGACGAGAAACGTCGAACGAGGACAAAACTCGTCGGAAGACCAATTTTGTATATTCAAGTGTGTGTCCAAGGTAAATTATGAGACAGGACTGGTGTATTTTCCCGAGATCCTCACCTTAGTCTTTAGCATAATTCTGAAGTGCTTGTTAGGTAAGATTATGACAGTCAAAGAGGTACTGTCACGACTAAGAAACAAAGCTGTCTTAATTTGTTCCCCTCGCTTGTCGGCTGATCGAGATCCGTGGTTTCTATTTTTCCACTCAAAAAACCCAACCAAGTGTCAACTATCTCGTTAGCAGATGGTCAAATACTTCAACTTGGTATGAGTGGTGAAAAATATTGAGTTTGAGTCCAGACGAAGTCCGAGGCTAGTAAAACAGCCAGGCACAGTACAAGATGTTGTTTTGATTACTTCTCTTTGTACAAAAAAAAAAAAAAGAAAAAAACAATAAATAGCCTGAAACCCTGTCTGTTTTCTCAATCCGGTTTCAATGTACAATCTAAAACTTCAACTAAGACAAACTACATATTTTGGTGCATGATGGGTGTCATAGCGTGTCTCTGTGCTTCAGGGACACAGACATTTAGGCATTGTGTGCCATACAATGAATTTTGGAGCAGTTACGGGGAAAAGGTTTAAGTTAAGACCACCTATGTGATTGCCAAACCTGAACAAAATGAATGAAAAGAAACTCCTACGCAAGTACTTCTTTGACAATCTAGGCGAACTCAGTGACTGTATTATGACAATATTACCATCGTTACATGGCTGTGTAATCAGTTTAAGGCAACTCAAAGGACACGAATGTTACTTGGGTGACATGAGGCAAGCTAACGTCTGTTTTTTACGAAATCTTGTCCAACTGGCCGGAAATACAAAAAATGCAATAAATTACATAATGACGGGTATTTTGGTTTAAAATTTAAAATTTTTGTTTTAAAATTTAATAAAGTCTGTAAACCGGGTCTTTCGAATGTTTGTGATACTCCACTCTCTTAAATAACCGAATTACAGATTAAAAACGATTTGATAGGAGTCGCAGTCCGTGAAGGTGTCTTCCTAGAATATTTGAACATTTATAAAGCCAACAGGTCGCCGTAGAATTACAGAGAGTTCTAAGCGGAACAGTTTGCTATCTGGGAACCTTAAGTCAACATTTTTTCAAAGGCAGAAGTTTGCTACATGCATCGATTGAAATTTCCCATTTCAACTTCACATCAACTGGAATGAAGACATAAAAGAGCGTTGACTAAGTCGGATTCTAGGTCACAGTAATTTCACAGGAAGTGAGATAAATCGTATAAGTGGGGATCTGCCCTTCGGTGATGTACTTCCCACTTCAAACAGTTAAAGCATGCATATATTGACAGTAACTTGTGAAAGCAATCATGAACGATCAATAAATTTTTTTTTTACGAGTACCCTTAAGTGACCGGATCAAGTCGCAGCACGGGCCGAAGGTATAGAGGAAGAGAGGGAGAGGAGGTACCGATGCACATTGGTTTTAAATGCCTGTGGATTGTAATGTTATAATAAATTGATTAAACTGATAGAAAATCTGGAAAATTCAGGCCTGACTGCACCAAGATCAAAACAAAAGATGTCTAACTCCAAACTGGAAACGGAAGGACACGTGCTCATAGGCCAGCAATGCTTATATAACTGCTCCACGGAGATTATATAGTCTATGGTCGTTTTTCATGGACAACTCTTAGAAATTGTCTTTAATGCCAGGGAATGGGTACCTCTTCGTAAGACTTGTGTTCGCCTCAATGTTTGACTGGAGAACGTTTTGAGACCGTCTGAACGACCTCTGCAAGATTTTCTGATTCATCGATTTTTTGAAAGAGAATTTCGGCTAGCTCCCAAATTTTCGTTTATAGTTTTAATGTCTTCCCACGTGGCAGCTCTGGTACATATTTCCCTCAAGTACTCAAATATTTGTAAATTGTGCATGAAAATAGCTTTTAATTTATTTGGAAAATGCAAAAAAAAACTGTCTATCCATATACAAGGCGGACACCAAATTCAACAAACTTTGGCTTTGAGCTTGCGGAAGAATTCAATTGAATAATCCATAAAGTTTGGGCGGAGGAAAAGTTTACACATATGTGCGCATTTTAATGGAATTAACTTGCAAATAATGCATTTACAGGTCGGTGCAACATGAAGTTGCACCAAACGTGTGTTATCAGAGAGGCAACTGCGATTAGTCTCAGTGAATGTAGCACATGGGACGTACGAGTTTATCTGAAGAAGGTCTTCTTGTTTCTGGATTGCAAATGTGACATTAAACCACAGAAGGCTACCTCCCAGCACCGACAGATAGTGGGAGTGAGTAAATGAAAAAATCTATTTAGGAGACCTACCAAAAACCTCTCTTCTGATAAACGAAAGCAGAACTAGGCGAGCAACGGACTTACAAATGGACAGAGAAGAAGTTGTTCCGCTTTTAGAACATATCTCTTGCTTTAAAAGATATTGAAGGGCCAACAGTCATTGAATGTAAACAAGCTGACTTTGGGAAATGCTGGTATTTCAAACCTTGAGGATACAACTCTTTTCCTGCTTTGCAGGAAATAGTGCATTTGAATTGTATCTGTAGGGGGCAAGAAATCTTAAAACAAGTCGAGGAAACAGTCCTACAACACAGCTTTGAGGAAGTTTTCACAGCCGTACAGAGGCTAAGGAGTAATAAGGTCGCAGCTTGGCTTGCTACGTCCTAACAGCTATTTGGTAAATCTGTATAGTGTAGAAAGACAAAAGCTTGATTGTAAGCTGGAATAGGAATTAATGTCATATTTGCAAAAAAAGGTGATCCTCTTGCAAAAATTGTAGTAGACCGACCAGCGCTTCCCATATTGGAACAAATAAAATCTTTGTCAACTTGGAAGACACATGAGATAGCATACATCGCAAGGAGGTATGTGATGCGATGGAAGATGATTGTTGTGTGCCTATATTCTGTTGGACGGATTTTTTACTGCAGTACTGGAGAGGAGTGGTCGCCGCGGCGTAGTGGGTAGAGTGCGACGCTCACACGCCGAAGGGTGTCAGTTCGATTCCCAGCTCAACACCAATTTTTCGAATTTTTCACGGCACCACCTCTTTCGAGCTGCTGACAACACTTAAAGAGTAATAACTGTCTAAGAAAGCTTCTCAAATTTCGCCGTTCGGAGTCCGCAAAAAACTGTAGGTCCCTTCTACTCGTGAGAGAACAGTACCGCGCACAACACGAGTAGTTGATGAGCAAGCTAGGCCGTGGTCCACATTGGATTGCAGCGCCAACAATTATTATTATGACTGGAAAGGAAAATGAGGCGGGAAGCTCTAAATATTTAAGACACTGTAACTTCTCTATGTTAGTTCAACTGGTGTTATGTGCAGATAAAATTCCCATTCTACGGGCGATGTCTAATAACAATAATTGTTGGCGCGACAGTCCACCGGGGGACCAGGTGCCACTACGCCACGGCGGCCACGGGCGATGTTTGCTTAATGAAAATTGAAGAAGAATTGAATCATGTTAGTCATAAAGACAATGAAGACAAGGTAACAAATGTGGTGTCGAAAAACAAACAGTCTGTCACACATTACCCAACAAAAAATGTCACAATTGAGTGACAATTTCGATGTGCTAGAGAAGCCTGTCTTACTGTGGAGATCCGACTTAAATCGAAATCGACAATCGGGTACTTCAAGTGTAGATACAATTGGGCTGAGATTGGTCTGAAATTATTACCAGACTTGCTATTAAGAGCCGAAAGATCGGCCATAAGGGAGACTGTGAGACGGTTTTTTGGTGGAATCGACAGATAAATTTCATGATTCCGACTGTGGGTGAAGTGAATGAAAAAAAAAAAACACAACCGCGATCCGAAGGAGCTGTACCTGGACAGGATGTATTTCAAGAGGCATACGTTCTTCGTAGGCTAACAGTCTTATTGAGCGCAATCACATCAACGTTCCTGATAAGAAAGTTTTTGAATACGACCCTGTTTGTTTGGAATGGAGAGACTGAATATTAATTACGTGGACGTTCTAGCTAATCTTCGATCAAACTTATTCAAAAATTATATTTGCCCATTTATGATTTTTCTTTGATAAACGTAGTACGTGAGGTTCTAAAATATATATTGGAGGAAAAAGTTATTAAATATGCAAAAGAAATCCGTTTTCAAAAGATGGCGCCACCTTCAAGTCATTGCTGATCTTGGAAGTGATTGTCTAGTCCATTGGAAATTTGTGACATATGTCTTAGAAAAAACACTGTCTTTTGCCTCTTCAAAATTGACTGGATTTGTCCCAGTTTGCGTGAGTTTGTGATTTTCTTTTTAATCGAATTGAAAAAAGGAGCTGAAGCCCATCGAATTCTTGTAGAAGCTTACGGTGAATATGCTTTGACAGACAAATCATGTTCATCATCATGTTTTAAAGTCTTAAAAGTGGTGACAAGACAAAGTTTGTCTTGTCCAGTGTAATATATTTGAAGATGAGGAATTGGGGGTTAAACTAGACCAAATTCCTTGCCAAGTGCTAAGTTAATCCGCTAAAGTGTTGACTCAACAAACATTTCTATAAAAGCAAATAATTTCGGTACCGCATCAGTCGAGAGACGCCCAAAAATGATGTCTTTATCTTGCAACTGCAGACATAGAAGGAAGGGACTTTTGTATTGGATCTTGACTGGAAGTGAAAGGTGGTTGTACTACGTTAACCTCAATAAGTACATTGACGTGAAAGAAAATATCCAGGGCTCCAAAGGTCTGCATATAGTAACACGATACGGTGGTGTACTGTGAGCTGCTAAGACGAGGCGAAACTTTTCATGAGAAACGTTATTGCCTACAACTAATGGGAAAAACGACCGAAGGACATGACAAGGTGATTATGCAATATGATAACGCCCTGCCCCTCGTAACTGTAGCGGTAAAAACTGCTTAAAAACTGGAGGCTTCTTAATTTTCGAAACTATGACAGCACAGCAAGCAATTTTTGAGCGCGGGCCATTGTTATCAACTTTCTTTTGTTACTCGTATACAGCATTGTTAAATTGAAATAACCGTGATGCGCGGTAAGCAGAAGTCGATTATTAGCCATCGCTTTGGTCAATGTGAAATTTAATGGAAATCATAAGGCAATAGGTTTAGCAGTGGTCGTGTCGGCCTTTGCCAGGTCACCACTTAAATCCTTCAATTGAGACCCATTGAATATTAAGCCATGGACACAAACAGATATTTCTTAGGAGGATACAATGCAAACTCATATATGAACATGGCATCAATTCGTCTGGCCGTAGCTTTGACTTCCTACATGTACTTAACATAGTCCTCATCGTTCTAATGATACGTCTATGTGGAAGTTGTATCTGACATGAGTTGGATGCATGTCAGATGCAACTTGGATACATGTCAGATGCAACTTCCACATGCAGAGTGTTCTTTGGATTTGATAAGTGTCTTATAGGTACGTCATCGAGAATAGCAATCTTCAATTCTAGGGATAGGTTAATTTGCGTTTTGCGAACAGGGCATGAATGTCCGTTGAAAGTATTTGTTTTTTGAGGTGCTGATCGATTAAGATCATATCCGCGAGGAGTTTGAACATTATAATTGAGGAATGCTTAAGTGAAAGCTCAGTCTAACGTTGGTAGCCATGGATTTGTACTTATGAGCAGCTTCACGATTGTCATCCCTCAGTGCAGGTATAAAGGATTATAAGCGCATATTATCGGAAGTTGTAGTACGGAAACGAAAATTTATACAACACGAGTGAATCATACATTAAACGAAATTGATACGGTGCCTAGATAGTTGCGATGCTTCATTGAATCATAACGCTGCATACATTTGTTGGATGACCCGTACGAAGCATGAAAGTTAAAATTTACTTTTGAAATTCCAAAATGCCTCGTGAGCAAAGACAAAAAAACACGTTTCCCAAATTCCTTTACTTAAATCAACACACTGACCCACACATACATACATATACAGATGAATACAAAATATACACAGGCTTGCATAAATATTAACGCATCCATAAAATTTGATTAACAGTTACCAATCGCAACGTTTACATAGCTAACAGTCTGCGGATGCTCATAAATATTGCAAATAACTATAAAAAGTGAATAAAATATTGCGGATCAATAAATGCTAAACCTTGAACATAACGATAAAATTTATAGAACAGTTGCTTAAGAGATGTTTCACAATAAAACTGAACATAGTTACGAGTGGAACTAAAAAAAAAGAGAAAACGAACAAATATTCTTACTCTCATCGGGCGCTGGTGGCGTCTTGCGTTTGGTGGCGTTAATAAAATTTGATGCTTGCACTGTGTCGTTACTGCTCTTGAGTGACGACAGTGGAATAGGCGGAGTTTCGTTAGGCACAGAGGAGCTCTGTTTTGCTGTTGCCGCCTTTTTATAAGTGACTAGATGTTTTTTTGATTTTTTTTTCATTTGTAACAAACATTTCGTACAAGGCAGCAGTTGTATCACACATTCACAAAAGTTAATAATCACGTTAGAAAGGAAACAGCATGCAAAAAGAATAACCAAAAATACGATGACATTAAATGCGGGTGTAGTTGATATGCGTTCGGTTAAAATAAAAACTAAAAAACAACATTAGAATGTGGTGGCGGAGCAATTGTGAGAAAATGCCGTATTTTAGAACAAGAATAACAAATATCAGAAGGGCGCGTTCAATCTGTTTGCTGAGACCAGGCTAGGAAAGGTTAAGACAATCAACCAGACTTTTGGTAAATGAACGTCGAAAATTAGCGTCAAAATTGAAAATGAATTGGTACAGTGCTGGTGTTTGAATTTCGAAAAGCTATCCAATTGCGATAACCAACAAATCTTGACAGTGGTTCAAATCAGATGCTAAAGCAGCATGAGTTGTGGTAAAAGCAGTTCTACTCTATTGCAATGCTATTTGCAGATAATTTTATTTTTCTTAAATCAGCAGGAGCCAGAATTGAAGCGAATAAGTTCGTGAAGCTTTATGGCAATCCATTCAGCCAGAACGAATCTTAGAAATGAGTGCGACATAAAATGAACTTTCATGAACAAAAGCAAAAAGGAAACTTGGCGATTATTCTGAGTGAACAGCATACGTTTTGTAGAGTTGTGAGGTCTACAAAACTTAGGTCCCTTTGATTGCGTTTGTGATAGGCCGTCGTGCGGAATTGGCTTAAGTGCTGCAGTTAAACGTCAAAGGTCCTAAGTTCGATTTCTGGACTGTACACCTAGTATTTTTCCCGGCACCACCTTCGTCGAGCTGCTAACAAAAATCTCTGTTTTCCCCTCTCCTCCTCACGGAATTAACGACGAACTCTATGGGCTGTACCGCGGGATGCGCCTGGCCAAACATCTTCGGCTACCAACAATCTCTTCTCTCCTCTCTCCTCCTCATGGGATTAACGACGAACTCTATGGGATGTACCGCGGGATGCGCCTGGCCAAACATCTTCGGATACAAAGTTTAAGGTGGCTAGGCCATGTAAATCGTATGAACACCAGTGCTCTCGGTCCGAAAAATCCTCGAATCCGAGTCTTTGGGACAACCAAACAGAAAACGGCTGAGTTGGTGTACACAACTGGAGGCAGTTGGCGAGATATCGTGCTGGCTGGAGAGGCATGTTGGTTGAGGCCCAGGTTCACCCCGAACTGTAGCGCCACACTAAAAAGAAGACAAAGCTTCTCAAATTTCACCTTTCGGAGTTGACAAAAAACAGTGTGTTGGTCCACTCTATTTGTGAGAGAACAGTAGCACGCACAACATGAATATTTGGAGCTAGTGTATGATCTCTTTGTGGACTGCGCCATAAAACTGGTGAAACAGCGCGTACAAGGCTCCTCTACGCGGCTTTGTGTAAGCGGCTAAAACAGTTTGTGAAAACTCGTAACATTGTGTATAATGAGGGAGAATTCACGTAGCTCCGTTCTAAGGCTGGGAAATTGTCGAAGCCTTCAGTGTCATTTGACTTTTAACACCACTTTTAAGAAAATCATCCTAGTCAGTCGAGTCGAGACCCATTTCTTTCAATTAGACGACATCCAGAGACGTGCTAAAAACGAAGGCGTCTAAACTAGGTCGGGCAGTATGAAACAAAGTTTATGATTTCATCAATATGGACTTTCCGTACACTAGTACTGGCATCAAGAAAGCAACTTTAGTTTTTTTCTTTGTGCAGTAAGCAAAACAAAAAGACAGCAGCGCCTAACTCTTGTCACGAGTTTTCTTTGGGCACAGGGGGAATATGAGTTAAAACACCTACAATCGAAGGACTAACACTTTGTTCACTGATTTGTGTGACAGAAACCTGGATATTGTACAAAGCGGGCAAGGGAGTTTTTGCTTTGGCAAGTTGAAGACTTTTGCATGCGATAGTTGGTCAAAGTGGTCAAACGACCCTGTAGACTTTCTGGCGGCGTACGTCTAGTAGGGCGAATGAAAAGCAAATATACGACATGAGTCATCTCAAGGGAAAATGTCTAGAATTGACCTTATGTTTGAGAAGAAGTTTGACCTACTAGTAGAGAAGAAGTTAGTTCAGCTCGATGTGAGAACAATAGGCAATCGGCGAGGAAGCGTGTCAGCTGGACTAGTCCAATACTGGGCCTTAGGTGCTAAGGAACACATCAATCCCGCGTATTAGGCGAAGAATGCGCAGATGTGGTCTGAGGAGACTCAGTTTCAAGTGTTATAAGTAGAAGTCACTTATTCTTTGTGAAAAGTCTCTTAAATTTGCTTTAATGCAAGAAAATAAGATAAAAAAAATGTGTTCTGCCCATTTGAAAATGTTTAGGTTTGTCTTTAATAGCATTTGCGACAACTTGTGATTTATATTTTGATTGGAAGAAATGTTTAGCTCTCTGAATGCTAGTGAATCTGCTCCAATTGCTAAATCACCTAAAAAGTGATTTGAAGGGAGAGATTTTGGATTTGGAAGGATTTTAGCGTCGAAGGCAAGAAACGTCTTGGCTAACCTGAAAAGTTTGAAGTTAAAGAATTTGGGCCTTTACTGGATCTACATCCTTGATAACCGCAAAGTGAATTCGAAGAATCGTTGGAATACAGTCGTTTGAGCAGTAATAATAATAGTTGTTGGCGCTACAATCCAAAGGGGGAACAGGACCTAGCTTGCTCATCAACTAATCACTCGTTGTGTGCGCGCTACGGGTCTCTCACTAGTAGAAGGGACCTACAGTTTTTTGCCGACTCCGAACGGCGAAATTTGAGAAGCTTTCTTAGACAGTTATTACTCTTTGAGTGTTGTCAGCAGCTCGAAAGAGGTGGTGCCGTAAAAAATTAGTGTTGAGCTGGGAATCGAACCTACACCCTTCGGCGTGTAAGCGTCGCACTCTACCCACTACGCCACGGCGATCACGTTTGAGCAGTGCATTGTGTGAAAAATGGCCTAAAATGACCGCAAGACATAACAAGGTGATCTTGCAACATGATAACGCTCGCCCCACGTGCCAGCTGCCATCAAAAATTACATGAAAACGCTGAAATGGGAGGTTTAAGCGCACACGCCATCTTCTTCAAACCTTGCACCTTCAGACTACTGGCTTTTTCAACGGATGCAAAATGATTTCAGATGTACCGGTTCGTGAATTCGGAGAATGGTTCAATAATTGGATTGATGTTCGAGGGGACAGTTTTTTAGGGATTGTATTCGATACCAAGGAAAAGTAATCGCTTCTGGCGGCCGATTCTGTGCGTCGTGTTATTTGAAAGTTTTTTTTTCTATAACAAAGAATTTGGAACACAAAAAACGAATCAATATGTACTTCCAATGCAATTGCTTCAATTGGTATTGAAACCTAATCACACTTACTGAACTTTGAGCAAACGAAATAATAAGAGATCCCTTGTGTCAACTATACAACATGAATAAAATAAGTGTATAATTGTATGCTGCATGAACAGACATTTTACGGAAGAAAACAGAGAGTTTAGTATACGAAGAACATCCAGTGAACCATGATTAATTAAAACATTGAATGAATTCAAACTGGCGTCTACCCGAAATCTTTAATGTTGCCAATCACTATCGTTTGTATTTGAAGGGAATAGGATTGAACATATGCCAACTTGACTATTTATCTTCCATTTCATTCGCCTTATAGCAACATAAACAAAATTCCAATGTTTAGCTTTAAGTTTTTCGAATTTTGCTAAAATTCTGAGTCGTTGTCCTTGTGTAGGTGTCGAAAATGAAAATTAGCAAATGGCATTTCAATGTTTAGCTTTAAGGTGTTTCGAATTTTGCTAAGGTTCTGAGTAGATGTCCTGTGCATGTGTCGAAAGTGAAAGTTAACAAATGGCATTTTAATCCAAAAGCAGAGAAGTTCTGTGAACCGCTTCAATCTTATAAAATTTTAAAACCGGAAACTGTTGAAAATCGCAGCTTCTATGGTTCGGTGGTTTGAGACTAGTTCGTGGAGAGCTAGTCCTTCTCCTTCTTCTTCTTGTGGAGCTACAGTCCGAGGTGGATCTGGGCTTCAACCAACATGCCTCTCCAGCCAACACGATCTTTCGCCAGCTGTCTGGCGCAGAGCTAGTTAGAGAAATTAATTTATAAACTTCTGAGTCCTTATGTCTTCTCAACAAAACTTTAGCCCCCAAACTGCACCCACAGGAGTCGTAAAACATTCGGATCAACCTTTTTTAAAATTTTTATAACCTGCTGCAAAGATATCTTTCAGAACTACGAATAGTTTCAGAGGTACTAAAAATCAAACAAATTCGATTTTAGCTGCTTACACAAATACGCATAAAGAGATGAACTATTTTTTTGAAGTGAAATTTGAACCATCTGTCAACGACAATAGTGCCAACATAAAAATAAAAAAATATCTTCGTATTGGAGTGCCAGAAACCTTAAATTCATTTTGTCTGTATTTCTATGCTCATTCAAGCAGCCCTTCGTAGGTTTAGATGTGCTCATTGGTGTGCAACACGAATCAGAGATCCTTTTCGTTATAGCCCAATGTTCAGTCTTTAGAATGTGAAATCTAAAAGCGAATCCTTTAGTCGACGTGCGCAGAAGCTGAGGGTGGATCTGTTTGTCTTCCTCGTCCTTACATCATCAAGAACCGCTGTGAATAGGTAAAGCACTGAATAGTTTTTAAACGCTTAAGTTTGTTATCGATTTCAACTCCGTTTCAATACAGTTTTGCTATATGACAACAAATTCTATGTTCAACGATCGAAGCCGAAGTAGGGGGACAAGAAAAGTTGCACGTACCGTCTCCTTTAAATCATGTTCGACTTTACTACAAATTAACTTCAGATTAAGAAAAAAATCAAAAACACTCTAAGAACCCTAACGAAGCATTGCATGTTAGTCACACTCGATCAATGGCAAACTCACAAACGTGCTCCACCTCCACCAACAAAGTAATAAAAAATGAAAAAGAAAAATTACCGCTTCCAGAACACCGAATCCCCTTCAGTCGATGTTCGGTCGAAAACTGATTCTGATTGTCCTTGGTCTTCCACAGTGCCCTTGGCACCGTAAACATAGAACTGAGCAGCCCAACGTGTGACCGTTGGCTATCCCGGGTTCGATCCTCGCTACTGCGCCGCTTGAACACATTCCCAACCATTGAGATCATGTTTAAGAATCGCTGTCGACTGGCGCTCGTCAGTGCGTGCTCAAGCTCCGTGCTTGCCATTGATCTTATTGCATTTGCGTCCCCATCTGCTGGCACTGAATTGTCCTGGGGGGACACCAGTTCAGTGGCACTACTGGTCGATATGTTTGCCATCAGATTTGTTGAATTTGTTGAGGTTTTGATGAAACGTGGGTTTCTTGGTGGGAGCTTTGGGGGGATGTTTGGGTCGGTGGGATTAAGTGGTTTTGGTTGAATTGCAGCCGTCGTCGAGTTTTCCTTCTGCGGTCTTGCGGGAGATTCAGCTGGGCGTGTGGGTTGAGAAATGTTAGGCGCTTGCGACGCCATGCGGTGAGCAGTGAGGTTCTCTTTTGTATCGTTCTTTACATGAACCATCACGCCAGGTCTTAGCGGCCATCGTGGTGGACTTTTCGGAACTTCGAGCACATGTGGGGGTTCTGGTGGTGCTTGAGGTACTGCGGGTTGGTACGATAGCACGCTGGTGTTGGTGGCGTGGATCATTGTTATTAACAACAAAAACATAAAACAAAACAAAAAAAACACAAGCAAATTAAAAAAGCAAATAAATCAATAAGTTCGACAAAAAATTACAAAAAATGTGGCATGCAATTAACGTGTGCAAGGATTCAGTAGGCAATACTCTACGAGGCTTGCTGAAGCAGAGTTGGGACGGAGAAGCGTTATGAAGGCTACAAGGCAGGCTAAGGTTCACCAGGGGTCTACTAGAAGCTTAAAATTTTATTAACTAGAAAAACAAAGGTTTTTATAACAAAATTAATTTAAAAACAAAAATTTGAATAAACGCAAAAAATTTAAAACAAAACAAATGTTAGCAAAATACAAAACAAAAAACAAAAACGAGAATTCACTTACCTTTGTGTTGCACTGATGGACACTTCCGTGTGGTCTGAGTTTCACAGTGTTATTCAATCAATTTGTAAAATTTGCAAATTTTTGTTTAGCAAAATTTTAAATGCGAAATAAGAGTTTTTTTTTGCCAGCATTTGTGAGTGTGGTTGTGGTTCCCAAGTTGTTAGTTGTTATTTTCAATGTAGTTAAGAGTGTGTTGTTGTGTTGCAGAGGATTGTGTCCGTTTGTTGGCCAATAAGTAAAATTGTATTAATAGGTGTTGTTTGTTGATTTGTGAATTGGTGGGAAAAAGCGCACGCAAGTAAGCGAGAAGCGAGAATTTTAAAATTGTGAATATACGAATCATAAAAGAAAAAATAAATAAATGAAGAAAAAATGTTGTTGTTAGTTGAATGCTTATTTAGATAAAATTAAAAAAAAAGAGAGACACTTGGGGCAGGGAGTAGCTTGCTTTTCTGTTGCATTTGTTTTCAGGATTAAAATTATGTTAAAAGGAGTGTCCTGCTTAAAAACTGAAAACGTGTTGGAAATGCAAATAGAAAACCACATGTGAGAAAGTCGAGAAATCAGAAATCAAATTTTGAAACGCTGAAGCATGCTTTCAGAGAAATTTACAAATATATGGGATCGTTAATTGAGGAATCAGTTCTTACAACGGGGTGTCGGACAACGAACTTAAGAATCTCAGGAGAAGCACGCGGATCGGGTTGCGAAGGTAAAGTGAAGGAAAACCTACTAACCTGGGGAAATTGTCAGTTTGGGTTTGACTATCAGCATGGGGAGTAACTTATCACCGTTTTTATATTTTCTTTCCTTAAACAAAAATGAGTTTGACCCTCTGAAATAATGTCTTTTGTTTGTTTTACATGAAAAATGGTGCAAATCCACTTAAATTCTGAGCTGAATAAGACATTTTCGACTGTTCTTCTTCTTAGCACTTTAGCCTCGTGTACTCAAATGACATGTACACATATTGAAATTTAGTTATAGGCGAGTCTTCAGGGCGTTTGCAAATTTTACAGAGGTTGTCTGTGAAGTAATGCCTTTTAGAAAAGATCCCCTGGTTTGAGTTCGCCGAGACTGCCTCGAGGAATGTTCGAAAAGAAAACTATGAGAATGACTTGGGCTTGGTCGTTCCCCTGGAACAAATAATAAAGGGTGTTCCAACAAGAACTTCTTCTTCTTCGGATGGCGCTACAGTTCGGGGTGGACCTGGGCCCTAACCAACATGCCTCTATAGCTAGCACAATTCCCCACCAGCTGCCTCAAATTACGCACTCCATGTTCTTTGAGGTCCTTTTCCACTTGTGTGCGCCATCTCAGTCTAGAACGTCCTCTGTTGCGTTGTCCCTCTAGTTCGGATTCATACACTCTTCGGGTCGGAGCAGTGCTGTCCATACGCTCTACATGGCCTAGCCACCTTAAGTGTTGTATCCGTAGACGCTTGACTAGGCTCATGCCGCCGTACAGCCCATACAGTTCGTGGTTGAATCTTCTCTTCCAGATGCCATCAACGCAAACAGGACCAAAAATCGCACGCAGAACTCTTCTCTCGAAGAGACTAAGGGCTTCCTCATCCGCTTTTAGTAGCGTCCAGGTTTCTGCACCGTAAAACAGGACTGCGAAGATCAAGGTGATCTACAAAGTCACTTTGGTCGTTCGGGACTTTATTAATCAATTGTCTCTTAAGTCCAAAAAACAGCGATTGGCAAGAGTGATTCTGCGCCTGATTTCGGTACTGATGTTGTTGTCCCGATTCACCGCGGAGCCGAGATGGACGAAGTCCTTGACCACCTCAAAGTTTCTGCTGCCTAGTGTGACGCTCTGTCCGAGACGTCGATGTTGTGTGTCCTTCTTCGATGACAGCATACACTTCGTTTTGCACTCGTTTACCACCAGTCCCACTTTAGCCGCTTCCGCTTCGATGCTAGCAAACGCCTCATTGATGGCTCGCTGAGTGCGGCCGATCACGTCAATGTTATCCGCATAAGCTAGCAGTTGAACTGACTTGTGGAAGATCGTGCTTCTGATGTTGACTTGTGATTTCCGCACGATCCCCTCAAGAATGATGTTAAAGAAGTCGCAAGACAGTGCGTCGCCTTGTCTAAATCCTTTTTTGACATCGAAGGTCTCGGTGAGATCGCTACCGACCTTGACGGAGCAGCGGAAGTTCCCCATCGTAATCCTACACAATCCGACAAGTTTGGTAGGGATGCCGAAACTAGACACGGCACTGTATAGCTCGTCTCTATGCACTATGCCTTGAAATCGACGAATAGATGGTGGGTGTCGATTTGTACTTCTTGGGACTTCTCTAGGATCTGGCGCAGTGTGAAGATCTGGTCGATTATGGACTTCCCTGGCCTGAAACCACACTGATAAGGACCTATCAGGTTGTTGACGAACGGATTCAGGCGCTCACACAATACGACAAAGAAAATCTTATATGCGATGTTAAGGAGACTGATCCCTCGGTAGTTGGCGCAGTCGAAGGGGTCTCCTTTCTTGTGGACCGGACAAACGATGCTGAGAACGCAAGATAAGGAGCCATTCGAATTGTCATTGTTAGACATTTGAACAATTATTATTGTTTGTTAGTAGAAGGTATAGGGTTAATAAAAATGGAGCGCTACACGAAAGAACAACGAATTCTCATTGTGAACATGAAAATGCTGATTTTGCCGATAAAATCATCTTCAGTGACCAGGTCCATTTCCATCTTGATGGCTTCGTTAAAAGGCAGAATTGTCGCATTTGGGGCGAAGAAAGTCCTCTAGTGATTCACGAGAAGCAAATGCATCCTCAACGTGTCGCTGTGTGTTGCGGATTTTGGGCTGGAGGAATCATTGGACCCTTTTTTTGAGTCAGGTCAAGCGCAAACAGTCAATGGTGTTCTATATCCCGAAAGATAACCAATTTGTTCGTACCTAGAATTGAAGAAATGGATGTGGAGGGCATGTAATTTCAACAACAGAGAAAATACTCAATAACTGCATCAGTCATTTAAATCTTGGGTTCTTGTTGGGACACCCTTTATTTAAGTACCAACATAAAAATCGGTGATGATTCTTAATACAGAATATCAACATTTGATAAGTATTAAGACTGAATCGCGCGACAAATCTTTATAAAAACACAGAAATCAAATATCTTTTGATTTTTTTCTTTCTGTGGATTATTAGCAAAACTGATAAACAAATTTTTTTAAAGAAAATTGAAAAGAAAGGATTTCTCTTGTTTGCTTCCTAGAAACATTAAAATTGCTCTGAAATTAGTGAAAGAAAGAAGTGGCGGGGAGTGGATCTGTTTCTAAGCTTGGACACACCATTTAAAATAGTTCAAGACAAGTAATAGTAAAATCAATGAGGCTAACGATAGCCACACCAAGTTCAATCAATTGTGAAGGTTTTTTTCTTTTTGTAGCGCTACAATTCGGAGTGGACCTGGACCTCAATTGTGAAGGTTTTGCTAACTGTTTATTTTCGATTACAGTGGCGTCGTGCATCAGGAATTCATAGCCATACCTTTTTTTTGAAATTTTTGGCGTGAAGCGGGTGGTAGCTAATTTTTACAAAAAAAAAAATGTTGCATGAGCATCGGTCAGGAATCGTTAAACGTAAACGGCGATCCAGATTTGCTTAAAGATGTCACAACTGGTGAGTAATCGTGGCCAAATCCCTATGACAATGAAACCCAGGTTCAATCGTCCTTATGGGAGAGCCTAGGAGAATGAATAAGAAGGTTTAGCTGACTGTTTACTTTGGCGCAGTGCGTTAGGAGAAGTTTTATCAATATCCAATAAAGAGTATCATCTTGAAGTTATGCACCGCTTACGAGAAGCAATTCAAAGAAAACGTCCAGAATTGTGGAAGGCTTTTGCAACACGACAATGCACGTGCTCGTCATTGCCTGTTCACAAGTTTTTGGCCAAAAATAACGTCAAAACCAACGCGTTATCATATCTGCAGACTGTATAACGGCGACGAAGAACCCAATCCTGCTGTCAGGCACCATTCAACCGCAATGAAAGGGACGATGAAGATCAACAAATCCGTGTGGATTGCCATATCTAAACTGTCAAACAAGACTGCGGGAGCCGACGGCCTAGTCACCGAGTCACTTTTTAAAGCCGCAGGCAATGATTTGGTAAGGAGCACGCACCAACACTGTGGCCGCTGTGGCGTAGTGGGTAGAGTGCGACGGTCACACGCCGAAAGTCTGGGTTCGATTTCCGGCTGAACACCTCGAATTTTTCACGGCACCACTCCTTTCGAGCTGCTGACAACACTCAAAGAGTAATAACTGTCTAAGAAAGCTTCTCAAACCTCGCCGTTCGGAGTCGGCAAAAAACTGTAGGCCCCTTCTACTCTAGAATAGTTGCTCGCGCAACACGAGTAGTAATTGAGCAAGCTAGGGCCTGATCCCCTGTGGACTGTGCCATATAATTATTACTATGCACCAACTGTATAATGAGATCGGGGGAAACCATGCCCGATGAATGGAACCGCAGCATTGTTTGCCCGATCCATAAAAAGGAGGCCCTTTGAACTGCGACAACTACAGAGGCATCAGTTTCCTATGCATCGCATACACAATCTTACCTGGCGTACTGTTTCAACGCCTAAAGCCATTCGTCAACAACCTGTTCGGTCCATACCAGTGTGGCTTTAGTCCAGGAAAATCCACTATCGACCAAATACGATACGGCAGCTTTTGGAGAAAACCCAGGAGCAACAAATCGATACCCACCACCTTTTCATCGATTTTAAGACCGCGTATGATACCATCTATAGACGCGAGTTACACAGAGCAAAGTCTAGCTTTGTCATCCCTACCAAACTCGTGCGTTTGTGTAGGACGACGATGGAGAATGCACGCTGCTCCATCAAGTTCGGTAAATACTTAACCGACCCCTTTGATGTCAAAATGGATTCAGAAAAGGCGACGCGTTATCAAGTGACATTTTCAACATCGTTCTTGAAAGAATTATTCAAAATTCGAACGTCAACACCAGAGGAGAAATCTTTCAGAAGTCCGTAAAACTACTCGCCTATGCCGACAATATTGACACTATCGGAAGAGCGCAGTGTGATGTCAATGGCGCTTTTGTGGGTATTGCAATGGAGGCCGCGAAGATGGGTTTAGCGGTAAACGAGGGTAAGACCAAGTATATGCTGTCAACGAGAAAAGGGCATCCAACACCAACATCTCGGTCAGAACGTTATAGCAGACAGACATAACTTTGAGGTAGTCAAAAACTTTGTTTACCTAGGTACCGCTTTCGATTCAGATAATGAAACCAAACGAAGAAAAACTCTTGCCAATCGCTGCTTCTTTGGGCTCAAGAGGCAATCAAGTAATTAGGCCCTCTTTCGAAGGACTAAGCTCGCTTTAAATGACAGCTTGATCATCCCCGTCCTACTTTATGGAGCAGAATCTTGGACGATAGCAAAAGCGGATGAGTCTTAGTCTTTTCGAGAGAAAAGGTTTGCGTGTGATTTTTGGTCCTGTTTGCGTTTTGATGGCATCTGGAGGAGAAGATATAACGAAGAACTGTATGGGCTGTACAGCGACATGCGCTTGGTGAAACGTCTACGGATACAACGCTTAAGATGGTTAGGCCATGGAGAGCGTATGGACACCACTGCTCCGGTCCGAAAAGTCTATGAATTCGAGCCATTGGCACAACACAACAGAGGACGGCCTAGACTAAGGTGGCGCACACAAGTGGAGAAGGACCTTAACCAACTTGGAGTGTGCAACTGGAGACAGCTAGCGAAAGATCATGCTGGCTGGAGAGGTATGTTGGTTAAGGCCCAGGTTCAGTCCGAACTGTAGTGCCACAAGAAGAAGAAGAAGACCACTGCCTGGTAAAACAATGGAACAGTTTTTCAGTCTAAATGCTCCTGTATAGTGTTTCCCATATGAGTGTCGTCTCATATGAGAGTCTCAATTCCTTAAATCTAAAACAATAATTCCGACGACGCACAAATGAGACATTTTTGGTGGAATAACGAGTTCAAATGTATTGTACGGCGGAGAGGCGGCAAATAAATATTTTAGGTTCCTTTTTTTTTCACTTCCATTTTAAATAACGATTTGTCACCGAAGGCTAATATATATTTGTGGCTAGTATTGAATTAAAAGCAAGCAGATGGCATTGTAAGTTATTTTTCTCATTTTATTCTTTCTTATTAATTTTTAACTAACTGAGTTTTATTTAGCTAAAGGAGGTTTAAAACTTCAAATGCATTAAACAAACTATCGTGCTACAAAATGGTACCAATAATATTTTTCTTTTCATCGATTTTTTTACGTATTTCGCTGACTATACGAATCAGTCTTTTGAATCCAAATTGTAGGCTTGGGCGATGTATGTTATCAAACAAGCTTAAACGCTGTCGGCAAATAAGCGTTAAAATCTCTGTAAGGATTTATTTTAAAATGACATTCAAGGCGCTTCAAAGCAATTTACTGAAACACGTTTTATATTGGAGTGTGCGTCGTTCCTCAATATGGTAAATTCTTCGTTGTTTGATTTTTCGGGATCAGTGATAGATGTCTGACTACCTGGAATATAGTATGGCAATTCTGGCATATCTGTTGCAAGTTCCAAAACGTGTCATATAAGTTTTCTTTATAAGGGACCACTGACTCATCTAGCTTAAGAAAAGAATTAAAGAATCAACAGGCGCTTCACTTGTAGATTACTTATTTCAAATTTAATCTGCATGATGGATTACTTCAATGACTGGCACGCGACCTACGAGTTAAAGCTTAAGTAAGAAACAAACCTCCTTTTACCAACATTTTGCTTGGATCAAACACAAAATATAAATTGCTCTAAGAATCTCCGTTGCCAACTAAAGCTGTCATTCTGATAGAGGAAAGTGACCAGGAAATCAGAAGTGACGTGATTGTCCAGTACTAGACACGGACCTTCATTTACTTTAACATGCTAAGTGAATGAGAATTAAAACGAAGTCTATTGTTTTTCCGGCGAGTCGCCCTTTTTGCTTAACCTTTTAATGTGGTTGAAAAAGTCATCGAAGCAAAGCTCGGCGGAGCGAATGCCCTTTAAATTTTCGATATCTTTATAAGTTCGCGCAAATATAGGAAATAACTGAAGAGACAATTTACCCCATGATTAGAAGAAGCGGATTAGCTATGGCAGCAGAAGCTTATTAATACGTTGAACGCACACTGAGATTTAAGGATTAGTCTTAACGAGTAACAAACTAAACAGAAAGTGTATGGATCTGTAACTTCGTCATCCTCATTCGATTTGTTTAATAATTTCTTTAACGATAAATTTAATCTTTCTTAACAAGCATGCATTTTTTGACGCTTTCAGTAAATCACAAAATGCATGTACGTACATACATATGTGTTGGTAATTCGCTTTCAAATAAATAAACTACTGAACCAAATAAATAAATTATTCTAAATCAAGGTATACATAAGAAACATTAAAAACAAAAGTAAATAAACTCTCTTAAAGGGATCAGACAAGTTGGTGAATAATTTGCTGTACTTACATTTATCTTGTCGTCGTCTTCGGCGGCAAATGCAAATAATAATACAGCAGATTATGATTACCGCCAACAGAAGCGTCAGAATGGACGCTACAAGGATGATCAGGGTGGTTTTGTCCCAGCGTTGCCACCAGGCTAGTTGTTCTGTGGAAATAAAAATGCAATTTGTTCATAAAATTCAGACTTTTTAGTAAAGAGAAAAATAGAAAAACATTTAGTGGATAGTGACTTGTGTGTTTGGGATGACAATCATCTGCTTGATATGTTACACTGTCTCAAACAAGGTTTATGTACATCACCAAATTTTAAATTTTGAATTAGCCTTAGCCTGAAGATGACTTATCTTCAATTTGTCAATGTATATCTTAAATTTGAAGAAATTCGACATCTTAGAGGAAGCATGAATTTCTGTTGCAAAATGAAAACAATTCTAAATAAAAATCATCAGCTCAATATTAAAGTTTTTTTAAGTTGCCAACACTGCTTATGGACGCCGTGGCGTGGTGGGTAGAGTGCGACGCTCACACGCCGAAGGTTGTAGGTTCGACTCCCAGTTCAACACCATTTTTTCGAATATTTAACGGCACCACCTCTTTCGAGCTGCTGACAACACTCAAAGAGTATTAACTGTCTAAGAAAGCTTCTCAAACTTCGCCGTTCGGAGTCGGAAAAAAACTGTAGGTCCCTTCTCCTTGAGGGAACAATAGCGCGCGCAACACGACTAAGTTCATGAGAAATTTCGCCATTACGTCTCAAATTTCGACGTTCGGAGTCGACAAAAAACTGTAGGTCCCTTCTACTCGTGAGAGAAGTAAGTTAGGCCCTGGTCCCCCTATGGACTGTAGCGCCAACAATTTTTTTTTTCAACACTGCTTAAACTAGCTGCCATTTGGTCAGTTGTTTAGCACTTTAATGTGAGCTAGCTGACGTCTGAACAAGCTTGCAAATTTATTTTGAAAATTATGGTTTTGTTCGAAATACGAATTCCATACCGCGTGAATTTTTTTTTGAAAAACACACTTTTGGTTCAATGGATACGTCAACAAATGAAACTGCCGTGTTTTGGGTGATGACGAGCCTCAAGTGAATGTTGAGGCAACGTGATATTCACAAAAACAGGTTGTGGGTTGGTGGAATAATTGATTAATACTTCTTTAAAAACTATGCAGAACGTTACAGTCTATGACAATCGCTTAAGAGTCATGATTAATGATTTTTTGTCGTTCAACAATTGAATAACCATGATGTGCGCAAGCCGTGGTTTCTAAAGGAGAGTATAACATGTTAAACGGCTTGCACCATAATTCACATATTGAAGTAAACCATTGTTGACTACATATTCCACGCAAACCGTGAACTGGCTTCGAACAACGAGGGACTTAATGTCAACGGACTTTTTTATGTGAAGTTATGAGAAGTCACTAGTCCACGTCAAGAAGCCTGAAACGATTGACCACTTAGAAGACACCATCAACCAGTATATGGTTATTGCGAGGGTAGCGAAAAAAGGTTAGAATTTCAAAATCATCGAAAAGTGTGGCAGCCGTGGCGTAGTGGGTAGAGTGCGACGCTCACACGCCGAAGGGTGTAGGTTCGATTCCCAGCTCAACACCAATTTTTCGAATTTTTCACGGCACCACCTCTTTTGAGCTGCTGACAACACTCAAAGAGTATTAACTGTCTAATAAATTTCGCCTTTTCGTTTCAAATTTCGACGTTCGGAGTCGACAAAAAACTGTAGGTCCCTTCTACTCGTAAGAGAACAGTAGCGCGCACAACACAAGCAGTTGATGAGGAAGCTAGGCCCCAGCACCCCTTTGGACCAAGGGCGCCAATTTCGCTGGACGTTTTTAAGTAAAGATATGAGAAGATACGATAACATCCACCAGTATGTTGTTATTGCCAGCGAAAAAAAGTTAAAATTTCGAAATTATCGAAAAGTGGACGTCAAATTTAGACCACGTCAGATGCAGCCATAGCGATCATGTCCCAGATATAATATTGAAACTATAATGCCAGAAGATGATCTTTTGAACAAGGTAAAATTTCTGTCAATTTCATAGAAAAATCCTTATTTTATTATTTTTCAAAGTTGTATACCTCTAAAGTCTTCATTTTTGAAGCTTTCTTATAAAGGGTGATTTTTTAAAAGCTCTAGGAAATTTAAAAAAAAGACATAAAATTCGGAAAAATGCATGAAATCTTTATCTGAATCGATGGTACGGTCCATATAATTTAATGTTTGAAGATTATTTCATGCAAATGTTGACATTGGCTGCGCTTCAAGTGGCCCATCCGCTTAGTCCAATTTTGGCACACTCTTTCCAACATTTCTGCCGGTATCTCACCAATAAATGCTTCAATGTTATCTTCAAATACATCAATTGAAGCGGGATTGTCCGTATGGACACGAGCTTCAACATAGCTCAACAAAAAATAGTCTGAAGGCGTTAAATCGCACGATCTAGGCGGTCAATTGACCAGTCCCGAACGTGAAATAAAAATTTCACCGAACTCGCCTCTCAATAAGTCCATTGTTGAGCGTGCTGTGTGGCATGTGACACCGTCTTGTTGAAACCACATGTCATGCAAGTCAGGTTCTTGCGAAAAAAAACAGTTGGATATCATCTCACGGTAGCGCTCACCATTCACAGTTTAGTTACGATTCGCATCATCTTTGAAGAAGTACAATCCAATGATACCCATAAACCGCACCAAACTGTGATCTTTTCTGAATGCATTGGTAGCTCCTGCAATGCTTCTAGCTGATATTAACTCCAAAATCGACAATTCTGCTTATTTACGTACAAATTGAGCCAAAAATTAGCTTCGTTCCGTTTTGACCATAAAATGGAAGAAGCCCGCGATGAACTTTCTTAAGAGAAAAAGCATTTTGATAATTAAATTCAATAATTTGCAAGCGTTGTTCGTTTGTAAGACGATTCATGGTTAAATTGTAGACCAAACTGAAGATGTTTGACAGTGATGATTGGTCAGCCGTTTAAACCAATGTTGCCAAAAATATAGTAGCTAAAAAATCACCCTTTAGATTCAATTATTGTGTCGTATATCCACTGGCGAAGCGTTATTTCTCTTAACACGAAATATAAATTGGTTACAATCAGATTTCTATGCAATATTTTAATGTAGCTTCTAGTGTTTGCCTTCGGTTTGGTACTTTTTAAGAAAGAAGAACCCCACAACAGAGCCGGTATAGCGTCGTAAATTGTGTCGCACCATGTGTCTATTCACACTACAGGGCGATACACAACGACAAACTCAACTCAACTTAATTCACGGTCTTACACAGCGAACGTCCAGCGCGCGAGTTACATCGGACGTTCACACCAACATTGAACTTCCACTGTGTGAGCATTTGAAGCTCAATCGTGAAGACACATTGAGTCTTGCATACATTGAAGCTTTGCACACTTCGTATTGAGTCAATCAGTGCTCAACCGAAATGGGTTGATCATATGGTGAGAGGCATTGACTTCATATGCAGGCAATTAGTTTCTAAAGTAGAATAAGTGATTTTGTTATTAATAAAATTCAGTCTTAAGACCACCACCAAAGAAGACACGAGTCTTTTCCTAAATATAACTCGCGTACAGGCACTCAAACATACCTTTGGTCATACGCATATTGCAATTTTGATCCACTCCTTTAAAAGCTTGGTTCGAAACATAAATAGTTCTTTGACGGAGGATAGCAGTTGACGGAGGGTAGGTAGGTAACGGAGGGTAGGTAGGTAACGGAGGGTAGGTAGGTAACGGAGGGTAGGTAGGTAACGGAGGGTAGGTAGGTGACGGAGGCAGATTTCTACTCCACAGATGTGATTATGTGAATCTCCGTCTCTCTTTTAACCCAACTTCCCACTGCACTGTCCTTTAGACAGAGATTTAGTAACCAAAGAGGCACTTTCGCGGCTGTGAAACAATGGATTTGTTCACTTGTTTATACGGGCAGTGTGGCTGACTGAGTTCCTTCAAGGCCAAAAGTTCCATTTCAACACGTCCCTTAGTTGGTCTACAATTTAACCATGAATCGTCTTACAAACGAACAACGTTTGCAAATTATTAAATTTAATTATCAAAATGTTCTCTCTTTTAGAAAGTTCATCGCTCGCTTCTTCCATTTTATGGTCAAAACTGAACGAAGCTCATTTTTGACTGAACGGGCACGTAAATAAGCAGAATTATCAATTTTGGAGTGAACATCAACTAGAAGCATTGCAAGAGCTACCAATGCATACAGAAAAAGTCACAGTTTGGTGCGGTTTATGGGCATCATTGGACCGTACTTCTTCAAAGATGATGCGAATCGTAACAAAACTGTGAATAGCGAGCGCTACCGTGAGATGATATCCAACTGTTTTTTTTCGCAAGAACCTGACTTGCATGACATGTGGTTTCAACAAGACGGTGCCACATGCCACACAGCACGCTCAACAATGGACTTATTGAGAGGCGAGTTCGGTGAAATTTTTATTCCACGTTCGGGACCGGTCAATTGGCCGCCTAGATCATGCGATTTAACGCCTTCAGACTATTTTTTGTGGGGCTATGTTGAAGCTGTCTCTCAAAAAATGGTCATGTACTTCAAAGTTCAGTCAATTTCAAGGAATTGCAAAAAAAAAAACTTGCCACGTCCGTCAAGAAGTCGGTAGTCACTCCCGATGGTGCCATACCTTTTATTCTCTTTTTGGAATATCTACTCAGAAAGGATACATTCAGATACGATGACTAATATGATCAAGACACATACTTTGAGCGTTCTTATATATTTTGGATGGCGCGACAGTCCACAAAGGACTATGCTTAGCTTCCTGATAAACTATTCGTGTTGTGCGCTCTACTGTTCGCTCACGAGTAGAACAGATCTGCAAAGAAGTGTTTAGAAGCTTCCTTATAGTCTTGTGCCTTCTATTGTTCACTAACGAATAGAAGCGACCTGCAGTGAAGTCTTAAGAGGCTCTTTTAAAGACGGTTATGAGTGTTATCAGCAGCTGGAATGAGGTGGTGCCGTGGAAGCGAGGTGTTAGCCGGGAACCGGGCCTGGGATATTTGGAGTGTGTCGCACTTTACATCTCCGTGGCCACCACAAATTTTGAAAATTCTGTTTTCAATATGGAAGCTACTGCTCTACTTCTTTCGTTAAAATTGACCAAATATGTGCATCTAGCCTTGGCCTTATGACCTAAAATACAAAAGTTGTATTAAAGCATGTACCGGTTGATGCTATTCTTTCTTCATTTTCGTTTTGAATACAAAATTTAGGGATATTGGTAATTAGTCTGTGTGAACATATATTAGTGAGAAATGTCATTTAAAATGTGTTATGTGTTCCGATAGTCGTATTGTTATTTATCGACAAATGATGAGTTTAAGTGCAGTATGTAGACATTTGTGATCCACCGCATGCATCAAATGAATTATTTTTATTAAATACAAACTGACAGGTAGAGTGTCTTAATAACTACCAGGCATGAATGGCAGAAGTTAAATTTTACCACGGTCGTAATGTTTTAAATTTTGAGCTGTGGATTTCGTCAGGCAATGCCCTTACAATCCAGAATCAGTCTAAAAACTGGCCGACAAAGTTGTTTTTTGCATTAAACCCAACTTCTCGCCTCATAGTTTTGACTTTCAATTTCAGGTTCACTCTTGCAACAACTGCTTCACTCATATTTCCAGATATACCCGCTAACGGGAAGTGAAGTTTCTTAAATTGCGTACGGTTTAGAGTGCGTTATAACTTGTTTTCTACTCTGAAAACAACTAAATCAACAATTTTGCAAAGACATTGAAACATTTTTGACAGGAATGCATTCTATAACGAAAATAACTTTGCTTCCAGTGCTCAACTAAAATGGTTCAATGTGAAACGCAACTGACTGTCTTGAGGAAGGTTTGCAAAGGGCATCAATTTTCATGAATAAAATATATGTCGACTCGATGCCGTCTTTTTTGATAAGTCCATGGAGCGAGTGTAAAGAAATTCCACATTTATCGATGAACATATCAGAGAACCAACAACAGGTGCTATGTCAAAGAAAAATGCATCGTTGTATCGAACTGATAAGGATCGTCATGAACAATTCATGAAATGAAATTAAACATGTTTCACTTTAACGGACAAAAATGTACGCGCATGTAGTCTTGCGTGTCGGTTGGTCATTTGGAAAAACACACCGAAGCCAAATGTGTTTGGAGAGTAATTTGTTACCCTCGCGTATCGGAAAATTGATTCGCAAGTGAAAAAAAAAACGACGTCAACTTATCAGGGTGAGTACGGTAAAAGCGTGACTATTGTGGAAAATTGAATTTTATATGAAAATTAATCCCTTTGACTTGTCATTTGACAAGGCCCTGAACATAAATTTACGAAAAAAAGAAAATACGCTACATCCATGACAGTTTCACGAGGTTAACGTTATAATTAATTTTGTCAAATAGTCACGTTTCTCATTGGACAGGGGGTGGGCTTGAAGTTTCTCTGAAAACTGGGGTATGCAGAATTTTTGAACAGTGAATGTGAGCAATTTTGAAATGACTACAAGGCCTGAAATACGAGGGTTGCCTTTTATGTTTCGGGATAAGAGAACAAAAGCAAATATTAATCATCGAAAATAGCTTTTTTGTTTTTCAAAATATTCCCCATTAAGATCTATACACTTTTGCATGCGTTTGAACCAATTGTCGCAGCAATTTTGCCACTCTGATTGAGGTATCTCCAACACATGCATTCTGAACGCATCAACCGCTTCTTCAGGTGTGGAAAAACGTTGACCTCTCATTTCCTTTTTTACGTACGGGAATAAAAAGAAGTCATTCGGTGCCAAGTCAGGACTATACGGCGGATGACTCATCTATTCCATGTTTTGAGTGCTCGAAAGTGCAGTTGTTTGAGCCGATGTGTGAGAGCTCGCATTATCCTGTTGAAGAATGATTCGTCTTCGGCGGCTGGTTTTCCTAATTTCTTGAAAGACAACTGGCAAACAAATGGTTGTGTACCACTCAGAATTGACTGTTCTGCGTTGTTCTAGTGGTACGGTTGCGACATGTTCAGTTTTTCCGAAAAAGCAGGCCATTTGCTGGCGAGCAACTTTTGTTGGACTTGGATTAATTTGAAACACCCACACAGTCGCCTGCTGTTCATTTTCGGGCTCATACGCATAAATCCACGATTCATCACCTGTCACGATGTCATAAACGTGTTTCGAGGCACTGCGATCGTATTTTTGAGCATTTCTTTCGACCAATCGACATGAGCATTTTTTGAGCGATTGACAAATTGTGTGGGATCCAACGTGAACAAATTGTCAACGACCAAATGTTCATGCAACATTGAATGTAAGCTGATCCCACTAATGCATAAGGTTGTCTCAATCTCACGATAGATCACAGAACGATCTTGCAATATCAGTTGACGCACAGCATCAATGGTTTCCGGATCAACAACTGATTTTGGACGACCTTCACGAAATTCGTCTTGGAGTAAACTAAAACCTCGGTTGAATTCACCATACCATCGATAAACAGTGATTCTGGATAGAGCTTCATCACCAAAAATTGAATTAAGTTCATCGATGCACTGTTGTTGAGTTAATCCACGTCGAAAGTTGTAAAAAATTACCTCACGAAAATTTCTACGATTTAATTCCATTTTTTGGGCAAGATGATTCTTTTCAGTTACTGTAAGCAACACAAATAGCGCCCGTATGTCAAAACGTTCTGAGTACGTATAACCTCAAAAATGTCAAACTTTACGACAGAGCTAGCAGTTGCCAGATTGCCACTCGAAAAATTAAAGGCAACCTTCGTACTATCATTTATTATTGAAATGATTTCCAAGAAGCCTCTGTTGTTGGCAATTTACTATGGGACGCAATTTTGGGACATCGATTACATTTCCTGACAGTAAAAAGTAGCAGATATGTAGGAACATTTTTATGCAAAGGCATGATTTCTTATTAACAACAAGACACTTTTCTTTGCGTGAATTTACTTGATGTCTACGGCCATCACATATGAAAATTTTTACAACTCTATACAAAACTAAAATAAAGTTAATGTTGGACATGTTAAAATACAGACATATGCTTAAATAAACAACAACAAAAAGTAATGATTTTGGTTAATTTTTTTTTAAAGATACTTACTTTTTGGCCTTACTGTATGTTTGCATAAGTATGTCAGCATATTAGCAATTTCAATTACAGGGAGAGTAAATTTATGAAAGTGTTAAAGAATGAGATAAATACTATGTATTAGACGTATGTATGTACAAGTGAGTAAATGAAATTTTATAACTAAGCAAGCTTAAAAATGGAAAACTAAATTTTACTTTTGGCGCTTGAAATAAACTGGGCGACAAATGATTTAGCTTATGCAATAATTCAAGTTCTCGGGGAATTTCCATGTTTGTGAAGAAGAAAATACATCCCTTATAATTGAAAGTGAAGGGGCTGTAATGCAAAGGCTAACAGTGTAGAGGACTGCAAAAGGTTTATTTTATTTGAGAGAGTTTTCGCTAAGAATGGAATATTTCCTCCGTGTGTGATGGCTTTTCTCGGCTCTGCAGTTGATATAGACCACGGCATTACCACCCGATTAGGAGTAGAATTTCTTTTGTAAGTCTTTCTTGGGGCTCAAGCTGACTTTGGACAAGGCTGGCTTTGACCATCTCAAGACATTATTTAAAACGAATGAGTATCATATGCGCAATTCCAGGCAGCCAGCGGCAGATTTTGCTGGAGGGAGTTTGATGTTGGTTTATGCCCAGATCCACCCTGCACTGTAGCAGCACGAAAAGAAGAAGAGGGAGAAGAGAAAGACAAATTGAATCTTAAATTGTATTCGACATCTCCTTCTGTCTGTTTGATGGAATCTGAAAGTGGGGCTTTAACGGCGACCCTGTACGCTCTATAGCGGTATGTGCCTATTCAAAGGACAATAACCCGCTGCCTAAGCCACGAAGGACGTTTAGATAACACGGCTTCTGCTTCAAGAACCTTCGATTCTGCACCATTTGGATGAAATAACAAAAGACTTGCTCGTCTAAGATGGAGGCTGTAAGTGGTATTAATTTAGTGTGCGAAATTGCAGCCAACTGGCAAGAGCCAGCTATCTCGCAACAATTTAGTGTGCGAAGTTGCAGCCAACTTTCAAGAGATAGTTATCTGGAGAGATACACTGATTAAAGGCCAGGTCCACCTTAAAATTTTTGAAGATGAAGAAGAACATGAGTGCATGGTTGATAGAAGCAATTTCATTTAAGCCATAGGCTGACCTGATTACACCTTTAAAGATTGACAACAAACTTCGAAAATGGGATTATGGGACTGACTATCATTGGTAAACGCTACAATTTTGGCCATATTCGTCTTTCGTTTTGAAGTACAGGTGGTTCAAGTGTATTCCCAGGTTCGGACACTTCGATCTAAACTTTATTAAACCATTCCATTGGTCGCTGGTGAAGATTGCTCGAGCAGCTTAAAGCGGAATAGACTTGTTTGACTAGCACATATCGCTTGCAAGGATAGGCGTATACTGACGGTCTTATAGCCTGTAAACGGACACTTTTTCGTAAACATTTTTTTGTGGACAAGAAGAGTGGACAGTTTTAATACGGATTTGTAGTAAAAATTGTAAGAAAAATGAGTGATTGAGCAGACCTGGGATGGGACCACCTTTCTGTCCGAACTTCGCCCTCCGGAGTTGTCATTAAACTGTGGGACCATTTCTCTGTCCAAACATCTCTGCTCGAAGTTGTCATTAAACTGTGGGACTATTTTTCTGTCCGAACTTTTCTGCTCGAAGTTGTCATTAAACTGTGGGACCACTTCTCTGTTTGAACTCCGCTGTCCGGAGTTGTCATTAAACTGTGGAACCATTTCTCTGTCCAAAACTTCGGCATCTGGGGTTGCTATTAAACTGCGGAACCACTTTTCTACTCAAATCTCTAAGTCTGGACTGGGGCTCGTCGTAAAATATGAATTCTTGCGGTGTGAATTTAAGAGTAGCAGCAAACGGCTTTTCCTGTACTTTTCTTAGACTTCTACTATTGCTCAAAACATCAAATATAAGCCAATTTGTGAGCACAATAGCTGATAACCGTCGGATCGACGAGCGCGCAAGAAGATTTAGTTTTCCAAAGAATGCTTTCTGCTTAAGCTGTATGAACGTAGAGGAAACAGAAACTGTCCAACGTGTGGTACATACCCACCCACGTTTTGTATGTTTCAGAAATATATGTTCAGGTCGGAACGAAATCCAAAACATCCCTCTCACCGATTTGATGATCTTTCTTTTTGCCTGTCATTGCTTCTAACTAGCGCATTCCACTAAGCACTGGTGTTGCCACATGCCGTGTATACCCTAAGCCAGCTTGCGGGATTCTTCATTTTGCAGCTGCAGCACCACCACCACCATGAGCAGTTACTCATGAAACATTTTTATAGGTCTTGCAGTGATTTGTTGAACGAGTACGTTCAATTTTTGCGCTGTCAAAGGATGTCCTTCGATGTGAAAGAAAAAACCCGGGGTAGGGTCTTCAAAACCTGAGCGTCCTCTGATGATGCTGACAAATTGACACTATGCCGATTCTATGCCCTTCCCTCAATGGAAGCAACAAAGCCTAAGGAAACCTCCGTAACTATTCCAGTGAAAACCCTGCAAACCAGAAAAACCATAAATTTTGCAGTCCATCTACACGTCTTTAAGCTTCATTCCAGTGAATTATATTTTGAGAGAAAAAATGATCATTTATTTATACAATCCACTTCACGTGAATCACTTTGAAAGTACGAGCAACTGCTACGGAAGAAAAGTGATGACGGGTTGTATTACTTGCACAAATCATGTGTGTTCCTCGAAACTTGAAAACAATCGCATAAGCTCTTTCGGGCACATCGCTACGACCTGGTTGCAGCCGATTGCTGAAACTTACCTGCAACTTCAATTTCACAGAATGTTCCAGCTCCAACGGAATTGTTGGCCACGCAGCGGTACGTCCTCGCAATGGCGTAATCTTCATCAAGAATGTAATAGCTCTTGTCGTTCTTGATGTTTCCGCTTCCCAGCAGCTCAACGGAATCGTTCTCCGCCTTAATTGACCATGAGAAGTCAGCCTAGAAAAGAGTTGAAAATTGAATAAAACATGCATTCCTTTCGGAACTAGTCAATAGAGAGTCGAAGGTGGGGGGTGGACATGTGATCCCATGACCCACTTAAAATCACATGAATTATTCACGTTAAGGCAGATTTGTTTGAAAATTTATAATGCTTCTGGGTATTTTTCGTTCGACTTTCGACAAGAGATTAAGTGTCCTTTTGGTTGGATCTTGTGGGGGCTTAGTCTGATGTCAAAATTCGAACGAGAAGTGCACTGATGTCTAAAAAAATCTGTTTACGACCTCTTTTTAAACTGATTCCTTGAAATGAAAAGCGGTACATACCTCTTCGGGATTGCCAAAAGCTGTGCATATCAACGTGTCCTGGTCTTCATTTTCCCTCCTTTCGATTTCGCATTTCGGCTTAACTGAAAGTAGAATGAAATGCTCTTAGTGGCGCTTCTTCCTGTGAAAAGCATATTTTCCGAAATTAGAGAAAACCATGAAATGTTGTCTGACTGGAACAATCACCGCCCCTGACAGCGAATAAAATATAAATCTTCAAAGAATTCGTGGGAACTCGGTTGGGGGATGTGGGTTGGCTGGGGTAGTATTTTTTTTTGGGAATTCATGGCATTTTCACAAACTCCAATGATCATTGTCTAGAAATTTTCAAGAAGGACGTGTCAATTTGCAACAGAATGTCAAGCTCTATATTTCATTCCTTTTTCATTATTCGCCTCCCGTCTGGATTGCTTCCTGGAAATTGGCTTATACTTTTTCATTGAAGACCTAGATCTTAGATTTGAAGAGGCTGGGGGTTGTGGTTGAGCCATGAGACCATGAGTAAATTATGAAAAATTAAGAACTGAGTTAAATCTACAAATGAGCCTTGAGGTTGCTGTTAAGGAGTCTAGGTGGAGAATTTAGAAGGGAGTTAAGTGGCTGCGAGACAGTAGTATACTTAAGCTGCTTAGAAGAAGTACGAAAATACCTACACATTTTCTCTTTATTCAAGCAGAGGTCAAGTATTTCACTGAACCATGCTGCTTCGGTTTTCGCAGTTTTCAATGGCGCCCAGTTTATGGTCGTAAACACAGTCGCAAGAGGAGATGAAGAAGCCTTTAAAATGTTCGGGGGGAAAGTTCCGCGATCAATTTTGAGACTGAGCTTATGTTGATGCGTTTTGGGAGGAAAAGATTCAATCATGAACTGAACAGGCTGTTCGACAAAAAGAGACACGCTAGGTGTTACAAGGTTCAACGTCTAAGATGTTTGGACAACGTAGGATGCAAGGACTCTTCTTCCCCTATTTCTTCAACTATAAACAAGATGAACAAGATAATGGAGGATACCCACAGACTCGATACATATAAGTGGGGTAGCACCTCAACAAACTTGGCACGGAAATAAGAAGCAGCCGGTTGAAAACATGCCAGCTAGTGCTAGTGTGTTGAGGTTGAGGTTTGCTCCGAACAATAGCGCCATACGAAGAAGAGCGACATTTGTCCTCATGTCCTCTTTTGATTTCAAACAAGATGGAGCACTAGTCTCTAGACAAAAACTGCATATGTTGTGTTTTGTAACAATCTAAGTTAAATAATTGTTGGCGCTACAGTCCAAAGGGGACCAGGGCCTAGCTTGCTCATCAACTACTCGTGTTGTGCGCGCTACTGTTCTCTCACGAGTAGAAGGGACCTACAGTTTTTTGCCGACTCCGAACGGCGAAATTTGAGAAGCTTTCTTAGACAGTTATTACTCTTTGAAGCGTTGTCAGCAGCTCGAAAGAGGTGGTGCCGGGAAAAATTCGTAAAATTGGTGTTAAGCTGGGAGTCGATCCTAGACCCTTCGGCGTGTGAGCGTCGCACTCTACCCACTACGCCACGGCGACCACAACAACCTAAGTTCCGAAATAAAATTTTGGCATTTGTTTTCTTTGACATCAAAGTTTTGTATGTAGGGTCTGTTTTTTTCGTTTGCAGTTGAGGTTGTTTTCCGTGGTTCAGACGTTTATGTGCAAATTAGTCAGTGGCCTCTTTTTAAATGGTTTAGGAAGTTTTTTTTTAATAGGACTGTCCACCACTGATGAAAACCTGATATAGGCCTAACTCTTCTGGCAAAAATATTGTCAGGAACAGGAGAAGCTAAATATTCGTACTAAGAGATAGATTCCGGAAAGTCATAATCTTCAGTGTGACATGGACGACGCAACTCCGTTTTGAATGTTCAAGTCGTTTCTGACTGAGCAATTGTCTTACACAGAACAAGAATTGGGGCTAAACAAGTCTTGTCAAGCTGTTTTGTTTGTCTGTTCAACAACGACCGTGTTTGCTTGAAATTCTGTTCGACAACCGACGTAGTATCTGACGTCTATTATAGAGCAATTCAGTAGTAATTGTAAAATGTACATTTGCTGCTGGCGCTTTCAGTTATCCCCATACATCTTATTTTAGCTGCCGCGTGAAGCCTTTTTGAAGCACTTCTTGAAAAAGATTTCTTTGCTTTAGCGTAAAATTCGATTGACAGCCACATTAAATAGTTTCTAGACTTTGTTTATAAGTCAGTCAGATTCAAAGATTCCAAGCATCTTGATGGCGTCGGCTACTCCGCTACAAGAACGGAGTCCATAGCACGCAGCTGGCGTTTTCCCTTGTTTGTCGCAGAAAAAATATCAAATATTGAGTATTTTCTCGTTGCCTCTGTCTATTCATCAATCTAAGAATCTAGCCTCTTTCCGATAAAGGTTCACTTAAACAAAAAGTAAAAGGAAAGAAGATAATATTGTCAAAGCACAGCATGCTTAAGTATTTCAAGTTGGTTCAGTGATTCTCATTCGTTTTTAAATGGTTGCAGTATCTACCCACAAGACAGTTAAAGTTCCATATACCATAGTTCTAGAATGGGCTTCAAAAAGAGTTATACTGCAAAGCCTGCAACTTCATCGTATCTGGGTGTGAGGCAAATGTTACTCTTCGCTTTAACAATTTTAGAGTTTATTTAGTTTTCATGTCAAAAATGATACAAACCCTGAAAGGCTTTGTTGAAATTACAAAGTCTGAATGCTGAATGATACTAGTCTGTTTAGTAAGAACAAAGGCTAGTCCTTGCACAATACATTCTTCCGCAGAAATGAATTAAGATAATCTGGGTGCAAGAAGTTTTCGTTGATTATATGGCTGCTAATGACAGCAAGCATAATCATGTCTCGTAATAAGATTCTGGCCAAAGCTGTCAGGTTTTACAGGATGACGATGAAAAACGCTCGCTGTTCCGTTAAGGTCTGTACCGAAGGCACTGAGATAAGACCGGCTTAAGATATCTTAAGGTGAACTCAAGACAAGGTCGGCTTAGAGAAGGCATACTTAAGACAAGGTGAGCTTGAGGCAAGACGAACTGAAGAGAAGGTGGGCTTGACACAAGGCTGGCTTGAGACAAGTCTGGCTTGAGACAAGGCTGGCTTGAGACAAGGCTGGCTTGAGACAAGGCTGGCTTGAGACAAGGCTGGCTTGAGACAAGGCTGGCTTGAGACAAGGCTGGCTTGAGACAAGGCTGGCTTGAGACAAGGCTGGCTTGAGACATGGCTGGCTTGAGACATGGCTGGCTTGAGACATGGCTGGCTTGAGACAAGGCTGGCTTGAGACAAGGCTGTCTTGAGACAAGGCTGGCTTGAGACATGGCTGGCTTGAGACAAGGCTGACTTGAGACAAGGCTGGCTTGAGACAAGGCTGGCTTGAGACAAGGCTGGCTTGAGACAAGGCTGGCTTGAGACAAGGCTGGCTTGAGACAAGGCTGGCTTGAGACAAGGCTGCCTTGAGACAAGGCTGGCTTGAGACAAGACTGGCTTGAGACAAGGCTGGCTTGAGACAAGGCTGGCTTGAGACAAGGCTGGCTTGAGACAAGGCTGGCTTGAGACGAGGCTGGCTTGAGACAATGCTTTCGTGAGACAACGCTGGCTTGAGACAAGGCAGGCTTAAGGCAAGGCTGGCTTGAGACAAGGCTGGTTTGAGACAAGGCTGGCTTAAAACAAGGCTGGCTTGAGACAATGCTGGCTTGAGACAAGGCTGGCTTGAGACAAGGCTGGCTTGAGACAAGGCTGGCTTGAGGCAAGGCTGGCTTAAGACAAGGTGTGCTTTAGATAAGTCGGGATGAAGACGAGGTGGCTTTAAGAGATGGTGGGCTTCAGAAAAGGTAGTCTCAATTCAAGACGGGCTTAAGAAAAAGCAGGCTTAAAAAAGGACTTAAGGGCGAGTAGGTTTAAGACAAGGCGGACTTAAGGAAAGGTGAGCCTAAGACTAATCGGAATTAAAACAAATCTGGCTTGAGACCAAGACGGACTAAAGACAAGACGGACCTAAAAAGCGAACATAAGACAAGGGGGGCTAAGGCGAAGGTGGGCTTAAAATCAAGTGATCTTAAGACGAAGTGGACTTAAGATAAAGCGGGCTAAAAAAGGAGACTTAGACAAAATGGACTTAAGGCAAGGCGGGCTTAAGACAAGAAAGGTTTAAGACAAGACGGGGTTAAGGCAAGGCGGGCTTAAGACAAGAAAGGCTAAGGACAGGGTGGCCTCAAGACAAGGCTTGAGACATAGTGAACTTAGGACAAGATGGGCATAAGAAGAGGTGGGCTTGAGATCGAGGGGGCTTAAGACAAAGCGAGCTCAAGACAAGGCGGGCTTGAGAAAAGGCGGGATTAAGACAAGACGGGCTTAAGGCGAGGCGGGCTTAAGACAAGAAAGGCTAAGGACAGGGTGGCCTTAAGACAAGGCTTAAGACATAGTGAACTAAGGGCAAGACGGGCTTAAGAAGAGGTGGGCTTGAGATCAAGGTGGCTTAAGACAAAGCGAGCTCAAGACAAGGCGGGCTTAAGATAAGGCGGATTTAAGACAAGACGGGCTTAAGGCAAGGCGGGCATAAGACAATAAAGGCTAAGGACAGGGTGGCCTTAAGACAAGGCTTAAGATATAGTGAACTAAGGACAAGACGGAGTTAAGAACAGATGGGCTTGAGATGAAGGGGGCTTAAGACAAAGCGGGCTCAAGACAAGGCGCGTTTAAGACAAGGCGGGCTTAAGACAAGCGGGTTTAAGACAATGCAGGCTTAAGACAGTGTGGGTATAAGGCAAGACGACGCAGTATTCTCCTGTATAGTATACTCCTCGTCCAAAAATATTTTAAAAGGGCTGGAAGCGAAACCCTTCTAGACATGTTGTACAAACTGAGCTAAAGTCGAAGGTATTTTCGATATTATTTTATACTGCTCATTACAGCTGTATTCTACAAAATCGTTAAATGTTTGCTTAGTTAAGATGTTTATTATGGCGTGAAGTTGAACAATTGCGAGTCTGTCAAGTAAAGGTGACAATTAACCGCCAGTTCGCGCAAGAGTTGAGAAAGGCCAAAAGGACATTAAGTAACGTCTGGAACTCCCTCCTTCTCTTTGAAGAAAGAATCGGATTATAAGCTGCCTACATTGCCAAAAGCGGAAAGAACTTGTCAGGCCTTCCAAAGAAGTCTCCGATCCTCTGGTACACTTTTTCAAACAAGGATTGAACCATTGCCTGGTGAAAGTTGAACTCAATAGCAATAGCAAGCTAGGCCCTGGTCCCCCTGTGGACTGTCGCGCGGACAATTATTATTATTATTAAAGTTAAACAGTGGCGTTGCCGTTTTGAGCAAGTGTGACCATTTCACCCCTACTGCAAACGTGAGGCACTTCTTCTGTTTGATTAAAACGATTCTCTGTTGGTATCAATTGAACTGTTATACAACGTAGTCGATTTCAAGGCCATTTCTGTGTTCCTTATAAGAAGCTGCACCACAAAATTCAATCAAACACAACGACGTGTACAAGGACATATCAGAACAAACTTCTAATTGTTGTTAAGCCTTGTTTTTTCTTACAGAAACGTGTAAGAATACAAAAATCACGTGCCCAGTAGGCTCGTCAGAAATTTCACCTTTAGGAAGCCCAGAAGCTTTGGAATTCTAAACGGACAACACTCATAGGAAATTGAAAAGAAACACAATTGAACAGATTCAGATACATTCAGCGCTGGCTGCCATAAGAATTTGAATAAAACCAATAGAAGTCCGGAATCTTTCTGTGGAGTCCTTCACAGTCAAAGTTTTTCGCTTTGTATGAAAGCACACCTCGAAACAGAAGCGTGAGAAGACACTCAACGATACTCAACTGCATTCAGCTCTCAAAGGAAGTTAGCCGAGCGGAATCCACAGACACAGATTCACGGGAGCTCAAAGAAAACCGAACCCAGTGGAAACTATTCAGGAGTCAAGCACTCAAGGATAAACTGTTCACCATTCAGAAGTAATCACAGTCAGCATACTTGTACTTACACTGCACATCGATGAATGTATCCGCCACACTTGACCCGTGCTTGTTGAAGGCCACGCAAGTGTATCGCCCGGTGTCGTTCCTCGTCATGGGACTATTTATTATGAGGGCGTTTCCCCGGGTAATGGTCTTGTTGTTGAATCTCCACTCGTACGACGGCTCTGCGGGGTGGGAGAAAATCAAAAATGAAACGGGAGTGATTTATCAAAAAATCGAATCTTTGGTGGGGGACGGGGAGGTAACAATGGTCACGCATCTACGCACCAGGATTTGCTTTTGATTTGCACAACACACGTCCGGGGATGTTGTCCTCGAGGACGTGTACAACCTCGTGCGACACGGTTGTATTCTCTGGGGGATCTGAAAGAAAATCGTTGAAAGGACGTTACGAAAATGTTTTGGGTGGGGGAAGGCGAGAGGGAATACTCTTCAAAGTCTACTCACATTCAATGCTGAAGTAAGTTGCGCTCTTGATGCCCGGACCCACGCTGTTCTCTGAAGACGCACACGAGTAGTTTGCGTTGTCCACCTCGACGTCAAACCTCTTGTTCGGCCAGGCAGTCATGTTGAAGTGCTGCAACGAGGCACAAAATGCGAATGCGAATTGAAGTGAACTGAGTGGCAAGACTTGGGGCTTATGCTTACCAGAACGGACATAACACTCTCGAAATCGCCGGTCGCCGGGGAGGCGGCCATGTACTCCTCCTTCACAAAGTAGCGATCGCCGTCGACCGGGAGCAGGACGCCGTCCTTGAACCAGGATATCGTGCAACGAGGCACACATTCGATGCGACACATTAACGAGGCATTTCGGCTGGAGAACAAAATGCCCGTGTACGGGAACAGGTTCTTTATGAAAAATGGCGGAGCGTGCACTTCGAGGTTAACTGTCGCCGGTGTGCCGTGCCCGCCCTCGTTGTATGCATAGCACGAGTAATTTGTCCTGCTGTCCAAGCCAACCGGCTCCACGGTCCAGTCCTTTGTGACCACGTCCTGCAGCGGACCACGGCCACCGCGGAACCATCGGAATCTGTCGCGATACGAAACAATATGTCTGGTGTGAGTAATGCGGCCCCTAAGCAATAAAGGTTGGGTGGTAATGTTATGAGCGGAGTGAGGGTTATTCGGGGCTATTGTGATGAATGTGATGATTTGTGATGGTGGAGTGTTTTTTGATTCTTTGCCGTGGGCTACAAACCTATTCGACTCGGGGTACCCTGGATCGTCGACGGAGCAGGAGAAGGTGACGCTTTTCTTTTTGACCGCTATCAGCGGGAAGTGTGTGAGCGTAGCTGGTCCCGGCTCGTAGTGTACCTGTCGAAACAAAAGATATTTTATTCGCTGGCGTCCTTTGAGTGGCCGACACAACGCAATTCATTACCAGCAGCTCTTTGTCCTCGGAGCGTGGACCCCAGCCGGCTGAGTTGAAACCCTCGCAGGAGTAGTTGTAGAAAAAGCCGCGACCTATGCTCTCCAGCAAGAGCTTACTTGGATCTATATGACACAAATCTTCCTGAAATGGAGAGACAATGATTAGTTACGAACAGTGAGGGGAGGTGGAACGGAATACTAAAACAGGACTGCAATGGGAAGATTGTGCTTCTCCTGTCTGCTTAGTACACTGTTAGATGATTTCATTGGCAGATTTAAGCACACAGTCGGGTGTTCGTTTCCTTATTTTCAGAGCTGAGTGAATAGAATAGTGTTCGAGTTTTAAGAAAATTCTTTCAAATGTTGTTTGATTCATGAGATGTCTCCGAAGAAAAACACAAGAAGATGCAAAGTGGCAGTCACGTCGATTGAAAGGCCGCATATGACAGCTTGCATACAGACGAGATGTACAGCGCGAAGTCTCGTTATGACATTTCGACGAAACCTTGTCGATAAAGAAGTCGCGTTGCTTCTTTAATGTCAGTACCGGAGTCACATCCTGTCCGTCATGTCATATTGCTTCTTCAGCAACGTTCCTGAGAAGATCGTGCAAAACGCACTCCTCAATACAAGAGAAGAAGCATGCGGAGACGCATTGTCTCAATCGGTAGAACACCGGGAGCAGTCAATGAAGCGTTTGCCGCTAATGAAGCATGTTGAACTTGCTGAGAGAGAAGTTCTGCGTTCGTTTTTTGGCCCAGTTTCCTTTGATGGTTTTTAGAGAAGAAAATTCGATCACAAAGTAGGCTGCACGCTAAAATGACCTTAGTCAGACATGTATACTATATATGGAGCTCACGGTTTACATTCTGAACGAGCAGGTCAACGGATCCGATGGCGTTTTTAAGTGGAAGCACCTACCAAGGGGTCTGTAAGGTTGTTGGCTGAGGCATAGTTCCAAGGCGAACTTTAACGTCAATCGAAAATGAAGAAGACTTTAGTCCTAAAAACTACACTTGTAAACACTTTCATAAATGCCGTCTATTAGTTCATAATAAATTCTGTTTTTTTTTGCACTTTTCGAGGGCTTTTATTTTTCTTTGACTTTTCCGGCGACATACTCATAGTTTCTTTCCAGTACTTGTTAGATTCATTGATGGTTTACAAATTAATTCGACCCATTTTCAAAAGGTGGCGCCACCTGTAATCTCTGGCTGATATTGGAAGAGTTCATTGGAAAGTAGTGGAAAACCAGAGACGTCAAATGTCGATTTTTAACATCGAAACTGCTTCTTGAAAGACATCAAAGGAAAGGATTTTTGAATCCAGTCGTGAGTTAGTTAAATGAAATTCGAATGAAGAAGCACCAAGTTTTGTAGCAACTGGATGCTACGCTCGAACTGGAGTAATTTCGTGGATAACTCTTGAATGCTTGGATAGTTCTTAGGCATTTAAGACTTAACACAGCCCCAAACCATATATTCAACGATAAAGGCGACAGAATTTACCTCAGCAATAAAGATTTCTTTGCCATTTCTTTCCATTCAGCCACTGTATGATATGTCGGAAGGGCGTGATGGAAACTGGGCTAACCGAGACCGTGTACTTGAAATTCAGGAAGCACATATATTTCGGGGTTGGTTTTCCCGAAGCGAATTATTTCTTTTGTTTAAAATGCACAGCAAAACAAATCTTCGCAGCATACGTTATAAAATGACTTCTTTATTGGTCTGTCTGGTTTTCGGCTTAGAATTCTCATAACCTCAGTTAGCTGTGTGTGTAAACAGCTTTTTAGTATTTATATTGGATGGAAGGAGAAATTGACCTATTTCCAGGCGTGGGGAATAACTCCCAATTTGGTGCGTTGAAGACCCCAAGAAATACATCATAGAACAGTACGTAAATTGTCTTTTGACCATATGCTCTCCCTTCAAGCTAGGGTTTATCGTTAATTGATGCTTAACTTTCTGTACCTACGCGACACAGATAAAGCATATGATCATTGTGTACATCTCACCCGATTGACGTTTAACAATAATTGTTGGCGCGACGGTCCACAGGGGGACCAGGGCCTAGCTTGCTCATCGACTACTCGTGTTGTGCGCGCTACTGTTTTCTCATGAGTAGAAGGGACCTACAGTTATTTGCTGACTCCGAACGTCGAGATTTGAGAAGCTTTCTTAGACAGTTATTACTTTTTGAGTGTTGTCAGCAGCTCGAAAGAGGTGGTGCCGTGAAAAATTCAATGTGTTCAGCCAGGAATCGAACCTAGACCCTTCGGCGTGTGAGCGTTGCACTCTAATCTCAACGCCACGGCACCCACCACATCACACGTTATAACTGATTTATTGAAATGGTAGCATGGCGAGGGAGTTATTTCAAGAAATTGGTCAGTGGATTGGTCACTTCATTCGTGCGATTTAAATCTGCTTGTCCATTTCCTATGGTGCCGCATTAAGTAATTGCTTTGTGCCAAAAAGACAAAAGTGTATAAAGAGCTTAGAGACAACATTGAACGATGTTGCTCAGTCGTTACAAATTGGCTGCTGTAAACATACCTGCGAAGGCTTTTTGGACAAAGTCGATCCCCATCCATAGAGGTTTTGATAGTACTACAAGCCGATAAGAAAAGTTTTGAAGTATATCAAAAGGTAAGCATTTTAATAAAAGAAATAGGTGTGGAGTTCTTTTAGAAAACACTTTACTGTATCCAAAGCAACAAGACGCTAGCAACAAAACATTTCCATTCCATTCTTCTAGCAATGTGACTGAATGGAATGGTAATCGATTTACGCCATCTATCGTTAAAATACGAGAATTCTTCCAGAAATGTAACTGACTGGAATGGTAATCGAGTTACGCTATCTATTGTTAAACTGCGAGAATTCTTCCAGAAATGTGCCTGACTGGAATGGTAATCGAGTTACGCCATCTATCGTTAAACTACGAGAATTCTTCCAGAAATGTGACTGACTGGAATGGTAATCGAGTTACGCCATCTATTGTTAGGCTACAAGAATTCTTCCAGAAATGTGACTGACTGGAATGGTTATCAAGTTACGCCATATATTGTTAAACTACGAGAATTCTTCCAGAAATGTGACTAACTGGTATGGTAATCGAGTTACACCATCTATTGTTAGGCTACAAGAATTCTTCCAGAAATGTGACTGACTGGAATGGTAATCGAATCACGCCATCTATTGTTAAACTACGAAAATTCACGGACACACGTTTTCAGAACAGAACTTTTAATGTTGCTTTTGTTCTAGAAAAGTTGTAGTTTCTGTTCAGCGCTTCAGTCTTAATATTTACATTTTAAGATCTTTTATTTTTATTGTTCAATTAAATCAATTGGTTTGGAGACATTTTTGGGATACAAATATGAATATGATTCTTTAGTTTATCTGACAGAGGTCTTCAAACAAATGCTAAAGATATATCATTGGTCAATGAAAATTCGTATAAATGCATCCAGTTGTTGGTCAAAGTAGCGAGTATCATTTTTGAATGAAAATTTTCATTCTAAAATGGAACGAATTGGATTGGAGGTCTATTTTCAAAAGTTGACAGTGCACCGTATGCATCTGAAATTGATTAAAGGCTCATCTAGTTCTTAACATTTAATAAAATCTACTCGGTTTACTCCGAAATTGGATTTTCGTCCCAGATTTCAACTTTTGGTGACCACCCCGTTTCCAGTTACACGGCTTGAGGATTAATTATGGTTCGAATGAGCCACGTACGAACACCATTCAGCTCAGAAAGGGTAGAATTGCCTGCGTAACTGTTCAAATTGTACAGCGTACTGTCTGCAATTCTCCCGTACATTATTGTCTGTTTCAATATCATCGATTTGTTCAATAGCTTACATCCACAATCGGATCCCTTACCTGAATACATTAAATCAACAATCAGTACTCACATTCGTTTCTGTGCAATCAGGTAACTCCTTGAGCAGGGATGAATTCGCATACCAGCGGACTTTCGTCAGCGTAGATGGATTGGCATCTATTATGTTACAATACAGTGTGACGTTCGATTCATCACTCTCCTTTACAGGTCCCTCAGGCGTCATAAGCACTTCAACAATAGGTACATCTGTAATGAGCCGAAACACAGACAATTCGATTAACCTGCTTGACGTGAATGTCTCAAGTTCCTCTTACATTGAACATCCAAGTCAATAACCGTTTCCGATACTCCCTTGCCAATGGTGTTCGATAGTTCACAAGTGTAGTTGCCGATGTCTTCCTTGCTGGTTGCCTTGATGACCAGGGCGACATTCTCTGAGTTTCCACCCTCGTAGCGGTCGGTGTCGTTCACATTCACTATGTCACTGTTTCGGTACCTGGAATGCAAATTGAAAGAGATTATTTTTGACTCTGAATCGATGGTGATGTTCCACTTTCCGGGCGACAGAAGTGACCCTCAACGAAGTGAAAATCAGCCACGACACGGATCGGGATTAACAAAGCATTTCCGAGATTTTATCTCCGCTCTCTTTGCGAAAAATCCCACTTTCAGATCCATCGCAACGTTAATTGTCTCTTGACAGTTCAATGGTGTCGCCCAACTTAAAACAACACTTCTTTCCACAGGCCCCGCCCACGTCCCACCCACCCAACGAGTGCTTCTTGTTTTGATTACTATATCGGATTTCCTATAGGATACACCGATATTAATTAATTCTGTGATAAGGGAACGATGTATGCACAACAAGTCGTATTATTTCACGACGCCACCCCTCCCGGTGTGTTTACTGCTCTATTTCGGGTTGCTCACATATATTAGTAATGCCAGCACCCGGAAAGAGAAGGGACAACTCCCAGGGACATGTAACACAGGTTTTACGTCCTGTCATTGGAACCTTTGCTTCGGTATATATTAATTAGTTAGAGTACACCGAATGTGCTTCGCATTACTTTGTTCACACATTTTGCTCCCGCTCAAAGTGAAGGCCGGCGGAAAGTAACAGTCTGCCGTAACACGGTTTCATACCTAATGAATTTTTATGATTGGCATTGATGTTGTATCAATTTATGATGGCTTTCACAGGGACGTGAACGCGCGTGTGTGTGCGATTACCTAGAACTGATAATTAATTGCCTCTTTCAAAGGTATTTATTTATGCAATTCAATTTCGCTAATATACGGGCTGCGGGTGATGAAGTGTGTACGCCTCTGCGCCTCGCATGCTCAAAGCTTTGCTTGAACTTGTTTTTATGCAGAATATGTTTAATTGCCTTTTTCTGTGCCAATTTGAATCGGTTTTTGTATCGAATTTAAAAACGATACCAAGAACACAATAGATGCGATACAAAATAGTCTAAATGTAAATAATCAGGGTAAAGCTAAAACTTTTTTTTTCAATAGAAACTGTAAACGACACCATATGTGAGTACTTTTAATTTTTATTTTGACATTCATACCCATATTTAGTGAAATAATCATGGAGTTGTATTCATTGAAACAAAGTTTGCAACTTCACTTGCTGAAACTTTAAGAGCAAAAAGCATCCTCAGGGAGGTGTCTCATTTCGGGTGTAATGGGTGTGTCAACAAGCGTTGTTGAGCAGGGTATTATGGCGACCGTGAGCAGAAAAAACGTGCAATCGACGAGGCATACCAAAAAGTGCAACGGAAAACAAGAGCAGAGCAAGAGGAGTACCGGGCTAGAAGACGGGAGGAGAAACAGCTTCTACGCCTGAAGAAGAGGTCTCTCGCAACTTCCCAGCTCAAGGATATCGAAGATTCTAGGGACAAACAAAAAATACGGGCCCTTTACAAAAAAGTCAAATACCTGGCCACAGGCTTTAGGAAAGGAACCTGGCCTCTTCGAAATTGCGAGGGCAATCTAACTATAGAGTCACAGAGAATAGTGGATGTGTTAAAGCTACACTTCCAACAGCTGCTTAGCGGGCCTGACCAGGATAGAGTGGTAGGGAACCAGGAAATCCCATCTCCAGTCGACGAAGTAGTTCTCACACCTAGCTTTGAAGAAAGCGTTAAAAGGCAGCCATTAAAAGGCTGAAGAACAACAAAGCCGCAGGCTCAGATATCTTACCATCGGAGGTTTTCAAAGTTTGAGGGCAATGTAATAGGAGGAAGCATACACCAGATCATGTGCCGAATTTGGGAAGACGAAAGCATGCCCGACGACTGGAATATCAGATCCATATGCCCCATTCACAAAAAAGGCAATCTTAGCACTTGCAAGAACTATAGGGGTACATCCCTGCTCAAAGTCGCTTACAAGATCCTTTCCAGCGTAATGCGTGAACGTCTAAATCCGCTCTGCAATGCACTAATCGGCACGTAGCAGTGCGGTTACCGGCGTATCGACTATAGATCCTGGAGAAGAGAGAAATCGATACTCACCATCTTTTCATCAATTTTAAAGCCACATACGACAGCATTCATCGCAAGGAGCTATCCGAAGCGATGGCCGAATTCGGTATCCCGGGAAAATTGATCCAGTTGTGTCGCACCACGCTAACTCATACACGATGCACTGTGCAGTTCACTTCAAAAGCCTGAACTGAACCGTTCGAGACCTATACCGGATTTTGGAAAGGAGATGCGCTGTCGTGTGATTTCTTCAATTTGGCACTGGAGAAGATAGTGCGGCGAGCAAAAGTCAACACGGAAGGCACTATCTTCTACAAGTCAGTACAGCTGTTGGGGTACGCTGATGACATTGATATTATCGCGCGGTCCCAACGCGCCCTGGTGGAAGCTTTCACGGCAATTTAGGAACAGGCGAAACGAGTTAGTCTAAAGGTCAACGAGGGTAAAACCAAACATATGCAAAAAAGGATCCGGCGCACAGCACCTAGGCCAAAGCGTTGCAATCGAGTTAGTAAAGGAGTTTGTCTACCTCGGGGTAAACGTAAACTCCATGAATGACATCGTAGTCGAGATTCGACGTAGAATCGCCCTCGACTTCGGTCTGTCAAAAAAATTGGGCTCGAAACGAAGGCGAGGAAGACCGTCATAGTGGATGGGAGTTGTCTTACCAACTTGGCCATGATGATTGGAAGCAGCGTGCCCAGGACCGTCACCGATGGAAGGACGCGATTGCTCAGGCTCAGATCCCCTCATGGTTCGTCCGCCTGATAAGTAAGTAAGTTAGTTGTTGGGCAGGCAGCAACCCACACCTGCTTTATACATCCCAAATTCACCGTTTTGTGATAGATTTCCGAAGGTACCGTTGATGATGCTAATCGCCTCGAAACTGTAGGAATCGTTACCATGATAAGGGATTTTTTGATTTTACTTGCGAACAAAATGCCGAAATGCTGTGCTCAATTGAAGGAAGCTGGCCAAAAATCATTTTGGCTGTAGACGCTTGGCTTGTCCACCCCAGGCTATAAGAATAATCAGAGAAGAAGAAGTGCGGGGCTGTCTGATTAGAAGTTAAGTTCGTACCCTGATTCCTTCATTGCGAATCTTCTTTTTATCTCCTTCGAAAAATACGTTTGCCGAAGGTCTTTCAAATTGTTCCCGGCTGGGTACGAGAACTCTTCCATTCTACTCAAATAATTTTGTCCAGGAAGCGTAATGCGGTTGCCGTGGCGTAGTGGGTAGAGTGCGACGCTCACACGCCGAAGAGTCTAGGTTTGATTCCCATCTCAACACCAATTTTCCGAATTTTTCACGGCACCACCTCTTTCGAGCTGCTGACAACACTCAAAGAGTAATAGCTGTCTAAGAAAGCTTCTCAAATGTCGCCGTTTGGAGTCGGCAGAAAACTGTAGCTCCCTTCTACTCGTGAGAGAACAGTAGCGCGCACAACACGAGTGGTTAATGAGCAAGCTAGGCCCTGGTCCCCCTTTGGACTTATCGCCAACAATTATTATTATAAGCGTAATGTTCAAATTCGGAAACAAAACAAATTCAAAGGAGTTGCTTAATTGTTTAAATCTGTATCTGACGGTGGGTTTAGATGAGCCGTTTTTCTTCAGTTCCGAGTCAATGCAGTGCATTGGAGCAAACTAGAATAGACCTTGTGAGTCATAGAAAATTGTAACAATCAGCTCTCTTATCGAAAGAAGAGTCATTGCCTTCTTTAGAGAAAAAAATCCTCCGTTCGGTCTCTGGTGTGTTTCCATTAATTCATTTTCTGTCAGCGGTCAAAATATACGAGTATATGACCTTTGGTTTGCACTCGCACAGTGTTTAGCACTGTTTTGATGAGTCCCACAGTTGTGCTTGCTGGAGTGAAGAAGCATAGGACCAATCGGTTCGACAACTGTTTTATGCGCAATATTCCAAACGGTTTTTTGAACTACCTATTTTCTGTTGCAACTTCAACCTTTCAATACGATGTCGTGTCAGGTGTATAATAATAATAATGCTCCTAAATGGACTAATTTTAAGAGCCCTCCATATTTATTAGGAGATGATGTGCCCACAGAAGTTCGTCCTACAGCCATATCATATACTAATAAAGGAGAGCCGTCTAACACATCACTCAACAAGCCCCGGGACATATAGGGGCGCCACTTACAAAAAATACATAGTCGATTATGGATTTTTTGTTAGTGGCGCCCCTTATGTGTCCGGGGTCTTATCGAGTGATCTGTAAAGTTGGTGAACAATTGAGTCATCTGCGGTGTTAATATCATCCACATAACCCATTCCTATGCAGCCCTCTGATTAAAGGTAGCAACAGTTCAAATAGGGATCGGGCTAAGCTCGTTTAACAAGACCTCGTCTAGTGCGTGTCTATTGTCCTACCACAAGCAAATGGAAAAAAACTTTAAAAAGCGAATTTATGGAAGCTGATTTGAAGAATACAATATTAGTTGTTTTTGGGAGATTTTCGCAACTCGAAGGAGCTGGTGCTGTGAAAATGCGACATGTTTGGTCATGGAATTTAACCTTTGACTTTCGGCGTGTTAGTGTCTCATTTGTTACGTCAATCATCTGCTTTTAGATATATTCAAATATTGTTTAGTAATGTATTGCATTAATGTGGGAGGCCCTCGTTTATGGTAGGAATGTCAAACTTCTCGTATTTGCGCTGCCGTTTAAAAACTTGCCTTTTTTGGTCTTTTCCGAGAACATACGAAGGTTGCCTTCTATATTTCAGGATTAAGCAACCCTAGTGTTGCAATTGCCAAGTTACTGCAGTGCTGCCAGCCTTATTGTAAAGTTCGACATTTTACGAAGATTGCCTTTTATATTTCGGGATGGGGTAACCCTAGTGTTGCAATTACCAGAATGCTGCAGAGCTGCCAGCTCTATCGTAAAGTTTGACTTTTTTGAGGTTATACGTACTCAGAACGCTTCGACACATGAGTGCTATTTGTGTTGTTTACAGTAACTTAATAGAATCATCTCGCCAAAGAATGGAATTAAATCGTGAAAATTTTCGTGCGATTAATTTTTACAACTTTCGACGTGGATTAATTCAACAACAGTGCATCGATGAACTAAATCCTTTTTTTGGTGATGAAGCTCCATCAAGGACCAGTGTTTATCGATGGTACAATGAATTCAACTGAGGTCGTAGTTCGCTCCAAGACGAATTTCGTGAAGGTCGTCCAAAATCTGTTGTTGTTCCGGAACCCATTGATGCTGTGCGCCAACTGATATTGCGATCGTCATGTGACCTATCGTCAGATTGAGACAACCTTAGGCATTAGTGGGAACAGCATACGTTCAACATGAACATTTGACCGTCAAAAAATTTGTTCGCGTTTGATTCCGCACAATTTGTCAATCGCCCAAAATAAGGCTCGTGTCGATTGGTCGAAAGAAAAGCTTCAAAAATACGATCGCGGTGCTTCGAAACACGTCAATGACATCGTGACAGGCAATGAATCGTGGATTTATGCGTATGAGCCCGAAAGTAAACAGCAGTCGACTGTGTGGGTGTTTCAAATTGAGCAAAATCCAACAAAAGTTGCTCGCGCACGAAGCACTTCCAAGCAAATGGTCGCCTGTTTTTTCGGAAAAACTGGACATGTCGCAACTGTACCACTAAAACAACGCAGAACTGTCAATTCGGAGTGGTACACAATCATTTGTTTGCCAGTTGTCTACCAAGAAATCAGGAAAACCAACTGCCGAAGGCGAATCACAAATTCAAAAGTATATAGATCTTAATGGGGAATATTTTGAAAAACAATAAAGCTATTTTCGATGATTAATATTTGTTTTTGGTTCTCGAATCCCGAAATATAAAAGGCAAATCATTTTAAGAACGCAGATTTATGTTAAAGCGGCGACTTGGGAGCAATACCCGAAAGAGGGAGTAATAGCTTGTTGTAAAAGGTTAAATCTGAAGAATACTGTTCCCAACATTTAATGTAATTTTTTGGTCTTTCGGAGGAATAGTAGCAACCGCTTCTGCAATAAAGAATCTAGGTTTTCAGCTCCCACCACATCAGTGATGCCTACTGATACGTCACATGGAGTACCATCACCAAGCCCAAGCACAGTTAAGTGCTTAGCAAAAGTGAACTGCCTCGATTGTAAACCAATAACTCGTGTGCAGTCTTTCCTATCTAGAAATAACAGAAAAGCAGCGGATTTTTTGCAGATGTTTGGGAGCATGCACTGAATCAGCCTGCATCCTGGAGATCCATTCCATCTCTGATTGTGCTGTCGGGAGACGCAACCGCCAACGGAAGCTCAAACCAAGGAAGCGGACAGTTCCAAGGTGGGTACGGACCTTATGAATACCTCTTTGGATCCCTGCCTAGAATAAGATTAATAAGACAGTAGTTTGCAGGCAAAGTCGATGGCGGTGAAGGTATGAGCAGAGCTACTGCTATGGCGGAAGAGTACTTTTTTCTGAATTTCATTATACTGCGGTCAATGCATTTCTTTAGAATATATCACCCTGATCTGACCCTGACCATTTTAACACAATACATTTTTATGAGTAGAAAAATACGATCGCGGTGCTTCGAAACACGTCAATGACATCGTGACAGGCAATGAATCGTGGATTTATGCGTATGAGCCCGAAAGTAAACAGCAGTCGACTGTGTGGGTGTTTCAAATTGAGCAAAATCCAACAAAAGTTGCTCGCGCACGAAGCACTTCCAAGCAAATGGTCGCCTGTTTTTTCGGAAAAACTGGACATGTCGCAACTGTACCACTAAAACAACGCAGAACTGTCAATTCGGAGTGGTACACAATCATTTGTTTGCCAGTTGTCTTCCAAGAAATCAGGAAAACCAACCGCCGAAGACAGATAACTCTTCACCACGACAATGCGAGCTCTCATACATCGGCTCAAGCAACTGCACTTTTGAGCACTCAAAACATCGATTTGATGAGTCATCCGCCGTATAGTCCTGACTTGGCACCGAATGACTTCTTTTTATGAATGAGAGGTCAACTTTTTTTGGCACCTGAAGAAGCGGTTGTGCGTGAGGGTAACTTCCTTACCACGTAAAAAAGAAAAATAGTTCAGAAAAACCGATATGCCTCGGATAAGGGCGGATTAACTGTTGACGACCCCAGCAAACGTTTAAAGGACAACGATTTTCGGTTTTGCACGTGGAATGTGAGGTCCCTTAATAGGCCACGTGCAGCCGAACAACTTGCGGAGGCCCTTGACAGCTACAAAGCTGACATAACCGCCATCCAGGAAGTGCGATGGGATGGGCCTGGCATAAAAGCGATGAAGAACTGCGATATCTACTACAGCAATTGCTATAGAGAGAGAAGGCAGCGCTTATTCGGATGCGGATTTGTTGTTCGAGGCAGACTTAGGCAAAAAGTCTTGAGCTACGACCCAGTCAGCGAGCGCCTCATGACAATCCGCATCAAGGCTAAATTCGGGAACATCAGCCTAATATGCGCTCACGCCCCGACAGAGGAGAAGGATGACAACATCAAGGATGACTTCTATGATCTCCTAGAAAGAACATACGATCGATGCCTCAGTTACGACACTAAGATCGTTCTAGGAGAATTCAACGCTCAGCTGGGAAAGGAGGCCGTCTTTGCTGGAGTCATCGGTAAACACAGCTTGCACGACAACACATCCGGAAACGGACTCAATCTGTTGGACTTCGCCTCGGGGCGAAACCTCTCTGTGGCTAGCACGCGGTTCTCACACCTGAACATCCACAAAGGGAACTGGCGATCCCCTGATCAATCCACCGTCAGCCAGATTGATCACGTTGCGATCGACGTCAGACACTCCTCCAGTATTCTCGATGTCCGAACCTTCCGAGGTGCAAACATCGACTCGGATCATCACCTTGTTGTAGCCAAGGTAAGAACCCGAATATCGAGAGAGCAACGGAGTCGAGAAAGGCCAAAACGGTTTGACGTCGAAAAGCTACAATCGCAGCTGATTGCTGGGAACTTTGCCGACCGAGTCTCCCGGAAACTCGCCCAGAGTTCGACGCTTCCTGCACTAAGCATAGAAGAAGAATGGAAACGTTGTCAAGAAGCCATCAAAGAAGCTGCCACTGATGTGCTGGGTTTCACGTCACCACCCAGAAGGAACCCATGGTTTGACGACGAGTGATGGCAAGCGCACGCAGCTAAACAAGACGCCTATAAGGCGACGCTGCATCGAACAACGCGAGCTGTTCGTGAACTCTACGAACAGAGAAGAAGGGAAGAGCACCGGCTTCTCAGAAGGAAAAAGAAGGAGCATGAGAAGCGCGCGGTCGAGGAAATGGAAAGGTGCTTTGGCAGGAATGAAGTCCGAAAGTTTTACCGAAAGGTAAAACAGCTATCCGGAGGATACAAGGTTCGGACCAAGGCCTGTCGGGACCAAAATGGACAACTAGTAGTAGAGTCGCAGTCTGTGCTGAGAATCTGGAAGGATCATTTCTGCAGACTCCTAAACGGCGATGACGACCCAAATCCCGCTGTTAGGCAGAATGTTCCACTCAATTTGGACGATGATAGACAAGCATTCCGTCCCCCCGACTTAGACGAGGTGAAGATAGCAATATCCAAGCTAAAGTCGAACAAAGCTGCTGGAGCGGACGGACTGTCCGCAGAACTATTTAAAGCAGCTGGAGATGACCTGGTTGGGCGCATATCTGTAAGATATGGTCGGAGGAAAGCATGCCCGATGAGTGGAATCTCAGCGTCGTTTGACCGGTCCACAAAAAAGGAGACCCCTTTGACTGCGCCAACTACAGAGGGATTAGTCTCCTTAACATCGCATACAAGATCCTCTCTGCCGTATTGTGTGAGCGTCTGAAACCATTTGTCCATGACCTGATAGGTCCCTATCAGTGTGGTTTCAGACCAGGGAAGTCCACAATAGACCAGATCTTCACATTACGGCAGATCCTGGAAAAGACCCAAGAAATGCAAATTGACACCCACCACCTATTCGTCGATTTCAAGGCTGCATATGACAGTGTGCATAGAGACGAGCTATACAGTGCCATGTCTAGTTTTGGCATTCCTACCAAACTCGTCAGATTGTGTAGGATGACGATGGAGAACTCTCGCTGCTCCGTCAAGGTCGGTACCGAACTCACCGAGACCTTCAATGTCAAAAAAGGTTTTAGACAAGGCGACGCACATGTGACTTCTTTAACATCATCCTCGAGAAGATCGTGCGTAACTCACAAGTCAACACCAGAGGCACGATCTTCCAGAAGTCAGTTCAATTGTTAGCTTACGCTGATGACATTGACGTGATTGGACGAACACAGCGAGCCGTCAATGAGGCATTTGCTGGCATTGAAGCGGAAGCGGCCAAAATGGGTCTTGCGGTAAATGAGGGCAAAACGAAGTACGTGCTGTCATCAAGGAAGGACACACAACATCGACGTCTCGGACGGAGCGTCACACTAGGCAGCAGAAACTTCGAGGTAGTTAAGGACTTCGTCTACCTCGGCTCCGCGGTAAACAGGGACAACAACATCAGTACCGAAATCAAACGCAGAATCACTCTTGCCAACCGCTGTTTCTTTGGGCTCAAGAGGCAATTGAGTAATAAAGCCCTCTCTCGAAGGACTAAGCTGGCTTTATATAACAGCCTGATCATCCCCGTCCTACTATATGGCGCAGAATCTTGGACGTTAGCAAAGGCGGATGAGGAAGCCCTTAGTCTTTTTGAGAGAAAAGTTTTGCGTGCGATTTTTGGTCTTGTTTGCGGTGATGGCATCTGGAGGAGAAGATTTAATGACGAACTCTATAGGCTGTACAGCGACATGCCATTGGGACAACGCAACAGAGGACGGCCTAGACTGAAGTGGCGCACACAAGTGGAGAAGGACCTCAACCAACTTGGAGTGCGCAACTGGAGACAGCTGGCGAAAGATCGTGCTGGCTGGAGAGGCATGTTGGTTGAGGCCCAGGTCCACCCCGGACTGTAGCGCCACAAGAAGAAGAAGAAGAAGAAGAAGCGGTTGATGCGTTTAGAATGCATATTTTGAAGATACTTCAATCAGAGTGGCAAAAGTGCTTCGACAATTGGTTCAAACGCGTGCAAAAGTATATAGATCTTAATGGGGAATATTTTGAAAAGCAATAAGGCTATTTTCGATAATTAATATTTGTTTTTGTTCTCTTATCCCGAAATATAAAGGGTAAACCTCGTACAACATTGTGTTGAATGGATCTCTTAGTGACTTCATTTTTTGTAGCACAGCCAGCCACCAATAGCGAACTTCAAACTCAAATTTAAGTGGACATAATGCCAGCCACCGCACTTGTTATTCTCTGAATGAGTTTGTTCCTAAAAGGCGCTAGCAACGGAAGTGTAAGAACTTTGCATCATTGTTATGGAGTGAGGAAGGGAAACGTGTCGTTCCAGAAACCGGAATAACACATCCAATTCAGACATCACAGCCACGTGTCGATAATGCGAAGAAAATTGCACAACGGACGAATCGAGTCTCTGCGTATGACTGATGACGCACTTAAACCACTCCGGATTTAGGCTAAATTCGGCTGCTTGCGTTCAAATAATAATCCCAACTGAATTGAAGAAACATCCCAACACTGCCACGACACGACCGCAGCAACATCCGAAAAGGTCAGGTATATTTGGCAAACTTTTCGGATGCGACTTAACGAGCTGAGACGCCCCATAAAGTAGGTTTGGTGGGACGGGAGCACTGTGGGAGAAGGTAATTTACATATTACGTGGTAAAACTTATTTGTGTGTACTTTAAATTTTCTTTGAAATAGGTTTAGAGTGACAACATTGAAAAGAAAAAAAAAAAACGTTACACTTGGTGGGTCATATAAGAAAGAATTTGTTCCGCAAGAGACGGAGTGGGCGTCATTGTATGGATTGAATTGACAGGAGGGATGACGGAATGCGTCATTGGCATGAGTTTGAAATTATGTTTGAAAATTGTATCACGGGATTTCAAAGAAAAACAAAATTAAATAAGTTTTGGTTTCGAATTTGAATTCATGTCTGATTCATGTCACGAAGGCGATAATGTTGAGTATGCAACTTGGATGCATGCAGGGACGGTTTCACTAAGGGTAATAACACGTTGGGCGTGTCTTATTCTCAACAAAATTTGAAAGTGCTTTCAACCTGAAGTTGTACTGACAATTTCAATTTGAATTCATATTTCTTCAATGCACTCCTTTTTTATTGAAGACATCGTCAGGTTCTTCACTTACATCTGCAAAACGGGCTAACGATCGCGTGATTTCTTGAAATTGTAATAAGTTCGAATGCTTTACTTTACTTTTTTAGCTTACGAGGATTAACTCAAAGGCAAGGTGCGGCAAGAGAACATGAACATGAGTTAATTTAAGGTGGAAATAAGAGCTGACAAGTAAGAATGCGAAAACTGTCGAAGAATCAGTCTTTTTAATGTCGCCTCCAAGGTCGTCTCTGCCGTATTGTTCGTTTTTTTCAAAACCTGATCTTATCAGTGTGGTCTCAGGCCGGAAAAATTCAAGGTAGACCAGAAATTCACTTAACGACAAATCCTGGAAAAGACCCAAGAAGTACAGATCGACACTCACCACCTTTTCGGTGATTCTTAGGCCTTATATGAGAGAGTGCATGGGGACGAGCTGCGCAGTGCCACGTATAATTTCGGCATTTCTACCAAACTCGTCAGATTGTGTAGGACGACGATGTGGAACTCCCGATTTTCCGTCAAGGTCTTTAAGGAACTCACTGTAACCTTAAATGTCAAAAATGGTTTAAGACAGGACAACGTGCTATCATGTGACTTCATTAACATCATGCTTGAGAAAATGGAACTCACAAGTAAACCCCAGAGGTACGATCCTCTAGCTCTACTGCTACCTTACGCAGAAGACATTGATGTGATGTAATTAGAGGAACACACCGAGCCATCATTCTGGCGTTTACTGCTGCCGCTCTGGCGCTTCAGTCTACAGGAGGACTAGGGCTTAGCTTGATCATCAGCTACTCGTTTTGTGTGCGCTACTGTTCTGCCACGAGTAGAAGGGACCTAAAGTTTTAAGCCGGCTCCGAACGGCGAAGCTTTGAGAAGCTTTTTCTTAAACAGTAATTACTCTTTGAGTTTTGTCAGCAGCTCGAAAAAGGTGGTGCCGAGAAAAATGCGAGGTCTTCAGCCGGCGATTGAACCTGGATCTTCACAGCGACCACATGATCTACCAGGTATACACTTATGAAGTGAGCGTCAAGATACAAATGTCTCCATAGGGAACATTTGTTTTGAACGGGCCCTTATTTTTTTTTGTTTGTTTGTAATGACATCTGTGAAAAATATTTAGTATACATCAAGCCATTGAACAGACATCATATTTTTTCATCGTGTTAAAAATGTCGAATTTTGTACCAGAAAGTGATGATTTGCGGAAAGCATTAAATTTTTGTTTTCATTTGAAGAAAAGTCCTGCAGAGTCGCATCGAATGCTTGTCGAGGCATATGGTGATCATGCTCTATCAGAAGCAACATGCAAAAGATGGTTTCAACGGTTCAGAAATAATGATTTTGACGTGAGAAGAAGAAGAAGAACGTGGAAGACCACCAAAAAAGTTTGAAGACGCCGAATTGCGAACGATATTGTATGGAGATGACACTTTGAGTCAAAACCAAATGGCAGCAATGTTAAATGTTGCACAACAAACAATTTGAGAAAGATCCAAAAGTGTGGAAAATGGGTGCCACATGAATTGAATGAAAGACAGATGGAAAACCGAAAAAACACTTGTGAAATGTTGCTTCAAAGACACGAAAGAAAATCGGTTTTGCATTGGATTGTTACTGGCCATGAGAAATGGATTTATTTTAAGAATCCTAAACGGAAAAAATCATGGGTTAATCTGGGACAACCATCAACATCGACTGCAAAACCAGATCGATTCGGCAAGAAGACAATGCTGTGTGTTCGGTGGGACTAGAAAGGTGTGCTGTACCACGAGCTCCGAAAACCTGGTGAAACCGTTAATACTGATCGCTACCGACAACGAATGATCAATTTAAAACATGCATTGATCGAGAAACGTGGCCGCCGTGGCGTATTTGGTAGAGTGCGACGCTCACACGCCGAAGAGTCTAGTTTCGATTCCCAGCTCAACACCAATTTTTCGAATATTTCACGGCACCACCTCTTTCGAGCTGCTGACAACACTCAAAGAGTAATAACTGTCTGTGAAATCTTCTCAAATTTCGCCGTTCGGAGGCGGCAAAAAACTGTAGGTCCCTTCTACTCGTGAGAGAACAGTAGCGCGCTCAACACGGTAGTTGATGAGCAAGCTAGGCCCTGGTCACCCCTTGGACTGTAGCGCCAACAATTATTATTATTATTGATCGAAAAACGACCGGAAGGGCCAGAAGACACCGCAAGGTAATTTTGCTCCATTACAATGCACCTGCACACAAAGCAAAACCGGTTTAGGATACCATACAATGAAAACACTTGGCTGGGAGCAGCTACCCCACCCGCCGTATTCACCAGAGTTGGCTCCTTCCGACTACCATTTGTTTTCATCGATGGGACACGCTTTGGCTAAGCAGCACTTTTATTCCTACGAGGAGGTCGAAAATTGGGTTTCTGATTGGTTTGCTTTAAAAGACGAACAATTTTATTGGGGTGGTATTCACAAATTGCCAGAAAGGTGGTCAAAATATGTAGAAAACAATGGCCAATACTTTGAATAAAATGTATATAGGTATAGATTTATATTAAATTAAAAATTGGTGGTATTCAAGTATTCGGCAAGGCGATGTTTACACTTACTATCCATCTCTGTGCTACTGGTAAGGGCACTGTTTGTTCATAACATGTCCCCAATCGGAGTTGTTTCAACAAGTAAGGAGGCGAAAAAGGCTTTCACCGTTTGATAAGGTTTAATTTGAGCAGGCAACATGTGGTTATTGTAATTGTTCGCCTCATTGACTGTGATTGAAGGAGACCCAACCAGCTGACGTGCTCATTATTGATTCACTAAACAAGAGTTATATTTTAAAATAGCTTATCTGAATTAATTACAGTCGATATAGGTTATTCCCACTTTTACAAATCGACTAAAACAAGCCATTTGATGAAGAAGTTTGATTTGGTGTATTAACTTAAATGTTAAAGTGAGAAGGTAGACTCCATAGGCCGGACCTAACATTATTCTGGCACCCGTTCTGCGTCAATATTTTGGCGATTGTGGTCAACACTTGTGGCTAATTTTTTGATTTGAAAGAGAGTCTTAATTTAAGCCTGAGGTCTGTCATCCTGCGTTCGATTTTTGGTCCTGTTTGCCTTGATGGCATTTGAAGGACAGGATTCAATGATGAATCTTATGAGCTATACGGCGGCATGCGTCATCGTCATCGATTATGATGGCTACTCCATGTGGAGTGTATGGGCACCACTGCTCCGGCCCGAAAAGTATTCGAATATGAGCCCTTGGAACAATGCAACAAAGGACGTTCTTGGCTGAGCTGAAGCACACAAGTGGTGGAGAACATCAACCAGCTCTTTTTTGGAGCGTGCAGACTCAGAAATCGGTCCATTGTACTAAGTCACCCAACTTCTTGGTGTACGAAATTGAATGCGAAATATATTGTGTTGGCTGGAAAGCAATGTTGGTTAAGGCCCGGACTGCGGCGCCATAGAAGAAGCAGATGTATATGAAGTCAGCCGTTATACCAACTCAAGTATAGCCTCAAACTTGAAAGGTGCAACTTTGATTTGTCCTTTAATGGGAGTGAATGTAAAATGGTAGAGGTTTGTTTCAGGCTTAATTTAAGGATGAGGTAAATGTAAAATCGTAGAGATTTGTTTCAGGCTTAGTTTAAGGATGAGTGGGTTAGTTTAGGATTTTTATATAAATTAGTAACGCATTTGTCAAAAGCTTTGATGTGACCATAGACAACTGTTGTTGGCTGAAATTTGAATTATTTGGAGGCCCGGGAAATTAATATAGGGCAGATTTGCATTTTTTTTTATATTTGCGTGTTCGTCGCCACGTTTGCATTCACGTGGCGCAATGTTCGTGGTTAAGCTGTAAAATGAGACAAAGGGTTAATTTACCAGAAGTTGCGTCTTCAACTTGGAATCGAAGTAAATATTTCCCAGCCCCAAGCAATGGTAGGTATATTATTTTTTAGCGAATCGAGTTTTCCATTAAAAAATAATGTTTTTCACAAAATGCAGCGGAATCGGAGTTGTTACAATTTTGTCGACATCTCGGGTATGGCACCAAAAGGCGGATTGAATCCCTGAAGTGTGCAGGCCATTCAACTGCGACGAAGGAGATTTGCAAAACTCTTCAAGTTTCAAAATCATAGAGTCAGCAGGAACCACAAGTTGGAGGGAATGCTGAAGTTTCAATTGAAAATGAGACTCAGTTGGTTTGCCCAGTGAATCAATGTGTGGAAGCATGTTTGTCTCACTGCAGAGACTATTACGTTTTTTTTGGAAATATGGTTCTAAGTAATGCACTCTGGACGTAAGGATGTCGTTGTTTAGGATTCGGGAACAATTCCATGGCTACAGAGGATGAAATGTGTGAAAACCAAAATTACCAAGCTTGCTTTGGGCCCCTTCATAGGTTACCACTCAGGTCCGGAATGGACCTAGGTCCTGTGCTATGTGGTTGTTTGTAGCCACCCACTTTCAACTCACTCAGTTCCCTTATAAGCTCGTGTCGTCTTCTTTCTTTCCGTTTGTTTTTCTTTCCTACTGTAGATGTCCGTCCGCTCTCTAGTAAGTGTATTAACCTTTTTCTTCCCATCTCCCATCTCTCTTTCTCTTTTCATCCTCCTTTAGCTGACGTAGACACGAAATCTTTTTTCTCTATTTCTGAGCAATGTGTGATGTGTGAGAGAGGAGAAGAAGAAGCAACCCGTTTGGGACCACTGCCTCATCAAAAGATGACTCAAGCAAAAAATGCCAAAATTACGTTAACTAGGTCAAACACTTAAGTTTAAGGAATTGCATTGAGAATAAGAAATTTGCAGCCGCCCCAGGTAATGGGTAGTTATAATAATAATAAATAATTGTATGGCGCGACAGCCTACAGGGGACCAGGACCTAGCTTGCTCATCAACTTACTCGTGTTGCGCGCGCTACTGTTCCATCAAGGGGAAGGGGCCTACAGTTTTTTGCCGACTCCGAACGGCGAAGTTTGAGAACCTTTCTTATGCAGTTAATACTCTTTGAGCCTTGTCAGCAGCTCGAAAGAGGTGGTGCCGTGAAAAATTCGAGGTTTTCAGCCGGAAATCGAACTTGGACCTTCGGCGTGTGAGCGTCGCACTCTACCTACTACGCCACTGCGGCTGAAGCTAATGGGTAGTGCATCGACGTAAACACCGGAGGTCTTGCTATCGTTTCTTTAGCAATCTCTCACCTTTTTTGAAATCGCCTTCTAAAGTTTTACTTTCGCAGTCGGCAATAAACACTGAGCCCCCTCCACTCAAAAAATTAAAGAACATACATCACGAGTTCTCGCTGTGGGGCCACAAAATTATATTAATTCAGCAACATCACGAATAAGCCGTGGTTACCCACGATAAGTGTCTATGAAGTAAAAGAGACAAATCGCAGGAATGACAAGAACTCTGAACTTTGATGTGTTGAGCTACAAAGTAATCACTCAACAGCGGTGTAATTTCATTCACTTCACTTTGTCATGAAATTCAAACACTTTCTTTCAAAAACTTTAACACAAACTTTGGGAAAACAGCAAATACGTAGATCATTCCATATTTTGCACCCCTTGCACACTGCCCTTACACAAAGACCACTTCGAAGGCATTGTGCTAGCGTTGGCAGGAAACGTGATATCCATTGATATGACAATAAATTGAATAGATTATCTAAATATTTAAAGAGAACATTCGCCTGCAGAGCACGACTGCTCAAAGCACACACAACGTGTGTTGTCAAGGAGCGGTTGCTTTATGGGACCTACAAGCACCTGAATTATTTCCCATCCCAAGCCGATTGAATATTTATGGGAGTGTGTGCTGGAACCCGAATTCAGAAAGGAAATATAACCTTTCTGCCATTCAGCTATCCCCTCAATTGCCGCTGAGGATACCTACAGGCTAGTCAATGCCCCGAAGACTAGCAGATGAACTGCAAGGGAAGCAATAAAATTATTAACGTGATTGTCCACCTACACGTGTCTCCCAGCAAAGGTCACCAAAATATTTTGTTACCAAATTGAACTTTGGCAACATCAGAATCGAGCATTAAGTGCACGTCACCTTTTTTCTCATCCGTTATTAATACTGCATGTGGCTACAGAGAGGCTTTTTGATGTGCTATTTCAGGTGAGGATTTTGTGGGATTGCAGTCGAAGGAAGCCCTAAAGGTCATTTTCTCTGGAATATCACCACCACGAGAGTCATACAATGGTCTATGAAGTTCGTTGGACACTGTAATTATTGAGTCTTTGGCCGAAGGGAGATGACGGTTCATGTAGTAATGAATGGCGGTGGCTTTAAGACTGGCCGCACGCTTTCTGCAGTTGATCGGGCCCCTCACACAAATTACAAATGAAGGTGGTCTGAATACTCATTAAGCCAATTTTTTCTTAAAGTATGAAGGCCGCAGAGTATCTATCATCCTTTAATAATAATAATTGTTGGCGCTACAGTCCAAAGGGGGACCAGGGCCTAGATTGCTCATCAACTACTCGTGTTGTGCGCGCTACTGTTCTCTCACAAGTAGAACGGACCTACAGTTTTTTGCCGACTCCAAACGGCGAAATTTGAGAAGCTTTCTTGGACAGTTATTACTCTTTGAGTGTTGTCTGCAGCTGGAAAGAGGTGGTGCCGTGAAATATTCGAAAAATTGGTGTTGAACTGGGAGTTGAACCTACACCCTTCGGCGTGTGAGCGTCGCACACTACGCACTACGCCACGGCGACCACTCTGTCATCCTTTAGTGACTCAAAAACTGGTTCATTGTACTTCCAGGCAGTAACCTACATTTAATGTAATTTCGTGGTCTTCTGAAGGAAAACGAGCAAACGCTTCTGTGATAAAGAGCACACGTTTTTAAGCTCCAACCACATGCTAAGCAAACAGTCATCACCTGAGCCCAGCAATGGCAAAGGAAATGCTCTGCAGTGTCTCCATTTTTACAGGTTGTCTTCAGGCGTCACAGAGGGATTCGTGGTTTTCTGAAGGAAAACCAGCAAGCGCTTCTGCGATAAAAAGCACACCATTTCAAGCTCCAACCACTTCCGAAGCAAACAGTCGTCACCTGGTCCCAGCAAAGGCAAAGGCAATGCTCTGCAGTTTGTCCATTTCTACAGGCTATCTAAAGGCGCCGCAGAGGGTTTCACGTGAGGTGCGTTAAAGTCTAAGCGAACTGAGTCTAACGGCCAAATTTAGGGAAGACCTGCACTCCTATAATAATAATAATAATTGTTGGCGCTACAGTCCAAAGGGGACCAGGGCCAAGCTTGCTCATCAACTACTCACTCGTGTTGTGCGCGCTATTATTCTCTTACGAGTAGAAGGGACCTACAGTTTTTTGGCGACTCGGAACGGCGAAATTTGAGAAGCTTTCTTAGACAGTTATTACTCTTTGAGTGTTGTCAGCAGCTCGAAAGAGGTGGTGCCGTGAAATATTAGAAAAATTGGTGTTGAACTGGGAGTCGAACCTAGACCCTTCAGCGTGTGAGCGTCGCACTCTACCCACCACGCCACGGCGACCACTGCACTCCTATGCTATGCACAGCTTGACTGTCGCTACAGACGCAAATACTTTGCACCTTCCACCTATTTTTCACAAAATAGTTTCTGGCCATTATGATTGCAAAAGTTTTCGCCTCGAAGACGAAGTCTAAATATGCCATTTTCCACGAACGCCCCATCTCCAGATCCCTCCGTCGTATGTGAAAATCCAAGTACATTTTCAACCCAGCCCATTTTTCTGGCCAGAGCCAGTCCTAGATATCGGGGAAGTCGACTTTGTATGAACGACGCACAGTAAAACGACATAATTTTTTCAGCCAAATGGTATTGGATTTTCAATTCCACATATTTGAGAATCTAGAAAACTAAAAGTTTGTCGACTTCAATAAGCCGTTTCGGTGTACGACCAGCTTAAAGTTGGGACTTTAAAATTTTAGAAATGTGGCTTCTATTTCAAGAAAATTCGATGTTTCATATTTTTTTTTTTAAAAAGCCACCTTGGTACATGATGTTATATTTGTTTGAAAGGGCGTACATTTAACATTAACTTAACTGCATCAACAGGTTTTTCGTTTTGACCATCAGTTCTCTACACCAGGCTTTTTGTTAAAGCCACATTGTGCGGAATTATGTCCATGTTTGGTGGAGCATAACAAAAGTGCTTCAAGAGGCTCCAACAGGAAACCAAATTTCTGTGAAGCCTGAAAAAATATGAATGCACGTTTTTGAATCTTGAGAGAACCACCCGTTTTAATGGAGCAATCTCGTGAATTTTTTGGTATTTTTTTTTAATTTTACGACTTTGCTTCTAAAGTTTAATAATAATAATAATTGTTGACGCTACAGTCCAAGGGGGACCAGGGCCTAGCTTGCTCATCAACTAATTGAGTTGTACGCGCTACTGTTCTTTCACGTGTAGAAGTGACCTACAGTTTTGTGCCGACTCGGAACGGCGAGATTTGAGAAGCTTTCTTAGACAGTTATTATTCTTTGAGTGTTGCTAGCAGCTCGAAAGAGGTGGCGCCGTGAAAAATTCGAAAAATTGAGGTTGAGCTGGGAGTCAAACCTAGACCCTTCGGCGTGTGAGCGTCACACTTTACCCACTACGCCACGGCGACCAAGCTTCTAACGTTTGCATTGCGCAAATACTGGGACATGAACCACTCATTAGTGAAAAATAAAGGAAATTGCTAAGCTAGTTTTAAGAAAATTTGTCTAGTATATAACCAGAGCCTTTAATGTGGTTTTAAAACAAATTTGTAAAGTAACAAAAAAAAAAACAAAAAAAAAAAAAAAAACAAAACAAAAAGGAAGCGCAACAACAGTTTTTTACAACGAAAATGTGTAAGTGATAGTGTTGAATGTAATTTTTCTATATAGGTATGAATTCCAGCTTTGTTTGGAGTTTAAATCCGTAGTGTCGTAGATTATTATTACACACTTTTTATGAATTTAACTGAAAAAGAACATATTTTCCCATTTTTTAACTTGAAATTACTTTGTTTGTTATCCTTCATGCTATATCGACCATTTTCGACAGCAGGAGGATTTTGCGACACTGATACTATGTTCCAAATTACATCAAGATCGGTCCACGGGTTCATAAGTTACAGATTTATTTTGGCGTTCCTTATACAAGGGCACCTCTGTGCGACGCAACTGAATTTTTTGTTTCTCCGCATAAGGCGACATATCCATAAGACTAGTGTCATAGGAGATGCTTAGTCAAAGACATTCCTGGTTAGTCGGGAGATTGGCTTGATTGTGTATTCCATAATGTGGATGTTACAGGAAGGGATATTAAGAGGTACATCAAGAGCATAACCAGGCATAACCAGCTGCACAGGAAAAGCCCTGTGCAGCTGAGAAAAACTGTTCTTTTAAGCTTGATAAAAGCAACATTCACGTACTTGCGTGAAAGTATCTTCCACCAAACAACTGATGCATAGGAAAGTAAAGGTCTTATCATTGCCGTGTAGACCCAGATGAATCTTCTTTATTTTAGATCAAAAGTCTCACCAAAGACTCACTTATTCTGCCAGAAAACTGACTGGGCCTTGTTTTCTTATTTTCAAAAAAATATTTTTATCAAGGATAACACCTAGGCCGCCGTGGTGTACTGAGTATAGTGCCACGCTCATACGCCGAAGGGTCTAGGTTCGACTCCCAGCTCAAAACGAATTTTTCGAATTTTTCACGGCACCACCTCTTTCGAGCTGCTGACAACACTCAAAGAGTAATAACCTTCTCAAATCTCGCTGTTCGGCGTCGGCAAGAAACTGTAGGGCCCTTCTACTCGTGAGAGAACAGTAGCACGCACAACACGAGTAGTTGATGAACGAGCTAGGTCCTGGTCCACTTGTGGACTGACCCGCCAAAAATTATTTTTATAAATGTTACCAAAACAAACAGAGCCAAAACTCACACACAAAGCTATTCTCTTGTAAAGACTTGAGCTTTCTTATCTGCTTTAAGTAATGTAATCGGATTTCTACACCTACTTTTTAATTCTCAAGAGTGGTAGAGGGAAGAAAGCATGTCATCGGGCATACTAACCTGAGTTTGTTTTTAAAATTCCCTGATTTTGGGAATCCGTCTCTTACAACACGGGTTGTTGCCAAAGAAGGCAAGATGTTGTCGTCCTTCACTGTAGGATTGACAACAGAAAGCAGATGGTCTTCAAGTTGTAAGACTAGAAGAAGATTGTGCATTGTGAAGTACTTCCCGTTGATTAAACGATTGATTCCTAGGTCCAATGCAAACAACTTAAGAGTTTAAAAAATTTACACTTATTTTATTTGCTTAACTTCAGTCAAGCGAAAAGATATTGGTTACGATTCCACTTAAGGAAACTCCCGTGACGAGTTCTCTTCAAAAACGAAACAATTCCCACGGTGTCCTCCCACCAGAATCCACCCAACGAAGCCAAATAATTTATTTCGTTGCCCAGAGCTTAGAATCATCATCGCAGTTCGCATTTTGTGCTCTTTTGAAATTCCATGACAAGGATATGGGGTAGACGTCCCCTTTTAACACTCAGTGTAATTATTATTTGTCTCAAATAAAATTGATTCGAAACTCCCTGCATCTTGCTGCGCTCCATCACGTTCGCTCAAAAACATCGAATTACACGAAGTACGAAGCACGAAGCCACCGCTTCAACATTGCGCTCAACGTAAGAGTGTGTATTTAGGGGGATCGCGTCAGTAGTGCCCCCAGATACTAATTAAAAGCAAATATCAAACACACCAAAGTATATCTGAGTGCTGGAACTGCAGTCGCCTACAAATGCGAAAGAGATTTCGGATGCCGGGCGCGAGGAGTGCCAAACGAAGCGTTGAATAATAAAGCAGTTTACATCGAGCGAAGAGAGAGAGAGTGAGAGTAGGACAGGCAGACGAATGCCTTCATCAAATGAAATGCATGCCAATGTCTACAATTCATTCATTTTAGTTGCGAGTGCAGGCAAATCGGCAATCTGCTGTCTGCTGGCTGAGTAAATTCAATTTTGAATTTCAATTAATTCTTGTTCTTCTCTGCTCGCAAAGTGCATGATGAAATACCTGATGGAGGCAGTAATTCGATGAACTAAGCAGCAGCAGAATGCATTCATCATTCCTTGGTGCACTTTCAAATATCCGCAGATTGAAGCGTAACTTCGGTGCGATGAAAGTTTAATTCATTTAAATGACGGTGGGTTTGGTTTGAGAGGCAGAGGGGGATTCCATTTGAGGGATCTCCATAAGTATGGAGCAGGAGCTTTTGTTTTGAGTTCGTAGATGCAGACAAACACTGTGAACGAAGACTTGGTTAGTCGAACAGCTTTCTGATGTGTATTTTTTGGTGAGCTGTGGATGTGAGGACAACAGGTGCCTGACAATGTAGCTGTGGCGACTTTGATTAGAAGATTTTAAATTGGACGACAAACAAGGTTTCGGGCTTTGAGCAGAGAGAAGGAGCGTACTGTTGGTTTAATGGAATTTAAGTGGAAATGAAATTGATATGTCGTCATGTCTGTTTTCCAAAATTGAACTATTGGAACTACGCAACAGAGGACGGCCTGGGGCGAGATGGCACATACAATTGGAAAAGGACTCCAATCAACTTGGAGTGCGTAGTTGGTGGCAACTGGCGAGAGATCGATTGATGACGCCCAGATTTGCAACGCCACACAAATAAATGGTTGAAGAATGTACGCCGAATTGTCTGACAGCCTTCCTCAGTGAAAGTTGTAACATGTTTGAACTTGGCAAACAGGATGAATGCTTCCAACGCGCAAGGGTATACAAATTCTCGACACTCTAAAACACATTTTCATCAACAAGACGTGATGTGGGAGTGGGAAATATTGAATGCACTGTTCAAGGATGTCGACGATTTTAGCCAATGTGACACTCGGAGAATTAAGCCAATGTGACACTCAGACGTTTGCCCGGTCAACAAGAAAGGAGACCCCTTTGAGGGATCAGTCTGCGCTAATTATCGAGGGATCAGCATTAATAACATCGCATACAGGATCCTCTCTGCCGTATCGTTTGAGTGTTTGAAACCGTTTGCCCATAACCTGGTAGGTCCCTATCAGTGTGGTTTCAGACCAGGGAAGTCCACAATAGACCAGATCTTCACATTACGGCAGATCCTGGAAAAGACTCAAGAACTGCAAATCGACACTCGCTACCTATTCGTCGATTTTAAGGCCGCATATGACAGTGTGCATAGAGACATGCTATACAGCGTCGTGTCTAGTTTTGGCATTCCTACCAAACTCGTCAGATTGTGAAGGATGACGATGGAGAACTCTCGCTGCTTTTTCAAGGTCGGTAACGAACTCACCGAGACCTTCAATATCAAAAAAGCTTTCAGACAAGGCGACGCACTGTCATGTGACTTTCTCAACATCATCAAGAAGATCGTGCGTAACTAACAAGTCAACACCAGAGGCAAGAACTTCCAGAAGTCAGTTCAATTACTAGCTTACGCTAATGACATTGAGGTGATTGGACGATTACAGCGAGCCGTCAATGAGTCGTTTGCTGGCATTGAAGCGGAAGCGGCTAGAATAGATCTGGCGGTAAATGAGGGCAAAACTAAGTACATGCTGTCATCAAGGAAGCGCACACAACATCGACGTTTTGGACGCCACACTAGGCAGCAGAGACTTCGAGGTGGTCAAGGACTTCGTCTACCTCGGCTCCGCGGTAAACAGGAACAACATAAGTACCGAAATCAAACGCAGAATCACTGTTGCCAATCGCTGTTTCTTTGGGCTCAAGAGGTAATTGAGTAATAAAGCCCTCTCTTGAAGGACTGAGATCGCTTTATATAACTTGGACGTTGGCAAAAGCGGATGAGGAAGCCCTTAGTCTTTTCGAGAGAAAAGTTTTGCGTTCGATTTTTGGTTTTGTTTGCGTTGATGTCATCTGGAGCAGAAGATATAATGACAAGGGCTGCACAGCAACATGCGCCTGGTCAGGCGTTCTCGGACACAATGGCTAAGCCTAGAAGAGCGTATGGACACCACTGCTCCGGTCCAAAAAGGTTCCGAATCAGAGTCATTGGCACAACGCAACAGAGTACGGCCTAGGCTCAGGTGGTGCACACAAGTGGAGAAGGACCTCAACTAACTTGGAATGGTATACTGGAGACACCTGGTGAAAGATCGTGCTGGCTGGAGAGGTATGTTGGTTGAGCCCAGGTCAAGAAGAACAGATAAAGAAGAAGAAGGAGAAGAAGAGCAGTCAGTATAAAGAGATACTTATTAAAGAAAACCTGAAATTGTGTGGACTTTTGTTTTTCTTTCGGAAGTGCAGATATCCAAAATTCAACCCACACACAATCCTTCTCCAACTCCAAGCCTCCCCGTTCTTTCTATTTAAAACTGAATTAAGTGTGATTTCGCAGAGTTAGCATCTCTAAATTTTTACCACTTAAAAAGTTCTGCAAAGAACGAAACAAATCGTTGTTTGATGGTACAAGGTCAGGGTTACTTAGTGGAATGCATCAGAAGTTCCCAGCCAAGCTCTCCAAGTATTTGGTTAGTGATCACAGATGTATGCGGCCATAATCGTTATTGTAAACAATCCATTCCTCATCATCAGCGATAATTGGCGCTTAAAAGGCGGATCAAATTCATAGCGTTTGAGATGCAAATAACATGCGTTGATACCTTATATGACGACTTACTGCTTATTTTAGTAAATCAAACTCTTCTTTGTAGCCGAAAAAAGTAATTAAATCATTTTCGGTTGGATTCTTCATTACGAGGCTGTATTTATTCTCTTTTTTGCACTGCACCACATATCTGATCGCCTGAAATAGTCACTGACTTTCCACCTGACTAGGTCTAGGTCGGCTATTAAAACCGGGTTGTTTGATGGAGCGGTGTCAGTAGTAACAACGTGGCTGCTGTGTTTCCTCATTCTTTTTGTAGGCTGTTCTGCTGGAGTTTGAGGAACAGATACCACCGTATTGTTTGTTGCTGCGATAGTCTGAGCATCTGGGTTATACCTACATGCTTGGCACCTCCAGGCATCTCTCCTTGTGCCCATGGTTCTCCACGATTTTTCGCTTACGGTACTGCAATGGAAATGCAGTTTTCGCTTGCAGCCCGAGCATTCAGCAAACTCTTCTACCAAGAGATTATCACCGCAATGTCCGCACACTTGCATGTTTACAGATAATTTAAATGTTAGCAATGACTAAATGAACACTATTAAAAAATTAAATGAGCAATTTTTCTTATGATTTGAATATAAATACACAATAAAGTCACTGTCTTTTCCGTTGTCTCAATTATTGTTTAACTAAGAATTAAACCTATTATCTTTGGCAAGAAATCACTTGATCGATTGAAAAACACGTCCGATCTCACTAAGTTCACTAATGTCGACTCGTTCAGAGTTAGACGCTGTCTGCACCAAACATAGAAGAAGACTGGAAACATAGTTAAGAACCTATCAAAGAAGTTGCAATTGATGTGATGGGATTCACGTCGCCACCCAGAAGGAACCCATGGTTTGACGACGAGTGCAGGCAAGCGCATGCAGCCAAACAAGACTAAGCGTCTCTTCTAGGCAACGCTTCATCGAACAACGAGAGCTGCTCGTGAGGTCTACGAACAGAGAAGAAGGAAAGAGCACCGGCTTCTCAGAAGGAAAAATAACGAGCATGAGAAGCACGCGGTCGACTAAATGGAAAGAAATTATAGCAGGAATGAAGTCCGGGAGTCATCCGGAGGATACGAGGATCGGACCGAAGCCGGCCGCGATCAAAATGGACAACTAGTGGTGAGTCGCAGTCTGTGCTGAGAATCAAACTCCATAACGGCGATGACTATCCAAATCCTGCTGTTAGACAGAATGTTCAACTCAATTTGGATGATGATAGACAAGAATTCCGTCCCACTGATATAGACGAGATAAAGATAGCAATATCCAAGCTGAAGTCGAACAAAACTGCTGGAGCGGACGGACTGTCTGCAGAACTATTTTAAGCAGCTGGAGATGACCTGGTTGGGCGCATGCACCAGCTCATCTGTAAGTTATGGTCGGAGGAAAGCAGTGGAACCACATATTCGTCTATTGTAAGGCCGCATATGATAGTGTGCATAGAGACGGGATAAACAGTGTCATGTCTAGTTTTGACATTGCTACCAAACTCGTCAGATTGTGAAGGATGACGATGGAGAACTTATCAAAGTCGGTAACGAACTCACCGAGGCATTCAATGTCAAAAAAGGTAATAGACATGGCAACGCACTGTAAAGTGACTTCTTTAACATCACCCTCGAGAAGATCGTGCGTAACTCACAGGTCAGCACCAGAAATCAATTGATAGCTTGCGCTGATGACGGGTCTGGCGGTAAATGAGGGCAAAAGAAAGTACATGCTGTCATCGAGGAAGGACGCATAACATCAACGTCTCGGATAGATCGTCAAACTTGTCGCGTGCCACAATGCACGCGACGAAATTTTGTACGTCCCGTGACATTGTTTGTTCGTCCAATAGCGAGGTAAGAGAAAACCTCCAATCTCTCGTCAATGTCCGGAGCTCCTGTTGCCTGAATCTGCACGAGAGTTTACGCGGTGGTAAGAATCGGGCTTCGAGAGGTACTTATCCGTTGAGGCAAAAAAGGGACGGGGGAAATATTGCAACCAAGAGAGTTTGTAATGTTTCAACTAAAATCCCTCGGAAAGAGAAAGCTCTAAAACTTATTCCTGAAGCTTTACCCGCAATGTTTTTGAAGATTCAGTAATATACAGAACATTTAAACATAACATTCAGTGAACTGTAACTCAGCACATACAATGGGATGTCTTCTGTTAAGAAAGGACCAATTGACCAACTAACAGAGGGCTACTTGACTTTGGTTTTTTCCTTCACCCCTCTTTTGACCGGTTCGGTTTCTATATCTTCAATTTCACGCAAAAGTATAAAATGATCGGTCACGACTCATATTTCGATTTGAACGTTATCAACTTTATTTGACGGACTTGAAAGTGGCTTATCCCTGAGTAAAAAATTACCTGAACCGATTTTGTCAAGCAAACTTAACTTTTTCTAATTTTCTAATTTTTAATTGCTTCATCATTACACACATTTTTCATCATATTTTGGACTGCATATTAAAATGTACGTGGTGGCCCCGTGACTAGAGTGCTACACCCACACGCCGAAGGTTCGATTTCACGGAACTACCCTTTTCGAGCTGCTGACAACACCCAAAGAGTAATGACCACCTACGAAAGAGCTTCTAAAAACATCGCTGCTGGTCCATTCTATTCGTGAGCGAACAGTAGAGCACACAACACGAGTAGTTGATGAGCAAGCTAGGCCCTGGTCCCCCTTTGGACTGTAGTGAAAACAGTTATCATCATTAGAATGACATATCTTTTGTCAGATGTTCTTTAGCAAATTTCAGTCTTTCTTTTCGGTTTTTTAGTCTCGAACATATGTATAAAGTTACAGCTATGTAGCGTATTTATTTTGTTTGTGAGAGGCATAAAAGTTAGACGTGTTTTGCGTGTTAGTCAATTTTTAGCTGTCGAACTTTTCAACTTTGTGTGAAAAATGAAAAAAAAAAAACCGAATGTTTGGCAGTGGCATAAATGACTGTACTCTGAACCAAAAACATGTCTACAAGTGGTGCAAGCTATTCAAAGAAGGTCAAGAAGATGTGAATGGCGACGCTCGCCTTAGATGCCACAGCACATCAGGGACCGATGAAAATGTTAAGAATGTTAAATTTTTTTTATGGAGAATCATCGAATCACTAGAAGAGAGAAGAAAAGTTGCTGAAGATGTCGGCATATCGGTTGGCGCATGCTTTGGAATTTTTTCGGAAATTTTGAAGGTAAGCGTGCAGCAGCGAATTTTGACCAAAAAAATGTTGCATGAGCATCGCTCAGGAATCGTTGAATGACGTCGGCGAGTGACATGCTCTGAAGTAGCAGCATACCAACAGCAGCATCATTAGAATCGAATATGTTTACAAACATGAAACATAGACACAGGTCTCTACCAGGTATAGCGAGCGTCAAGATACAAATGTCCTGATAGGGAACACTTGTTGTGAACGAGCCCTTATTTTTTTGTTTGTTTGTTTGTAATGACATCTGTGAAAATTATTTAGTAAACATCAAGCCATTGAACAGACATCATATTTTTTCATCGTGTTAAAAATGTCGAATTTTGTACCAGAAAGTGATGATTTGCCGAAAGCATTAAATTTTTGTTTTCATTTGAAGAAAAATGCTGCAGGGTCGCATCGAATGCTTGTCGAGGCATATGGTGGTCATGCTCTATCAGAAGCAATATGCAAAAGATGGTTTCAACGGTTCAGAAATAATGATTTTTATGTGAGAAATGAAGAACGTGGAAGACCACCAAAAAAGTTTGAAGGCGCCGAATTGCGAACGATATTGGATGGAGATGACACTTTGAGCCAAAAGCAAATGGCAGCAATGTTAAATGTTGCACAACAAACAACTTCTGACCGTTTTAAAGCTATGGGAAGATTCAAAAGTGTGAAAGTGAGTGCCACATCAATTGAATGAAAGACAGATGGAAAACCGAAAAAACACTTGTGAAATTTTGCTTCAAAGACACGAAAGAAAATCGGTTTTGCATCGGATTGTTACTGGCAATGAAAAAAGGATTTACTTTAAGAATCATTGGTTAATCTGGCACAACCATCAACATCGACTGCAAAACCAGATCGATTCGGCAAGAAGACAATGCTGTGTGTTTGGTGGAACCAGAAAGGTGTGCTGTACCGTGAGCTCCTGAAACCTGGTGAAACCGTTAATACAGATCGCTACCAACAACAAATGATCAATTTGAACCATGGACTGATCGAGAAACGACCAGAATGGGCCAAAAGACACGGCAAGGTAATTTTGCTCCATGACAATGCACCTGCACACAAGGCAAAGCGGGTTCAGGATACAATCAAAACACTTGGCTGGAAGCACCTACCCCACCCGCCGTATTCACCAGACTTGGCTCCTTCCGTCTACCATTTGTTTCATCGATACGCATTGGCTGAGCAGCACTTTGATTCCTACGAGGAGGTCGAAAATTGGGTGTCTGATTGGTTTGCTTTAAAAGACGAACAATTTTATTGGCGTGGTATTCACAAATTGCCAGAAAGGTGGTCAAAATGTGTGGAAAACAATGGTCAATACTTTGAATAAAATGCTTTTACTTTCCCATTAATAATTAGGGTTTTATTTTCAAAAAACGCTCATTTGAGACGACAAACATGTGTCTCCCAGTCCACAAAGTCCGGGTACAGTTTGCCCAAACTCAATCTCAAGCTACCAGTTCTCACAAGCAACCTGTAACCAAGCAGGCTTGACAAAACAAAAATATATGTTACCGCAACAAGTATGTAGAAGCATGTATGTATGTTGTTTACGAACGATTGTCATCTGTCGCTTTTTTAAATGTTCCCCTTTTGTAAAGCGCTCTTTTTTGTCTTTCTTTGTCGGTATTGCTAATGTTTGTATAAGCTGCTAGTTTTGATGTTTTAAGAAAATTCAGTTACTCGAGTTTTGGACGACAAAGAATAAAGTCAACTTTGATTTCGTAAAGCAATTTTGTGTTCTTATTTTTAACCGTAACTCCGTTTTCTTCCGTATCATAACTGGCGGCGATCCAGATTGGCTTAAAAGTGTCACTACTGGTGACGAATGGTGTCTATATGGTTATGACATCGAAACCAAATTCCAATCGTTCCAGTGGAACAGATCAGGAAAGGGCCAAAAGGCCAAAACAGTTCTCCAAGTTTGAATAAATATGAAGGCTTTGCTGAATGTTTTTTTGGATTACCGTGGTGTAGTGCATCAGGAATTTTTACCAGGTGGTCAATAAATAATATCATCTTGAAGTTATGTGCCTCTTGCGAGAAGTAATACGACGAAAATGTCCAGAACTGTGGTAAAAAACATTTCATGGTTTTTGCACCACGAGAATGCACTCATCATAGCTTATTTGTAATCATGCCCCAGCCACAGTATTCCCTCCGATTTGCACCCCTGCCACGTTTTCTAGTTCACAAGATTGAATGACTCGTGGAAGTGCGACGTTTTTGACGATGGATGAGATACAAACCGAATCACTGAGAGAGCTTTGTGCATATCAGAACTGCTTCGAGGATTGGCCAAAACGCTGTCACAAGTACATTATATATGAGGTGGTCTACTTTGAGGGGGACAAAATAGAAATTGAAGAATAAATAAACATTTTTTGAGAACAATGAAAACTGAACTTCTTTTTTTAGACATATGTTAGCTTAATGCAATATTGCCTGAACGACCAGGAAATCTGCAACTGGGACGCCGTCGAAAATTTAGTCAAGTCGTGAATTGCCGATAAACCTACAGATACAATTGTAAGGCGTGCACGCCAAAAACCCCCTTATTCAATTAAAGCCACTCACGCCCCACATCAGCTCAAAAAGCCCTAAATTAGACATGCTTCCGAGATCCATCCAGAATCAATTACACAGGATCAAATTACAATTTGTTCTTAAAAAGAAAACGCATCGATTGAGTATTCAATAGCGTATTCAATAGCATTTCGTTTCATGAGACCAAAGCGGGTCATGTGTACCCTGACCAGGGTGCCTTCAATCAGATTAATGCAGTCACTGTTTGCTCAAACAATGACCACTCTCTGGTTTGCCACCCATCAGTCTCCTTTGAATGTTTCACTTCGTTAGGAACCCGAATGTGGAATTTACGTTTTCGGTTTTCAATTTAGAACATTCCACAGCAAAAACTTACCACTTCACACTGATTAGAGATGCAGGATTCGCAACGTATTCACAGTTGAGGAGAACCGTGTCACTGGTGTTGACGACAATGCTGTTCGGGCTCACTTTCACCACGGGAGGATCTGCAAAGAAAACCACTTGAAAACACGTACAGTTGATTGAGCTCGACGCAAGGACTTACACATCACTTCCAGAACGACCGAAGCGGACGCTGGCTTCTCGCCATGCTCCACAAAGAGTATGTTCTCTGCATCGCACCGGAATATCATGTCGTTCTCAAAGCGGGACGCACTGAATATCAAATCGCTCACCGAATGAAATGTTCCGTCTTGTTGTTCGACCTGGTGTGGAAGTGGAAGTGAAATGGAAACAAATAGAATGCAAATCTATGCTTGATCGGCAACGGCCTGTGATTCTATGGGTTCTTACCGCTTGTGTCCGGATTTCTGTAAGGTCGTTCTCTTCAACTGGTATTGGCACTGAGGAGTTTGTCCATGTTATGTTCACAGCTGGCCGAGCTCCGAACACCTATGAAATGGAATGCAAAGGGGGATATGTTATCTTTGAGACTGTGGAAAGTTTAAGGACGGACAGAGCGTCGTATTAGGCAGCAGAACTTCGAGGTTGTCAAAGATTATGTTTACATCGGCTCCGCCGCAAAATCACTCTTGCTAATCGCTGTTTCTTTGAACTCAGGAGACTATTAAGTAAAAAAGACCTTCCCCCGAAAGACTAAACTGTCTTTTTAACAGCTTGATCATCCCAGTCTTGCTCTATGATGGGGAAATTTCTTCTTATTCTTGTTGTGGCGCTATAGTCCTGGGTGGACCTGGGCCTGATGGGCAAATTTGGATACCAATAAACGCGGATGAAGAAGCCCTTAGTCTCCGCACGAGTTTTGGTGCTGTCTGCGTTGAGATGGCATTTGGAGGAGAAGATTCAACAGCTATTCGACGGCATACTGGTCAAGTGTCTTCGGATACAAGGCGTTACTTGGCTTGGTCATGTTGAGCGTATACACAAAACTGCTCCGGCCCAACATTTTTTGAATTCGAGCCATTGGGAGACCGCAACAATTACAGCCTAGGCTGGGATGATGTACACAAGAGGAGAATGACCTCAACCAACCTGGAATGCGCAACTAGAGGCAGCAGGCGAGAGATCACGATGCCTTGAGACGAATTTCGATTGAAGCCCAGATCAACCCCGAACTTTAATGCAACACCAAAAAAGGAAGGAGAGCCCCAGGCTCAATTCACATTCGTCTTCAACCAGCCTGGTCTTGGGGGAGGCGCCCTCGCCCTTGGAGTTCGGATTCCTGAGAGGGAACATCATCTTAGGAAAGGTCTCTACTGCGTTATTCCTTGCCTTTAGACATTCCGAAACGAAACATGGCCCTTAGGTCCCTACTACTGTGTCCCTTGCCTTTAGGCTTTCTGAGACGAAGCATGGCCCTCTGTTACTCAGCCGATGTCGTCACACATCTTGCTGTCTTCCAAAGTGTCCAAGAGAAGTAAAAATAAATTTCCCTCTCGAAGCGACTTGAAATCGTTTTGCCCTTATATCAGGCTGCCCATTTTCAGATGTAATGTGCAGGATTGGTAATCAAAAAGGTTAATTTTTTTTTTTACAAAAATTTGTTCTTTGACGTATGCTTTGGCAGAAAGCGCCTTTTAGAAATTCACTTGGCAGGGTTTTGAATCCTTCTCGGAGAACCTCTGCAGTGTGGGATTCTTAATCAATGTTAGTCGTTACCTTTTCCCTAACATTCCGCGAATGCCTGTACTTAAAAATGTAACTGGCTCCTGGCAACCAAAGCTGAGAGCCAAGTCAGCAACACAACTTACACTTAGGACACTGGACGCTGTCCAGATTCGCACGAAAACTCGTTTTAAACGGACGTTGCTCAAAATTACGCTGGAGAAACGATTAAAATGGACGACATTAGGTTGTAATCTCGGGATAATAGAGAAGACGAAAACCACGTTTTCAAGACCATCTCTGCATGATTCGTTTTGGGAGACGACCTCCAACTGGGGTGATGCTAGGAATTCCGGTCTTTACTACAAAAGATTGGGCCTGCCTGATGTCCATGCGTCCAAGTGGTTGCTACATTAGGGTGGGTTAATATGCATAACTTTCGAATACATGAGCAAAATCCTTAACGCCGAAAGGAAAGGGTTGTGAAATCTACCGAAGCATGGATTCTCTGTTAGAACATCTTCCAAGTCCCAGTGACTGTAGCAAACCAATTACAGTCCGAAAAGCTCAAGAACCACTTAAAAGTTGACCTTATTCCGAGTAGTAATTTGGTTTAGTAACAGTGCCTTTGCATGACGTTTTGGGTAGGCGAACCGTTGATAGGAGCAAATTTAAGCCAACTCAGGCGCACAGGGCGAAAAGTCCCATTAGCTGACGTTTTCACGTTTACTTTCAAAACATTCCACTCGAAGGTGTTGTAGAAATTTAATGCTCGGATCAGTAACTACCACCCAGATCTTAAAAAAAAGAAAAAAAAAGAAAGAAAACAAAACAAAACAAACAGACTGCATTTCCGAAACAGTTCCCAGGGCTTAGCTTGTAAATGAAACTATTTTCATTCGTTTCAGGGCCCATTCCCATTTCTTCAGTACACCGTAAAGAGGATTCCTTTGACTCGGACCATGTTCCAGCCGTACCCATAAATTGAAGTTGAAACTTCATCAGAATCCCAATTGAAACATCGCTACGATGACGCTGCCTCGGTTCCGTTCTCTGTAATCGCGTCACTCACAACGTAAATGTTCAGCCACCGTTCGTTGGACAGCTCCGTACTTTTTCGATTTTGCGAATGTCTACCACGTCTGCCCAGCTCGTGCACTTTCAAGGGATTTTGTGCATTTTCCACCCACTGCAGGTGGAGGCACTTTATTTGTCCCAATGCAGCGATGCTCGCCTTGGCAGCTCGTTTGAATTCTGCCATTCAATATTCCGGGGTATTTTCCGAAACAGAAAACTTCTCCCTCTCCCCAGAGGAGAATTCACTTTAAAATCGCTTCAACGAGAGACTAGAAATTTGACGCTAGAATTCCCTGTTTTTCCAGCACACTCCTTGAATACCCCAGACGATTACGACACCTAACCGTAGGTTATCCCAACACGACACATTCAATTGCTGTGGTGCAATAAAACAGCATCCATCCGGCGGTGAAGCAAAAACACCAGAACACCCTCCAGTGGCTCGGGGAGCAGAAATAATTGATGCATCAGTTGCCGGAGGAATACAAACACGACATTAAAATGGCTCTCGACGTGCAGCGAGACGTCTACGAGCGGCAGGAACTTCTTCAGGAAACTAAAGAAGCGAAAAGAACCCGAGGGCTTTCGTGAATTGCGTGTACGAAACGAACTTCAACAAGGAAACGCAGACTTCTCAAAACCACCCCCTGGGTGATGGCAAAACTTTTTGGTGTTCCAACGCGAGCCGACCATCGGCGGCATTGAAGTATCGATGAGTGAGATGGCTCTTCGACCACGCATGGCGTGCTTTAAATTGCCGAATGACGCTTTAAGTGCACATTTGCATATGTGCGGAGGGACGAAAGGTTACACGGCCACCACCAACCCCGAGGAGTGGAAAAGTTTCGAACAGCAAAAACTAGCCTGCTTCACGAGTCTCACTCCATAACTGGAGCGGAAGTGGGACAATCGCTATGCATGGCGCTGCATCGCTTCGACGATGTATGACCAGGGGCAGCGCAAAAAGAAAAACGAACCATGAAGCGAAATGATATCGAACGTCGCCAGAAGAGGCCGGCGAGGAGGGCGAGCAGAAGGAGAGTTATGAAAAATTAATGAAATCGTAATGTGTTTGTGTGCCGCTCAAGGACTGAGCTCGATTCAGTATCAGCTCAGAAGCAGAAAAAAACTGGCAATAAAAATTGTATGCTCTCGCATGAGGACTTGGAGTCTACCAGTGGCAAGAAATGGCACAAAGTGTCTATTGGGGAATGAACAATAGGCAACTCTGCGATTCGATCTGTATTAATGCCAGTCACGGCGGCGTGGAGTGGATATTTGAGATTAATGCGGGCGGGGAAAGAAGACCAATTAATAAACCTGACACATCTGGCTGGGGACTGTGATTTAATACTCGACAATCTGAAGGAAGTAAGCTCCACAGACAACATTTGAGGCGTGCAACTGGATAACTTTGAAGCGATGTTCAATCACGTTACAGTAGCAGGATTCGAGGGAGCCTACACTCCCAGGGAACGGAGTGATAAAGTAGAAGGTTTCCAAGTTAAATCTAACGAACTAAAGAGGTTTTCGGAAGCATCAGTTTTGGGTCCCTTTGTGGAAAATGGATTAAACTGCGGCTTTATGTCCTCTCAGAGGAAGCTGGGAGTGGAAGAAACGTGAGTGGAATTGGCTTTAATGGTGGACTTTGGCAAAAGCAGTGCAAGGATTGTGCAGCTGCTGAAGTGATAGCGGGAGGGATGAAAATTGTCTTTTCCACATGACTAATACCTGGTCGCTGGCATAGCAGAAGAGCTTATACGGTCTGTATACGCTCATTTTGCGAAACATCAAATTAGACGTTGTTGGAGGCAATTTTTTCTCTTTTGCTAAGATCAAAATTATGTTTCGTCCTTTGTGGGGAAATGAACTGAAGCAGATCAACAATTAGGTAGAAAGACGCATTATTAAAAAAGTCCCAAATTAGAGCACCCTACGTTTCAATTTATGTTATCCTAAGTATGGGAGGTATAAGCGCAAGGGCACGTTTACCTTTGTAGTTTCAAAGTGTACGTCCGTCTGCGAGTTGAACTCTTCAAGTGTTTTTATGAACTTCGCTTAACGTGAGAATTATTCTCTGTATATGAACTTTTCTTCCAGAGGGATATTTTGAGGTGGATTCCAACAAATGGATCACACCATTGAAAGAGAGATTTTGTTCTCGTCGGAAAATGTCTGTTCTTCTCTGCAACGCCGACATACGGAGCTCTGAGCTAAATACCGATTTAGTACCACGTCTGATTTGACGTTCTTATCAAACTTTTCAGACAGTGTAGGACGAGATTGCTGCCCTGTCTCAGTTGCCATCGCACTCGCTGAAACTTGGATTTAGAGAACATTTCGAGAGATGTACGCTATTTTGTCACTATTAAGAAAATTTTTTAAGACGATAACATGATATTCTCAATGTTCTCCGAGCTTTTAGCTAACACGGGTGGCAATGGTATGAGTGGAGGATCTCAGTGAGTCATCCAGAAAGTCTTTGCTGGCTTTGAGAGGGAAGGTTAAACAAATTTGGCGCCCAATACACTGTCATGAAGAACGAACGCAGAATATTGACGATTCGACAGAGTGTTACACTTCAGGTGATTCTTCTGTCAATCGCTGAGTGGAGGATTACAGTGAGTCATCCAGAAAGTCTTTGCTGGCTTTGAGAGGGAAGGTTAAACAAGTTTGGCGCCCAATACACTGTCATGAAGAACGAACGCAGAATATTGACGATTCGACAGAGTGTTACACTTCAGCTGATTCTGCTGTCAATCGCTGAGTAGAGGATTACAGTGAGTCATCCAGAAAGTCTTTGCTGGCTTTGAGAGGGAAGGTTAAACAAGTTTGGCGCCCAATACACTGTCATGAAGAACGAACGCAGAATGTTGACGATTCGACAGAGTGTTATACTTCAGCTAATACTTCTATCAATCGCTGATTTCTATCCTTCAAGAGGTAGTAGAAGTATAGAAACACCTATCCAAGGTCCCAGAAGTTTCTATACAGCACTTTGGTTCTCCCTGTTTTGCTCAATGGGGCAAAACACTTATCGCTGTGAGGAAACTCTTCACCTTTGTGGAGATATGTAATGCATGAGATTTCTGGGAGAAAATTGGGGCAAAGTCTAAATGCTGTATGATAGAATGCGCGTTGTCAAGCATAGACACAGTACTTGCTTGGCAATGCCGAGAACATGAATGAATGATTCAGATTCTTCCTCTTCTTTGTGTGATGCCACAGTCCGTGATGCAGCCAGTCCATGATGGAACTGGTCTTCAACCAACATGTCTCTCCAGCTTGCTTACACTACTTAGGTACAGAAAATACTCGAAGTCGTTGACAAACAGATTGATTAGATTAGATTTAATATTTCTAAATAACGACATAAAGTATACATTAGCGGAAGCATTGGATCTAATTGATTCGAATAAAATACATCATAAAGCGTTGTTGTTGGAATTCGAATTCTTTAACTACGGTAGTGACAAAAATAGTAATATTGCCAATTTAAGTTCCAATTTTCCTAAAACCAAATTCGTTGCTCTGATGGATTATTAAAAAAATGTCAACTCGGATGCCATCTTCAAAATTTGAAAGGTAATTATGATATGTTAATGAATAAATTGAATTCTGGTATAGAGTTATTTGTTCCAAAAACGCGTCGGAATTATCGGTTCAAAACTCTATGGGCAAATAAACAGTTGGTTAATTTAAGAAATGTCAAAAGAAAAGCATATTCTATCTTTGTTTCAAACAAATCGACATCAAACCGTGAAAGATTTTTGAGACTTAGGAAAGAGTATGAGTTCTTAAATAGATATCTACACAAGCAATATATCTTGTCAGTAGAATCTTCGGTGAAGAGAGATAGATCAGCATTTTGGAAGTACGTTAAATCTAAGAGAAATTCTTTAGGCTTGCCTAAATCAACGGAACTTGGAAACGTAATTTCAAATGACTTAAATTGAACTTGTGATTTATTTGCCGACTTTTTTGAGTCAGTTTATAATGAAACCGAGGACCATTTAACGACGAACTATTACTCAAAAATACCAAAAATTCTGGACATAGGTACGTTGCAATTATAGAATGCCGATCTAATGAACGAATTGAAAAATCTTAAACTTAATTACAGCCAAGGCCCCGATGGGGCCCCGGCAGCAATTTAAAAAAAATTGTTGGAGTTCATTGTATCGACCTCTTAAGATTATATTTAATCAATCGCTAAGAAAGGGTGAATTCCTAGATGAATGGAAGTATTCCTATTTAACACCACTTTATAAAAGCGGGTTGAAACAAAAAGTAGAAAATTATCGCCCTATATCAAAGCTTTCTTCCATTCCAAAATTGTTTGAGAGCCTCGTAAAAGAAAAAATGTATTTTCTAGTAAAAGAGCTTATTTCAAATGGGCACCACGGCTTCATGCAAAGTATGTCATGTTCTACTGACTTATGTTTATTTACAAATTATATATTTACAAATTTAGAACATCGCCTACAAGTTGATGTATTTTATACTGACTTTCCGAAAGTCTTTGATAAAGTGCATCACACTTTACTTTTAAGCAAACTTAAATCCATGGGAATTCATTCAGCAATGCTAGAATGGGTTTCCAATTATTTAAAGGAGAGGAAGCAAATGGTTAAGGTCGATAGTTATAATTATCGCGTACCAAAGGTAACATCGGGCGTGCCACAGGGTATCCACTTGGGCCCATTATTATTTCTTTTATTTGTAAAGGATGTTCACGAAATATTTAAATTCTGCGAAATTCTATCATTCGCGGATGACTTTAAATTATTTTTGTCGATTAATAGTATAGCCGATTGCACTAAGTTTCAGTCGGATATACATAACCTAGCGGAATGGTGTTAACATAATGCTCTAGATCCAAACATTTCAAAATGTAAAATTTTTACGGCACATAGAATAACATCTCCAATTGTTTATGATTATTTCATCAATAATCATAAACTTGATCGCCTAGAAGAAGTTAAAGACCTTGGAGTAATATTCGACCCCAAGTTGGATTTCTCAATCCAAATCCAAATCTTGGTAAAGATTTTAGCGACATATCCAGTTTAAAGACCATCTTTGTTTCGTTAGTAAGACCCTATTTGGAATATGCATCCATTGTCTGGGACTGACCTTACGACAATCAAGAACTTAAACTCGAAGGAGTTCAAAAGAATTTCACGAGATATGCTTTCCGAAAGTTGTATTCCTTTGAAGATCTTCTTAGTTATGATGAAAGATGCAGAACAATTGGCATGCAAACCTTAAGTTTTAGGCGTAAGGCAACGTCAGCCATGTTTATTCGTGATATTATTAATTATCAACTAAATTCACCAGAATTACTTTTTTCTCATAAATATATATGCTCCCCAAAGATCTCTACGGGTGAGAAACTTACTTTTAGACAAAAGGCATAGAACCAATTATGGTCGCAATGAACCTATTTCAAGGTGTATAAATACATTAAATGATCTTTGCAACGAATTTGATTTTAGCTTGCCACGATTAGAATTTAAAAACATGATTTTGCATCGTATTTGAATTAATATTATTTATTGAAGTAATCTGTAAGACGATAAGAGACGGCAGATGATCCTAAGTCGCTCAGCAAACATCTGCTGTGTAAAGCGATATTGAGAGTTAACACTTAGAGAACGTAGTGCTTTGTGTTACTCTGTAATGGATATACAAAAAAATATATAAGTACCTTGACGTCTTGATCACGCCTAATCTGAATATGAACAAGCACCTGCAATGTAAATTAGCTGAAGCGAAAAGAGTAGTTTGTTCTGTTTGGGGCAGTTTTATCAACAATAAAAACATCAGTCACTGCTTGAAACAGAAAATTTTGCGCGCTACCGCGGTATCCATCCTTTTGTATGCGGCTCAAGAATGGGGATATTCTTCATTCGAAGCATTTTTCATTACTTTATCAACGCCCAACTACATGCTGCATCTGGAAACTGGAGATGCGTCCTTGATTTTGGAAACCCTCAAACTAAAAGATAAAGATCTAAACATACACAATTCCGCTGGCCCGGATGGTATACCCCCTGTTCTTCTGAAGAGGTGTTCTTCTATTCTGGCAAAACCACTGCGTAAGCTTTTCCATCTGTCCTACTCTTCAGGAATCTTTTCGAGTAAGTGGAAAACTGCATTTCTCCAGCCCGTCTCTAAAAAGGGCGAATGTTCGTCACCCACCTCCTACCGACCCATAGCACTAACGTCCCTTCTCTCCAAGGTCATGGAAACGCTGACAAACCGTCAGCTTATGAAATATCTTGATTCCCGGAAGCTTCTTAATGACCGGCAGTACGGCTTCCGAAGCAACCGTTCCACTGGTGATCTGATGGCATATCTCACTGAAAAGTGGACCCAATCTTTGCACAATGTAGGTGGAAGCAAGATTGTTGTGCTTGATATTTCAAGGACATTTGACAGGGTCTGGCATCAAGCTCTCTTGTCGAAAATGCGTGCATTTGGGATCGATGAGTCTCTTCTTCAATTTATTAGAAATTACCTTTCGAATCGTTCAATACAAGTCGTTTTGGATGGATTTAAGCCTGATATTCACCATATTAATGCTGGTGTTCCCCAGGGCTCTGTTTTGTCTCCGACATTCTTTCTCATTTTTATAAATGATCTCTTGTCTGCTACCTCTAATCCTATTCATTCCCTCGCTGATGACAGTACCTTCAGCTTTTCATATTCGTTCCTTGGCTCACGTCCCTCCACTTCGGCCATAGACTCGAAATGGCAGCGTATGTTAAGCACATTAAATTCCGACCTTGACAGCATAATCGATTGGGGAAATAAGAATAGAGTGGAATTTAATGCTTCCAAAACCCAGATCTACTGTCGTTAAAGCGATCACAAAATAATCAGCCATTATCCATGAACGGCACTTGCGTTGTTGAAACCGAAAGACTTTCCATCCTCGGTATGTGTATAAACCCAACAATTGGTTGGAACGATCACACATTTGAGGTCGCCAAAAATGCAGCGAAATGTCTAGGCTTCCTTAAACGATGTAAAAAGTACTTCACCCCCTCTGATCTGGTTACAATATACAAGGCATACATACGCCCAAAACTTGAGTATAACGCTCCTATTTGGTCAGATGCTTCTAAGACCTCCCTGCGCCTGCTGGATAGAATTCAAAAGCGATAAAAACTTATAGGGGACAGTAATATTGCGAAGTCGATTGACTCGTTAGAACACCGACGTAATGTTGCGTCGTTGTCACTCTTTTATCGCTATTTTGACAAGAAATGCTCAGATGAATTAGCCAGTTGCATTCCTCCCCTTCAAGAATTCACCCGCAATACACGCCTCGCTAGGAATGCCCACCAATTCACCCTCAAGCCCTCTTTCGGATGTACAGTCAAATTCAGAGGCTCGTTGTTGAGCCGCACTACACGAATCTGGAATGCTCTTCCCAGCTCGGTTTTGCCTCCTCATTACAATCCATAGGCATTTAAAACCAATGTGCATCGGTACCTCCTCTCCCTCTCTTCCTCTATACCTTCGGCCCGTGCTGTGACTTGATCCGGTCACTTAAGGGTACTCGCAACCCCTTTTGCACGCGTCAAATATAAAAAAAAAAAAACTTAATTTCGACTATGTTGTCAAAGTCATGGGGATGAGTCAAGACAGACTGCCTAAGTTAGTGCTTTCCGAAATGCTGCTACATGGAGGGAAATGTGTTCAAGAATGGGACAATCTAGCAGCACAAGGTGATTATAATCTTTCAGTAACACCAAACGAACAGCAAACACAACTAAAATTTAAGTTCTACATGCTGTTGGAGAAAACAGGACAAAATATCTTCAAACAATTTGTGGATAAAGCCCGTTCGTCACAATATAGGGCATACTACAGCAAATTGAACTACAATCTGTAGGACAAATCATATGTGCAAATGTCATGGCTCTCAACTTAACGGATATGATAAGCTTCATCTTTAAAGTAAGGGGCGAGCTGATAAATTTAAACTTTATACCGCACAGCCCTGATTTACACCTTCTTTGCAACCTTTATAGCCTTCAAGAACGAGAGGACGTGTTCCATTTCATCGCTATATACCCCATTCTTAAGGAATTCCGATGCATATTCTTTAGAGCGCAGGCACTTTCACTTGAAGAAGTGATATGTACCTTAAACGGTGAATGAGGCTGGGATCTACTGCACAAATTCACAACGAACGCACTTCGTTATAGAAAAAGTACTATGGAAGAAAGCTTTTAGAACAAAAAAAAAGTATTATATTTTAAATGTCATTTTGGTAGACGGCCAAACCAAGACTATGAATTACCTTTTGTCAAAATGCATTATTTTTTGTGAAATAAACAGTCAACTAACTAACAAACTTCTCCTGAGAGAGCAATAATACGCACAATATCATAGGTTTGTGAACATTCTGGGCACTGGTCCTTGCCGAATGTAGGGTCACACATGTTCAGTGAAGTGGGAATCCCTCGAAAGACCAAGCTTCTTCTTCTTCTTCTTCTTGTTGTGGCGCTACAGTCCGGGGTGGACCTGAGCCTCAACCAATCCGAAAGACCAAGCTGGCTTTGTGTAATATGTTTGTCCTTCCTTACGCCGCTGGATATTTCGCCTCATAAGAAATGAATAAGTTTTTAGTTATTTATTTATATTTAAAGCGCGCTAAAGGGATTATTTCGTATCCTTAAATGACCGGAATCACAGCACAGGCCAAATATGTGAAGGAAGAGAGGGAAAGAAGGCACTGCTGCACACTGGCTTTAAATGCCTGAAGATTTTAATGAGGCGAAAAGTTGAGCTGGAACGGCCAATCCACATTCGTGTGATCCGGCTGGAGAACGAGTCTTAAGGGTGAAAGGGTGAGCATTTCTAGCGAGGCGGGTATTGCGGGTAAACTTTGAAGGGGAAAAATAGAGCTGGCTACCTCATTAGAGCACTTTTTGTTAAAACATTGGTAAAAGAATGCTAAAGATGCAATTTTTCGTCGATGTTGTAGCCAGTGAATTGAATTTGCAGTATTATCATTCCCATTTAGTTGTCGCTCGCTGTTGAAATCTATCTAGTGGGTGCAGGGAGGTCTTACAGGATTCAGACCAGATAGGAGCGGTATAATTAAACTTCCATACGGTCCATACATATTGCAGCCAGACGGTCTGATAAGCTTCTTACATTTAAGAAACCTAGACATTTTGCTGCATTTTGACGATCTCAAATATGTGATCATTTCAATTAAATGTTGAGCTGATACACATACCGAGGATGGAAAGTCGTGTGTTTTTAATAACGCATGGATAATGGCTAGTTTTCTTGGGATCGCTTGGGCGACAGTAGACAGCCATCCTTCTTCCCCAATTAATTATGTTGTCAAGATCGGAATTTAGTGACAGGCGAGAGCTAAGAAACGAATACGAAAAGCCTATGATACTGTCATCAACGAAGGAGTGGGTCGGCTTCAAAGTGACAGACAGGAGATCATTCGGCGTGGAACAGTTCTGTGCGGAAACCTTGGTTCTGCGTTGCGTTTAAGGCGTTTAGATGAGAAGATTCAACAACGAACTTTAAGATATGTACGGCGACTAGCCTCTTTGGATACAATGCTTAGGATGGGTAGTCTATGTAGAGCGTATGGACACTACTGCTTCTATCCTAAAAACCCTCGAATCCGAGTCATTAAAACAACGCAACAGAAGACGGCGTTAGCTGAGTGTAGAAAAGCTTAAGCCAACTTTGATTACGCAATCAGAGGCAATTGACGAGAAATCGTGTTGGCTAGTGAGACATGTTTAAAGCACAGGTACAGGAGTGTAGGACTAAACAAAGAAGAAGAGGTTACTATAGAATGTGTTGTCCACACCTTCTCTTCTTGTGGCGCTACAGTCCGGGGTGGACCTGGGCCTCAGCCAACATGCCTCCCCAGCCAGCACGATCTTTCACCAACTGTCTCCAGTTGCACACTCCAGGCTGGTTGAGGCTCTTCTCCACTTGTGTGCGCCACTTTAGTCTAGGTCGTCCTATGTTGTGTTCTCCCAATGGCACGGATTCAAAGACTTTTCGGGCAGGAGCAGTGGTGTCCATACGCTATACATAGCGTACCCATCGTAAGCGTTGTATCCGTAGACGCTTGACCAGGCGCATGTCACTGTACAACCCACAGAGTTCGTCATTAAATCTTCTCCTCCAGATGCCATCAACGCAAACAGGATCAAAAATCGCACGCAAAACTTTTCTCTCGAGGAGACTAAGGGCTTCCTCATCCACTTTTGCTAACGTCCAAGATTCCACGCCATAGAGTAAGACTGGGATGATCAAGCTGTTATATAAAGCAAGCTTAGTCCTTCGAGAGAGGGCTTTATTACTCAATTGCCTCTTAAGCCCAAAGAAACAGCGATTGGCAAGAGTGATTCTGCGTTTGATTTCGGTACTGATGTTGTTGTCCCTGTTTACCGCGGAGCCGAGGTAAAAGAAGTCTCTAACCACCTCGAATTTTCTGCTGCCTAGTGTGACGCTCTGTCTGAGACGTCGATTTTGTGTGTCCTTCCTTGATAACAGCATGAGCTTAGTTTTGCCCTCATTTACCGCCAGACCCATTCTAGCCGCTTTCACTTCAATGCCAGCAAACACCTCATTGACGGCTCGCTGTGTTCGTTCAATCACGTCAATGTCATCAGCGTAAGCTAGCAATTGAACTGACTTCTGGAAGGTCGTGCCTCTGGTGTTGACTTGTGAGTTATACACGATCTTCTCGAGGATGATGTTAAAGAAGTCACATGACAGTCACCTTGTCTAAAACCCTTTTCTTACCTTGAAGGTCTCGGTAACGAATTCGCCGAGATTTGCGACCAAAATATCATTTTCACAATTTTTTGTTTTCTTGGATGTACTTTGTAAAAAAGTTTAGGCCGAATATTCTTTCGGACCATAATGTAGTTATTTTCAGTGGAAAGATTATGCACTACGTAGGACTAACAAAATCGTTGACAAACCTGAAGTCTGAAGACATGGCTCATATTTGAGCCGGATAATAAATTAGAAACTTAAGCGAATTGATATTCAAAAAGTTATTCAGAGAGAAGCTGCATGAAAAGGTCAAAGCAAATATTGTTTCCGCTAACGCTGTCCTTTCTAATTTCATTTGGGGTCCCAACCAGGACACAGAACGCGGACTCTGGGTAGCACTCGAAATAAAAACAGCTTTGAAGGGGATTTTAAAAAGCAAGGGTTTCAAACTGTATGTCCCTTCCACTGTTCAACACAATCGATTAATATTTAGATCATACCTTATTCATTTCAAACTTACCTGACACGTTAAAACGACTTTACTCCCTTGCACGGTGTGGTGTTCCACTCCAGACAGCTTTATGCTGGTAGGACGAACTGAATGAGAGACAATTTTCATGCATTAATACAAACGGAACAGGAAGGGCAAATGTTTGCCTGCAGTAAACCGATTACCTTGCATGTCAACTTGAATTCCACTGCGGATTACTCCTTCAATCGCTGACGACTCCACACGACATTCGATTGTATTGCCCAAGTCGTCCCGTGACAATGTCAGCGACAGTTCTAAGGTGGCTGTAAAGAGTCCATCCTTTTCATCGTACGTTGGTGAGTCTGAAACGAAAACGAATAAAAGTGCTTGTCATTCAGATTAGTTTCTTTTATTTTGCTTGTTAAACTCGGACCTGAACCTCAATCAACAGTCCTTTAGAGCGGGGACAATCTATTTACTTTATGTTTATTTGGATCGTGTGTAACCTTGACCAGAGAGTGCCCTAGCCCACCGCCCAACACCAACCATCAGGTAAATCCTTAGAGGCGCATAAAGACCAAATTGCCTATACGGTACTTGAAGCCTGACATCCAATTACCATAAAGGTACACCAAGATCTTGCCAGCGTCGTAAAGTAATGTTATGATGATTGGGGTTGAAGATGTTTTATGCGACGTTAAAAAGGATTGTCTCTCGGTAGTTGGGGCCGGGGGCATGTACTGGTAGTCCCGCATATGCAAGTCTGCATAATTTCTTCCCCAATTCGCCGCAGGCAGCAGGGATTATCAGCTCATTGATTTTGGGATGATTGGAAGAGTATGTCGCGAGATAATAAAACGTCAGGGCCGCCCACACAATCGGAAGACCTCCAACGGGCGGTTGAAGGGATTCGTTTTTTGTGCGCCTTGGAGCATTCAGCCCAGACAAGCAATGTGAATTGGTTGTGCACCAGCAGTTGTAGCTGCAGCGAATTGGGGGTGATTCGTTATCGGTGCCTTGCTGTGAATAGACTAGCAGTGGAGCATCGCTTGCAAATTGTGCGAATTTATTTTCACAAGCGAATCGCTTCTGCTCGGCGGCACACTTTATACTTTGGCACACACAGTAACTTCGTAACTGGAATGAAGTATGTATGTTCGAAATTCTGGGCGGTTACAATGTGACAAGACGGCAGGCGGGATGCAGACTAATCGCACGGCATGCTGGTGGGACAAGAAGTTATGCAATGATTCGAAATTACAAACATATGGTTGCTGAACACTTGCACTTTACTGCTTATGAGCGATTTTTCCAGAAAGAAGCAGATTTTTATTTGTACAGTCTACGAATAACAAGGCCTCTGCTTTGGGATGTTAAGTTCTGGTTAGTGCAAGAGTTTGGAGTGAACCTTGGCACCGGCTCTTTCAAACTGCAGGCAACATTCTAAAGGATTTAAACATCTATGGAAAGTTTCTTAAATTTCCCCCTTCGTATTCGTGGGGCAGAACGCCTTCTCAGAGAAGGTCCACTACAGGACCATTAGATGCTTAAAGGAATAGGCCCTGGCCACTCATGGCCTTATGTATTACTTAAATTAGTCAATGTGTCTGTGTGTCTACGCCTTTCATGATTAAGTCCTTAAGTGTCACTGCTAGGGAAATTGAGAGAAACCCCATCCTCTCTGTATACAATAACGAAATATTAGAAAAAAAAGGCAAAGCGAACTTTGAAGGAAAGTGAAACATCAATATATCACAGCCTGACTTTTAAAGACTTGGGGTCTAATCACAGATGACGACTATCGTGCGACGATATCGTTGAAACGAAAGTTTTGCATCGCGTAAGCAAGAAAAAAACAACGATACCGACAAAACGATATCATTTTGGTTTGAGCACATGATACTCCTGACGACCGGTTTTTGACGATAGCTATTACACTATCGTTTTGCATCGGGCTGGCATGCAAGTGGTGAAAATTTGAAGAGAAAGGAAGAACATAAAATGTAAGCAGTTATTACAAAATGTTTTGGATAAAATACTCAGCTTACGAAAGTTTGAATTAACATCCAAAATTGTTTAAAGAACTATTTCCTGAAATCAAACTTCATACATTTTATGAGTACCACTCGCAAAATCCTTCGTTCATTTGTAATGTGTACACACACAACAAAACAATGAAACTCATTTTTCATTTCATTTTTGGCATATTTTATTAAATTTCTAATCTAATCTTAAAACAATGAAACTATCAGGCCGAAGTTATTCATTGTTTTGAAGTGTGTGTACAATAACATATTGCGTTCAGAGGTGCTCAAAATGTTTATAAAATAGACCGCAGACGAGACGATAGTGGCTGGGTTATGTGCTGTGCAGTTGTACCCGTATGAAGTGAATGTCTCGATAGGGAACATTTGTTGTGAACGAGCTCTTATTGTTTTTTTTTTTGTTTGCTATGATATCTGTGAAAAATATTTAGTATACATCAAGTCATTGAACAGACAACGTCTTATTTTTTTATCGTGTTAAAAATGTCGAATTTTATACCAGAAAGTGATGATTTGCGGAAAGCATTAATTGTTTGTTTTCATTTGAAGAAAAGTGCTGCAGAGTCGCATCGAATGCTTGTCGAGGCATATGGTGATCATGCTCTATCAGAAGCAACATGCAAATGTGGTTTCGACGGTTCGGAAATAATGACTTTGATGTGAGAAATGAAGAACGCGGAAGACCAGCAACAAAGTTTGAAGACGCCGAATTGCAAACGATATTGGATGGAGAGGACACTTTGGGTCAAAACCAAATGGCAGCAATGTTAAATGTTGCACAACAAACAATTTCTGACCGTTTAAAAGCTATGGGAAAGATCCAAAAGTGTGAAAAATGGGTGCCACCCGAATTAAATGAAAGATAGATGGAAAACCGAAAAAAAATGTGAAATTTTGCTTCAAAGACACAAAAAAAATCGGTTTTGCATTGGATTGTTACTGGCAATGAAAAATGGACTTACTTTAAGAATCCTAAACGGAAAAAATCATTGGTTAATTTGGGACAACCATCAACATCGACTGCAAAACCAGATCGATTCGGCAAGAAGATAATGCTGTGTCTTTGGTAGGACAAGAAAGGTGTGCTTTACCAGGAGCTCCTAAAACCTGGTGAAACCGTTAATACTGATCGCTACCGACAACAAATGATAAATTTGAACCATGCACTGATCGAGAAACGGCCAGAATGGGCCAAAAGACACGGCAAGGCAATTTTGCTCCATGACAATGCACCTGCACACAAAGGAAAACCGGTTCAGGATACAATCAAAACACTTGGCTGGGAGAAGCTACCCCACCCGCCGTATTCACTTGACTTGGCTCTTTCCGACTACCATTTGTTTTCATCGATGGGACACGCATTGGCTTAGCAGCACTTTGATTCCTACAAGGAGGTCGAAAATTGGGTGTCTGACTGGTTTGTTTTAAAAGTCGAACAATTTTATTGGCGTGGTATTCACAAATTGCCAGAAGGGTGGTCAAAATGTGTAGAAAACGATGGCCAATAATAATTATAATAATAATTGATGGCGCTACATTCCAAAGGGGGACCAGGGCCTAGCATGCTCATCAAATACTCGTGTTGTGCGCGCTTCTGTTCTCTCACGAGTAGAATGGACCTACATTTGTTGCCGACTCCGAACGGCTAAATTTGAGAAGCTTTTTAGACAGTTATTACTCTTTGAGTGTTGTCTGCAGCTCGAAAGAGGTGCTGCCGTGAAAAATTCGAAAAATTGGTGTTGAGCTGGGAGTCGAACCTAGACCCTTCGGCGTGTGAGCGTCGCACTGTACCCACTACGCCACGGCGACCACCAAACAATGGACAATACTTTGAATAAAATGTTTTTACTTTCTCATTAATAATATGTTTTTTATTTAAAAAAAAAAAACGCTCATTTCATAGTGGTAGTATCGACGATATCGTTTTGGTTGATCGTCATAACGATAGTAGCTCGAAAAATTACGTGATTACAGCTCTGGAAATAAAGTTCTGAAGATCTTCTCGAGGACGATCAATGTACGTATCTTGTATATTTATGTTTAGTGGACAATCAATTTCAAGGGAGGAATTTAACATGATTGACGATGCATACGCTGTATGACAGCCAGACGCAACACTTCCACTTTCGGCAATGCACGTACGAAAGTGAACTTCCAGCCTCGTAATATAATCTTGATTAGCCAAGGCGAACTTAGGTTTTTAGAAAAGCTAGAATTTTGTGTTCAGTTAGCCGAATGTGTCAATAAAATGCGAAAGGGCAAATTTGCCTGATATAGGAAAAATATATTAAAAATAAGACTGTTGATCGCATGGGCGTGTCCAAATCTGAGGCGTACGCTGAGTATAACGCAGAGTAAGGCGGCTGTCTCGGTGTTGAGATAGGTGCGATATGGCTTACTCGCATGGACCTGTTCGGGACTACTGCGGCAAGAGCCTTAGATGCCTGAGTAACGGGAGCCTCGGGCCCGGTTGAGCCACTGCTGTCGGATGTGCTCGCTGACGCCCTCGCAGCACTCGTGCTCAGTCCAGTAGTGTTGGTTTGTTCTGTCCGGTTTGTCGTATCCTGTGCGTTTAGAGTCACGGCGTGGTTCATCACCACCACGTTTTATCTCTGAACCTCGGAATCTCTGACGCAGAAAAATTCCTAGCAGTTCGAGTTTTGGCTGGGTGATGTGGGAACAGGGTAGGCACTGATTGGTATCAACCTGGCGATGCCCAGCTGCTGTAACTGTCTTCCACACACCAATTGTGCTTATTCTACCTCCACGTTGGCAGCCATCGGGTACTGGTTGTTGTTCACCCGAACTCAACCTGCCAAACCTATAAGTGCGACCTCCGCCCAAGAGGTATAAAAAAGGGCCTGGTCCTCCAGGTTGGGGGTGTGCGTCGGGGTAACTGCCCGGCCACATTAAAAAATAAACAGTTACGAATCAACCGAATGCCTCGGATATGGATGGATTCACTGTTGACGACCCACGCAAACGAAAAAAGGATAATGATCTACGGATATGCACGTGGAATGTGAGGTCCCTAAACAGACCACGTGCAGCCGATGAACTTGCGGAGGCCCTGGACTGCTATAAAGCAGACATTACCGCAATTCAGGAAATGCGGTGGGATGGGCCGGGCAAGAGAAGAGTGAGAAACTGCGACATATACCACGGCGACTGCTACAGGGAGAGAGGGAAACGCTTATTTGGATGCGGTTTTGTTGTTCGAGGCAGACTTAGGCAAAAAGTCTTAAGCTTCCAATACATAAGCGAACGCCTCATAACAATCCGCATCAAGGCTAAATTCGGGAATATAAGCCTCATATGCGCCCACGCCCCGACAGAGGAAAAAGATGACAGCAGTAAAGAGGACTTCTATCATCTCCTAGAAAGGACATATGATCGATGCCCCAGCTACGACACCAAGATAGTTCTAGGAGATTTCAACGCTCAGCTGGGAAGAGAAGAAGTCTTTGCTAAAGTCATCGGAAGACACAGCCTGCACGCCAACACCTCCGGAAATGGACTCAGCCTAGTTGACTTCGCCTCGGGGCGAAATCTCTCTGTGGTCAGCACGCGGTTCCCACACCTCAACATTCATAAAGGTACCTGGCGATCACCTGATCAATCAACCGTCAACCAGATTGATCACGTTGCGATCGACGTCAGACACTCCTCCAATATCCTCGATGTCCGAACCTTCCGAGGTGCAAACATCGACTCGGATCATCACCTTGTTGTAGCCAAGGTAAGAACACGGATATCGAGAGAGCAACGGAGTCGAGACAAGCTAAGACGGTTTGATGTCGGAAAGCTACAATCGCAACCGACCGCTAGAGCCTTTGCCGATCGATTCTCCCTGAAACTATCTCAAAGTTCGGCGCTGCCTGCACAAACAATAGAAGACAAGTGGAAACGTTGTCAAGAAGCCATCAAAGAGGCCGCCACTGATGTGCTGGGTTTTATGCCACCACCTAAGAGGAACCCATGGTTTGACGACGAGTGTAGGCAGGCGCATGCAGCCAAACAAGAAGCGTACAAGGCAACGCTGCATCGAACGACGAGAGCTGTTTGTGAGCTCTACAAACAGAGAAGAAGGGAAGAGAACCGGCTTCTCAGAAGAAAAAAGAAAGAGCACGAGAAGCGCGCTCTCGAGGAAATGGAGAGGTGCTATGGCAGGAATGATGTCCGAAATTTTTACCACAAGATAAAACAGTTATCCGGTGGTTATAAGGCTCGGACAGAAGCCTGCCGGGATCAAAATGGACAACTAGTGGTAGAGTCGCAGTCGGTGCTGAGAATCTGGAAGAATCATTTCTGCAGACTCCTAAACGGCGATGACGTCGCAAATTCCGCTGTTAGGCAGAATGTCCCACTCAATTTGGACGACGATGGACAAGAATTCCGTCCCCCCGACTTCGACGAGGTCAAGATAGCAATATCGAGACTGAAATCGAACAAAGCTGCTGGCGCGGACGGACTATCCGCAGAGCTGTTCAAAGCGGCTGGGGATGAGCTGGTTGGGTGCATGCACCAGCTCATCTGTGAGATATGGTCGGAGGAAAGCATGCCCGACGAGTGGAATCTCAGCATCGTTTGTCCGGTCCACAAGAAAGGAGACCCCTTCGACTGCGCCAACTACCGAGGGATCAGTCTTCTTAACATTGCATATAAGATTTTCTCTGCCGTACTGTGTGAGCGCCTGAAACCGTTCGTCAACAACCTGATAGGTCCTTATCAGTGTGGTTTCAGGCCAGGGAAGTCCACAATCGACCAGATCTTCACACTGCGGCAGATCCTGGAGAAGTCCCAAGAAGTACAAATCGACACCCACCATCTATTTGTCGATTTCAAGGCCGCGTATGACAGCGTGCATAGAGACGAGCTATACAGTGCCATGTCTAGTTTTGGCATCCCTACCAAACTCGTCAGATTGTGTAGGATGACGATGGAGAACTCTCGCTGCTCCGTCAAGGTCGGTAGCGAACTCACCGATACCTTCGATGTCAAAAAAGGATTTAGACAAGGCGACGCGCTGTCATGCGACTTCTTTAACATCATCCTTGAGGGGATCGTGCGGAACTCACACGTCAACACCAGAGGCACGATCTTCCACAAGTCCGTTCAATTGCTAGCTTATGCGGATGACATTGACGTGATCGGCCGAACTCAGCGAGCCGTCAATGAGGCGTTTGCTAGCATTGAAACGGAAGCGGCTAAAGTGGGACTGGTGGTAAACGAGGGCAAAACGAAGTATATGCTGTCATCGAAGAAGGACGCAGAACATCGACGTCTCGGACAGAGCGTCACTATGGGCAGCAGACACTTCGAGGTAGTGAAGGACTTCGTCTATCTCGGCTCCGCGGTGAATAGGGACAACAACATCAGTACCGAAATCAAGCGCAGAATCACTCTTGCCAATCGCTGTTTCTTTGGGCTCAAGAGGCAATTGAGTATTAAAGCCCTCTCCCGAACGACCAAAGTGACTTTGTACAACACCTTGATCATCCCAGTCCTGCTCTACGGCGCAGAAACCTGGACGCTACTAAAAGCGGATGAGGAAGCCATTGGTCTCTTCGAGAGAAAAGTTCTGCGTGCGATTTTTGGTCCTGTTTGCGTTGATGGCATCTGGAGGAGAAGATTCAACCACGAACTGTATGGGCTGTACGGCGGCATGAGCCTAGTCAAGCGTCTACGGATACAACGCTTAAGGTGGCTAGGCCATGTAGAGCGCATGGACAGCAATGCTCCGGCCCGAAGAGTTTTCGAATCCGAACCACAGGGACAACGCAACAGAGGACGTCCTAGACTGAGATGGCGCACACAAGTGGAAAAGGACCTCAACCATCTTGGAGTGCGCAATTGGAGACAGCTGGCAAGAGATCGTGCTAGCTGGAGAGGCATGTTGGTTGAGGCCCAGGTCCACCCCGGACTGTAGCGCCATCCGAAGGAAAGTTCGAGTTTTTGTTTTATATAAAAAAAACTCCGGAAGACCTTAACTAAGGACAACGAATCAAGTTTAATGTTTTAAGATCTATTCATACGCAGCAACAGAAAACTTCATAAAGCGAAATTCGTTCAACTAACCTTTAGTTTACAGAAAATTGAAAAAGGCGGTAAATGCAGTTTCTAAGACGGCGTTTAGTTATTGTAAGACGAAGGTGGCCTTTTATGTTTCGGGATTGGGCAACCCTTGTGTTGTAATCTGGCAACTGCCAGCTCTATCGTAAAGTTTGACATTTTTGAGGTTATATGCACTCAGAACGTTTTGACATACGAGCGCTATTTGTGTTGTATAAAGTAACTTAACTCAATTTTGTAAAGGGTGTCCCAACAAGAAGGCAAGATTTAAATGACTGATGCAGCAATTGAATTTTTGCTCTGGCTGTATGAGATGTGGCGCCGTCGTATTGAAACCACATCCTCTCCACATTCATTTCTTCAATTTTAGGCAAAAAAAAAAATTGCTTATAATTTCACGGTACCGAACATCATTAACTGTTTGCGCTTGATCTGACTCATTTTCATAAAAAAAATGTCCAATGATTCCGCAAGCCCAAAGTTCACACCACTCAGTGACACGTTGAGGATGCATTTGCTTTTCGTGAATCAAGAGAGGACTTTCCTCGTCCCAAATGCGACAAGTCTGCCTTTTGACGAAGCCATTAAAGTGGAAATGGGTATCGTCAGTTAAGGTGATTTTATCGGTAAATTCAGTATTTGCATGTTGTCTCTCCAATACCCAATTAACGAACTCCCTTCGCTGTAGCGCTCCATTTTTATTAACCTTATACCTTCTACAAACAAACAATAATAATTGTTCAAATGTCAAACAATAACAATTCGAATGGCGCCAAATTTAAATCTTGCGTTCTTGTTGGAGCACCCTTTATATGTGAGTGCAACTTGCTCTTTTTCTTTTTTCCCTTAATATCTCACTATGGTTCATAAATTATTAAAAGGTAACTGAAATAAATTGAAAGGTTTACTTACGAGTTGTTAGACGCTTGCTTCCCCTGAACCAGCCTACAGTTGGCTGCGGTCTGGTGTTCCTCACGACGCATGTTAACTTCAGTGTGTTTCTCTCTTGCAATGGTCCTAGAACAGATCCATTTTCTACCCGGTCGCCTTTCTCATCGATTATCACAACCTCGGTTGGTGGCACTGGTTATTTTCGTGGGGAGCATAGTTGAACAGAAATTAAATGTGAACACATTTATTTATTGGAAAAAACAAACAAAACAAGAATTACTCCGATTAGTCTCTAAATATGGAATTTGAAGAAAATTTTTTGTAAACTCAAAATAAATCATTAGTAAATTAAATTGATTTTCATTTACCAATATTTTCTACAGTTATTGGTATGGCAAACGGTTACATATTTTCATTTTTTTGTTATTCGTTTTAAAATTAACATGTTTGGCGATATATATATATTAGTTTTTTTTTTTTTTGAAATCCAGATGAGAGTTGAGCATAATGAAAAAGGGGGAGGAAATTATTCATTTTTTAATGATCACTTTCAAAGATGATAGAGGTTATGTTTAAATTCTTATAAATATTCTTAGGATCAAAACAAATGTCAAAACTGTAAAACAGGCACTGTAACGCACAATTCGTTTAAATTCAAGCGATGTTACGTTTTGAAAGTAGTTGGCATGACAAAAACTAAAGCAAAATAGATTACTGTTTGAAGTTCCTTGGAATGGAGAGTTTGTTAGTTTGTTTTGTGTGAGGCATGCAGTAAATTAATCACTGTCCTACTGTTTACTTAATTGCATCAAATTGTCTACGACAAGCATCAACGAGTAGAGAGGAAAAAGTATACGTTTATTTAAATGGACACAGGCGACAAGCAGTTATCTTAAATCGATTTCAATTAATGGCCGAATAAAAGACAAAGTACAAAACAGTTGAGAGTTTATAAAGAAACAGCGTGAATTGGAATGTGCTGGGCTTACCTAAAACATTAAGTTCTACACGATATCCATTGTAGTTATCACAAGTTTCTCTAGGTATAAAAAATGTTGTATCACATAAGTAGATATCTTCATCAGATATTTGCAAGTCCTTAATAATTAGTTCATATGGAGATTGCTCCACAATTACTCTGAAAATAAAATTTCAAAATATTGAAAATTAATAAATAAAATAAAAAGAAATGAATATAAAAAGAGGTTTGGTCGTTTGTATACGTATGATCACTAGGTTTTGAAGTACACCAGGTTATGTTACTTAAACTATGGCAACACCATAGCGTGTGCAAGCGTAAAAGTCAATATTATAATAATAATAATTGTTGGCGCGACAGTCCACAGGGGGATCGGGGCCTATCCTGCTCATCAACTACTCGTGTTGTGCGCGCTACTGTTCTCCCACGAGTAGAAGGGACCTACAGTTTTTTTTTTTGCCGACTCCGAACGGCGAAATTTGGGAAGCTTTTCCATGGACAGTTATTACTCTTTGAGTGTTGTCAGCAGCTCGAAAGAGGTGGTGCCCTGAAAAATTTTAGGTTTTCAGCCGGGAATCGAAAATAGACCCTTCGGCGTGTGAGCGTTGCACCCTACCCACTACGTCACGACGGCCACAAAAGTCAATATTAGAAAATGTAAAACAATCGACAGACTCCTGAAGAAATTGCAAGATTTAGTGATCCGTTCTTCCAGGACGCATAATAATTTAATTCAGGAAAGTAGCAATTTTGTCAAGGCAAATGGTCAAGGGACCTTAAGTCGCACAAACTTGGAGGCCAGTTTTGTTTCGCTTTAGAAGTCGATCAAGAATTCTGATTAAACTCTTATTTACTGTTGAAGAGCCAAATCTACACAGAACAGAATATAGTTAGGTTGAAACGTGTTTCACTTTTCTTACAATTTTAACTGACATTTTAAGTTATTGGTTGATCTAAAAAAAAGCGGTTTTTAAGCATCAAACTTATGAGCTGACAAGGAGAACTGCGATAAAATGAAGTCTTTCTAGGGAATTAAGGTTACGCATTCTTTTTAAAATTAGGTATATTATTGTAAAATGAAAAACAAGTCCAAGTTAAACAACCAATGGTTAAACAACCAATGACATTTGACGACACTCAAACGCCGAACGTCCCAGATTCGATTTAGGGACTAGACAGTTCATTTTTATTTTTCACGACACCACCTCTTTTGAGTTTATGACAACACTCAATGTGTGATAACTGCCTACGAAAGGCTTCCCAAAACTTCGCAGATATGGAATATCTGATATGCTGAGTAGTATACACTATGCCACCAGCATACATACGTCTATCAAGCGACGGCTCTATCGACGGCAACGGCTCTATCGACGGCAACGGCTCTATCGACGGCAACGGCTCTATCGACGGCAACGGGTCTATCGACAGCAACGGCTCTATCGACAGCAACGGCTCTATCGACGGCAACGGCTCTATCGACGGCAACGGTTCTATCGACGGCAACGGCTCTGTCGCATCAACGGCTCTATCGACGGCAACAGCCTTATCGATGGCAACGGCTCTATCGATGGCAACGGCTCTATCGACAGCAGCGGCTCTATCGACGGCAACGGCTCTATCGACGGCAACGGCTCTATTGACGGCAACGGCTCTATCGACGGCAACGGCTCTATCGACGGCAACGGCTCTATCGACGGCAACGGCTCTATCGACGGCAACGTGTCTATCGACGGCAACGGGTCTATCGACGGCAACGGGTCTATCGACGGTAACGGATCTATCGACGGCAACGGCTCTATTGACGGCAACGGCTTTATCGACGACAACGGGTCTATCGACGGCAACGGCTCTATCGACGGCAACGGCTCTATCGATGGCAACGGGTCTATCGACGGCAACGGCTCTGTCGACGGCAACGGCTCTATCGACGACAACGGCTCTATCGACGGCAACGGGTCTATCGACGGCAACGGCTCTATCGACGGCAACGTGTCTATCGACGGCAACGGGTCTATCGACGGCAACGGGTCTATCGACGGTAACGGATCTATCGACGGCAACGGCTCTATTGACGGCAACGGCTTTATCGACGACAACGGGTCTATCGACGGCAACGGCTCTGTCGACGGCAACGGCTCTATCGACGACAACGGCTCTATCGACGGCAACGGGTCTATCGACGGCAACGGCTCTGTCGACGGCAACGGCTCTATCGACGGCAACGGCTCTATCGACGGCAACGGCTCTATCGACGGCAACGGCTCTATCGACGGCAACGTGTCTATCGACGGCAACGGGTCTATCGACGGCAACGGGTCTATCGACGGTAACGGATCTATCGACGGCAACGGCTCTATTGACGGCAACGGCTTTATCGACGACAACGGGTCTATCGACGGCAACGGCTCTATCGACGGCAACGGCTCTATCGATGGCAACGGTTCTATCGACGGCAACGGCTCTATCGACGGCAACGGCTCTATCGACGGCAACAGCTCTATCGACAGCAACGGCTCTATCGACGGCAACGGGTCTATCGACGGCAACGGCTCTATCGACGACAACGGCTCTATCGACGGCAACGGGTCTATCGACGGCAACGGCTCTGTCGACGGCAACGGCTCTATCGACGGCAACGGCTTTATCGACGGCAACGGCTCTATTGACGGCAACGGCTTTATCGACGACAACGGGTCTATCGACGGCAACGGCTCTATCGACGGCAACGGCTCTATCGATGGCAACGGTTCTATCGACGGCAACGGCTCTATCGACGGCAACGGCTCTATCGACGGCAACAGCTCTATCGACAGCAACGGCTCTATCGAAACGGACTAGTTATTCAGCAAAAAATGCGACAAATTCGAGAATCGTCAAATTTTCAACATTTGCTCCGATGAACCAAGGAATTTGAGAAAAAAAAAATCACTAATGGGTGTATTCAAATCTTAAAAGTTCAAAATTATTTCATACCTCAAAGAGTCGTAAATTTAAGTCGACGAGAAAGATTTTCGGTTTTCTGAGAACGCTCTATTTTAAAACGTTTTGTGGGCGATAAGAATTGCTAACCCACAGCACATTGCATTTAGCGAAAATTTAACGAAAAACTACAGAAATTGATTCGTCAACTCTCTAAGGGAAATTGCAGATACTCACTCTTTGAGAGAAATTATGTTTTATGTCCGTGCTAACGAACAGCAAGGCAAAATATGATGTTGCTGATGAGAATGTTGCTGTATGCGACTCTAGGTGGGTAGCGTAGAAATGTAGAAAATGTGCGAAAATTCTAGTTCAACACTCACGGTGACATAGAAGCGAATCCTACTACCTACTTTTGGTTCCTTGTTTTCGCTAAAAAGGCAACCTGTCAATCTCAGCTCCAACTCATACGCTGTACATTGTAAAAATAAAATGTGTTTTTTTTTAGAGACCAAGAAGTTTGGATTAGAACGAAAATGTTTTTTTATCCTGACGTGAAACTTTTTGATAATTTTTTCGAAAGTTAACCTTTTGGCATAAATAAATGAAATGTGACCACGGTAGACTTGAACTTAGTCTGAACTCAGACCATGGCAGACTTGAACTTAGTCTTATCTTGTGTTCCAATTTTCGACCATATGCACCATTTATGGCCGTATATGGACAATATTGAGGTGAATATTTTCCCTCAAGTGGCTTGTCATCTCAGGATTATCGGCGTACACAAGCGACATCACATATTTCTAAAGAAAATGGTGAAGGGACGAAAAGTTGCACAACAATGGAGGGCAATTTCCGAGCCCGCAATGCGAAACCAAACAAATTTTTTTTAGTACATCAATTGTGACACGAGATATGTGACACGTTGCGTCAATTAAGACCATACGCCTGCACCAATTGATGAACAGAAAAGTCATCACAATGATGCTCTATAGCGGTCACCATTGACTGTAATTTCTCGTTTTTAAAGCAAGTTAGTTTTTGTAACGATGACTCTTGACCTTGAGGACTATCTTCACTATCACTTTCAAATAAGGCAGTTTTGTTTACTGCCCTATTGTACTAACCCAAAGAAATCTCCATCAAAATGGTCATTGTCATGAATTAAACCATGTTTTTCAAAATAATTTTGTATACTTTGGAAGCGTCAGTCTGTTCGTATAGAAATGTCAAACCAAACTAAAAGCAAATAACTTTACGGCTGACAAAATGGTCCGTATACCCGTTACTGCCTCGTTTTTTTTAAAGGTACCAACATACGGTTTTAAGCACCTTATCTTTGATCTAAGTTTTAGAAGTGCCGCCAATTTCGTTTTGCTTGCTCAGTTCTACCTTGCGTGAATTTGGTTAACATGGAGAAATTCCCTCCACAGTAGGTGGTTGCTCGCTCTGGGCAACAAGCGCAGCCATGAGACTTAGCACTGGGTTAGATTATTTCAATTCAATCCGAAAGAATAAAAGGGTCATTCAGGAACTGTCGAAGAAACATGAAACGACTGATATACACCCTCTGGAGTGTGAAAACTCAATCCTTCAGCCGGAAAGCGAGCTTCAAAGAGACGAAGTCTGTTCTGTATGGCGGAGAAGTAATGACCATAGTTTTCTGTTACGCACAATGTGTGATCTACACTGACCACCTGGACAATGACGAAACTATCACATATGTCAACACTGCCGAATTAAATGCCTTTTTCAACAATAAATGACCGGGAACCAACGCACCTTGGCGAATTAACCGTGGGTGAGTTCCGGCACATGCTACTTCTCCTTTCACGAAAATCCGCAAATTTTGCACTTTAAAAGTCTCTTCCCGGACTTCCGGCGCCCTACAGACCACAAGAAAATATAGCAAGCAAGCGAATCGATCCAAAGGAAGTGCTGGAAGTTTCTTCTCTTTCTTGTATTTCCTCACAAACTAAAACATTCTGCTGCAAACTGGCTATAGAATGTCAAAATATGCTTGTTCAGGCACACAAGAGACATCAACTTACCTATCTTTGTATTCCTCAGAAACACTCGTTATGTTGCTCTCATCCAATAGCACTGCCGCGATTCTGTTATCTCCTTTGAACCAATTGATCGAATGCAATGGACCGCAAGTCTCAAGGTCCATCGGACATGGCAATACAACTTTTTTTCCCACATGCTCTGAAATTGTTTCATCTGCAAGAAATCAAAACCAAAATCAATTAGAATGAAATCAATGCTCATCATCGATAAATATAATCAGGGAAAACAAGGCGGCGTCACTCTGTAAAAAACAGACCTCCGCTTGAAGAGGTACTTTCTAGTTTTCATTGGCGAAGAACATTCCTGAACAGAAACCGAGTCGGACATGAGAACCTGCGAGCGAGTATCAGATGGCAAAGGAATGTGAAATGTGACAGTAAGGAAATGTGCTCTTCTTGCACACCAGAAATACTTCTTTCTCCACTTTGAAACTCACGTTCAAGGTAATCAGGAAGCGTCTTGGAAGTGAAACAAGATACTCTGAGGGCCACAAAAAGATGTTCGTAGCGTTGTGAGGCTTCTGCCTTCTTGTGATTTACGTTGCCGATCAAAACAGGTTTGGGGCGAGTACAAGTATCGATTGGAGTACGCAAAGAAAAAAGTGGAAGCGGAAGACTATGCGTATCAAATGGCAGTTAACATGTGTCTTTGACGGTTTTTGTTGCACGCTTTACACACTGTCAGCTGCACTCAGTTTGGTAATTGCATTTTTTATGGATCGATGAATCAAGGATGATTGACTGCGTAAACAGTGATGAAACATGTGTTGGGTGTGGCAGACAAGCAAAAGGTTTGTTGGAATAATGAAAGTGTCTGAGCAGGTGAACTTCACGTGTAATGAAGATTTTTAATTTATACCGATCGTTATCCTGCAATAGGAAGGGATAGACACCAAAAGCAGTAGAGTTGGGGCATGAGACTTGCACTTATCGGCAGGGTAAGCTACAATACAACTCTTCAAAACTTCACTGCAAGTCTGGAGGCTAGGACGTGGAGCTCGACTTTGGACTGGGAAAAGAACGAAGACTGAGACTAAGACAGAGACTGGGACTGGACAAGAATTGGAGAATAAGAAGAATAAGAAAGGTAGGCAACGGAGGTAGGACATGGATTTTGAATAGGATTCAGACTAATACAGATTCTGGGATTAGGCATGGTATTGGGACTAGGACCGGGATTAGGACTGGGACTAGGATTGGGACCAGGGCTGGGACTAGGACTGGGACTAGGACAGGGATTAGGACTGGGGCTAGGACTGGGACTAGGACTGGGACTAGGACTAGGACTAAGACTGGGACTAGGGCTAGGACTAAGACTGGGACTAGGACTGGGACTAGGACTGGAACTAGGACAAGAACCAGGCCTGAGATTAGGACTGGGATTAGGACTGGGACTAGGACTGGGACTAGGACTGGGACCAGGACAGGGACTAGGACTGGGACTAGGACTAGGACTAGGACTAGGACTGGTACTAGGACTAGGACTAGGAGTAGGACTGGGACTAGGACTGGGACTAGGACTGGGACTAGGACTGCCACTGGGAATAGGTCTGGAACTGAAACTTCAACAAGCACTGGGGCAGGGGAATAGGAATAGGAAATAGAATAGGAACTTAGGACGAACATGGACTTTGAATAGGACGGGGGCTGAGAAAAGGCCAAGACGGGGACTAGAACTGGAACTGGGTCCGAAACTGGGAGTGAGAGTTGGTTTAGAAAACGAACTTAGAAAACAACTACGGCTGACATTAAAATTATGACATTGCAGAAATTCTGACTGGAATTGAGACTTTGCACTAAGCAGACTGGTCCTTGTCCTAATAATTTCTGCCAATGTATTAGAAACATAAGTGATTGCCGTAGAAGTTTAACACTGGGTTCCAACACCCCTTCACACTTTTTAAGAGTATGATTGCGTTAAGCTTTGTTGACTAAAATTCAAAATGACTTCATGAGACTTCACAACATCTCACCTGGTGTGCCCTAGATCGCGAAATGCGGTTAAACTTTCCGCCGACTTAATTGACTTCTGCCGCAAGGACTTCAAGCATTCAAATCCCCGTGCATGCGGATGCCCACAATTCCCTTGAAAAGCGAACAACACGAAGTAAGATTACCCACTTATGCCTCTTTACTACAGGTTTCATTTTCAAACGAAACCAATCGCTGTGTGGAGGAAGTATTTTTTCTCTCTGCTCAGTTTGCCTGGATGAAAGGCTGTCGGAGTCACTTTTTAACCATGCTCCTCCCCACATTGTTGTGATGCTTCCCCATTTCAATGGGGGCAGTCTGTGTAAGTAATGAAATTTCAATTTGAAGTCAGTGAGCCGTGAAGCCAAAGGCTGGCAAAAGAAATGATTCTATTTCGTGGTTTTCCGCATCATTATATGTGAGTGTCATCCAGTTAAAGGGAGGTAAAAATTTGTTGTACTCTTCTTCGGGATGGCAGCTACTTTTATTTACATAACCGATCAAGTGCCTGTCCGCTTGGGGTTGCTGTGAACAAGTTGAGTTCGCGTAGCAATCATGGGGGTCAGTGCACGCAAATAGGATGAACCCAAATCAAGGGTCAATTCGCTTAAAAAACAGACTCGTGGAAATTGACTTGGTCCAGTCAACCATCGATTTCCTTTTGTTTTTGTTCTGCGAAATTTCCATGTATGTTAGATTAGATTTCATTGTATTCCATGACAGATCCTGACGCGTCCCCCACAAGCGTAATTGAGGTTTGTTCGTTTATGGAGAGTGTATGCGCTTTTTTGCAACGCCTACCTAAGGGCTCTACTCTAACACCACATCCACCAGCTAATTCCGACCGGGCAATTTTGTTCCGCATCGTTTGTGCGGCCGGAAGCGGACGATTGACATGCACCCTAAGGCTAAGACCGCACATTGAGCGACAAACGGCTAACCGATTAAGCTGCACAACGAAAACAGAACAACACAAAAACTGACGTATATGAAATCATATTGTTTCCGCCACATCCCTGAGCGTCCGCAGGCGACACGGAACGATATCGTCCGGCAATCAATTTAGTTTGGATTTTTTTCCCTTCCACACAGTGTCTCGTAAATAAATAAAAAAAAAATTATATTGATGCGGCTTTTAGATGTTCGAACCGCAATTTTGTGCACAGGAAAAAAAAAATACCAACATGACATAGACAAACCCTGACCATGCAGCTTTGAATAATTTATACCTTCCGCCACAGGCATTATTTGTCTGACTAAAATATTTCCGCCAGACTACTTTACATGACATGCTTAGGCTTTAAATCGGCTTTTAGTCCCTTAAACTGTTACGGAAATCTAATTTACTTCAACGAGGATGGTGGAGAAGAGAGCTTTTGTGAGATAGGATCAAATAAAATTTAGGTGATGATCAATGTTCTTCACTGTTGTGTAGTTTCACATGAAATGTTTTCTCTCGTCAGAAGTTTCAAAAAGTGTTCTGTTACCTTGCTGCACAGGGAGATGAGATTCTATTTCTTTCGATGATGATTTTTGGCAAAGCGTCATAGTTCTAGCAAGGTATTAAATTAGAAGCATTACTGAATGCCAATCCATGCCTCGTATATATGCTTACAGAAACTGGGAATAAAAAAATTCAAATATACGATGCTATTTTAAGGCTTCACCAAGACGGTCAAACAATTAATAGGAAAATCAACGACAGCAAGTTATTAGAGCATTCAAAACTCCAAATCCTAGGCCTGGTCGCCACTTCAATGCGGCAGAATATAAGAGAATAAAATTTATTTAAAGTGCTGATCCTTCCCTCCCAATCAAAGCTCTTCTGCAAAAGCAAGATCCAACGCCATTATCAAACCAAACTCTTCGTAGCAGATTGCATGAAGCCAAGACAATTCACATTGTGCACAATTCGTCTAAAAATGTATTGAAGACAAACACCGAAGACCAAAGAGTTGTAATCCAAGCTAAGAATTGCTAAATATGAATATAAAACCTTGGAATATGAAGTCCTCAATAGCATTCAAGTTGGCAAAAATTATAACAGGACAGTGTAAGAGGTACACTTCCCAGAACACTGGCGAATATACTTCGCTTGAAAGTGGTCATTAGATCCATATTAACTTATTTTTAGAAATTCGTAAATCGCTTGAAAAGTGGTATAAAGTGAAGGAATTGAAATTTTTAATTTTTTCAAGTTTTGTGGGTCGTTAGTATAATATAAGTTTGCCAAATATTTCCGTTCCACCGTTTTGTCTTTTGAATTTTCCGGTTATGTACAAAGCGCTACAGAGCTCGTATCTGGTATTACTATACATCATTTGAAAAGTCTTTACATAATCTAATATGTCTAATCTAAATCTGGATGGGAGCATACGCGGCTTTAAAATGGAAAGAAAGGTTTTTCCAGGTTTTGCCTTAGTGTGAAAAGTTGGTGTATAGTCGATTAGTGAGTTGCAAAACGGCTTTAGACGTTCACACAGTATGCTAGACAGGATCTTGTAGCTAACGTTCAACAGGGAGGCAGGATCGCCATTTTTATAGATGGAGACTCCAGTTCCAATTGTTGGGCATGCTTTCATCCTCACAAATTCTACAGATGATCTGGTGTATTCTCAGAACCAGAACACTGCCGCCAACCTGGGTGAGTTCTGATGACAAGACATGAGAACCTGCGGCTTTATTGTTTCTCAGCTTTTGGATGACTGCACTGATTTTCTTAAGACTTGCCAGGAGAACTACTTCATCGATTGGACTTGGGGTCTTTTCGTCTCCTACTACTCTCTCCCGGTCACGCCCACTAAGCAGCTGTTTGAAGTCCTACTCAAATATAAGGTTGACAAATATCTCCCTTCCGCTTTTTTGTCTTTTGAATTTTCCGACTATGTATAGGGCTCGTATCTGGCAAAACTATACATCATTTGAAAGGTCTTGGCATACCCTACAAAACGACGATATGCATGATTAGTTTGGTTATTGTGTTCAACAGTTATAGACGTGTGAACATGGAGTTCACTACCGCCAAAAATCGCGCTATTTTAAATTTTTCTTCGTTAAAGGCAAATCCGCTAGAGAAACGTTCCGTGGGATTAATGATGTTTTGGGGGATTGTACCCTATCACTTCGAACCACGGAAGATTGGTTTCGACGATTCAGAACCGGTGAAAACGACACCATGGATAAGCCTGCCGGCGGAAGACCTGTGACGACGAATACCGATCAAATCATGGAAAACATCGAGTTAGACCGGCATCTCGTGACATCGCCTAGAAGATGGGATTTAGTCACCAAACCTTTTCAAATCACCTGAAAAAGGATATAAAAAATACAAAAAAAGCTCGATGTTTGGGTGCCGCATGATTTGACGCAAAAAAAACCCGTCTGGACTGAATCAACGCCTGCGATATGCTGCTGAAACGGAGCGAACTCGATCCATTTTTGAAGCGGATGGTGACTGGCGACGAAAAATGGATCACATACGACAATATCAAGCGAAAACGGTTGTGGTTGAAGGCCGGTGAATCGGCCCAAAAAGTAGCCAAGCCTGGATTGATGGCCAGGAAGGTTTTGCTATATGTTTGGTGGGATTAGAAGAGAATCATCCACTACGAACTGCTCCCATATGGCCAGACGCTTATCTCTACCATCCAGTGCGAGCTGCGAGCGAGAACTGGACCGCGATCGACCAAAACCCAGAATCATCCAGCATCCAGAATTGACCAGTCAACGCGGCTCCAGCCGGTTTTAGGTTCTTCCCACATGATGTGGTAGCTCAATGGTCCTGTATGGGACTAAGTGTATTCATCAGCCACCTTAACCTACCTACCTACCTACAAAGCCAAGCAAAAAGTTCCCTTTGAATATTTCAATGACGATGGTCAACGCAAATTTAATCCCTTTGTGTAATGTGTCCTTTGGAGTTAAAATGCATAGGAAATCTAAGCTAATCGTGGAACGTGGAACCATATTACTGAATGCCATTTTGTTCAGTGATTGGCGACTATTATACTTAACCATTGAACTGTTCAACTGACTGTTTTGTACCAGAGACCGGACGCCGGTTATGGCAATGGGTAAATGTGGAATGAATTATTTGATTTCTCAAGTCACTTAGGCTTCAGGTGTCTGTTTTTTGTGTGTTCAAGACCATTCAGTGGCAATTGTGTATGCAATTCAATTGCCTTTGCGTGACTACTAATCGTTGAACCCGTTTTTTATGGCATTCAGTGCATAAATAGGCCGAAATTTCAGCTATTTCACCTTCAAAATTGGTTCTGAGTACATCCATTGTTGCCGGCTTATTGCTATAGACTATGCAGCCCCAAAGGATATCGTCTACAGACGTTTAATAACACGAACTAAACGGATATGTTCTGGATCCACTCCTTTAAATAAAGCGCTGGTTACATGTACACACTGTACATGATTTACCTACACCATGGACAACAACATCTTTGTACACCCAAGAAAGAGTGGGAATTCAAGCTTAGAAACAACAATACATTCAACAATTCAATCTTGGCGACACATCATAGTCTATTGCGATTTAATTGAACGAGGTATTGGAAGCCGGTTTCAGAATATGTGATCCCGTCAATGTCGAACTTGAGATGTTTGAGAAGTTGTAAGCAAGCAGATGTTGTCTTAATTTCCTAGCATAATTTAGTACTTAGTACAATCATTGTAGTATGTGCTATGAAGCTTGCGGCACCGTCCTGTTGCAACGACATATTGCACAAGTCTCCTTCAACAGATCTCCAAAATTATCATGTATCATGAGACCATATTGACTTTCCTTCACGTAGCGATTGGCATCACTAATGACACTTCTGAAAATGCACCACAAAACTGAGATTTGCGATGCTCGTGCCCGATAAAGAAGGTATGGATTTCTGCCTGCTCAATAAAGCTTGAGAAACCCATTTTACCAGGAATGAGGCCCATCGCTGAATATGATTTCTGCTCATCACTTGAGGGTTTAGTCAGTTGATTATAATAATACTTGTTGGCGCTACAGTCCGAAGGGGGACCAGGGCCTAGCTTGCTCATCAACTACTCGTGTTGTGCGCGCTACTGTTCTCTCACGAGCTAAAGGAACCTACAGTCTTTTGCCGATTCCGAACGGCGAAGTGTCAGAAGCTTTCTTAGACAGTCCTTACTCTTTGAGTGTTGGCAGCAGCTCGAAAGAGGTGGTGCCGTGAAAAATTCGAAAAATTGTTGTTGAGCTGGGAGTCGAACCTAGACCCTTCGGCGTGTGAGCGTCACACTTTACCCACTACGGCACGGCGACCACAGGTTTAGTCAGTTAGAGTTCGGTAAAAACTAGAATGACTTGCGAACGTTGTCACAACTAAATATAAGTTTAAGCGTCAAACGCAAATCTTTTACAGATTGTGGCAGTTTTGCGTTTTTATCGAAAGAAATTTTGAGAGTGTATATTGAAAATCCCTTAATCTTAAAATGATAGACAATTAGGCAGACAGACAGGTGCACCAGCAATTACAGAAGGCGGATTGTGAACTTACTTCTATTTATTCCCATTTGGATGCCAAATGAAATCATTTCATTTCATTTCATTTATTAATTTATATTTTTAGCATTATGCTACAAGATATATATATCTGTATATTTAGAAGCATAGAAAAGAGATAACATAGTAACATAATTAAATTCAATTTACAGTCACAGGGAGGAACATAAGTTGTATAATAAAGCAAAATGAGATCGAAAGGTAAACGTTTACTTATATTGTGATTTTGTTATTAGTTATGAATGAATTAATCGTCTGCAATTCATGCGGAAAACAGTTCCACATGCGAATTACAGAAATAATAAGGATTATTCTCCACCACAATGTGTAAAACGAGGTAAAATTAACTTCAGGCCACTTGAAGAATGTGCAAATATTAGAAAGTCTCGTAGATAATTAGGATATTTATGATGAATAATTTTGTATAATTTCAAAACTTAACGATACTTCAGAAAATCTTCCAGATTTATACCTAGATTGGTTTTTAAATGGTTTTTAAAATATCTGGGAACATTATAAACAAAACGAATACAGTCATTAAACGCCACATTCAACCTTCTATTACACTCATTGTGAACACAAGGATACACCGAACAATTGTAAGTTAAAAATGGCATTAACAGAGTTTTGAAAAGAAGAATTTTTAATTGCTTGTTGAAAAAGTAGGATGACTGTCGCAGGTATCGCAGGCCAGAGTAAATGTTTCTGATGGTATTTCTGGCTGCATCACAACACGTAAGGGTGGAATTGATATAATAATAATAATTGTTGGCGCTACAGTCCAAAGGGGGACCAGGGCCTAGCTTGCTCATCAACTACTCGTGTTGTCCGCGCTACTGTTCTCTCACGAGTAGAAGGGACCTACAGTTTTTTGCCGACTCCAAGCGGCGTGATTTGAGAAGCTTTCTTAGACAATTATTACTCTTTGAGTGATGTCAGCAGCTCGAAAGGGGTGGTGCCGTTAAGTTCGAAAAATTGGTGTTGAGCTGGGAGTCGAACCTAGACTCTTCGGCGTGTAAGCGACGCACTCTACCCACTACGCCACGGCGACCACTAATTGGTATAATACCCAAGATTTTTAACACTTGTTTCAGCAGAAATTATATTTTCATTCAGAACTATAGGCGAAAGCTCACTTATATCAACAGTACTTCGTGCGCATATGAGACTTGTAGATTTCAGTGAGTTCAGTTTCAATATTTATTCTCCAGTATTACGAAGATCTTCATTGATTCTTGCAATACAGCCCTTACTTAAACCTATCGGTTGTGCCAAATAAATTGACACATAATCTGCGTACATGTGCACGTTACAATTTTGTACTACCTGTGGAAGGTCATTGTTGAACATTGAGAAAAATAGAGGTACTAACACAGAACCCTGTGGCACACCTAAACTGCTGTTAAATGGGTCAGAGACACCAATGTCTGTAATCACTTTTTGGATACGGTTGTGCAACTACATTTGCAGCAGTCTTGATGACGATGAGGAAAAGTTAAAATTTTGTTTATGTTTCATAATCAGCAAGGAATGATCTATGCAATCGAAGGCTTTTGAGAAATCGAGGAAAACCAAAAACCCAAGCATCGCCATTATCTAATGATTGCCTGAGATCTGTAATTACCTTCATTACTGCAAATTCACAGCTATGTTTAGTTCTGAAGCCAGATTTTGCCAAATTGACATTAACCTGTTTGCATTAATGTGCCCAATAATCTGATTGGCAAGAATCTTTCCTAAAGCTTTGGATAAGAAGCATAACATTGGTCGAACATACTGATTGGTCGAAATATACTGATTGGTCGATGCATCAACTTTTTGCAACCACAAACCCAGTTAGAGTCTTTTAGGAAATGTGCGTATTTTTTTATGCTTGTTTCCTTTAGTGAGTAACACTTGCTGTCAGAAATTTCTTCCATCTGAGGAGGTCTGCACGTGAACAGATAATATAAAAGAAGCCATACAGTTCCTAAAACAAATACTTTAAAATGTTTGTAGGCGCCTTAACGAAAGCTTCATTTACGACCGCCTAAGAATAGAATCGTCGCTTTGATGCGTGAATACTGCCAGTAATAAACTGCTATTGTTACCCACAGACTTAAAGCACGTCCACGTCTGCTGAAAGTTTGTTAACCCGCTTGGCTCACAGAGTGTCTAATTTTGTTTTAAAATTAGAAGATTATTGATTGATGGGAAAGTATAAATATCCACGCGTGGGCTTTCATCATTGTCATATTTTCTGATGCATGGCTATTTTTAAACATCCCTTGAGGAAGATTCAATTCCATGTCTTTGCATAAACATGTTTTGCCCCCACATTAGATTTTAACAGAAAACATTTTTTTGTATGGAACAAAAGTAGCCAAATGTCAGTTTTAGTGACAGAATCATTTTTTTTTTTCATGACAGACCATCTCCTCCTCACTTCTACTAAGCTCGTTCAAGACCTTCCGCTTATTAGTCTGCAGAAGCAGGCAGTCAGACACTACAAGGTTCTCCTCTCCCTCCAGATTGTACACTTGAAATATGCACCATTTTCCCTTGTTTTCCATTTCCAAATGAATAATTGAAAACCCGCATTTGTATCACGTGCACCAGTAAAAACAACTTTTTGCATAAATTAGCGACTAACTTGACAACTTTAATTTCCACTTCTTTTTGTTCTCAGTCAAGCAGCTCTCAACAAAGTTCATACAGCAACAAAACTCACACACAGTCATCTTTTTAACGGCCATGAACACACAGCGACCCGTCCCCGTGTAAATGTATGCTTTCATTTGATGTGTACAGTTTCAGTTTTCACCCCAACTTCTGCTACCTTAGTTAAAGATGTCTAGGACCGTGGCACTCTGCCACGCCAGATGGCCACTTTACGCTTCAGTAATTCCCTATTTTCCCCCAGAGGTGAACCGCACCCTTTCAAAAGTAATCTTAAGAGTGTATGTGCTGCGCGTCTTCGTGGGAGACATTTAAGCACACGGAACGTAAAGGTATCGTCATTCTTTAGCTCTTTTGGTGAATGCTCTACTTTACTGTGTGTGTCGTTTTGAAAGAGCTGATTTAGCTACAGATGTGATGATATGTTGATAGATGTGGTCATGATGGTGTAATCAATGTGGTTTATCTGTTAAAGTTTACTGCTGTAGAATGGTCTTTAAATCAAACGAAAAAGGCGTTTTTTTCCGCGCGTTTTGATGCCGGAGAGAGCAAAACGCTTGCGACGGAGGTTTCAATGTGACCTTTGTGAATCAGAGGGTCCTTGTGAATCAGAGGGTCTTTGTGAGTTTTAATGTGTAAAAGACGGAATCAGGAATTAAAGTCAAGTCATTTCTTGGATATGTCTTCTGTCCTATTGAGACCAACCAAATAGCTGGAATTGATTTTTTGTATGCTTCTGGCTCTAAAGTGAAGATAATTTTTTGGTGGCTGCTTTCGGATTTTCGAGATACCGAGTGCCATGATCTCTCTAGTAAGCTCGGTTTTCTGTTAATCTCATCTGGGGACGCAAATCTGAAATCGAAGCTTCACTTTTTTCATGGCAATGCCTTTACACAACGTCTGTTTAATGCATCGTTATCGGTTTTATTGGAAAGGGCTGTCCTTATTTGCCATTTCTTAAATTCCTTTCACCTCTTCCAGGACATACAGTCTCAACAACGTCTTCCCATGGCTGCAGTCGATTCCTGGCAAGGAACTCTTATCGAACTTGAAACTATCATCTTTCGAACCGGCCGATCCTCTTGCCCTATGTTATCGGTTTTACTGGACAGAAAAGTATACTGCAAACTACACAATCGAGTACTAATCATGATCAGACTTTATTTACGTAGATCCCTGAAAAGTACCACCAGGCACTCTTCTCTTCTTTCCTCCTCTGAATCTTCTATGAGAGTGGATTGCAGCCTGTGTGGCAATCAGACTGAGGTCTTCTGGTTCGAAGTGAGTGACGGTTGTTCCAGTATCATTCCCATTCCCATCATGTTTGCCTAATAGGTCGGTTTGGGACTCTGCACACACGTCGCTTGATGACCGACTCTCCATGTTTACGGATGGGTTCACAAAATAAGGGCTGCGGGTTGGCTGCGTTCTGCAGCGTCAACCATAGAGACACTGTCATGCATGACTGATGCCGCATGCATTGTCCGAAGGGAAAACAATCTGCAGACAAGTTTCTTCTTTGAGATGGTCAATCACTCCATTATCCACCTGCTACAGGTCTCGGGGCGCTGTGAAAACCAAAAGATCTGCGAGGCATAGCACCAAAACCTTGATCTCGGCCGAAGGTTGCACACTTTCTTTTCACTTCGTTACAGTCAAACGCGGACTAAAAGGAAACACATTGAGAGGCTTTGGATTGGTATGTCAATTAGGGTCATTTGAACACAACGCTTGACAGATACCGAAGTAGTCCATTGAATCTTAGAATGTGACACTTTTCGATCCTTCAGAGTCGTTTGAAAATTGAAGTTGAAGGATGAATTCGTATGAAATCACAATTCTTCATTGTCTGTATAAAGATCACAATTCCAAGAGGATTCCGCCAACGCTTTCCGCATTCCGTTCTTGCAAACTTAGTTCCTGTAAAGTGTCAGAGTCCTTGCTTAAAAGTTGAAAACGTCCCCAAGGCTGCTTAAATTGTATATTTAATTGTATCAATAATGCCTTGAAATGCTTGTCTTTGTACTTTACATAGATCATCATTTACCGCTTCTCAATTCCTTCCACAAGAACGGTTTGCCATAACCAGTGGACGATATGATTGTAGGCTTTCATTTCGAAAGTTAACAAACAAAGAAGGCTTTAGCACCTTCCTTCTTTACAGTATTCCTGTACAATTATGTTATTTTTCCAATGCAGTTTAAGGCTGATATTCCTTTCACAATAATTTTTTTAATGATTTTGGTTTTGAGCGTGATTAAGCTTAAAAGGAATTCTTGAAATTTTAGATCATCTAAGGATAAAAGAATGACATCAAAGTTTAAAATTTCAAAAGCTACATCTAGTCCTTTTTTAGTTCCAAAAGGACGGATAGAACTCTTTATTATATGGAATCTTGTCTACAATATAAAACGGCGCACTGTCGTGTGACTTTTTTAACATTATCCTCGAGAAGATCGTGGGTAACTCACATGTCAGCACCAGAGGCACGATCTTCCAAAAGTCAGTTCAGTTGCTAGCTTACGCTGATGATGTGATAACGTGATTGGACGAACACAGCGAGCCATCAATGAGGCGTTTGTTGGCATTGAAGCGGAGGCGACTAAAATGTATCGGGCAGAACTAAGTACATGCTGTCATCAAGGAAGGACACACAACACCGACGTTTCAGACAGAGCATCGCACTAGGCAGCCAAAACTTCGAGGTAGTCAAGGACTTCGTCTACCTCGGCTTCGCGGTAAACAGGGACAACAACATCAGTACCGAAATCAAACGCAGAATCACTCTTGCCAATCCCTGTTTCTTTGGGCTCTAGAGGCAATTGAGTAATAAAGCCCTCTCTCGAAGGACTAACCTCGCTTTATATAACAGCTTGATCATCCCAGACCTACTCAATGGCGCGGGAACCTGGACATTACTAAAAGCGGATGAGGAAGTCCTTAGTCTTTTTGAAAGAAAAGTTTGATGGCAGTCCCTAGGCGAAGATTTAACAACGAACTCCATGGGTTGAACAGCAACATGCGAGTTGTCAAGCGTCTACGGATACAACGCTGGAGATGGCCAGGCCATGTAGAGCGTATGGACACCACTGCTACGGCCCGAAAGGTCTTTAAATCCGTTTTATTGGGACAACGCAACAAAGGACGGCGTAGACTAAGGTGGCGCACACAATTGAAGAAGGACCTCAACCAACTTTGGAGTGCGCAACTGGAGACAGCTGGCGAAAGATGGTGCTGGCTGGAGAGGCATGTTGGTTCAGGCCCAGGTCCACCCCGGACTGTAGCGCCACAAGAAGAAGAAGATCACTGCCTGGTAGAACAATTTAACTGTTTTCCAGTCTAAATGCTCCCGTACAGTGTTTGCCATATGAGTGTCGTTTCATATAAGAGGCTCAATTCTTAAAACCTAGAATAACAATTTCGACGACGCACAAATGAGAAATTTTTGGTGGAATACCGATTTCAAACTTATTTTCCTACGGAGAGGCGGAAAATAAGTATTTAAGATTTTTTTTCATTTGCAATTTAAATAACGATTTGTCACAGAAGACTATAGGCGCATAGGGGGCGCCACTAACAAAATTATTTTATTTTTACGAAGTGTCATTATCAAATGATATCTGTCAAATTTTCATGATGGAATGATCAGAAGTTTACAAGTTAAAGTGCCTCAAGTGACGCTACTTTTGCGATTTTTCAAACAATAAAAAAATGGAATTTCATGTAATGATGTCTTTGACGGGAAAAAATACCGTGCAAGCTCAGCAATGAGTGTTTCAGGGACTCTGCTGCATCAAATCAGCTGGTTTTCGGTGGTATGCTGACTTTAAACGTGCCCGTATGTGTCTGTACGACATACGGGCACGTTCGATGCTGAACGCTCTGGAAGGCCAATTGACCTGAAAACGTCAAAAAAGTACACAAAACCGTCTTGGAAAACCGTAAAGTGAAATTGCGTGCGAAAGCTGACACCTTAAAGATATCAGAAGGCAGTGTGTTCAGTATTTTGTGCGAACTTTGTCCATGAGAAAGTTTTTTTCCGAAATGGTTCCGATTTGAGAGCTGTTTGGAGCTGTTTCGAAAGAATAAGTAGGACGTTTTGCATTGGCATGTGACAATGGATGAAAAATGGATCCACCACTACACTCCAGATTCATATCGGCAGACAGCGGAGTGGACAGCAGTCGGAGAAGCACGCCCAAAGCGTCCAAAAACACAAAGATTGGCTGGCAAGGTAATGTCATCCGTATTTTGGGATGCGTACATAATTTTATTCATCGACTATCTGGGGAAAAGCAAAAGACTCAAGAGTGAATGCTACATGACATTATTGGTGCATTTTAAGGAAGAAATTGCAAAAATACGGTCGTATATGAAAAAGAAATAGGTTTCCATAGCCAAATTGAACGAATTGAAATTTGACTTGCTTCCGCACCAACCGTATTTGCAGATCTGGCCATGATTGGTGGACAGCGAATTCAACCTCTTTTCAGACCTCAAAAAGATGCTTGCCGACAAAAAATATAGCTCGAACGCGGCGGTGATCGCCGGAACTGAAGCCTGTTTTGAGGTTAAATCGTTAAATCTATAAATAAACTAAAAATGGTATCGAAATGTTAGATTATGTTTCCTAAAAGTAATAAAAATATTTTGTTAGTTGTGGCCCCTTTATGTCAGTCCTATAATAATAACAATAATAATTGTTGGCGCTACAGTCCACAGGGAGACGAGGGCCTAGCTTGCTCATCAACTACTCGTGTTGTGCGCTCTAATATTCTCTCACGAGTAGAAAGGACCTACAGTTTTTTGCCGACTCCGAACGACGAGATTTGAGAAGCTTTCTTAGACAGTTATTACTTTCTGAGCGTTGTCTGCTTAAAAGATTCGTCTCGCCCAAAAAATGGAATTAAATCGAGCGAATTTTCGTGCGATTTTTTTTTACAACTTTCGACGTGGATTAACTCAACAACAGTCCATCGATGAACCTAATTCAATATTTGGCAATGAAGCTCCATCAACGACCAGTGTATATCGATGGTATGGTGAATTTAAACGAGGTTGTAGTTCACTCCAAGACGAATTTCGTTAAGGTCGTCCTAAATAAGTTGTTGTTCCGAAAACCATTGATGCTGTGCCCCAACTGATGTTGCAAGATCGTGTTGTGACCTATCGTGAGTTTGAGACAACCTTAGGCATTAGTGGGACCAGCAAACATTCAATATTACATGAACATTCGACCGTCAAAAAATTTTGTTCGCGTTGGATCCCACACAGTTTGTCAAACGCTCAAAAAAACGCTCGTGTCGATTAGACGAAAAAAATGCTCCAAAAATACGATCACCGTGCTTCGAAACACGTCTATGACATCGTGACAGGTGATGAATCGTGAATTTACGCGTATAAGCCTGAAAGTAAACAGCAGTCGACTGTAAGGGTGTTTCAAAATGAGCCAAATCCAACAAAAGTTGCTCGCGCACGAAGAACTTCCAAGCTCGTGCGTAACTCACAAGTCAATACCAGAGGCAATTGCTAGCTTACGCTGATACTATTGATGTGATTGGACGAACACAGCAAGCCGTCAATGAGGCGTTCGCTGGCGGAGGCGGCTGGTAGCTAAAATGGTCGCTTGTTTTTTCGGAAAAACTGGACATGTCTGGAACGTACCAGTAGAACAACGCAGAACATTCAATTCTGAGTGGTACACAAACATTTGTTTGCCAATTGTCTTCCAAGAAATCAGGAAAACCAACCGCCGAAGACAGATCACTCTTCACCGCGACAATGCAAGCTCTCACACATCGGCTCAAACAACCGCATTCTTGAACACTCAAAACATGGATTGGACCAGTCATCCGCCGTATAGTCCTGACTTGGCGCCGAATGACTTCTTTTTTTCCCGTACGTAAAAAATGAAATGAGAGGTCAACGTTTTTCGATACTTGAAGAAGCGGTTGAGGCCTTCAGAAAGCATGTTTTGGAGATACCTCAATCAGAGTGGCAAAAGTGCTTCGACAACTAGTTCAAACGCATGCAAAAGTGTATAGATCGTAATGGGGAATATTTTGAAAAAGAATAAAACCATTTTCGATGATTAATACTAGTTTTTGTTCTATAATCTCGAAACATAAAAGGCAACCCTCGTAATGCTGCGCAGTCAACTGACTTGCTTGTCTTCACGTAGGAATGTCCACACGTTCAAGTTTTAGCCCACTATCGGACGTACAGTTGAAACAAATGTGCACAGGTTCTTCTTTCCCTCTTTTTTTCTTTACCTGGAATGTCTCTTTCGATTTGCCATCGATATAAGCAAATGGTCTTGTTAGTCACGCTTTTATTAAAATAAAGTTTTTACTTTGCAAATCCAACGGGCTTTCGAGTAAACGGTGAGGTACTGATTTCTCCGAATCGTTTTCCAAGATGGTGAGTTATCTAATCAAGTAAACAAAAGTTACTTTTTAAGAAATGGGTATGATCCGCAAGGATCGACGTTTAGCCGGGAAGAAGTTTAAGTTTAAGTATAAACATCTTTTAGTGATTTTTGAGAATTAGCTAGAAGACAATGCCGTTGAGGAGCGTTTCACTAATCACTTCCCTGAACCTCTAATGGGAGCCCTTCAATTCAGAAGATTCAAAGCTACCTTATCAATTAGGTGAGAGCTAGGAAGTTAAAAGTCTCTTCGGGATGGGACACGAAAGTCGGATGCTTCCAGTTGTCTTAGTTCCCCTACATTTTGTGTATCCACCGATCAAGGCTTCTAGAGTATGTCAACCACAGGATGACAGGATGAATTTTGAAGCACTAATTATAATTAGGCACTACAACTACTCGCAAAAATGCCTACAGGCCGTCATTCAACTGTTAGTCCTTTCCCGCCCTCTGCCCCACCATGAACCCACAATTGTTTCAAAATAAATTGATTCTGACTACGAAAAATCAAACAAATTAGCACAACTCAACAGATTTTGTTTGTGCGACCCAAGCATGCTCCAACGAAGGCGTTTGCTTTTTTTGAAATTGATGTGATTGAATATCTTCCACAGCTCATTTGAAAACCTTTCTGTCTGTCTATCAAACAGTCATCCCTTAAAGAGGTAAAATGCGCACTGGCATACTTGTATCCTTCAATTCCCAAACCCCAACAAGCAGTATCACCAGTGTTCAGGAAAAATGTTTTCGATTTCTGTTTCTTTTGTCGATGATGTGGGTTCTGTTCGGGACTAATGTTTGGATTACAGAAATGTCAATCAGGGGGCGAACACGTGCACGATTCGTTATTTATTTTTATTTACCGACACAGCGAGAAAACACTCGTGTCAATGCGTTAGGCCATTGGTGCTTGCGTCAGCGAGATAAGTTTTTTGTTTTGACACAGCAGGAAGGCACAGCATTCGGATCTGTGCTGAGCAACGAAGCAATGTTTTATTTAAATCATGCAAGCTTTAGCTTTTCTCAGCAGTGCTGGGAAAGACGAATGGGTGCTGTTTTGTTTTATAACTTGTTGTCAATTTGTCGATGACTCTCAATTAAATTTTCGTAATGGAAAAGAAAAGTTTGTGGTACATATGCCTCATATTCCACAAAACATACTTCTTAGTCCAAGTTCAAGTTAAGAGGAATATGTCAAAAGATTTGCATTGTGATAACTAATATTTCCTCAAAGTCTATTTAGAAAGCAGACCTCTTTTGTCTTTTGCTTTAAAGTCCTGCATCACTTGAATTGTGAAGGTGTGCAGACTTCCACTGTGGCCTACTCAAGACCGAGTTCAATTATTCATGGCCAATTCCACTGCTTGTTATCATTCTGGACACCACTTCGTTTCGTCAGTATTTTGTTACTGATTCAGTGGATCACAATGCGTCCACCATACTCAGTCTGTTCCTCTTGGCGGAGGGATTTTGGGTTGCGCAACTGTCCAAGTTTGTTTGGAAACAACTCTTGCTATGTACGCTGCTGTTGTCTCTCGAGTGTAAGAGCCCTACAGATTCTTATCAACCGTGAATAGTTCAGTTTGGGAAAATTAGTCATTTCCAGTCCTTGAATAGTGTCTCGAAAGAAATGGTGTCATGCATTAAATGCAAGTTGTTCAGTCTAAGACCCGAGCCTCCGACATTGGACGTGTGAGTTCACGGACTCACGACTACTACAGATTGTTAAAAACTCCACTTTGAGAGTAACTTGATGACATTTCTAGGTACAATGTGAAAACAAAAGATTTCTTGAAACAAAACGAAACGAAAATCGATTAAACTCGACTTTTACTTTAACCGGTTTGAAGTGAGCGTCAAGAAACATTTGTTGTTAGGGAACATTTATTGTGAACGATCCCTTATTTTTTTTTTGTTTGTTTGCAATGACATCTGTGAAAAGTATTTAGTATACATCAAGTCATTGAATAGACAACATCATATTTTTTCATCGTGTTAAAAATGTAGAATTTTGTACCAGAAAGTGATGATTTGCGGAAAGCATTAATTTTTTGTTTTCATATGAAGAAAAGTGCTGCAGGGTCGCATCGAATGCTTGTTGAGGCATATGGTGGTCATGCTCTATCAGAAGCAACATGCAAAAGATAGTTTCAACGGTTCAGAAATAATGATTTGGATGTGAGAAATGAAGAACGTGGAAGACTACCAACAAAGTTTGAAGGTGCCGAATTGCGAACGATATTGGATGGAGATGACGCTTTGAGTCAAAAGCAAATGGCAGCAATGTTAAATGTTGCACAACAAACAATTTCTGATCATTTAAAAGATATGGGAAAGATCCAAAAGTGTGAAAAATGGATGCCACATGAATTGAATGAAAGACAGATGGAAAACCGAGAAAAAACACTTGTGAAATTTTGCTTCAAAGACACGAAAGAAAATCGGTTTGCATCGGATTGTTACTGGCGATGAAAAATGGATTTATTTTAAGAATCCTAAACGGAAAAAATCATGGTTTAATCTGGGACAACCATCAACATCGACTGCAAAACCAGATCGATTCGACAAGAAGACAATGCTGTGTGTTTGGTGGGATCAGAAAGGTGTGCTGTACCACGAGCTCCTAAAACCTGGTGAAACCGTTTATACTGATCGCTACAAAAAACAAATGATCAATTTGTAGAGATTATTTGAGATCGAGCAACGACCAGAATGGGCCAGAAGATACGGCAAGGTAATTTTGCTCCATGACAATGCACCTGCACACAAAGCAAAACCGGTTCAGGATACAATCAAAACACTTGGATGGGAGAAGCTACCTCACCCGCCGTATTCACCAGACTTGGCTCCTTCCGACTACCATTTATTTTCATGGATGGGACACGCATTGGCTGAGCAGCACGTTGATTCCTACGAGGAGGTCGAAAATTGGGTGTCTGATTGGTTTGCTTTAAAAGACGAGCAATTTTATTGGCGTGGTATTCACAAATTGCCAGAATAGTGGTCAAAATGTGTAGAAAACAATGGCCCATACTTTGAATAAAATGTTTTTACTTTTCCATTATTTTTGAAAAACCGGTATACCGGTAAACCGGTATCTTGAAAAAAACCTATTGCAAATATGGACTAAACCCAAAAAATATGTGTAAAGAGCTCTGTAAAGATACACACATTTGAAGTAATTGAATTTCTGAATTACAAAAAATTTAAGTAAAATTTTGTCAATATCCACGGACTCAACAAATTTGAGCCCACGATATCCAAACACAAGAAATCGATACTTAATTTGGTAAAAGGCAACAAAGAATTATCTTTAACGTCAAAAGGACAAGACTCAACGATCTTCTTTGTTCACTGCCTGACTGCATGGCTCTAATGGAGCATTAAGGAATGGATAGTAGAACTCTTCCCAAGGGGACCAGAGTCTAATTTCCTTATCAACAAATTATGCACGTTATATATACACCACGTGATGGTTACATTTCTTTTTAACCGATTCCAGATTAAATTGAAAAACTATTGTCATAGACAGAAAATACTATCTGAGTGTTGTCCGCAACTGAAAAAAGCCGGAGCCGTTAAATCCGAGCAGTTCAAGAATTCAACCTGGAACCTTTTACGTATGAGTGTCGCACGTTATATGATACGTTACGGGGGCAAACTTTATATCGCATCATTTTGTAGATATGGAGAAATTAAGCACAGGAAGAGTATATTTATTAGATTATTAAAAAAGTGTGTTAACATGGCTCTAGTTTATAATAAGTGTTTTAGTTAAAAAAAAAACGGTATACTTGGTAAGAGCCCGACTGAATTAAAAACAGGAAAAAGAGAAATCTTCAGGCAGTAGTAATGCAAAGAGTCGTTAGAGGCTTTGAAAAAGTTTACATGTAGCAACGTGTTCAATGTCATGGCTTCTATCTGAACTCTACTCTACTAACCGGCTTTTTGATGATAAGTTGGTTCTAAACTCAAATCTCTTTGCATCGCTCGGTATTCCTTGCAATCCGTGGTAAGTCTTAACCTCAACGTCTCTAGACAACACGTTGAAGTGCTTCCCCACATGCTTGGGCCATCTGTGCCCGAAGACAGAAGAATAGTTTTGTGTTCAACTTCAAGGAAGACCAAAGTTAGTTGGGAAGGTAAGGAAGACAAAGTTTCGGTCTGATCTATGAAACAAAAGAGTTATCGATCATCAATGATAATTCTTAGTTCAGTTTTCAAAAGTTTACATATATTGGAGGGTGCGACAGTCCACAGGGAGATCAGGGCCTGACTTCCTCATCTGCTCCAGTTGTGTGCGCTGCTGTTTTCTCACGAGCAGAGGGGGCCTATAAATTTTTCCGACTGCAAACGCCAAAGTTTCTAATACTCTTTGAGTATCGTTAGCAGCTTGAACGAAGTGGTGCTCTAATAGGACGATTCACACCCTACCCACTATGCCACCCTACCCACTGTACCATAGCAACCACCAGAGTTTAAATTAAGGAGAAAACCTGACGGCCAAATACCGGACTAAAAATTTGCTTAAAGAAGAATCACTCCACATTGCAAGAGAAATCTCAGCGGAGGGGATCCTTAATCTGATGTACTGGTCTGCTTCCTCCTCCATTGCTCTGTGAATTAAGGATACTCATAGCTTTGCAGTGATTGTCAACTTTATCTCTCTAGGATTCTAGGAAACCTTTGAACGTTAAGTATTCAGAGAAATATGTACGTATATACGTAAGCTGACACTTGTAACTCTGCAGGAAAGCTGGTCTGGTCTGCAGGAAAGCTCCGGGTAAAGCGGTTTTAAATGGCTGTAAGTTGTTGTATGTCCATATTACCGTATGCACAAAAACCGACATTGCCGTGATTGCACTCCTTGACCTTAGGAAAAAATGTTGTCAATCAGGACTCCTGGCTTTCGCCTCGTGAGAAACTAGTTGTGGCGTAGTGGGTAGAGTGCGACACTCACACGCCGAAGGGTCTAGGTTCGACTCCCTGCTCAACACCAATTTTTCGAATTTTTCACGGCACCACCTCTATCGAGCTGTGTTGTCAGACTCAAAGAGTAACAAGTAAAGTATAACAGTCCAAGAAAAAGGTTTTCAAGCTTCGTCGTCCGGAGTCGGCAAAAAACTGTAGGTCCCTTCTACTCGTGAGAGAACACTAGCGCGCACAGCACGAGTAGTTAATGCGCAAGCTAGGCCATGGTCCCCCTGTGGACTGTAGCGCCAACAATTATTAACCCAAAAGTTTTGCGTGCGGTTTTTGGTCCGTTGATGGCATCTGGAGGAGAAGATTTAATGACGAACTCTATGAGCTGTACAGCGACATGCGCCTGGTCAAGCGTCTACGGATACAACGCTTACGATGGGTAGGCCATGTAGAGCGTATGCACACCACTGCTCCGGCCTGAAAAGTCTTTGAGTCAGAGCCATTGGGACAACGTAACAGAGGACGACCTCGACTAAGGTGGCGCAGACAAGTGGAGAAGGACCTCAACCAACTTTGGAATGCGCAACTGGAGACAGCTGGCGAAAGATCGTGCTGGTTGGAGAGGCATGTTGGTTGAGGCCCAGGTCCACCCCGGACGGTAGCGACACAACAGGAGGAAGAAGAAGAACCGAAATTCTGTTTGTTATTTAATTTTTGTTCCATCAATTATTTTTTCATTGAAAAAATAAAAAAAGTTTCACAAGAAAGCAACCGTTTCTCTTCACTAATAATTTAATCAAATATCGAGATATGTGACTTGGCTATTTGTATATACCATACTCGAGACATTTGGTTCTTCGAGCCGAATTTAAACTCGAATCGAAACATCTACTTAACAGTCTACGAACTGTGGAAGTGTTGAACTTATTTCTCAATCTTCATATGGCCAAGATATATCCATTTGGGAGAAATACCCATGATCTGTCTCAAGGAATAATATGAATGACTTCAACCCAGACGCAAGAAACCTCCTTAAATATTATTGAACTCTCCAAAATATACATTTTAAACGAGTTTTGGGAGTTAGCGGCTTTGTAGTGGCCAACATGGAATAGTGGGCAAATTGCATTACAGACACGCCGAAGGTCCCAGGTACAATTCGAGGACTGAGCTGGAACTTTGTCGCGCCATCCTAGTCACCTTGTGGACTGTTGCGCCATCAAACATGAACGAACGTATAAAAGATCTTTTGAGAAAATCCCAACCACGGCTTTGTTGCGTTGAGTAGCACATTAGCACTGCTTTTTGGTTAGAGTAACTCGCCCTGATTCCCCCTGGTGGCTGTCTTGACTTTTTCGTTGTCTGCTGAGAGGGCGAGAAGCGTGTTGTGCCAATGTCAAATTTTGCTTTGTCAAATAAGCGTTGGGTGTCTTCATTGTGTACAGAAACCATGGTACTACCTTAATAACGTACTTTTCCGAAATTTGTTTGATTTGAAATTTCACCTGCCAGACCAATGTAATGAATATTACAAAGCATACAACCCCGAAGCCATCGCGATAGACCCTTACCATTGTACACCTCCCTTTTCTCAAAACTCTAAAACTGAAAAAAATACAAACAATAACCGACCGCAACCAATACAAAGCTCTCGGGTTACTATGCAACAAGTTCTAGTGCTCCTTCAATGGCAGTTTCATTTTCCAGCAAAATCAGCCAGTTTGATTGAAATTTAAATTCTCGCCTCATCCTCGTCTCTCGTTTCAAGTGGGGTTGGATTGCAATTACCCCTTGTCGGCGGTGCGCAGATGAGACAAATATTAGACGGGGAAAGAGCGACACTTTTGAAAGTTCCCCAAGGCCATTTAAAAACTCGTTATCTCCACTTCGGCGAGCGGCCGGGATAGCAAAGTACGGCACCCTAGGAGAGATTTAATGAAGTATAAAAAAATTGTCAACCGTCAGCGATAACGTTGTGAAATCGCTTGTCACTTCGCTGGCAATATAGACCGCAGTCATAGCTATAGCGAGTACACTGTGCTACTTGAAATAGAGCCAGTGGATTGCTTCTCACGCGCACACCTATGTCGTTCACATTTACATGATCATAAGCAGAAACTTTCCTTTTTAATTAAAAATTCAAATCTCACGAGTTTCCACCGCCTGATGAGCTCTCGTCTCATTTTCACACGACGATTCAGTGTCTCCTCCTCCATTGTGATCATTAGCCTGCCTCCACCCCCGTTGTCGCCGGCGGCCGCCACCGTACCTCATGCAACGTGATTCTCACACAAAGGCATTCCCTTGGTCGACGTTACGGTCTAGTGATTCATTTAAGACATCCGACTGCTATTTCCTGCGAAGATACTCGTCTTGGCGTTGTTTGTCTCTGAAAGCCATCAGGTGTGTACAGATCGCTGCTTGCTGCTGGCAAATGATTTCTTCAGATACGCGCGGCGCGTTTTGTGTCGCGTGTGAAAATTATTTTGCGTCAGAGTCAGAGTTTGTAGAAATGAAAACTGATTTCTTTCAATTTGTTTATGTTGCTCGCCACCCCCTTCTCTGCACTTCTGGCAACTCAATCTGTTCCTCGACATTTGTTACTCGCAAAAGAAACTTTGATGTAGTGTCAAAGGGGCGAGGAGGAGAGGACGGGGCTGGAATGGAAAGCATTAGTGCATTATTCTCTCATGCATTTCTCGTCGTTGCCGCTGTGTCGCGCTTCTCCGGTTTACTTGGGGAAAATACATCTTTTCCAGAGTAATGCACGCTCTGCTGTCAAAGAAGATGAATTTTCGAAAAATTCCCTGAGACGGTGTGACGTCCTCGCTGGAATGAGTCACCATTCACTCAGTCATTTAATCGCATTAAATTTGCGAACAGCACTGCTGCAGGGGCTATTCCCCCTTTCTTGGCGCACACAGGTGGATGGAGCGTGTGCGTTGGTTTGCCAGAATGTTGAACAAAAGCGAATGGGAAGGAGGGGCGATTAAAAATTGAATTGAATTTCGTCTAGCACTCATCGCCGAGGTTCTCTGACGAAGGCGGAGAAGGCGGGAATAAAATGTTTGACAGAAATGTGATTACATGTTATGTCATCGCTTGAAATTGTATCTCTGGGGAACGTAGTTCTTGATCTAACCAAGAGGGAAAGATGAACAAATATTTGGAATCATTATTTCTTCATCTTCGAGTGGTGTTATTGGCAATTGGGAGACATGTGAGTCTTCATCCAGTCAAATCTTCAAGCATGTGCCTCCTTGAAAGCAGGTGATGCTTGTCTGAACTTGAACCCACTTTTGTGTCCTCAGACATACCTTACTGTGCACTTTTCGACTGAAACTTAACGACTTCACGGAGTGAGTTGCAGCAAGGCGATTTTGGGCTGGATGGAAGTTTGTGTACTCTCAGAGGCATCATGCCAAGAATTTATCTAAATTTTTTCTTCACGCCAATCAGTTTAAGAGAATGATCATAGTTTGTTTGTAGAGAAAAAAAAGCTGCAATCAGCTGCGAAATGAAGTGTAGTGCGATGGACGATGATGTGGTTAGGTGTTGGCATCGGCACATTTGTAGGAATGATAAGGAGGAAGGCATGCCTGATGACGGATTAGAATTGCAAGAATCAATTGACGGACGTTCAATAATCAGGTTTGATTGTGTCAAGAGTCTGTAGGCATATCATTGAAGCATTCAGGTTGCAAACAGTATATAGAACTGCAAGGCAGCAACTTAAATTGCTTCAGGAGGATAACCAGTAGGCGCTTCTTTTGCAGAGGTTTGCATTGTCAGCCCTCATGACATCAGTGATAATTACCTGCCATCAGATCTAAGAGAAGGTTTGAAATGCACAGAGGGAGTGACTACAGGGAACATGAATTGCAGTGGTGCTTATCGCTTTGTATTTGGCAAAGGTGCACTGATTTGTCAGATTGTCATCTGCAGTCTTTCCACTGAGAGGTTAAATAAAAGGTATTTTAACAAGGAACTTGACAACTTTGAATTTAGTTTGGAATTTGTCACTAAACAGCAAGCTGATTTGGATGGCCAAGTCCACAGGAGGACCAGAGCCTAGCTTGCTCATCAACTACTTGTGTTGTAAGCGCTACTACGACCTACAGGTTTTTTGCCGGCTACGAACGGCGAAGTTTGAGAAGACTTTTCTTAGACAGTAATTACTCTTTGAGTGTTGTCAGTAGCTGAAAAGAGGTGGGGCCGTGAAAAAATGTAAGGTGTTCACCCAGGAATCGGACTGGGACCCTTGGCGAGTGAGTGTCGCACGGCGCAACGCGAAGCATCCAATTGATACCGTCGTTTTATTCTGTGAACTCCATATTTTTGTGACAAGTTACATGAATCAAAAATCTCTGCAAATTTAAATTAAATTAAACATTTTAAAATAAATTACATCAAGTGTCACTTCTCTTTACCCGTCCACAATGCCATAAAATTTAATGAAGATTTCTTTCCTTCAAATTAAAACTGTGATATATTACTTAAGAAATTATATTAATATTTTAGTAGAAAGGCAGCATGACCGTATTTCTAAAAAAATGTAAGACTCACAAAAACTATTGTAACTTTTACCACAATAAATTAAATAAATAAATAAATTAATTAATAAATAAATAAATAAATAAACAAATAAATAAATAAATAAATAAATAAATAAATAAATAAATAAATAAATAATTTAATAAATAAATAATTAAATAATTAAAAAAATAAATAAATAAATAAATAAGTAAATAAAAATAAATAAATAAATAAATAAATAAAAAAATAAATAAATAAATAAATAATTAAAAATCTAAATAAATAAATAAATAAATAAAAATAAATAAATAAATAAATAAATAGAAATAAATAAATAAATAAATAAATAAATAAATAAATAAATAAATAAATAAATAAATAAATAAATAAATAAATAAATAAATAAATAAAACGTTGACAAGTCCTTTATTGGAAAACCCATAATAAGACATAAATTCCTTACAACCCTGTGGGTGTGATCGATAAGTTTCCTTTTTTAATAAAGTCCTAAGGGTGCTCTCTTCTAATCCTGGCCTTGTAGGTTCATTGCGGATCTAACTTCTTCTCAGATCCAATTCAGAGAAAACACACATTTCTAAACTGATTGATGGGTTAAGCAAGACTTGAGTGCTTTTGTAGGCACGAATAATTTGCTCCTTCCGGCTGTTTTTCACGCAGCTTGCTCAAACTTGGGTAATTTGGAAATGCGACTGAAGATCTTCCAACGTGGCATATGAACTGGCAATGTCGTCTTCCCAAAGGATCTTAGTGTCAAACTTTTACTTGGACACGCAGCCAGCGGCAATGATTGCAATGTCAGGCTTGCCCGGTTCAAGTTAGTCTTTGATGAATTAAGGGAAAACCGGTTTTATATGTCGATCACAGACAAGTTATTGGTTTCTGTGCGAAAGTTGGTATTTCAATTATATTAGTGGCAGAAGAACTACGATAACCTTGTAGACCCCTGAATGAGCTGAACAAAAGCATTTTTCCAATGACGTAAAAGTCAAACGGAAGATTGATCTAGATCAAAGGCAGAACTCCTTGGGAAGCTAAGTAAGAGCCGTAACTCAGAAACGAAGCAAAGAATAAAATTGATTTTGCCATATAGATTAAAAAAAATGTTCAACATCTCATTATTGACATAAGCTTTTAACAAAAAGACTTGATGGTGTTTGTAGCGCGATCAGAGAGCACCACGTAAGGTAATTATCGATGTTATGGACAAAAGCAATGCTAGTAGAAGCAGAAACTGACTGCGGCCAGAATAGGATAAACGGATAGTGCCGTCAAGGTAGCCGTAATGTCTTTTCTCCAATGGTTCCAACCCTTTGCTTCACGCTTTGAGTAGATCTAATACCTAACAGATCACTCAATAAGACATGGGGCACACAGGGAAGGCCACTAACTACCACTAAAAGCTTTTCATTTATCGTCCCCTATATATCTTGGGACTAACTGAGTGATGTGTTATTAACATACAAGCACATAATGTAGCCGCCTTTGTCCTCGGATCATGTCTAGCGTCCGTATATGAAGTGGGCATGCTGGTCAAGACGCGATCGACTACTGGTGTACTTCTGTACACTGTACTGGTGGCTTTCAGTTACTTCTCTCAACACCGAAGTTAATCGTTTTACGAGTAGGAGGAATAAATGGTGTCAACATTCGCTAAATACCTAAGTGGTATTCTCCATAATAAACTGTCATGGAAAAAACACATTGAGACGAAATTTTAATAGGAGCAGTAAGTCTTCTGGCACTGTAAAGGAATCTTGAGTGAAACCTAAAGCCTATTAACAAATAGATTTAAATTGGTCTTTACGGCAATGATAAGACCTCTCCAAAAGTATACATCAGTTTTATTTATACTTGAGAAGATTGGTACTTTACCAAGCTTCAAAGGATGGTCTGTGTTGTCTGCAAAGGGATTTTTCTTAGCACACCTGGCTCTGCTCTTGATGCAACGATGAGTCTTTCCCCTCTCTTGACATTCACATCATGGGATGGACAATCATGGCCTAATTCCGACTAAAAAGAAATAGCACTGAAGCTGTGATGACCTTGCACATTATATCTCCTATGATACCTGTCTCACGGATATGCCATCCGATCCAAGTAAACCAGTAATCCAGCTTCTGCTCTTATACAAGGTTGACTTTGTAAGCAGAACTGGCTCTGGACAGAAACTGAACCAGGAAGGGAATGTACTCTGATTGATTTTCATAGAAGAATCTGGCTGTCGCTTGCGCCTTTGTGGAGAACGACAACATTCGACTACACACCTCTTACGGTAACTTCGCGTCAGTTTGTCAACCGAAATTATTTGAGATTCTAATATCAACGAACTACATTTTGAAGAACAGGTGAAAGGGGCGTAGATTTTTCGCCTGCAGCTACATCCAGGACTAAACCCTCTTACCGCTTCTATGATAGTTCAAGAATGATAGCCTTCCCTCAATTTGGTCGGAAGATGATATTTTTTAGACTTCTCTGGGCCACGGATCACCCTTTTCCTTCTTGTGGCGCTACAGTCCGGGGTGGACCTGGGTCTCAACCAACATGCCTCTCCAGCCAGCACGATCTTTCGCCAGCTGTCTCCAGTTGCGCACTCCAAGTTGGTTGAGGTCCTTCTCCACTTGCGTGCGCCACTTTTGTCTAGGTCGTCCTCTGTTGCGTTGTCCCAATGGCACGGATTCAAAGACTGGATCACCCTGGGATCATAAAAAACTAGATTGCCGATGAACTTGCTAGGCAATAATTCAAATAGCGACTCGTAGGTTCCCAGCTCACCTTAGGGCTGTCCACCTCCTGGAGGTAGAGTTTCCATCGACAGTTGGGCTGCATGGCTCTCCAGGACACAGGCTGACCAATTGCCTGCTCCTAAACGTCACAAAGAAATCCTCTGCATTTCTGTTATCTGCAGGCGACTTGTTGAAGTCAGAGGGCACACTTCACACATCTTCGCTACGCACTCAAGTGTTTTTTACCTATGTGGTGAAACCCTCTGTACAGAAGGTAAAGACACTGCCGAGCACTTCCTCCGTCAATGTCCCGCCTTTGCTCAGAACAGAGTGCGGCCGTAGGGCGTTAGGGCTGAAACCCTAGGTACCACCACAAGAAACTGAGTGCTTCAGACATCGCGTCCTTTCCTCAAAAAAATAAGTTAATCACCGCTAAGGCAATGATAACTGATCACTGCGATTATGCGAATTGACCACATTCTGCCATCCATCTTAATTTGTAAGTAATACGCGCCATCACTCTCCCTACTCCTGGAAAGTTGAACACTTTGCCCTGCGTCTAAAATTTAAACAGTCCATTATGATGTTTGTTGATTTTTCAAAGGAATTGAAACCGTTGAGACAAGGAAATCCTCTAAATAGGAACTTACTTCCCACACAAAGCAATGCCATGGAGAGCCCCATTAATTAAGTTACCTCCCCCAAATCAAATTGTTGCCAGCTGCAGTTCACGAACCCGCGGAGCGTTGTGGGCATCATGTCGTCTCCACCGTGAACTACGAGCCATCTCCACTGTTGACATGACAACTTTGATTGTAATTAACTACGCAGTTCAAGCAAAAATAATCCCTGTCGCTGCACAACCAGCACATGGCAAGTTTGGTGAACCGACTGTCAAATTTGCTAACGCCACAGTCTGGTGTCGACAACTTTTCCAGAAAACAAACTTAAAGACCTGCGTGAAGCCGTGCAGAATGCTGAATTATCAGTGACTCGTTTCAGCACCAAACAACAAAGCATCAAGCAGACTCTTAACAACTCCCTGCTTGCGAGGGCAACCGTCTGACCTCATTTAATGGGAAATCTTCAAGAACAGACGAAATCTGAGCCCATCAACCATGTCATCAGGAGACAAATGACCGATTAGTATCATTTTGAAGTTCAGGGAAACTAATTTTTGGAATTTAATGACCGCCTGACGGCCTGGGCATAAACCACGTGCGGGTATTACGTTCCATTTAGCCGAGACAATGCCTCACGAATTGCTGTAATCTCCAGTGGAAGGACGCTGCAATGATCAGGGAGAAACGACATCGCCGCCACGGCCGCAGTCCATGAATTCACCGTCTGCACGAATTCCTCGAAGGGTGGATTACCACTTTTCGGAAAAGTTTCGCCCTGGCATTAAAGTTTGTGAAAGGAGGGACAGCGTGTGTGTGTCTGTATGGGAGTAGGGACATAATGCTTTCAGGTAGGAATTTCTGCTTTTTCGAGAAATGGAATGTGTTCTGGAAGATGACCAGTGTTGGGTGCGAGAGGAGGAGCTGGGCTTTAGGGAGTGGAGGTAACTGATGTGCATTGGAAACCGTTATATTTCAAAGAAATCCATTTAGACTGATTTATGAGCGGCTTGTTCTGGAAAAATACTTACACTCCTACAGGAGCAGATGACTCCAAATGGCTAACGTGTTCCAAAGAAAGCAAAGAGTGTTCAACTGGGTGGAAATGTGATGGCCAACGATTTCTGAGAATCACATGAATTGCCTTGGAAAGGGTAAAATGATCACGAAGCTACACAATTGTGGGTATTTGGAGAGATTTGACGCCGTATTGTAGAAAACACACACAGTCAGAGTGGAAAACAGAGCTCAACTTACACTTCTAACCATGAATCAGAGACGGCGAGGATAGACTCATCGATTTTGCTTTAATGTCCCAAGAATGATAAAAAAGATGAATCAAAAGGATAAATAAATTGATAGTAAGTTTCGACAAGAAACCCATAATTAAGTAGAGGCGAGGAAGGTGAAACCCAAAATAAATTTCTGCCCAAACTACAGACTTTGCCTGTATGATCAAAATTAAAAAGCTCCTAAGTGGCTAATTCATGAAGCTTTTTCGTGTAACCAGGGTATCAGCACTGTCTGAAGTTGCTAAATATTTAAGGGAACCACTTGCAGCTGTCTATTACCAAGTCACCCTAAATTGTGGCCTGCTGTGCATTCTTATAGATAAAGTTGTCTGGGTGCTCTTCTGTATAAAATTGACAACGCAGAAAGGAGTAGGCTCAAATTTTCAGACTCACACTGAAATGTTCACACCCATCTTTCATTCTCTACAAGCGTGCTTTAGGTATATACTAACAGTCAGTGAACCTAAAGAAACCACTGAAGGTTTTCAAAATTTGAACTTAGACTGCAGGCAAATGAGATATCACCGATGCTTCAAGTTTTTAAATGGTGTTCCTACATACGCGTTACGGTACTGGACCTCCGCACGATCCTCTGCAAGCCGTCTCGAGTTCCCAGTCCAACTTTAGAAATCCACATCTAGCTGGATGCGACATCAAAGATCAAATCCTTTTGTATTTCTTGGGAATAAAGGATAAAGACTGGAGATAAAACAAGCCAGCATCGTATTCGTCTGACTAGGTTGGTGCCTTAAAAAAACCTCTAAGGGTTACTCTCCGAAAGTGGAACTGTCACTTTGTCACAGGATTTTTTTCTCAACGCTTTCATTTCGACTAGAACTAGTGAAATTGTGTAAACAGAGGGTGAGCTCTCAAACGATTTTTCTCTCGACGCTTTCGTTTCGACTAGAACTAGTGAAATTGTGGAAAAAGAGGGTGAGGTCTCAAACGAGGATTTCATTTTCCAATTGTTGTCTATGCCTGAGTTGAGAAGCGTGATATATTTTTCTACCTCCGCAGTTATTTAATTCAAGAATTTACAGTGGAGCCTAGGTTTTGACAGAGCATATTAAAAATTATCAGCAAAGAACAAACTTTTTCAAATAAAGCGATTGCCAACCTTGACAGTCTACTTGATGCAAAGCGAATTCCTTGAAACGCGGCGAACTTCTTGTCCGTGCGGGAAATTTAAGGTGCTTTCAGGTAATCTGCTTATTTTCTTTCCATTGCAGAATTCATGGCAAAACAATTGGTTGGCAGCTTTTGCAGATATTCCGACAGAATGCTGACTCTTCTCCAAGCCAACACTACAGGGGTAGGACCAGCAGCTCATCAGCTACTCTTACAATCGCACGCTTGGATTTTTAATGCACTAAGCAAAGTTAAACTAGAATCGGAGAACAATTTGAAAAACAGAAGATCCCATAATGAGCAAAAATTCTGCGCGTGATAACCAGAAAACAAACCTTTTTTTTTGGAGGTTGAGATAAACTATACTGGAGCGCTCAGACTCAAATACTGGTCCATTGTAGTACCAGGCAGTAACCTTCATATAATGTAATTTCTTAGTTTCCCGAAGAAAAACCAAGATGCGCTTCTGTGATATAGGACTTAGGTTTTCAGTTCCCACCACATCAGCGCCAAATAACCGCCACCTTATACGAGCGAAAGCAGTACACTGACAGAGAAAGTGCTCTGAAGTGTCTTCACCTTCCCCACAGGCGTCGCAGAGTGTGACATCACTAACCCCAAGCCGACTCAGGTGCATAGCGAAGGTAGAGTGTCTCCATAGAACCCCGACAAGTCGTCTGCACTCGTTTCTGTCTAGAGATAGCAGAAAAGACGCGGATTTCTGGCTGACATTCGGGAGCATACTCTTGGTCACCCTGCATCCTGGAGAGTCACGCCATCTCTGTTTGTCCTGTAGAGAGACCCAACCCTCGACGGAGGCCCTGACCAGGGACGCGGGTAATCCCAAGGTGGGCTCGGGCCCGACGAATGCCTCTGCTGAACTTAACCTAGCTAGTTCATCGGCAGTCTCGTTTCCCAGGATCCCGTGATGACCCAGGACCCAGACAAGTCTTAGCGAATTCAGACTGCCGATTAAATTAAGGGAAGACAATTTAAAGGAAAACAAACTTAGCCGTAAGTCAACTTCAAAGCAGTTTTTGACTCTGATAAAGTGCATTTCGAAGGAGCTTCTGAGTAGTTCTGAGATCCTCGACTGAAAACGAACACATCAAAGACTATGAAATACTCGAAAGAATTCTATTCACTCGCTGAACGTGAAACAATTTTAATGGGTCGTTAAGTGACGCCCACTGCTTTCCGAGATTCTTAAGTAGTTGTGGTAAGTCGTGGGGTTATTCCATGTCAAATAAAGGGTTACAATAAACTCCAAATTGCAGAAGGAGTTGCAGCGAAAAACAGCATGACCTTCCAGGAAAATTGGAAAATTAATTAGGTGTCGAACTGCAGTCCCCTGTCTTTTTGCCCATCCTCTCGCTTTATCTTCAATCTAAAAAAAGTCACTGAGCCGAGCAGAAGTTTAGATCGAATGGAGGGACTACTTGCGCCAAGAATTTTAGATTTTCTTTAGGGAGTATAAGTTCATGTTTACCATTTGTTTTATCATTGGCCATGTACACACTGTACATGACACCCTGGACAAGAACCACACCACGACTGAAACGGAGTTCAGGCTCTACAAATACGCCATGCACATCACAGCTGATCGATCGCAACTACAGGCAGATTGCGGCTTTATCGGAAAAGGTGTTCCAAGTCAGGCTTGGGATTTATGATCCCACCAAAAGCCTGGGGTTTTGGAGAACAAATAAACAAGCAGACAAGCAATGTCATTGGGACTCACTATAAAGATGATAATCCAAACTCATTCTTTGATCAAGGAAGACCTGTTCTGAGTAAAATAAGCAATAAAAATTACAAGTAATGAAATAAATAATTTAATTAATTAATAAAATTACAAATAATGAAATAACTCGCGTTTTTTAAGTGTTATTTGGAACCCTAAGTTGACCGGAATTAAGTTACAGAACCTGCTGATTAACTTTAACAAGCATTTAATGGGCTTTAGCCGCAATTTTCTTCAAATTAAAAAAGAAAATCAAAACTTCTGAACAATGCTGTTTATATAAGACAAATCCCAACATTTTCGAATAAGCAAATATTTTTATCATTGTCTTAAACAGGGACTGATGCACATTTTTCCAATGAAGTACGTTAACGCTTCCAATATCGGCCACAGCTTGCTGGTGGTGCCATCTTTTGAAAAAACATGGAATTCGTACCCCCCATTAATTTTAGCAGTTTTTCATTTTCTTTCCTAAGCTCATCTCCAACCTCCTTTCTCGGCTCTTAACCGTCATTTTAGGATATACACTTAGAACGGCAGCATATGCTAAGCTTATTACATTCCCATCTTGACAGGATTGATTGAGGTAAAAAGAATAAAGTACAGTTTAATGCAAAACTTAGAGCTGCTGTAACTCAAGCTATCCCAAAATAACCAGCCATTATTCATGAATGGCTCCTGCCTTGTTGAAACTGAAGGACTTTCCATCCTACGTACGTGTGTCAACTCAACACTTAGTTGGAAGGATCACATATTCAAGGTTGCCCAAAATACAGCGAAATGTCCTGGTTTCTTACAAGAATGCAAGAAATATTTTACTTCTTTTGAGCTTGCAACAATATATAAGGCGTACATCCGCCCAAGGCTTGTCTGGGGCTTCTTAGACCTCTTTACACCTACTAGATAGAATCCAATAGCGAGCGACATAACTTAATGCTGCACAGTCAATCGACTCGCTAGATTATCGGCGAAATGTTGCAACTTTATCACTATCTTATCACTACCTAAACAAGAAATGCTCTAATGAGGTTGCCAGCTGCATTCCTCCTTTTCAAGAATTTACCCGCAATACCCTGGTCGCTAGGAATGCTCACGCGTTCACCCTTAAGCCCACATTCGGACGTACAGTTAAGTTAAGAGAGTCGTTCTTCAGCCGCATCACACGATTATGGAATGCTCTTCCCATCTTTCCTCCTCATTACAGGCATTTAAAACCAATGTGCATCGCGTACCGCCTTTCCTTCTCTTCCTCTTTTCCACCAACCAGTGCTCTGACCTAGTCCCGGTCAGTATGGGTAGAAAACAACCCCTTTAGCGCGCGCCAATTAGAAATGAAAACAGACTCTTGTCTTAAAGGCTTAAAGTGATATAAGCAATTCATTAAGGAAAAGGTTGTATTTGTAGGAGCAGTTTGAGGAACTATCTGCCAGTAGTCACCTCCAAGATCTCAATTCATACAAAGACGCCCATATACGTTATAATTCTTTTAAAGACTTGTTTTCAGACTGTGCTAGAAGTCACGGCACCGGCTTACGAGCCGCCAACACGCTCAAATATTTTCCATCCACACTACTAAACCTTGCAATTAGCAACTCATTAGCAAGTTCATGGAGTGAAATGTTAAAAAAAAATTGAAAGCGCCTTGCCTCTCAACCTACACAGAAATGTCGAAAAAGAACAAAAAGGGGAAAAGAAGGAAGACCCACTTACCAAGTGCAAAGGTTGTGAATATATGCATATTGCAGAGGGGAGATAGAAGCAAAGTTGAGTAGGTGAAAGGAGGGGCGGTGAAAAGTACTTCATTCCAGTGATGCGGCTAATTAAACAATCTTTGCATTTCATCGCACGTCCGAAAATGAGTTTGAGGGGAATTTGATGGGCATTCCTATCGGTGCGGGCGCTGCGGATAAAGTTTTAACGGGCGGAATGCTGCAGCTGGATCTGTTTAGGAATCCATACGGCATTCCGGGTCTAAAGTGGTTCTGAGACTCTCCTCTCATCTGTAAGTTCTACCATACGTGATTAGATTCTTGCTTAGGAGTGCGTCGATGGCTTTGAGGAATTCACAGCGATGTGGGTTCTGGTTCATAACTTTTTAATCAATGTTGCAGACTTTGATGGGATTTCATTGCACGAGGCTCTTCTTGACCTCAAATATGCGATAATTTCAATAGTTGGAGATGAATAGTTTCATCATTAGAATAAGATTGTGCATGGGATACGTATGGGTCTATACAAGTCAGTTATCCCTCCGTGCTTGTGGTGAAGTGCGTGGACTCCTATGCAAAATGTTCGAGTTTTAAAATTAAAGTTTCTTGCAGCACGCTAGCAGCAGTAAGAAAGCGGGAATTAAATTATCAATTTTGCCATTTTCCGTGTCTGCATTACACTCTGGGTCTCTATCGTTAGCGGCAATCCTAAAACAGCCAGACTTTGGTACTTTGTTGGTATAAATTTATTCATTTTTAATGAATTGAAGATTAAATTGTGAAATAACCAAAACCTCGAAAGGCCAACAACATTTCGAAAAGGAAACAAACGGAATACGTGTAAAGATGGGCTGCCCCTGTTCCACCCTCTTTTCTATCGCTGTCAGGTTTAAAGCCTGGAGTGTTTAGTTCGGGAAATTCCTGGCTTTCTTTCACAACATTTTACAGAAATGTCAGTTTTTGACATCTCGATATATAGGCTTTGATATTTTAGGCAGTTGATTCCTCGAATTTTTTGGCACTTCGTTATTTCAGATTTTGGCGAATAAAGCCACTTTGGGAATTAAATTTTCTTAAATTCGGTCTGTCTCCCATTTATAACTCTGACGTGAAAAATGAAAGTCATGAGTCTGTCATTAGATCATTAATAACTCAATACTACGCGCAAGAAACACAGATTTCATATTACTCAGTTAAGTTTCTATTCTCTTAGTTGTTTTTTCAAGAAGTGAGCTTGAGTCGGGGTGTATTCGTAGTCTGGTGGGATATGCATGTATACGGAAGGAAAGCCGTATGATTCTCCTAAGTCAACGGAGAAAAAAAAAGCAAAACAGGATTCAACTGTTAATGTTTCAAAAATTATACGTGTAGTATATCACTCAATAAGGCCCGGATTGATATATAGAGGGCGCCACTAGCAAAAATCCATAGTATTTTTTGACAGTAACACCATCAAATGATATCTGTCAAATTTTTATGACAATCCGATTATTGGGTTACAAGTTAGAGTGCTTCAAGTGAGGCTACTTTTGCGATTTTGAAAGCAATTTAAAAAACAGACCTTTATGTGTTGTTTAAAGATTGGTTTTTGATGGAAAAAAATACTGTGCAAGCTCAGCAATGGCTTGAAAAGTGTTACAGGGACTCTGCTCCATCCAGAACATCTATTTGTTGGTGGTATGCTGAGCTTCCAGCATTGTACAGGCACCAACGAACGGTTTGGAAAGTCAATGGAGGTGGTTACACCTGAAAACGTCAAAAAAATTACACAAAATCGTATTGGAAACTGTTAAGTGAAATTGCGTGAAAAAACTGACACCTTAAGGATATATGTAGGCAGTGTGTACACTACTCTGCATGAACGTTTGTTCATGAAAAAGCTGTTTTCGAAATAAGTGCAGCGTTTGCTCACAATAAACCAAAAAAAACAACGTATCGATGATTCTGAGAACTGTTTGGAGCTGTTTCGTCAGGACGTTTTGCATTGGCATGTTACAATGGATGAAACATGGATCCACCACTACACTCCAGATTCATATCGGCAGACAGCGGAGTGGACAGCAGCCGTTGAAGCACGCCCAAGGCGTCCAAAAACACAAAGATCGACTGGCAAGGTTATGGCATCCGTATTTTGGCATGCGCATGGAATTTTATTAATCGACTATCTTGAGAGGGGCAAAAGGATCAACAGCGACTACTACATGGCATTATTGTTCTTAATATTGTTCATAATGTTCTCCTTCCCATATGAAGAAGAAAAAAATTCTCTTAAACATGGCCAAATTGTACGAATTGGGCTTTGAGTTGCTTCCGCACCGTATTCTCCAGATCTGGCCCCAGCGACTTCATCCTCTTTTCAAACCTCAAAAAGATGCTCGCCAGAAAAAATATGTCTCGTATGAGGAGATGATGGCCGAAACTGAAGCCTATTTTGAAGCCAAAGATAAATCGTTCTATAAAAAAGGTATCGAAATGTTAGAGCTGCCCTGGACTAATTGTGTCACTCTTGAAGGAGGCTATGTTGATGAATGAAGTGGAAATTTGTTTAGAAAATGTGTTTTAGTTTTACTTACTTTACTCAGTTACCGGGACTTGTTTTATTCCATCTGACCTTCATAAAAAAAAATAAAAAAACCTATTTCCTTATAACTAATCAAAATAATTTGCAAAATTCTTCCCAATTTTTAGAGTATAGACAAAATATTTTTTATGTTTCCTAGTAGCTTGTGGGATAACCATTTCTCTGTAATACTTCCACTAAGCGTCTAGGCATGGAGTCCTTATAATTTATCCTGTTTTCGGCTGTTTATGTTTTTTATCCATTCCCTTCTCTATTGTGTTCTTCAGCATGTTTCTGGAGGCAACTGTATATCTACGTTCGAGCCAATCTTATAAAAGCTCAATGGGATTGAGAAGGTATGCGCAAATGATTTTAAAGTCATACAGCATCCAAAACTTTACATTATCCGCGGTACATTTCAAGTCATTTTCTTGGAAAACCAAATCTTCTTCTAGCCCCAATTGCCGAACCCTTTGCAGTAAGTTATCTTTCAAAATCTGAACATAACCCATTTGGTCCACTACTGGTTCAATAAACGTAAGTTTGCCCACGTCTTTAGCGGCCATACATCCCTAAATCATAATTCCGTGTCCTTTTTGTTTTATTGGTGGTACTAAATTATGCTTTTCAAGAAGTATGATTTTTAATGTTCCATGGGATAAAAAATTGCACTGAAGCGCTCAGACTCAAATACTGGTCCATTTGTACTTTATTGTTCCATACTAGCATTTTACCTTTTATTCCAAAGATTCAAAATGTTACTTTAGCTGAACAATACGGTTCTGCTCCCGCTATGTTATGGGCTTTGGCAAGATGGAACCCGTCGAAACCCGAGGCTTTCCTCTGTCCATTCCGCCATGCGCAGTTAACGGTACTTGTATATTTGTAAGCAGAATTTTCCGTTTCTTGAGAAAAAAATATTTACAGTGCTTTTTCTTGGAAAATAAATGAAAAATAAGAAGAATTTTCATTCTTTAAAATTCCTTGCTGAAAATAAAAATTAATAATAATTGGAGTGCGCGACAGGTCACAGAGGGACCTGTGGCTCTTGTGTTGTGCGCGCTACTGTTCTTACACAAGTAGAAGAGACCCTCAATTTTTTGCCGAAGTTTGAGAAGCTTTCTTAGACAGTTATTACTCTTTGAGTGTTGTCAGCAGCTCGAAAGAGGTGGCGCCGTGAAAAATTCGATTTGTTCACCCGGGAATGGAACTTGGACTTTCGGCGTGTGGATGTCGCATTCTACATGCCACCGCGGCCACAGGTGGCAACTCGCTCCTCCCCAGCTCGCTTTGAAAAGCCTTAGTTTAAATATTTGCTTTTGAATTTAATGCGTATGATATTCTTCCGTCGGACAAATGTTTAGGAGGTTGAGTTGAGCGGACGTCAAGACTGTGCATTATTGCTAATTATGAAATCCGATCAACTTAGACAAACTCTACCGTCGACGAAAGTTCACAAATTGATGAATAACTCTTTGAACTCGAGATGACTTAAAACCTGTAGGCAATCAATTAAAAAAAATTGACATATTAATAAAAATTTATTTACTTTTGTTAACCACTGTGGCATTGTACAATCCGTAACATAATCCGTTTACCAAAATCGTATGATCTAAACGAAACTCTCCACTCATATGAAATACTCTCAGCCCACCCACTATAAATGCATGCGAATAATACACAAGAAATGAGTTGTTGTGCACATAGAGACAAGCATCACTTTTATCTCTTTACTGGTCTCCTACAAACCATTATTGTACTAGCGTCCCTGATTGTTTAAGGGCAAAACGAGGTATATGCTGTCATCGAAGAAGGACGCAGAGCATCGACGTCTCGGACAGAGCGTCACGCTGGGTAGCAGACACTTCGAGGTAGTCAAGGATTTCGTCTTCCTCGGCTCCGCGGTGAATAGGGACAACAACATCAGTACCGAAATCAAGCGCAGAATCACTCTTGCCAATCGCTGTTTTTTGGGCTTTAGAGGCAATTGAGTAATAAAGCCCGCACCCGAATGACCATAGTGACTTTGTACAACACCTTGATCGTCCCAGTCCTGCTTTAGGGCGCAGAAACCTAGACGCTACTTAAAGCGGATGAGGAAGCCATTGGTCTCATCGAGAGAAAAGTTCTGCGTGCGATTTTTGGTCCTGTTTCCGTTGATGGCATCTGGAGGAGAAGATTCAACCACGAACTGTATGGGCTGTACAGCGGCACTAGCCTAGTCAAGCGCCTACGGATATAACGTTTAAGGTGGCTAGGCCATGTGGAGCGTATGGACAGCACTGCTCCGGCCCGAAGAGTTTTCGAATCCGAACCACAGGGACAACGCAACAGAGGGCGTCCTAGACTGAGATGGTGCACACAAGTGGAAAAGGACCTCATACATTTTGGAGTGCGCAATTGGAGACAGCTGGACAACGCAACAGAGGGCGTCCTAGACTGAGATGGCGCACACAAGTGGAACAGGACCTCAAACATTTTGGAGTGCGCAATTGGAGGCAGCTGGCAAGAGATCGTGCTAGCTGGAGACGCATGCTGGTTGAGGCCCAGGTCCACCCCGGACTGCTGTGCCATTCGAAGACGAAGAAGAAGTAGCTGATTGTTTAGTCTTTTGTTTACCTGCCTGGTTGCCGCATTGCCTCCTTTTCTCTATTCCCACCTTTCCATCTGTCTCTTCAATGCAAACATGCTGCAGTAATGAACGAATTTTCGGAAATTGTAAAATTAGTGTTTTATTTTTATAAAAAGTGTTTTAATCTTTTAGAAAGAAGACAAAACACGAAACAACTCGTGCGCGAGAGTAAATCAAGGACCAAATCCACTTAGGACTATAGTGCCACCTTAAAATGAGTTAATCCACTTGCTAATAGATTCTTTCTCTATTTGGACACCTGGTTTTAATTGAACTCTTTCCAGGAACTAAGTAAATGCTGACATCCAGGGCCATCCATGACAACGCGACGTAAATAGTTCAATGAGACCATCCAGAACAACAGGACAACGCGACGTAAGTAGTTCAATAAGAAATGGGTGTTCGTCATAATACAGAGTTCGGTTTAGTAGATTTTCTCTAGTATTTGGTTTACAATGTCGACGCAGACCCTATATCCAGACCTTAGCTTCAACAAGGGTTAGAACAAGGCATGATGCCGTCACAGGTTCCTGATGAACATGCATAACCGAACAAACCTGAAACTACTGAATGCTTTCAGTTCGGCACTATGGAAAAAACACACCAACAGTCCCACTGTAGTAATCCAACTGGGCAGGGATTAAAATTTAAATTGGAAAGGAATGCAACAGTAAACATGAATCCAAAATGAAAACAAATCCTAAAAATTTGCAAACATGAGCCTACCGAACAGGACATGACTGACCCCTAGCCGGCATTAACATTTCGCTTTGGAATTCCAACCACATAAATTATTTCACAATTATTTTGTTTTTGCATTTTTTAATTAAAACTCAACGCATCGAAGGCCATTCAAAATAAATTATGGATTAGTGGGCTTGTCAAGTGTGTGCCGTGGCGGCGGCTTTGGTTTTATTCCAAAACTTCAACGCAGACTCTTGTAATCCGTTAATCGCCTTTTTCAAATTGCCAGCCATTTATCCTAACCGATGTCGTCATCGGCTACAGAGTTACACAGAAATGTACGCATTAGCAAAGTGCGGCACTTACCAATAACAGCATATGCTCCGCCATCGAATCCGAAAATTAACAACGTTAATCCGATGATTATTTTGTTAATCAACATTTTGTGCTGCTGTCAGTACACCCCCGGCTGCTGTTGTCCTCTTCTTGGTTTGCTGTTTCCCTGCGTATTCTTATATCCTTTTGGTAGCACGCTTAACTCCCTGTTGGCGGCCAGTGATGCTGGTGGTAGTGGTGATGGTGTTCTGCTAGGAAATGTAATGAATGCGTGTAAGTGTTAATTGTGTGTGCTATAATGCGTGATATGATGTGTTGTTGTTGTTGCTGCTGTTGTAATTGTGAAAACTTAAGCGCTATCACTCAACTCATGAATTACGCATCAACACTATCTTCCTTCGTTGCGGGCTATTTGTGTTTGCGTTCTAAACCACTTAGCATAGACACCCATGAACAAAAGCACAAGCACACACTTTCATGTACACATTATTAATTTCTGCAGCGAATAAAAAAACAAATTCTGTAATTTGCAACTCTACTCGGCTAAAACTGAAACGCACTATCGCTGCACCGCGAGATGGATGCTTTTTGCGAATTTCAAATGACACTTTAAATTATCACGGAGGCACAGATTCTCGAGGGCGTGCCGGTGTGTGTATCCTCGGGTGGTGTGAAATCCGTCTAAGTGAATCACACTGCATGCAGTTCTGCGCTGAGCTGTGAATCCCCACTTCTCTCTTACTTTAATGAAGTTCTGTTTTTTTTCTCAGTTTTTCTATTTTTTTTTCTGGTTTCTGCTGCTGCCGTCGAAACGTGACAAGAGTCCTTGTTGAAGGCGCGTTTGTTATGCTGGTGCTGCTGCTTCTGGCTTGTGCTACTTCCTGGCGGTATTGAGCGATGCTACTTTTGCGTCGCTCTCATAAATATTTATTATCACGACGAGCCCCTCCAACTGGTGCAGTTACATTTTCTTGTCAACCCAAATAGCGATGAATGCAGTCACTCCGCCCAGTTGCAGGTGGATGAGGGGGGAATGCACACTCGTGTGTCGATTTCAGGATTGTTTCTCGGTAAATATCTGTATCCACCCCGAAATTGCTGCAATCGACTCTCTAACCTCCTTTCTGGTGACTTGTCATGAGACGCCGCGCGTCTGATTTTTGTTGCGATGCTATTTGTGATGATAATCCCTTTTTTGTTGTGTTAGTCTTTGTCGGCGACAGGATGCCTCGTTTTCGAATAAATGTCTTCTCTTCTTTGTTACAGTCCAAGTGCATTCGCTCATTCAGCTGCGGTCATCTGAAAAGGAAATGAACGGCCATTAATATTTCATCTGTTTGTTGATGGCGTACTTAAACTTTCATTTTGTTTTGGATAAGTTCAACTAATTTAACTTGCAAACGGTTAACATGAAAAGTTCATCGTGCGCAAAGGACGGTGAAAAACTTTCAAGCGTATGCTCTTCTAATTTGAATTTCTGCGAAAACTTGCTTTCGCCAACCGCAGGAAGTTTTGCCGTGAGAATTTCATAATTTTTCTTTCGTAATTATTTTATGCAGTCTACACGCATGCAGTTATGTAAGGTGTTTCAAAAGAAAAGAAAAATGGGTTATGTGGTTTGTGTGGAGATTAGATCTTTGACTTGGCGGCACTGTTTGTAAGACACTTTCTTCGCAGCTTGGGTTAAAAGTTTAAACTCAAAGTGTCTCTTCCAGTGACTTGCAGACAAAGTTGACGCAGAAGCATGATTTTGTGCGGAATGACAAGTTTTTGGCAGCATATCAATATGCTTGGGGACGGTGGAGATGAAAGGGGAGAACTAACAGCTGGAACAGACAGAAAACCATGTCAACAGATTGAACCTAGTAAAGGCAAAATCTGAACTGTACCAAACTGTACGAACTAGATCAGATCGCGTACTCACATGATTTAAGGCCGGTTGTCAGTGAAAGGTCTGTGGAATTATTTCACGAGAACGTTCGTCACATTTTTAAGTTTTAGAGACCAGAGTAGATCTGGCTCTTAAGGCTTTGGATCTTACAATACGAGGGTCTGGCTCTTGAGGCTTTGAATCTTACAATGCGAGGGTTGCCTTTTATACTTCGGGATTAGAGAACAAAAACAAATATTAAGCATCGAAAATAGATTTATTGTTCTTAAAAATATTCCCCATTAAGATCTGTACACTTTTGCATGAACCAATTGTCGAAGCACTTTTGCCACTCTGATTTAGGTATCTCCAAAACATGCATTCTGAACGCATCAACCGCTTCTTCAGACGTCGAAAAACTTTGAGCTCTCATTTTATTTTTTACGTACGGGAGTAAACAGAAGTCATTCGGTGCCAAGTCAGGACTATACGGCGGATGACTCATCAAATCGATGTTTTGAGTGCTCAAAAGTGCGGTTGCTTGAGTCGATGTGTGAGAGCTCGCATTGTCGTGGTGAAGAGTTATCCGTCTTCGACGGTTGGTTTTCCAGATTTCTTGCAAGACAACTGGCAAACAAATGGTTGTGTACTACTCAGAATTGACTGTTCTGCGTTGCTCTAGTGGTATGGTTGCGACATGTCCAGTTTTTTCGACCATTTGCTTGCTTCGTGTTTCGTGCGCGAGCAACTTTTGTTGGATTTGGCTCAATTTAAAACACCCATACAGTCGACTGCTGTTTACTTTCAGACTCATACCCGTAAATCCACGATTCATGACCTGTCACAATGTCACAGAAGTGTTTCGAAGCGCCGCGATCGTAGTTTTGGAGCATTTCTTTCGACCAATCGACACGAGCCTTTTTCTGAGCGATTGACAAATTGTGTGGGATCCAAGGCGAACAAATTCTTTTGACGGTCACATGCTCATGCAATATGTATGTTAGGCCCACTAATGCCTAAGGTTGTCTCAATCTCACGATAGGTCACATGATGATCTTGCAGTTGGCGCACAACATCAATGGGTTCCGAAACAACAATTGATTTTGGACGACCTTAACGAAATTCGTCTTGGAGTGAACTACGACATCGGTTGAATTCACCATACCATCGACAAAGACTGACCCTTGATGGAGCTTCATCGCCAAAAATTGAATTAAGTTCGTGAGTTAATCCACGTGAGTTAATCCACGTCGAAAGTTGTAAAAAATAATCGCACGAAAATTTTAGCGATTTAATTTCATTTTTGGGCGAGATGAATCTTTTAAGTTACTGTAAACAACACAAATAGCTCTCGTGTGTCAAAACGTTCTGAGTACGTATAACCTCAAAAATCAAACTTTACGATAGAGCTGGCAATTGCCAGATTGCAACATTCGGGTTGCCCAATCCCGAAATATAAGACTGCCAAATATCTCCCTTCCTCTTTTTTGCTCTTCATTCAATGCTTCATAAAAAGTGTTACAGGGATCGGATTTAGTTCAAATATGCGCCGTTTTATTCGATGATCTGTTTTCCTCTAGACGGCAACTTCATAATACCCCCCTCGTAGAAGCCCCCTCCTTATTTGCGAAGAACTCAGGCAGCCACTGTTCACAAGCCTATTTTGAGTTCAACTTCACACCACCAAAGGCGTTCGCCATCGACAGGAACAGGTGGTTACACTTGGCGCTGTGTTCGGGCTATATGGTGGATGCGATAAAACCTCCGATCTGAGCTCCCGTAGCTTCTGACGAGTCATCAACGTAGTGTGTGATATGGCGTTGTCCTGGTGGGACACTACATCCTTCCTGTTGGCCAATTCTGGACGCTTCTGGTCGGTCGTCGGGTTCAAGCGGTCCAGTTGTTCGCTGCAGATGGTAGAATTAAGCGTTTGGTCATATGGGAACATCTCATTGTGGATGATTCCCTTCCAATCCCACCAAACACACAGCAAAGCCTTTCTGGCCGTCAATCCCGGCTTGGCCTCTGTTTGGGACGATTCACCGCTTTCGCTTAATATTGTCGTATGTTATCCATTTTTCGTCACCAGGCACCATCGGCTTCAAAAATGGATCGAGTTCGTTCCGTTTCAGCAGCATATCGCAGACTTTCATTCGGTCCGGAAAATTTTTTTGCATCATTTCATGCTCACCAAAACATCAAGCTTTTGTTTTGTATTCAGGCTTCTGCAGATGGTTTAAAATGGTTTGATGACTGACTCCCATCTCCTGGACGATGTCACGGGATGCCACATGCCAGTCTAACTCGATGTTTTCCATGATTCGATCGGTATTCGATGTCACAGGTCTTCCTGTTCCTTCTTTTACTTTTTGATTTCGCATTACATGACTAAAATAACTCTCTCTCACCTGCTGATGTAAAATTTGACACGACATGGGAGAAAGGAGCAAATGCTGGCAACTGCGGATGTGGAATATGACTATGATGTTACTAAAAATGTTGTATACCTTAAAATGTTGAAATAGTCTGTCTGCTCAAGGATTCATTAGAATTGTATTCATGATTAACAATTCATGATTATCTATGATTTCTAGTTCAAAAATTATGGTGTTATTCTGTATTGCGGCGCATATCACAATTCCTTCCATAATTCCAGGTGAGATGCATTTCTTCCAGGTTTTTTCTCACTACTCAAAAAAATTTTATTTCGCCTATATTTGCCCTTTTGATTATTTGAATGATGGCAAGTAGTGTTGTCATTATGTGCCGAATTCTTATAAATGGAAACCAGTTCTTAAAACTAAATGGAATTCATCTAGTAATGTCCTCGTAAAAAAGATGAGGTGAGGGTCCCATGTATTCAAAATGCATTGATTGGAATATTTTTGAAGGCTTTACGAAGCGCTTGTCTAGCATTCTGATCTAAATTACTGATGCAGCACTTTTCTTTCTTTGCGTAGTGCTGCAGACCGAGGTGGACCTAGGTCTTAAAAAACACGTCTCACAATCTCACCAGCTGCCTCAAATGGCGCACTCTTAATTGGTTGAGGTCTTCTGCGTTTGTGTGCGCCATCTTACCCCAGGCCGGTCTCTGTTGTGTGCTTTCAATGACTCGGATTTGAGGATTTTTCACACCGGAGCAGTTCTCCACGCGCATGCCGCTATACAGCCTTTTAGCTCATCCTTAAATGTTATCCTACAAATGTCATGTTACTTAAAATATGATTCGAAATTAGACAAAAATGTTGTATTTAAATGGTCTTTAATCGAACTCAAGTTTGAACATTCTAACATTTAGATGTTATTTATCCAAACGCTTAAACATGGTCAGTTATGGCCCTTTCAGGTGGTTCTGCTCACGTGGATTGGATCAACAGTTAATTGCAATTGCAAACACTCACTGTTGACAAGAACGCACTCTCTGATCAGGTAAAAGCCTGAAAGTCATGGGACCAACAGCGTGACGGTCGACTCAGCGTTACTTCTTCACTATAATGCACATGTATACACCACCATCCTCCAGAAAGCGGACATCCGTGAATAAATGGAAGCAGAAATATCACCCAGGCACGTTTTTGCTTACAACTTTCCAGAACAATGTCATCTGTGGTCATCTAGTGAGCATCCCTCAACTAGTTCGCAATCACTCAAAACTGCAACTGTCTCCCTCAAAGTATTCCTCTCTAGTTACAACCTTCATCGAAAAACAAAGAAAAATGAACACACCGTTGCTTTCATCATGGACTCATTTCACACCTGAATACATGCACACATTTCTAAGCCCGGCCATTAAAGCTAATGAAGAGCCTTTGTGTGAATTCTCCAACATCCATTCGTGCAGTGCGTGCTATTGTTCCCCACGCGATAGGTAGGATAAATTCCACATACTTGATGGAAAAGCCTTGTTTTTGCTGCACGCCCATCTCGAGGCATGCTCATGTTTACGTGAAGTCATAATGCTCGTAGCTGAACATTACACAGACGAAGTTTGCAAAAATTGCTTCTCGGGGAAGTTTAATGCATATGTACACATCTACCCGAAGAAGTCTGATGGAAATTGAAGTAAACAAAATTTGAATTTTTGATAAGAACCAGGGGACAAGCACAGGGAGAGAAAAAACAACTGCCATTGATTGCAAAACAAAGAAATGGAAATGTTAAGTACATAAATGGATTCAAGGACTTGGAAAATGCTTTAAATTCCTGCTCGACTGACTGTCCCTCAACGGGATGGACAAGTGTTTCAATGGCAATTGTGGCTTGCGTTTTGGTGTTACTGCGAGTTTGGGACAAGTAGGAAGTCTTATTTTTTGTTGGCGTTGGACAAGAGATGTTTGTAGAATGCTAATCAGTGACTGCTTGGTTGACACAACCCTAATGTGATGGTTATTTTAGGAATGGAGGCTATTGAACATTTTTATGTTGCAATAATAATAATTGTTGGCGCTACAATCCAAAGGGGGAACAGGGCCTAGCTTGCTCATCAACTATTCGTGTTGTGCGCGCTACTGTTCTCTCACGAGTAGAAGGGACCTACAGTTTTTGCCGACTCCGAACGGCGAAGTCAGCAGCTCGAAAGAGGTGGTGTCGTGAAAAATTCGAAAAATTGGTTTTGAGCTGGGAGTCGAACCCTTCGGCGTGTAAGCGTCGCACTCTACCCACTCCGCCACGGCGACAATGTTGCAATGCCTGGAAAATTTTGAGTCTGCAATGCAATGAGTGAATATCTTATAACACAGCAAGCTGCATGGGAGGACACAGCGTCAGCTGATTCTTTGTAGCCTAATCAGTGACGGTATGAATGCTCTTTTATTCGGAAGCCATGTATCAATAAATCTCATTGATGGGGCAGGCAAGAGGTTTGCAGAAATTCTTCCTTTCTTCAGTAGAACCCCATTTTTTTATATTGGGACAAGCCCTTAACAGAAAGCACAAAGACAACGAAACTCCTAACAAACCCTTTGCTCGTAATTAAAACGTGATAGTATTGAAGTTGCAATATGAAGGCAAGAGCCAAGCCCAAGAAAAAAGTAAAACAATTGTCAGACAATTGCCATCAAACGGTAAAGTTTCATTGGAAGACGAACATATCAAAAAAAAAGTATATATTAAAATGACTAAGATTATCGGAGACCCTCAATACAAAAATCTCAAAAGTCCCAAGAAGTCAAAACTCCAAACCGCTCATAATCAACTACTCTACGATCCCAATGGCCAACACTTTGGAATTTCGACATTTGGATGAATGTCAGAACTAAAGTTAAGCCTCGGTCCCTAAGGGAACTCCTTAGTGACGAACAAACTTGTCCAACTTGCTCGTGGTCACCGAACTTGCTCCTGCTCACCGAACAAAATTGTGCGTCGAACATGCTCGCCCTCTTCGAACTAGCTCGTCCCCTCCAAATTGGTTAGAGTTCCATTAACTTCTCGGGCTCGCCGCATTTTTCTTTTCCGTGCTTCGTGCTGGTTCGCGCTGGCTCGCGAGCCACTCACTTTTGCCAAAAAAATTTCGAATTTCACGCATTCGTTGGCTTTACTGTTCGCAGTGTACAAACATGTTCTCGAGCAAAACCAACTTTCGGTTTAAACGTCGCCGTGTGCATATTAGGAATGAAGCTCGTTGTCAACAGTGAGGTACGATTTTGTAAAAGACTCTATTGGCTAGTTCGTCTTATACAAAATAAAATTAACCAAAAAAAAGCCTCAACGCTTCCGAAAACACATGTATCCGTTTTAAAGAAACAAGGAGATGTCAGTTTTCGGCCATGTAGCGGATAACACTAACAAGCAGCTTTGGTGAGTTCGTCGTTAAGGCCTCCTTAAGAGAACGTCAACTATAATAATGTTGGCGCTACAGTCCACATTGAGAACAAGGCCTAGCTTGCTCATCAGCTACTCGCGTTGTGCGCGCTACTGTTCTCTCATGAGTAGAAGGAACCTATAGTATATTGCCGACTCCGAACGGCGAAGTTTGAGAAGCTTTCTTAGACATTTACCAAATGGTTAAGGTCGATAGTTATATTTCTCGCGTAATAAAGGTAACATGGGACGTGCCAGAGGGTAGCCACTCGGGTCCATTACTATTTCTTTTATTTATAAACGATGTTCACGAAATATTTAAATTCTGCGAAATTCTAACATTCGCGGATGACTTTGTCGATTAATAGTATAGCCGATTGTATTAAGTTTCAGTCGGATATACATAACCTAGCGGAATGGTGTAAACATAATACTCTAGATCTAAACATTTCAAAATGTAAAATTTGTACGGCACATAGAATAACATCTCCAATTGTTTATGATTATTTTATCAATAATCATAAACTGGATCGCCTAGAAGAAGTTAAAGACCTTGGAGTTATATTCGACCTCAAGTTGTATTTCTCTCTACATTATGATGACACCATTGCGAAGTCGAATTCTATGTTAGGATTTTTAAAAAGAAACAGTTAAGATTTTCGCGACAGATCCAGTTTAAAGACCATCTTTGTTTCGTTAGTAAGACCCTATTTGGAATATGCATCCATTGTCTGGGACTAAACTTACGATAATCAAGAACTTAGACTCGAACGAGTTCAAATGAATTTCACGAGATATGCTTTCCGAAAGTTGTATTCCTTTGAAGAACTTCCTAATTATGTTGAAAGATGGAGAACAATTGGCTTGCAAACCTTAAGTTTCATGCGTGAGGCAACGTCAGCCATGTTTATTCGTGAAATTCACCAGAATTACTTTTTCTCATAAATATATATGCTCCCCAAAGATCTCTACGGGTGAGAAACGCACTTTTTGATAAAAGGCATAGAACCAATTATAGTCGCAGTGAACCTTTTTCAAGGTATATAAACACATTAAATGATCTTTGCAACGAATTTGCTTGCCACGATAAGAATTTAAAAACATGATTATTGCATCGTATTTGAATTAATATTATTTATTGAAGTAATCTGTAAGACGATAAGAGTCGGTAGATGGTCCTTAGTCGCTCCGCAAACATCTGCTCTGTCATGCGATACTGAGAGTTAACGCTTTGAGAACGTAGTGGTTTGTGGTACTCTGTGATGGATATAAAAAAAAAAGATGTTGCTAAATTATGATAAAGCTTCAGTCCTGGCCAGTATGGTTCTGGCCAGTATGATTCCTAAAGAGATACTGACCAATTAATCCCAACTCGTTAGAGCACACTAAGCAGTCAGTTTTCGTGAATGTTGCAGTGCCTTAACATACTACGGAGTGACATATCTATTCAACTAGCAGCCAACTTCATTTACGAAGGTTGCCTTTTATATTTCGGGATTTGGCAACCCTAGTGTTGCAATCTGGTAACTGCCAGCTATATCGTAAGGTTTGACATTTTTGAGGTTATAACTACTCAGAACGTTTTGCCATAAGCGCTCTTTGTATTGTTTACAGTAACTTAAACGATTCATCTCATCCAAGAAATGGAATTAAATCTTTAAAATTTTCGTGTGATTATTTTTTACAACTTTCGACGTGAATTAACTCAACAACAGTGCATCGATGAACTTAATTCAATTTTGGCGACGAAGCTCCATCAAGGACCAGTGTTTATCGATGGAATGGTGAATTCAACCGAGGTTGATGCTGTGCGCCAACTGAAATTGCAAGATCATCATGTGACCTATCGTGAGATTGAGACAACTTTAGGCGTTAGTTGGACCAGCATACATTCAATATTGCATGATCACTTGACCGTCAAAAAAATTTGTTCGCGTTGGATCACACACAATCTGTCAATCGCTCAGAAAGAGACTCGTGTCGATTGGTCGAAAGAAATGCTCCAAAACTACGATCGCGGTGCTTCGCGGTCTATGACATCGTGACAGGTGATGAGTAGTGGATTTACGCGTATGAGCCTGAAAGTAAACAGCAGTCGACTGTATGGGTGTTTCAGATGGAGCCAAATCCAACAATAGTTGCTCGCAAGCAAATGATCGCCTGTTTTTTTCGGGAAACTGGACATGTCCCAACCGTATCACTAGAGCAACGCAGAACAATGAATTCTGAACCATTTGCTTGCCAATTGTCTCCCAAGAAATCAGGAAAACCAACAGCAACCTTCGTAGACGGATCTCCCTTCTCCACGACAATGCGAGCTCTCACACATCGGCTCAAACAACTGCACTTTTGAGCACTCAAAACATCGATTTGACGGGTCATCCGCCGTATAGTCCTGACTTGACACCGAATGACTTCTTTTTACTCCCGCACGTAAAAAATAAAATGAGAGGTCAACGTTTTTCGACACCTGAAGAAGCGGTTGATGCGTTTAAAATGCATGTTCTGGAGATACCTCAATCAGAGTGGCGAAGGTGCTTCGACAACTAGTTCAAACGCATGCAAAAGTGTATAGATCTTAATGGAGATTATTTTGAAAAACTGCTATTTTCGATGATTAATATTTGTTTTTGTTCTCTTTTCCCGAAATATAAAAGGCAACCCTCGTACAATCAAAGTGTGTAGCTCTTGGGGTAAGTTTAAAGTTCCACTGCTCTTCCTGCGTTGTTCAAACAGGCAAACCCCGTCTCAAATACTTCTTGTCAAATGCCAATGTTAACTTCTGCCAACCAAAAACTGAATGACTCTGCACGTTTGAAAAAAAAAAAAATTTTGAATGGAGCAAATAAGTAAATTGTAGGTGCCATGCACAGAACTGCTTCATAATTGAGAACAATTCCGTTCAAAAATTGAATGTTGCCCGGAACAGGACCAGTGTCGAAAAAGACTCCCGACGATCAAGGACAAAAGATTGCCCTCCCCCCACACAAGTAAATCCCACTGAAACTTGGAAAATGTGTTTACCCATCAAATCTTATCTTGCCTCGCACATACGCCCTGATTGAAGTCGTGTGGATACATTTTACACAAACATATCCCCCGTACCGTATTCATATCACAGTTTTCCCAATTCAATTTTTTGGCTCGTTTCAGTGCTTACGTCTCTCGGCAAATATTGTGGGTGACGACAAACAAGTCTATGGATACGTCTGTACATGCCAAACACACACAAATCTGTGTGCTTATGTGCTTAGGAAAGTATTCTCAAACTGTTTCGGTTTCATTTTCCGAATCATTGTTCCATATGTGGAATTCTTTATGAAAACTTCTGCCACGCATCTATAGTTTGTCCAACTTCTCCACCCGCCCACACACACGCTAAAAGCATTCAAGACAATAGCCTCGCAGGGAGAGCGATAGAAAAGAACGAAAAAAAAAAAAAAGAAGAACGGAACACAAAGGCAAACAATTGAGAACTTTTGCGGCCAATGTAAATGTTGCCAATCTCTGTGTGTAGTTGTAGTTAACAATTTCACTGAGTTCCGGGAAGTAAATGCGAAAAAATAGCCGCAGCATAATTAGGAAGTTTCGCTGAATTATGGAGTAAGTTGGGGCTTCTACCGTCGTCGCCGCAATTATCCATCCTGAATTCTAATGCATGCGCTCGTTCGCCACCTCTCCTCTTGGGGGTTTTCAAAAGGTTTTTGACGCATTAGTTTGCGTTTCTGGGAAGCGCTTCGAGTAACCTACATAGTCACACCATACATGTGCACATTTGCACGTATTCTCATACCCACTTGTGTACATCTATTCCCATTTGGTTAACCGCGTGTGGGAAGGTTCTTCTTTTCTGCGCTTAGTGGAACGTAAGAAGTTTTAGAAGATTTCGTGCGTTGACTTATTTTGCATTCAATTTGCGAATAATTAATGCATCGCCTAGGAGGTGATGTAATCGGCTTTGCTTTCATTTTTCTTACTCAAAATGTTCCCTCCTGTGTGGAGTAGGTTCGTAAAATGGTTGAAAGCTTATAACTTTTTGAAAGTAGTTTATGCTGCGAGGGAGGCTTCTTAAAGTAGTCGTGCTTGGATTTAAGTTGTTCTTACAGATCTAAAAGATGTTGCTAATAGTTTTTCTTGAAGAGATTTTAAGTTGATCTGATAACAGTAAGATGAAACCTCTGGGGAAATCCTTGACGGTGCCATATTCCTTGCAACCTGATTGCTCCTGCTCATTCACGAGAAATGGCACAAAGTGTTCCCAAAAGCTGGATTGAACAAGCTAAGCGGAGTTAGATTACGAAACAATTTTTCATCTTCATCAAGATCGCATAGCTTTCAGCCATCTAGACGTAGCTTTTTAACATCTATTGCAGGGTTGGAGAATCAGGAATCTCTTCTTACTTTAAATAACTTACCAAACTCGTCAGTTGATGTTCTGCGATTACAATTTTTAATCAAAAAACGTAAAAATACATCAATCAAAGTATTGAGTCCTCTCTTGCATTGATCACATCATTGAGCCTTTCTTAGATTTCTTCAAAAGACCCGAACCGACCCTCAAATTGCTTTGCATCCATCGTTAAGTCAGTACTTGGAAAGAGATCTAGATCTAGATCTAGAGATCTAGATCTACAGAATAAGACGGGTAAGGTAAGGCTCCCAATTTAAGTGCTTCCAGGTCGATTTTGACCGCCAACTACAAGGGCCCTTTGTTGTCATGTTGCAACAGTCGATTGACGGAACAAGCTTTTGTGCAAATACGTGACTGTCGCTTTCACCTAGCTTCAAAGAACAGTTTGTCTCGGTTGCACAGGGGCTTTCCCCAGCACACCTGGCTCTGCTCTTGATGCTCTGATTAATCTCCCCCCCATGATCCCCACATCATGAGATGTACACTGAAGGCCATCTCTCAATTAAAAAGGAATGGTCTTTGGTTCCACTCGCACTGGAGCTTTGATTACCTCGCCCACCGCATCTCCTTTGATGCTACTCTCACCGACATGCCGTCTGATGCGAGGTGGCCAATGATACAGTTGCGTCGCTTATACAAAGTCGACTTTTCCCGTGTCCTGGATTGGCTCTGGTCAGAAACTGAACCGGGAAACGAATGTAGTCGGATTTTCACGGACGACAACGGAGGGTTCTGGAGCTGGGGCCTTCATGGAAAACGACAACACCAAACTTCACATATTCCTAGGCAATTTCGCGTCCGTCTTCCATGCGGAAGTTTTCGCGATCCTAAGGGCTACCAAATATATTGTGAAGAATTGGTGGAAGGGGCGAAGTATCTCCGTCTGTAGCTACAGCCAAGCTGTGTTTATGGTCTTATTCAACTTTTTAACCACTTGAAAGATAGACCAAGTGTGCAAGTCTTCTCTTGACTTGGTCGGCAGGCTGAATTCGTTTGGGTTTCGGGACATCACGTCATCATGGGAAACGAGAATGCCGATGAACTAGTTAGGCAAGGTTCGAAAGAGGAATTCATAGGACCCGGATCCACTTTGGGACTACCTGTATCCTTACTCAGAGCCTCCGTTGGCGGTTGAGTCTCCCTACAGCACAACCAGAGATGACGTGACTCTCCAGGATGCAGGATGATCAAGAGTATGTTCCCGGAAGTAAGCAAGAAATCCGCGTCTTTTCTGCGATTTCTAGACATAAACAAGTGTAAACGGCTTGTCGGTGTACTAACGGGACACTTTACCTTTGCTAAGCACTTAAGTCAGCTTGGGTTTAGTGACATTATCTTTTGCGACGCATGTGGAGAAGGTGAAGACACTCCAGAGCACTTTCTCTGTCAGTGCCGCGTCTTTGCTTATATTACGTGGCGGCTGTTTGGCGCTGATGTAATAGAGACTGAAAACCAAAGCTTCTTATCACAGAAGCCCCTTCTGTTCTTTCTTCAGAAAACCAAGAAATTGCATTAAATGAAGGTTACTGCTTGGAAGCACAATGGACTAGTATTTGAGTCTGAGCGCTCCACAGCAGTTTATCCCAAACCTCCAACAAAAAAAAAAAAAAAGATGACAGATGATGCCTTCTGACAGCTCGCGGTTTTATTTCATACGCGAACAGCTTCCTTAACTGGATGGCGCAACAGTCCACAGAGGGACCAGAGCTTAGCTTGCGCATCGTCTACCCGAGTTGTGCGCGCTGCTGTTCGCTCACGTGTAGAAGGGACCCACAGTTTTTCGCCGAATTCGAACGGCGAAGTTTGACAGTTTATTCTCTTTGACTGTTGTCAGCAGCTTGAAAGAGGTGGTGCCGTGAAAAATTCGTGGTGTCCAGCCAGAAATCGAACCTGGAACTTCCGCGTGTGAGCGCCGCACTCTATCCACTTCACCACGGTGGCACTGTCATATGACTTCTTTAATATCATCCTCGAGAAGATCGTGCGTAACTCACAAGTCAACACCAGAGGCACGATCTTCCAAAAATTAGTAACCGCGGTCCCCAATTTCCTTCTTTAAGAAAGAAAAAATCAAATTTCTGTAAACGAACCAAAATTGTTTGAGTCCCAACTTTTCTTTGATTTCCCTTTGACACTAATCGCGATCTATTTAAGCTTCCAAGTCCCAAAGTTTTGAGCTAGTCAAAACGCTATTAATCTTTGACGCTAAGATCACCACATTTTAAGCAACGAAACCACTCTGTGCATGATATATCGGTCTTCCAATTAAATAGGAAAATAAAATCCTTCAAATGCTGCAAATGCTGTTTTCTTAAGACATTTTCAAATAGGCAAAAAACAACGTTGTTGTCTTAAAAAGGCTCTGATGCAAGCTGATTATTGCTGTAAGTGCCACACTTTTCCAGTGAAGTAGGCAATCACTTCCACGATCAGTCTTGCAGTTGGCGCCATCTTTCGTAAACGGACCGCATTAAGTTTTACCTTTAATACATTTGAATTGTTTGCTGCGAATACGAAACGAAACCTTTTGCTTTCTTCAAATAAGAAACGAAACCTTTCATGTTCGAATGCAACTCGCAATCTGCCGAGTTTTGTTTTCAACACAAAGTTCCGATGTAGTCTCTTACTCTCATCTCTCACATTTGAGCACAATCTGATACAGTTTTCTACAACTTCAGTTTTTCAAAACCTCCGACAGTCCTGCTGAACTCAGTTGTAAAAAGGATGTGATGTTTGATTTTGCAAGGTTGGCTTTTACAAAATGCAATCATCGTTCGCATTTCGGCAATTCCCTTTGTGCTTAGCTGCTCGGTGCTAGGTTCCTTGCTGGCACGAATTTTTTGCATAGAATAATGAAATTTTCTTTGAAAAACCCCAAACAAAGAAATATCCCGAGGGAGGATGCCAGTGCGTCAGTGCAAGCACTCAATCATCTTCAAAACCGCACATTTCCGTTCCAAACCATCAAATTACCCTTGTTGGTGCCTCCCCATTGAAATCGGTTTTCTCCCAATTATACAGAAACCGCTGAAAAATGATCCTTTGCTCCTTTTCCTGTCACAAAATGGAAAAGAAAGGATAACACATTCACATTTTCGATCTGCATAATGTAATTCGCAATAAAATCCCATTTTTTGATTTAATGCGCAATAAGATTGGAGTTTATTTCCAATATTGACTTCCATCCCCGGGCTCTCTGTGTGTGTCATGCACATCTTCCACTCCCTGTGAATGTAACTCGCCTCCGACTCTCTGCAAACAGTTGCTAAACCACGTTCAAATCATAAAAAATTTATATTGAACAGGATGTAAATCTAACGGATATACATAAATCAATTACATTCGAAGGATATGTGTATCCTATTTCCAGGGTGAATTAACGTGCTATGCGCTTCTTCGGAAACGTACACGCGTATGTACCGCGCTGAAGTCGGTAAAGTTTAATTCCTTCTTTTTTTTGCTCCCCCTTGAAAGGTTTCATTGGCCGGGATTATACTCGGTATGTAGCTTCTTCGTCGACGACACGGTGAATATTCCTTGATGTCCTGCGCTGAAACACTTTTGTATGTTCGTGTGAGCTTGTGTGGTGGTGCGGCGATGGGAGGGGTCTTCGAGTATTAATTAAGTTACATTAGGGGCAATTGAAGAATATTAAAGCAGCCGCTTTATGACATATTTAAATATTGATGTTTAGGAGGGGAGTGTGTAGATTTGGTTTAATAAATGCTCCAAGTTAAATATACGGCTTTCTGTTGCTTCAATGACGTGTCGGGAGCATAGGGGGGAATTTAAAATCCGCTGTTGGGCAGTTTTGTACGTAATTAGTCTAATATGTCACAAGGAAGTTTTCCGATGACAAGAGTTGTTTTAATGCTGAGGGGAGAATTTGTCATAAGCCAGGAAATTTGTGTTCATGTTCAAATGGAACAGCATGCCTCCCAAGAACTTTGGGTTGTTGATTTTTTGGGAATAGAATTCAGACATTTCGAGCGAGATTTAATGGAAGATTCAATAGGGATTCTGGCTTAAAAATCGGTTATTTTTATCCCCTCACAGTGCACGTACTGCAGACAACTCCACAAAAATCTCAGCCTAAACAAGAAACAAAGGATCACGAAAGAATGTGTCATGTCATAAAAATTGAGGGGAAGAGAGCCCAACGTTTTCATCGAACACTGCCATTGTCCCCGCACAAGTTGAATGAACTCAGAACGGCGAAATTTGAGAAACTTTTTCCTTGACAAACAGGACCCCTGTTTATACTCGAAGGAAGTGTTCAGTGCAGCAACCGAAGGAAGTCTTCAGTGCAGCAACCAAAAATATGCGACCTCCGCAAAGGCAGCCACGTGGCTAATGAAAGCCTCGGCAGGCTATAGTCGTTAAATTTTGGATCTTGTGGTCGAGTGATCTTGGTAAGATTCCGACCATTTGAGTTTTTGGATTCTTGGTGGAATGTCGCCATATCCTTATTTTTTTTTTTTGTTTGTTTGCTATGACATCTGTGAAAACTATTTAGTATACATCAAGTCATTGAACAGGCAACATCATATTTTTTCTCGTGTTAAAAATGTCGAATTTTGTACCAGAATGTGATGATTTACGGAAAGCATTAATTTTTTGTTTTCATTTGAAGGAAAGTGCTGCAGGGTCGCATCGAATGCTTGTCGAGGCATATGGTGATCATGCTCTATCAGAAGCAACATGCAGAAGATGGTTTCAACGGTTCAGAAATTATGATTTTGATGTGAGAAATGAAGAACGTGGAAGACCAGCAAAAAAGTTTGAAGACGCCGAATTGCAAACGATATTGGATGGAGATGACACTTTGAGTCAAAAGTAAATGGCAGCAATGTTAAATGTTGCACAACAAACAATTTCTGACCGTCTTAAAGCTATGGGAAAGATCCAAAAGTGTGGAAAATGGGTGCCACATGAATTGAATGAAAGACAGATGGAAAACCGAAAACACTTGTGAAATTTTGCTTCAAAGACACGAAAGAAAATCGGTTTTGCATCGGATTGTTACTGGCGATGAAAAATGGATTTATTTTAAGAATCTTGGACCAGAAAGTTGTGCTGTACCACGAGCTCCTGAAACCTGGTGAAACCGGTAATACTGATCGCTACCGACAACAAATGATCAATTTGAACCATGCATTGATCGAGAAACGATCAGAATGAGCCAGAAGACACGGCAAGGTCTTCTTCTTCTTGCTCCATTACAATGCACCTGCACACAAAGGAAAACCGGTTCAGGATACAATCAAAACACTTGGCTGGGAGCAGCTACCCCACCCGCCGTATTCACCAGACTTGGCTCCTTCCGACTACCATTTGTTTTCATCGATGGGACACGCATTGGCGGAGCAGCACTTTGAGGTGGAAATTTGGATGTCTGATTGGTTTAAGGCGAACAACTTTATTGGCGTGGTATTCACAAATTGCCAGAAAGGTGGTCAAAATATGAAGAAAACAATGGCCAATACTTTGAATAAATAATTAGTGTTTTATTTTCATACCGGTATACCTGTGGTAAATAGTGGAAATCTTGTTTCTTGGACAGATATCTCCGACCGATAATCAAGTTCCTTAACAACGCTTACAAAGTGGTCCCACCATCTTGAGTGAACGCCTGCAAGTATTCCTGAACCATCTGATTAGCCTTTATCAGTGTGGTATCAGGCCACAACAATCAACTATATGTCAGCATCTACAATAATAATAATAATTGTTGGCGCTACAGTCCACAGGGGGACCAGACGCACAACACGACCATCAACTGCTCGTGTTGTGCGCGCTACTGTTCTTTCTCGAGTAGAAGGGACCTTCAGTTTTTTGCCAACTCCGAACGGCGAAATTTGAGAAGCCTTTTTGGACGGTTATTACTCTTTGATTGTTGTCAGCAGCTTGAAAGAGGTGGTGCCGTGAAAAATTGGTGTTGAGCTGGGAGTCGAACCTAGACCCTTCGGCGTTTGTGAGTAGCACTCTACCCTCTACGAGACCAAAATCTACCTGGAATACGGAAATTCTAGGCTTCACTCTACTCTCCATATTCTACAGGGCTTGCTCCTTCCGTCTACCGGCTTTTCATAAAGGGTCACAGATCTTTTTGAAGATCTCCAATAATGTCTTAATGTCTACATCTATGCCAGAAATGACTAATTCTTCAGAGATGATATTCTACAAATGTCAGAGAGGTGGGAAAAAAAGTAGCTTCCAATGGATAATGCTCTGAGTGAATTATTTTTTTTTTTTGTTATAAAAATTAATTTCTTGTACTCCCAATAAATAAATCTTCGGTTCTTCCCACTTTATTAAAGCCAAACCCTTTTATAAGGTTCTGCGGTTGTGTTTTACATCTTTTAAGGCAGTGACAGTAAACGTTCGATTTAAAAAGGAGCCTTTTCATTGCCCCCTCTGCAGGTGAAGTTTTCTTTCTCATCCAATGATTCGCTTTAAAAACTCTTTAACGTACAGCAGACTATTGGCCCGTTCCTGTCATTTGCATGTTTCACTTGAGCCAGTCAACCGAATGTTTGCCACCCGCTTGCATAACCCAATCGAATCCCTTGAAAATTGTCATCTCAGTCATTTCATCATCACTCACATCCAAGAACCATACAAATCTCGCAGATTACGTTGCATCTGTTGGCAAAAACGAACGCCACGCCACATTCCAAACATAATCTAAGTTTAATAAATGAACACACAGCGTACGCGAATTGAATAAAACAATGTCCGCTGTAAGCCATCATTGCGATTGGAGAAAAATGAATTGTCCAAGTTTTCCTGTCCCAATCCGGGCGACACGATGGCATTGCAGATGATTTACTGTTCAATTTATTGTGCGCTCCCCGCACGTTTTGGAGATGTCGTGTCGAAACTTTTTTGTTTTGCTTTCAGTTCACCAAGAACACCGTTAACATTTTGCTGAGGTCCTGTTAATGGTCATTCTTTGTCCATTTCCGGGGAATGTTTTTAACGAAGGACGCCATTAGAAGTGAAATCGAAATAATCCAGTGTCAACATGTTGCTTTAACTGCTGAGAAATGTCACTGGGTTTGATTACTGACTTGTGTCAGTTGTGCTGTGCTGTGGGTTGTGCTCGTTGATCGGTCACGGGGAGGGGATGTATTTCATAATCTACGACGATGCACAAAAGAGTGCTGGCTAAGGTTGAATAATTTTCGTTTTGGTTACAATTTTAATTTGGCCGGGATGCTTCTCGGCAGATAGGCGACACGCTCAGAGGAAGACTTTTGAATTACCCCCAAAATGTGCAACGGAACCAGAAGAGTCATTCCCGTTTCATTTGAAAGCAGAACAGCATAACATGCAAAAACGCTTCCTATTAATTTATTTTCTGCCTGCCACCGAGTATCTAGAACAATAGGAAGCCGGGTAGAGGTGGTGGCTTCCCTCGGCCAGGGAACACCCATTAGTGTCATTCTGACGCCACTAAACTTGTGTACCGAATGGAAATGTGTACCGAATGGAAATGTGCAGGAGAGCAAGATCCGTTCAGTGGAATTTAAATAAGTTTACGGGTTCTTTTGTTTGAGATCCCCCTCATAGAGGTTTGTGAAAAATTGCTTCTTAGGAGCGCTCTGCTTGGCCTGTGCCAGAGTCGGTCATCCATTCAAAAAGGGAATAGGGGGTTTTCAGTCGCCTCGCTATCTAAACACTTATACGTTGGATAACGTCAAGCCGACAATGGGTCCAGTTGTGTTCTTTATTTGAAAGGTGATTTATCTTTTTGTGCACTTTCCGCACTGAATGAATGGTAAATGGATCCCTTGGTGGGTTGGTGGGTTGGAGAATGAACGCAAGTAAACCGCGTCTTTCTTTGGTGACACTTTGAAGAGCGAGTCTTAAGCCACATCCACGCAGTTCGACTCCTTGCAGCAAACTCAATGGGAATTACCAGTTCAGTTGCTTGACTCTTTGTCTCTTCTCAAACCGATCCAATACCAGAACCTCTCAGGAGAGTCCTTACCTGAGACCGTCGCTTATCATTCTTATTTTCATTTCTTGTGTGTTACTCGGTAGTACTCGATCTAAGTACTCGACACACATTTTGTTTGTTAACTCAAGTGTGACAAGGATCTCCGATCGGTAGACAACTAATATTTATTTCGCATTACGAACTAGCTCTCCAACTCCGGATTCAGTTCCTGTGTTTCTTGGACAACCATAAGTCCGCACTTTCAGAGAGCCAGTCTTTTAAGACCATGCGACTGTAATTTTCTCAAGGGTCTATCTCAAATCACAATTTCCCTTACTTCCCAGATTTTTTTTGTCTGTTTCACTCTTACCGCCACACGGTAACAGAAAGGTACTCTATGCGTGACTGTGATTGTATGTTCTGCGATGTCTGCCATATTCGACCCTTAACTTTGAATGGGCAGACAACAAACCCAAAGAATTGTCCCGAGATCGCATCTTTAATGGTAACCTAAAACACACGAAGAACTGACAAAATCGAACAGGATCTTGTCGGAAAAAGGGAGGAGTCAACCTTAGCGTCCGAATTCAGTTGAAAGCAGCTGAATAGTAGTCTGGGATAACGTGCGTGCATTATGTCAACAGTCTTCAACGGAAGGTCACGTATTTCAAGATCGTATAGTACACCGAATATCATGGGAAGCATTTTATTAAGTTTCTAAAATTTTTGTACATCGGCGACTTTGTGAAAACAGAACTCTTCGAATATTGTCCACAACTCGAAAGAGTTGGTGCGGCGAAAAAGAAAAGTGTTTAGTCGTGGAACCGCACCTCGGATCCTAAGCGTGGTAGAATTGCACTTTTCCTGCTATGTCCGAAAGCTCACTTTTTTAAATAATTGATTGGGAAAACATTATTCAAAACACGTTCATTATACCGGGTGAAGCAGATTGGAGTGCCTGTGTCTAAACTTTACCCCTTAGTTTAGTTTCCCTTAATCCAATGCTTTTAAGGTGAACAACACAAGTAATTCAAACTTGATTTCTAGTTCATTTATCCTGCTCTTCTAAATATTTTTCATTTCTTCTACGATTCCAAAGCTCTACGAAATTCGTTACGAGGGATGTCAAATTTAAGGGCTTGTACGCGGTTCCAAGTCCCTTCTGTAAAAAAAGGTAGGTTGCGTGAGAAAGCAGAGAATAATAGCGCATGCAACGTAAGAAGGTGAGTAGTTGCTGGATATATGGTAAGGATACATTGGATCAGGTTTAGAAATCATATCTTGTTAACGTCCTGCACGTCTCCGATTGCTGTTCTTCTTGGAATTGTTGTTATTTCAGAACTCGAGTTTCAGGAATTCAAAAATTTTGATATTTTTACTTTTTCAGAGAATTGCGGATTTCAAGCTTTTGTAAAGTATATCCAATTAACCCCATAGAGATCCCTGTACTCAACTGAGTATGACTTACTAGTGGCCTTCAATATATATATATTCTCGGTACCGGGGTGAAGCTATGGTTATACGACTTATTTATCAAGTAATCCTATTATTTTAGTGCATTGGTGTAAAATTTCATATAAATGTGACTATTAATTCGCGTTTGATCTCTAGTTAAACAGAATCATAATGGCAACTGAGACGATGATGGTGAAAATAGAGTGTCGCGCAGTAATTAAATTTCTCACTTAGCAAAGAAAACCCAAAAAAACTATTCATGAGGAGATGGTGGCTGTTTACAAGGGTTCCGCACCTTCATTATCAACTGTGCAAAACTGGTCAAGTGAGTTCAAGAGACGCAGAGAGATCATTGAAAACGACCCCCGCTACGGCGCCCCAGCTACTGCTTGTACGGGAGAAAGAATCAAAGAAATCGAAAAACTTGTCCTTGAGGATGCCCGAATAAAGGTGAAAATGATGGCAGAGATCACCAAGCTTTCAACTGGTACCATTCACACATTCTTCATGACCATCTTAATCTGTCAAAGGTCAGTGCAAGGTGGATGCCACGAATACTCACAGCGCCTCGGAAAAAAGTGAGAATCGCATGCTGCAGAGAGCCTTTGGATATATGTAGTGAGAACGCGGACGGTTATATGGATCGAATTGTTACTGGGGACGAAATATGGGTTCACCACTACGACCCTGAAAGCAAACAAGAGTTCATGCAGTGGCATACAAAGGAACAGACCCCACGAAGAAATTCAAAGTCACTCCGTCTGCCTTAAAACTCATGGCCACAGTTTTTTGGGATTCAAAGGGAATCTTGCTCATTGAGTACAAGAAAAAACGGTGAAACCATCAATGCCACATTCTACGCTTCCACTTTGCATAATTTGCGGGAGTAAATTAAAAAGAAAAGACGGGGTAAGCTCACAGTGGGTGTGTTGCTTCTTCATGACAACGCTCCTGTTCACACGGTGCGAGTTTCCAGGGTTGCTGCGCAAGATTGTGGTTTCGAAGAAATTCAACACTCACTTTATAGTCCAGACCTTGTCCCTAGTGACTATTTTCTCTTACACGATTTTAGTAAATGTCTTCGTGTAAGTGTAAGACATCACTTAAATGTAAAATTATTTTTAAATCAACATGATGGTTCCATTAAATGTTTTGTAGCATGTGCTTATGCCCCTGATCGCAGTTGTAGTACTCAACCCTTCTTTGCTTGCCTTGCAGAATATTCAGCTCAGTATGAGCATGTTATTGTTTGTGGTGACTTCAACGCTGACCTGCTGAAAAACAATGCTCGAGCTTTTCATATGGTAGACTCTACTCTCTCACTTGGGCTCACAATTTATAATACAATGTACCCTACGCGTTTTGCTAAAGGTGACAGACCCAGTCTTCTTGATTTAGCTATAGTTTCGGACCCATCATCTGTTCTTCTTTTTGACCAGCTTTCTTTAGACTACATTTCGGATCATGATCTCATCTTTTTCACTTACAATTTACAGTTTGAGCATACAGTAAATCTTCTAACCTTTTCATACAGAGACTATAAGTCTTTAAACAAAGATGTGCTTGAATTGGCTGCTCTGAACGCCCAATGGCTGTGTTATCGATTGAGCTCTAGTATAGATGACAAACTTAATGCTTTTCGGAATATACTAGTTAATCTATTTGAACAACATATACCGCTGAAGACTGTCAATATTCGTAACAAATGTTGTCCCTGGTATACTACTGAAGTAATGAATAGTATTAAACTGCGCAACCGGTTCTATACTAAATGGAAAAAAGTCCTTCGGATTTCAACTAGAATGCTTATAAGTTAGTGCGAAACCAATCAGCTGTTACTGTACGTAATGCTAAAAGGTTATTCTATGCTTCTAAGCTGAGTTCTTCACTTCCCCCTAAGAAGCTATGGAACAACCTACGACGCATAGGAGTCTCTGATAGCAAGCATAATGGAAAATGTGTGATTGACCTAGATACTCTCAACAACTTCTTTCTTGAAAGCCAGTCTGAGGAGATTTGTTGCAACTTTGCTAATGTTTTAAGTCACACGGACTTAAGACCCTTTGAAGTGGAAGCCGTCAGTGAAATTGAGGTGATTAATGCATTCAGGGAGATACGATCAAATGCTGTTGGAGAAGATGGAGTTCCTTTGAAATTTTTAAAAATAATCCTCTCTATTATAGTATCCCACATAACCCATATTATTAGTCACTGTATTACTTCATCAACTTTTCCTAGATCATGGAAAATAGCCTATTGCTAAACGACTAAATCCATCCTCTCCTTCAGACTTTAGACCCATCAGCAGCCTACCTTGCTTATCAAAAGTTTTAGAGAAAAAGTTTTAGAGAATATCTATCTCGTAATAGCCTACTGTATGAAGCACAATCTGGTTTTAGAGCTAATCACAGTACTTCTAATGCCATGGTTAACATCGTAGGAGATATACGACGAAACTATAACAAAAAACAGATCACACTTCTCTGCTTACTTGATTTCTCTAAGGCTTTTGATAAAGTTAATCACAAGCTACTTTGCTGGAAATTGAAAAATTTCTTTGCATTTAGTGATACAGCTGTAAGTCTTATTTCAAGCTTGCTATCCGATAGGTTCCAAAGAGTTGTTATCGACCCCCTTAATTTTTCTACTCTCTTGCCAGTTAAAGTAGGTGTACCCCAGGGTTCGATTCTGGGACCTATTCTTTTCCCCATGTTTATCAACGATCTTCCGTCTGTGTGTCCATTTGTATGCTTATGATGTGCAATTTTAGTTAGCAAAATGTCCTGACAACGTAGGTGAATTGATTAATAAAGAGCTTTTGAATACCCACAGCTGGTCTCAAAAAAATGAATTGCAATTGAGTCCGAAGAAGTCACATGTAATTGCTGTTTCCAATTCGACTGTGTCCTTCGATAATTTGCCGAGTATAGTACTGGGTGGTGATACACTCAAAGTAGTTAATACTGTTAGCAGTGTAGGTTTTATTGTCAATTCAAAGTTGTCTGGATACGACCACACAAATTTCGTTATTAGAAGAGTATATGGTTGTCTACGCAAGTTATGGTTGACCTCTTACTACACTCCACTTTATACACGAAAAAAAACTTGTCCAAACCCTCATTCTTCCTTTAATTACTTATGCTGAAGTAGTATACAGTAAAGTTGACTCACGGTCTCAACGAAAACTACAGGTGGCATTTAATGATGCGGTCAGATATGTATATGGACTACGAAGATTCGATCATGTATCTCAGTATAGTAAATGTTTACTGGGAATTTCCCTAGATCATTTCATGGAAATGAGAAATTTGATATTTCTGCATCAAATAATTGTCAACAAGCCTCCATCGTATCTTTATAACAAACTTAATTTTGGTCGATCTATCAGAACACATACTCTTATACCATCTCATCATCTTTATTTAAATTCATCGCGACTTTTTTACATTCATGCTATTAAACTTTGGAACTCTCTACCAAATCACATAAGAAAAATTTCTAATGCCAAGTGCTTTAAACATGCCATTTTCCTACACTTCTCTTCCCTTCCTTGAGCCCCCTTCCTAGAACTGTTTATTTTGTTTTTTATACTATTAGTTTTAAGTAATACGAAAAATTGTATAACTTTCTGAATTTTTCACAACTTAGTACTATAAAAGACTCATGTTTTATTGTAAAGGTACAACACTAATAATAATAAATTGAATTGAATTGAATTGAAAAATTGAATTGAAAAAGATTTTCGGATGATAAAGATTTCAAGTCGGCCATTAATGGATATTTTGGAAATATAATTTTTTAAGGGTTTGGAAAGATGTAACAAATGCATTGATGTTAGGGGAAATTATATTGAAAAATAAAAACAATTTAAATTAAATTCGCATTTTCCTTCATATCGATTCCGAGGATATATTGAACGCCCCTCGTAAAGACCTTTTCTTCGAAAAATAATAGCAACTATTGCAAGAAAATGAAATTTACTACGCTACGTTTCGTATAAAAGCTCAATTTGCAATAAACAATTTGTTTCAATCGTTTGTGACTAAGTGCATTGTTCGCTCTTCGGTTCTTGAGTTGTGAATTTGTAGTAAGTTATTTTCTTGTTTTGTCTAAATAAAGCCATGAATCACATCAAATATATGAAATAGTTTATATCTCAATGGTGAGATAGGTCATCATTTTGATCCCTTTGCTTTCGGTATGCTCATCTAAGTGTTCATTGGGCACATGATGAGAAAATCAATACTAAGGAGTGTTAAGATTTTTCTCAAGGGAAGAACAAATCTAACACCCGTGGAGAATAAGAACACAACACTAATCTGCTTCATCAGGGATTTTTGATTTTCGGCAGTTCTGCCTAACATATCTCAAGTCGTTAATGCAAGTGGGAAGTATACGACATAATCAACATTTTTTCAGGACCAATACTCCCCGAAAAACAATAGTCTACAACTTATGGAAGTCACTATGTATGAGCGGACCTGTGTCCATCTGAAGTAAAGCTTAAACAGACCTTACCTTTTCCGGTCACCTAAATGGTACTACATTGTTTTGGTGACATTAGCAAACAATGTAGCACCTGTATAAGCCAACTGAGATCCTGATATAAATATCTGAAGCAAATGGTGTCGGTCACTTTGCCTAGACATGTAACAAAAAGCGTTCAAAAAATTATCGAAATAATTTCGTCAGTTATGATGAATTTTTCCACATACCAGACTGTAAGCAAGTTCTTATAAAAAATGTCTACACATTTTATTCAGGTTTTGGCAGAAGCCTGAAAAGCTTGAAAAAGGATCTTGTATTTCTTTAACTCATAAATTTGGACTGCGATTAGACTTTGCATATTGCACGTTTCGACTGCATTTCTTTTTTGCAGACATACATATCAGGACCTCAGTATTTTTCTAAAATCGCCTCCAAAATGCACAGTGCTTACCCTCAAGATTCATCTCGTCCAAAAAATGGAATTCAATCGTTAACGTTTTCGTGCGATTATTTTTTTTTTAACTTTCGACGTGGATTAATTCAAGAACAGTGCATCGATGAACTTAATCCAACTTTTGGCGATGAAGCTACATCAAGGACCAGTGTTTATCCATGGTATGGTGAATTCAACCGAAAGAGTAGTTCACTCCAAGACGAATTTCGTGAAGGTCGTAAAATATCAGTTGTTGTTCCGGAAACCATTGATGCTGTACGCCAACCGATATTGAAAGATCGTCATGTGACTTACCGTGAGATTAAGACAACCTTGCGCATTAGTGGGACCGGCATACATTCAATATTGCTTGAATATTTGACCGTCAAAAAAAATTTTTCACGTTGGATCACACAAAATCTGCCAATCTCTCGAAAAAGGCTCATGTCGATTGGTCGAAAAAAATGCTCCAAAGATACGATCGCGGCGCTTCGAAACACTTCTGTGACATCGTGACAGGTGATAAATCGTGGATTTACGCGTATGATCCCGACAGTAAATAGCAGTCAACTGAATGGGTGTTTCAAAGTCCAACAAAAGTTGCTTGCGCACGAAGCACTTCCAAGCAAATGGTCGACTCTTTTTTCGGAAAAACTGGACATGTCGCAACCGTGCCACTGAAACAACGCAGAACACAGGTGTACACAACCGTTTGTTTGCCAGTTGTCTTTCAAGAAGGATAAACAACCGTCGAAGACGGATCCCTCTTCACCACGACACTGCGAGTTCTCACACATCGGCTCAAACAACTGCATTTTTGAGCACTCAAAACATCGATTTGATGAGTCATCCGCCGCATAGTCCTGCCTTGGCACCGAATGATTTTTTTTTATTCTCGTACGTAAAATACCAAATGAGAGGTCAACGTTTTTCGACACCTAAAGAAGCGGTTTATGCCTTCAGAATGCATGTTTTGGAGATACTTCAAACAGAGCGGCAAAAGTGCTTCGACAATTGGTTCAAACGCATGCAAAAGTGTATAGATCTTAATGGGAAATATTTTGAAAGACAATAAAGCTATTTTCAATGGTTAATATTTATTTTTGTTCTCTAACCTCGAAATATAAAAGGCAACCCTCGTAAAGACTCCAAAATCAATAAGTCTTCAAAATTCAGAAAAATAAAAAGAATACAATCACTTTGGATGGAGTAGATGGCGGAACTCACGGCCTTCTTGAAGACGCTTTAGGTTTTGGAATTCGAGCTGAATTTATTTGAAGCGAACTTCCCCCAGCTTATTCGCCGAAAATCTTTAAAAAGTTCAAATTTTGATTCTCCGGAATCTTGGGCTTCCCATAAGTTTTGCTCTTGCGTGTTGCAAGCATTTTGTCTTCGAGGATTTTCGAATTTTTACTTTTGGGGATTTCAAGCTCCTTGGGCCTTTTATTTCGAATTTTGGATCTTGGAACTTTGTCTGAAATCGCTTTGACAAAAATCAATTTTAAAAAAAGGCGATCCGGTTTTCTTTCAAACATAATTTTTTTCTTAAAATTTAGCACGAAAATCAGTATGCATGTTACAAACAACAGAAACAACTCAAAAGAACGAAGGTTTGAAAGCAGCGACGTTCAAATTATTTTTGTCAAGACAGGGAAAGAGACTAAAAAGAGGCCTTTGCTAAACAATCCTTTTCCGCAATTCCCAATTTGTGGTTTCCTTTATGGCCATGAAGTGCAAACAATCCAAAATTGTATAAAACAATCGACAAATAAACACGAATCTTCAACAATCAACGAATCTGCAGGCTCTGAGACGGACTTTTGAATGAAATTAAGTTCAAAAGTCCTGGTTTCAATTAAAATATCACGTTCCGTTGCCAAGCCCGTTCCAAGCCAGATGAAATAGGATTCCCCTGCCGAACTATTCAATTACTCACTACTTGCATACGATATTCATATTTTTCCAATTCGAGACATTTCCACGGGAAATTGGTAATAGAATATGAAAATCCAATCACTCCTTGCGATATCGACAACGGGCCACCCCACCAACATGAAATTGGAATCATTACCGTGGACACAGATCCACTCACACGTGCACGCGTGTCTGTGACACTACCAAATCACGAATGCCAATTTGGAATCACTTACATCAAACGAAATCGAGACGAAAGTCTGCGAATTGCAGCATTCACATGATTTATGTATTTTCCCAGTCGCGTGGCACAATTACTGATGAACACCTGATAAATTCAATAAACACCAGCACGGATCTCACACCTTCGGCACAGGCAGGACTCGTTCGCGAGGATGCAAGGATGACGTGAGTTAATACCTTCAGACGCTGAGGGAAAGTAATTTATTTCTATTTGCTAGTCACTCGATGACAACTTTTCGCACACATTTTAAATGAGAGTTTCAATAGTGAGCTCGAATTTATTTACCGTCCGGCGCGCGTATAAATATTTCTCTTTCCATTGTGAGTCACACACATGCGGGGCGAGCTCTGCGACAGACGAGGAACGAAAACGTACTGACAAGTGGTTTAATATGTTGTGTGGCAGCCCTCGGCTGCAGGTTGTGCCATCATCATCCCCTAAAGGCGTTCGTTCTTTCGTTCGTTCGTTCGCTTTGTTTTTCTTCTGTTTTTCCTTCAGTTCGCTTCTTCTTTCTTTTCTATATTTTATCGGGTATACGTGTACCGTGGAGGAGATATAAAAATACGATGCTCCCCATGCACACAGCGATATGTATGCAATCGTTTCAGCAGGTGAATGATACTTAAGCTGTGCATGTGTACATAAGTGCTTAAGAGCGTAAGCGTACGAGAGCAGCAGCGGTGTACGTTAGAAATAAGAGGCGAAAGATAGAGAGAAGGAGAGTAGAAAAAGAAAGAAATTAAAAATTAACCAACACGGATATATACTTAAATCAACATAATGCCAATGTCCTTAAAACTTGGAATTCATTTTTATAAGCCCCGCTCCTATGCAGGCGGCTGAGAGGACGGATTACATGCACGCTTAGATGGGTTTCCAGGTCTGCTGCAGTCAAGGTTGATACTCGCTCTTCAGATGTGTATGCATGTGTATTTGCTTGCGAGTCACAAAACGGATTTATTCGTATTGTCAGCTAATAAAGACGAACTCGCATTGCAGTTCGATGTCGGTCAAGATACACCACCTCTGAATTTGACACAAAGGCGTGGTCTTTTGGGCAAAAGTCCTTTTGAATTCTGGTCTCAGGAGATTGGACACAAGGGATGTGGGACTGGGTTCGGCTAAGATATGTGACATCGTTTCGGCATCAGACCACTTATGGGTGCTTTTGGCGGACGGGGATTGTAGTGATGGAAGAAGTCAAGTGTCACCAGGAACCTCGCACTTGCATGGGGTGTGGTTAATGGACTGGAGAGGTTTATGCCGGTGTATTAAATGGCGCTGGACAAAACACCAGCCGTTCAATTACAAGTCGCTGCTGCCTGAACTCCAACTGAAACTGAACTGGAGAGGTTTATGCCGGTGTATTAAATGGTGCTGGGCAATGCGCCTGCCGTTCAATTACAAGTCGCTGCTGCCTGAACGCCAACCAAGTGGCTATTTGCCCAGATAACCCAACTGACATGATGCCGAGATTTGTTATAGTTCTCAGGATTTTTAACCTGCTGAGTTACCGGGTTTTTACAGAAATATGACTTCCCACACTTTCTATGCGTTGCCTCAATGTTACTTAACTTTGAAAAAAAGAGTCAGGTTTGTCAAGTAAGCCAAAAGGGAATCAATATGAAAGACTACTCTCGACAGTGAAACACTGGTTCAATCAGCTTCCAGACTTTATGTGAGTCACGCCCTGGTGTCTCGAAAAAGTCCACAACACCGGGCAACTTGATCAAAGTCCATAGCAACTCGCCGTTTAAATATGCGGGAAGAAGACGGTAGGGTAGAAACCTTGGCTAAAGTCATGTTCCGCATTTAATGGTGGCTATGGCCGCCGTGGCGTAGTAGGTAGAGGTTAACACACACACGCAGATTGTCTAGCTCCGATTAACGGCTGATCATATAGAAATTTTTGTGGCACCACCTCTTTCGAGTTGCTTACAACCATCAAAGAGTAATAACTGTCTAAGGAAAAACTTCTCAAACTCCGCCGTTCGGAGTCGGCAAAAAACTGTGAGTCCCGTCTATTCGTGAGTGTCACTTCTGTTCGTGAGAGAAGCGCCTTCGGATACAACGCTTAAGATGGATAGGCCATGTTGAGCGTATGGACAACAGTGCTTCGGCCCGAAAAGTCTGAGCCGTTGTGACAACGCTACAGAGAACGACCTAGACTAAGGTGGGGCATACAAGTGGAAAAGGACCTTAACCAACTTGCAGTGCGCAACTGGAGGCAGCTGGAGAAAGACCGTGCTAGCTGGAGAGGCATATTGGTTGAAACTCAGGTCCACCCCGGACTGTAACGCCATAAGAAGAAGGAGAAGAGGAGAATGAAACAGAAGAAGAAGAAGAAGAAGAAAAAGAAGAAGTTGCGGTTTATCGGAACGAAATGAAAAAAACAGAGTGCGAGAGAAATTCAGTGGATAAAACTTGCTTCTTAGAAGCGGAAGGACTAGTCGTTGATACATGATCCATTCAATTCTTTGCGATTCTATGCGATTCTACTTAGAAAATGATTTTTCGGCAGACTCAGGAGCACGAAAATTCGTTGTTACACCTTTTCCGTTCAGCGTGTGTGAATTGTGCAAGCGATGATGCGGATGATGCACGCCACCGAAGATCCCAAATACGCTCACATTGAATTTTGAACGAACAATTCGTTTTTGCTCTCCACCTGAATTTGTCAACAGGCTTTCATGATTAATTGATATTCCCTTTCTTGATATGAGAGAGAATTGTTTTGACATTGAATGGAGCCCTGACCTGTCTACAAGCTTTGGATTTGTTTTTTTCGCACAAATTAATTTTGGAGATACTCATATAATGACTCTATTTGTCTTCATGCGTACAGAGAGCAATCCTCTTGCTGCTGAATGTCCATCATCGGCTTCTTTCCGTTCACAACAAGTGCAAGTTTTCCGCTGTTATTTGGCTACAGTCCATTTATGGATTGTGCTGGTAATTGGAGTGCTGTTGCCAAACATTGTTGCTGTGTTGTTTCCTAAATTGATGATGGGTATATGAGCAATCTTTTGTTTTGCAAGCATTTGTTATTGTTTGTGGATTGTGACAAATCGGTGGGAACGAGCTAATGCGGTAGGTGACATCTATGGTGTGCAATGATGGATGCCTATTCATTCTCTCACGAGGTCTGATTTAGATAACGTTGTGTTCAGAGAAAGTCTGCGGCGGAAGAGGTGACTGTTCACTTTCATATACAAAGTGGAAATGCATTTCTTTGTTATTATGCAACAGGGACGATTGAATCATTAGGGCTTCAAGCTCCATTTTAAACAGCTTTTGCAATTAGAGGCAATCTCGCCACAATACAGATTTGAGAGGACATTATTAATGCGTTTACCTTCAGAGCACTGTAATATTAGATTTTATAGAGGGTGAGCTATAAGAAAAAAGAGTTAATAACGACAACAGGCAACTCGCAACACAGCTAAGAACTATGAACCAATTGAGGAATGATTTTTTTATTTAATTATTGAACAAATTAATTCGATCCGTTTTCAAAAGATGGCGGCACCTGGAAGTTGCGGCTATTCCTGGAAGAAAGTACTTACTTAAAGTGAGACATTTGTCAGCTATAATAAGTGTACATCAGGCAAATGTTTTAGACAACAGGATTGTTTTTTGCTTTCTATTAGAAATTGTCTAGAAATTTTTGAAATAAAAAACATCGTCGGGGAGGAAAGTGCAGCCCAAGCTCTGAATACAAACTTTCTAAAATCGCAACAAGAAGCAACAGGAAGTCTCAGTCACATGCGACTTTGTCTGCGTGACCCTACAATCCGAGATGGATATTAATCTCAACCAACATGCCTCTGAGACTTGCCTTGCCTCCAGTTTTTTTCACCATCTTCGTAAAGTTCCTTCTTTAACACACTTGCGTGCGTTAATTCCGGCGATGATATCTTCTGTTGCGTTGGCGTTGTAGGTCTTCTAAACTTATGACTTTTTTTTATAATTGGCCCTCACTAAAGGGAGCGCTTAAATGGCTGGAATTAAGTCACAGCACAGGGCCGAGGGTATAGAGGAAGAGAGGGAAAGGAGATACCGATGCACATTGGTTTGAAAAGCCAAAAGAAAGGATTGTAATGGGCGGGGCGATTTTGGGCTGGGAAGAGCATTCCATAATTGTGTGGTGCGGCTGAAGAACGAGTCTCAAAACTTAACTGAACGTCCGAAGGTGGGCTTAAGGGTGAACGGGTGAGCAGTCCTAGTGAGGCGCGTATTATGGCTTAATTCTTGAAGTGGAGGAATGCCGCTGGCTTACTCGTTAGAGCATTTTCTGTTGAAATAGCGATAAAATAATGATAAAGACGCAACATATCGTCGAAGTTCAAGGGAGTCGATTGACTTCGCAGCATTATTATCACCAATAAGTTTTATCGCTCGCTGCTGGATTCTATTTAATAGGTGCAGAGAGGTCTTAGGAGCACCGGACCAGATAAGAGCGTTGTACTCAAGCTTTGGGCGGATGTACGCCTTCTATATTGTTGCCAAGTCAGAAGGGTTGTATCGCTTAAAGAAACCTAGACATTTCGCTGCATTTTTGGCGATCTGCAATATGTGATCGTTCCAACTTAGTATTGAGTTGATACACGTACCGAGGATGGAAAGTCGTGCAGTTTCAACAATGCAGGAGCTATTCACAGATAATGGTAGGTTGTTTTGAGAACGCTTGAGTGACAGTAGACAGCACTGAGTTTTGGAAGCATTTAATTCCACTCCATTCATTCTACCTCAATCAATTATGCTGTCAAGATCGGAATTTAATGAATTGAACATACGCTACCGTTCCAAGTCAATGGCCGAAGAGGAGGTACGAGAGCCAAGGAACGAATATGAAAAGCTGAGGGTACTGTCATCAGCAAAGGAGTGAATTAAATTAGAAGTGACAGACAGGAGATCATTAATGAAAATGAGGAAGAGTGTTGGAGACAAAACGGAGCCCTGAGAAACTGACTTAAACCCATCCAATACAACTTGTATTGAAGGGTGCTAAAGGTAATTTCTAATCCATTGAAGAAGAGAAAAGAAAAAACCACACATTTTCCACAAGAGAGCATGATACCAGACTCTGTCAAATGCTTTGAAATATGAAGTGCAACGATCTTGCTTTCTTCTACATTGTGCAAAGATTGGTTTCATTTTTCGCCGTGGAGTAGTAGGTAGAGTGCGACGCTCACACGTCGAAGGGTCTAGGTTCTAGGTCTAGGTTCCTCCTCTTTCGAGGTGCTGACAACACTTAAATAGTAATAACTGTCTAAGAAAGCTTCTCAAACTTCGCCGTTCGGTGTCGGTCATTAAGTCCGATGGTGGTTGTTAGACTGAGGTGTTGAGGGCCTGCTTGTCGGAAACAGTTCAACAAGAGGATGTATAAACTTGCAAATTTCACGTTCGTCTCCGAAGATTAGTAGGCCTCGTGGAGCTTTGCTTTAGCCAAAAGTCACCAAAAGGTCTGGTGTAGGTGTGGACCGGTATAAACTAGTTTATTCATCCACCTACTGCATACAAATACTTACCACCAGGTGATGTGAACGAAATGACATGCAGTGGAGTTATAGAGATCTCGCTCCATACCAAATTGAAGCGAATCTCTTTAAGTCATGTACTCAGTATACAATTTATTAACTCAAGCGTCTATTCTTCCGTTGTATTGATCTGTTGTTGCAGATTAAGAAATTGTATCGAATCTTAATTTTGCGCCAATGACCCAGATTCGGAGAAACTCTTTCTTGCACAGCCATTGTTCCCCTAAGCCCGTCAAATGCAGCGTGTATAGCAGTAATCGTTCCAATCTTCCAATTCAGACGCCATCTGTAGAATCATACACCGTACACAGATTTTGTGGTCTCCTTATTCACCTTAAATGAAGTGTAATGCGCCTGTGATGCAGAGGAAGACTGGAATCATCATAAGATTCAACAGACAAACGTTCCTCGTTTGAGAGAGGCTTCAGTTAAGCCCAAGGAAATAAGAATTCCGCGCCTAAGCTCTGTACTTGCTTTCGCCATGTCCGAGCTATTGGCACTCTGTCGACAATCTTCCGGCACATGCATTGGTTGTTTGGCAGAAAAAATCATTCAATCCTCATCATTTCCATCAACAAATCCGACAGCTCTAGCACACGCTGAGAAAATAAACCATTCCGACGGCAAAATGAGTTTAATTTGCCTGTATTTTCCTTTCGATTTAAGTAGAGTATGGTTGTACATCAACGCCCACAAGCGTTTACTGTGAAAAAATAGAGCACAGGTATCGAAGAAAGCCGTAAACACACGCGATAGCACGGAATGTTCTCTTTAATTCCAGCTTTAAAGAGAGAGAGCAATTCAACCACAGTTGCAACAACATATCCACGCTTCCACACACAGACGAAATGATTGCTACTAAACGTATTTTTCTGTGGCTGCCATCTGCCTTCAATGGCGTGGTTTGATGAGAATAAACGTTGCTTTGTTACCTAATGTCTATCAATGAGATCTTCCCATCCCCCTTGAGGAAACGTTTCATTTCGCCCACACCGACACCGACGCCGACACACACACGCACACGCGAGCAAATCCACGCTGACAGTTCCTAGTTTTGTGGATGATGGAATAACCACCGGTGCAGAAGGACTGCGACAGGGCGCACAAAAACGAGGATTGTGGATACACCTGTTATTACATATATGTGCAATTGCTGTTTCCCGCTGCGGTGCTCACTCGAGCGTGAGGATGGCACAGACTTTGGTTCGTAACCTGTGTGTCTTAGGGTGTGCGGCAAGGTTAACATCGCGTCTCCATGTGTTGCCTTTGTGTGCGGAAACATAGGGAGAGAGGCAGGGTCGACACACGGAATGATTCAAACTATTTACCTTTAATTCATTTATCTACTAAAATCGAGGAAAAACCAGGAACAGCTGCATGAAATTAATGCGCGGCTATCAAGTGTCGCTGCTTTGGAGTGGGAGCATCAGGCAATTAAAATTAAACAAATACGTGTTGTATTCGCTCGGCGTTATGATTGGAAATTGCAGGCGTGAGCCGCCTTAGCACGCCGCAGAATATACCCCCGCTGGAGTCGATATAAAACGATTATGCATACAGCGTGTGCGATAATTAATGATGTCTGCGGTGAAAACAACAATTAGCGCGACGCTCTGATGTTTTGGCAATTCGCGGCTGTTCAATTATTGACTTGTGATGTTTGGTGTGTCCTTGCTAACAACGCCACTGTAAAAACCCATAATCATTTTGATTAATGGCTGAAGCTGATGCCGCATGTGCCTCCCTCCCCTGCAAATGCACGCAAACAAACAAAATAACCGGTTTTGAAGCTGTAAAAAATTCGCAGAAACTCAAATTGAATGCAAACTAATTTAGATTGCGATTCATAGTAATTTCGGTTGGTGTGAGGCAGTTAGATGGGAATTTGAGAGACAATCCTGAATGGTAGCGCAACCCAACACTTTTAAGGCTCTTTCTATAATTGCAACCACATTTTAGAGCACGCATTCAACAGTCAGGTTTCCAAAGACATTCTTGTATGTCTGGTCTTGCGGCCAAAGTCCTAGGATGTCCATGGTACATACATGAGGCAGACATTCAACTTTGGCTGTTGATTGTGGGAAATGTCTGCAACCAACGTATACTCGTAGAAATTAGGATTTCTTAATGGGATAAAAGATGATTTTCTCTTTCTGGATACCTTATTTGACCTTGGGAAAGCTGAATCAGGTTTGAAAAATGGTTCTCAAAACCGTAGAGGAACGTTCTAGATTGAATGTTTAGTCTTAGGTACAGTAAAGCCTTGTAAATCCGAATGCATATAGTCTTTTCAACATCCAAATTGCCGGAAGGTGGGGACAATTCGAAAAATATAAAAAGAACAAGCGCCCTCCCTTGCTTAAAGAAGCTGTGTTCAGACGATTGCCAGATCAGCATCTACAATAAGAATAACCCGAAAATGTGTTAGATTGCCAGACAATTTAGATAAAAAGAAAAAGTTTACGGATTGTAAGTAAGTTTAAGTCTTCGCTGGTATTACTATAATTTCCTACATAATGCTTGCCAATTTTGAGTATCCTGTCTTGAGCTCGTTGAAGTTGCATTTTTCTGTATTGCGCTGCATTTCCAAACGCCGTGATTCCGTACTGTAGTATCGATTCCACTAGGGAGAAGTATATCTGTTTCAGAACCTCAAATGGGGTGTAATTGCTCAGATGATAAAGAGTATACGTTGACTGCCGGAGTTGCTTGCAAAGAGACTTTATGTAAAAGTTTCACTTGAAGCTGCAGTCTACTTCTACGAAGGTTGCCTTTTATATTTCGGGATTGGGCAGTCCTTGTATTTGCAATCTGGCAACTGCCATCTCTATCGTAAGGTTTGACATTTTTGAGGTTATACGCACTAAGAACGTTTTGACATACGATCGCTATTTGTATTGTTTAATAATTGTTGGCACTACAGTCCATAGGGGGACCAGGGCCTAGGTTGCTCATCAACTACTCGTGTTGTGCGCGCTACTGTTCTCTCACGAGTAGAAGGGACCTACAGTTTTGTGCCGACTCCGAACAGCGAAATTTAAGAAGCTTTCTTAGACAGTTATTACTCTTTGAGTGTTGTCAGCAGCTCGAAAGAGGTGGTGCCGTGAAAATTTCGAAAAATTGGTGTTGAGCTGGGAATCGAACCTAGACCCTTCGGCGTGTGAGCGTCGCACTCTACCCACTACGCCACGGCAACCACATTTGTGTTGTTTACAGTAACTTAAAAGATTCACCTCACCCAAAAAATGAAATTAAATCGTGAAAATTTTCATGCGATTGTTTTTTACAACTTTCGACGTGGATTAACTCAACAACAGTGCATCGATGAACTTAATTCAATTTTTTGGAATGAAGTTCCATCAAGAACGAGTGTTTATCGATGGTATGGTGAATTCAACCGAGGTCGTAGTTTATTCCAAGACGAATTTCGTGAAGGTCGCCCAAAATCAGTTGTTGTTCCGGAAACCATTGATGTTGTGCGCCAACTGATATTGCAAGATCGTCATGTGACCTACCGTGAGATTGAGACAACCTTGGGCATTAGTGGGACCAGCATACATTCAATATTGCATGAATATTTGACCGTCAAAAAAATTTGTTCGCGATGGATCACACAGAATCTGCCAATCGCTCGAAAAAAGGCTCGTGTCGATTGGTCGAAAAAAATGCTCCAAAGATACGATCGCGGCGCTTCGAAACACTTCTGTGACAGGTGATAAATTGTGGATTTACGCGTATGAGCCCGAAAGTAAACAGCAGGCAACTGAATGGGTGTTTCAAAGTTCAACAAAAGTTGCTGGAGCACGAAGTACTTCCAAGCAAAATGTCGCCTGTTTTTTCGGAAAAACTCGACATGTCGCAACCGTACCACTAGAACAACGCAGAACAGTCAATTCTGAGTGGTGCACTACCATTTGTTTGCCAGTTGTCTTCCAAGAAATCAGGAAAACCCACCGCCAAAGACGGATCACTCTTTACCACGACAATGCGAGCTCTCACACATCGGCTCAAAGAACTGCATTTTTGAGCACTCAAAACATCGATTTGATGAGTCATCCGCCGTATAGTCCTGACTTGGCACCGAATGACTTCTTTTTATTCTCGTTCGTAAAAAGTAAAATGAGAGGTTAACGTTTTTCGACACCTGAAGAAGCGGTTGATGCGTTCAGAGTGCATGTTTTGGAAATACCTCAACCAGAGTGACAAAAGTGCTTCGACAATTGGTTTAAACACATGCAAAAGTGTATAGATCTTAATGGGGAATATTTTGAAAAGCAATAAAGCTATTTTCGATGATTAATACTCTTTGTTGTTCCCTAATCCCGAAGTATAAAAGGCAACCCTCGTATCAGGCTCAATTCATTGACGTGGTTCAAGGTAATAACAATTACTGTTGGCGCGACAGTTCACAGGGGAGCAGGGCCTATTTTGCTCATCGACTGCTTGTGTTGTCCGCGTCAATGTTCTCTCACGAGTAAAAGGGACGTAAAGTTTTTTTGACGACTCGGAACGGCGAAATTTGCTTTTTCTTGGACAGTTATTACTCTTTGAGTTTTGTCAGCAGCTCGAAAGAGGTTCAAAATTCGTGTTGATCTGGAAATCGAACCTAGACCAACGGCGTGTGAGCGTCGCACTCTACCCACTCTGTCTCGGCTGCAACGCGGCTCAAGTTAGAAGACTTAAAAATCAAATCTGAAGTTGGAAAGGTAGGCGATTTATAAAACAAAAAAATAAAAATGTGCTACCTGCAGTAACCCTAGTTTCAATTCATGCGCACCCTGTGTACATACTATACTTCTAAAGTAAATAAGCTGCCGTTAAATCGGTCCTAAGGTTCTTGCACACTGTTCGCGAAATTCTCCCGTTTACCCAATTCTATTTAGGGTCGTGTAACACACATTGCGGAATAATAAAACAGATAACTCCAAAACGTAGATGTCAACTTAAATATCTTGGCTTTGTTTGTCCATATGGCTTGTAACAATGGATGATTGAATGCATCAGCTCATGGGTTGTGGATATGTGGGAGAAGGAGCGGTGTACAATGAGCTCCATAAATTAGGTCAAGCTATTGATGGGTAACAAAATCCATAATTTGGTACTGGAGAAGAAAGTGCGGCGGGCAAAAGTCAACACGTAAGGCACTTTCTTCTACAATTCAGTCCAGCTGTTGGGATACGCTAATGATATCGACATTATCGTGCGGTCCCAGGACGCCGTAGCAGAGGAACAGGCGATACGAGCTGGTCTATGGGTCAACGAAGGCAAATCCAAATATATGCTGTCGAGCAAAAAACGATGCATCGAAAACCATCTAGTCCAAAGTGTTACAATCAGCAGCTACAATTTCGAGGTTGTAAAGGAGTTTGTCTACCTCGGGGCAAACGTAAACTCCACGAATGACATCGCAGTGGAGATCCGACGTAGAAACGCCCTTAGCAACCGATGCAACTACGGTCTGCCAGAACAACTGGGCTCGAAACTCCTGACTTGAAGGACCAAAGTCATGCCCTACGAACACTACGAAAATCGTACTCCGCCAGTCCTGCTTTATGGAGCCGAAAGCTAGACTTTTAATGAGGATGCAGAGCTGATTCTTGGTGCCTACGAAAGAAAAATTCTACGTCGGATATATGATCCCGTCTGCGAGGAAGGCCAATGGAGGAGAAGATACAACCGTGAACTCTATCAGCTGAACAAGGCTGTGGATGTAGCCCGGAAGGCACAGCGGCCGACTACACTGGATCGGCCACATCAAGCTAGAGGATAACAATGCTCCAGCAAAAAGAGTCTTCGATTTCGAGCCTCCTGGTTCTACAAGGAGCTGTACAAGGATGTGGATGTAGTCCGGAAGGCATAGCGGCCGACTACACTGGATCGGCCACATCAAGCTAAAGGATAACAACGCTCCAGCAAAAAGAGTCTTCGATTTCGAGCCTCCTGGTTCTACAAGGAGCTGTACAAGGATGTGGATGTAGTCCGGAAGGCATAGCGGCCGACTACATTGGATCGGCCACATCAAGCTAAAGGATAACAACGCTCCAGCAAAAAGAGTCTTTAATTTCGAGCCTCCCGGTTCGAAAAGGAGAGGAAGATAACAACGCTCCAGCAAAAACAGTCTTCCAATCCGAGCCTTCTGGTTTGAAAAGGTGAGGAAGTCCGAACTTTCAGTACAGAGAACAAGTTATCGCTGATGTAGGACTACTTCATCTTGATTATTAGAAGCAGCGTGCCCAGGACCGTCACCGATGGAAGGCAGCAATTGCTCAGGCTCAGACCCTTCATGGTTCGTCTGCCTGATAAGTAGGTAAGTATTGATGGGAAACGTTATCGACTAAAAAATTATGAGCGTGTGAGCCGTGAAAAATGCTAAAAACGGCCAAACGGCATGCCAAAGTGATTTAGAAATATGTTCGGCTCTACGTGACTGAAGCCATTAAAAACTACCTTAAGACTCTGAAACGAAAGGTCTTACTCCACCCGTCGTGTTCTCCAGATCTTGCTCCAACTGACTACTAATTTTTTTGGACGTATGCAACGAATTTGAACACGAAAATCGAGCGGAATAAACTTCCCAATAGACTTCAGATTTTTTTTTTGGAAAAAAATACTCCAAATTGTCGCATTCTACTTTCTACTAACTGGGCGTCAGAAATAGGTTTTCATCCAGAAAGTAAAATGGCTTCAGGAGTAGCGGATAAACACCCTCTCTGGTCCAGCACAAGTAACTGCAGTCATGTCTTGTTGAATAAAAGGTATGTATGTCGGTGCGAGCACAACATAAGACCGCCGATAAGCTTTCAAAAATAACTGCACGAGGAATGTTGTCAAGGCGAAAATGACCATAAGTCCAGTTGCGACTTACTAAGAAGATGAAGTGCGGAATGTACCGATGCTACCTACTCAGTTCGGTATCTGCCAATCACTCACGCCGTTTTCATACGCATGCAGAAAAATATATTCCCAAGTACACTAGACTGCCAACAGCAGCACGAATAAGAAGAACGTAGATGTCAAGCAGTTAAGCCATCCAGCCAATGCAGCTCCCTGTCCAATGCAATCTCTTAAAGAGAACAATGTCGTGAGGCTTCATGTGACAATTTGTGGTAATAAATTGAATTACTCGCGGTCTGGTGACACTCTCCCGCAAGAAATCCCGTCAAAAGCTGCACAAGGTCACCCAACCGTCCTTATCGTTGCCGCGAACCATCATCCAAAATCTAATTTCAGACTGAAATCGGTGCTGATTCAATTAGTAAATCAAGAAACCTAACTTCGCGTACAGGAGAAGCACTGCAACGCAGGGTCCACAACCAGAGACACAGCTGCGGCACTTCAGCGAAAAAATAAAACGACTTCCCAATTATTGAAATGGAATAAATCAGGACGGCCGGCATTTGCATTTCAATTTAAAGCATTCTAAATAAACACATTAAGCATCGCCAAGATGCTTAGAAGAAGAAAAAAAGGAGCGGGAAAGAAACAAGTAAGGGGAGGCGTCCAGGCAGCAGGAGAAAGGAAAGTCCCGGCTAGAGGCAACTCAAACATCTCCATCCAGATAATCAGCGTAATTTGTTATGCTCTTGTTAATCCTCGACGGGGAGCATAATCCATCTCGACAACGATGATGGAGCGTAATGTTCGTCTGCCCATTGGGTCCGCGATTCCCCCACCGCCACAGCCGAAGTGGAACACTCCCAAGCGGCCAAACAAACGAAAGAAATTAGGAAGTTAGGAGTTAAGGATCATAATTATTGCATATTATTGCAGATTAAATTGTTGGATTTGGCGCCTGAGTCTCATTAATCATTTATTTGTACGCGTCCTGATACGGTCAGCACTCAGGTGCTGGCGCGGGGATGATGAATCATCCATGGTTGTTCGAATGCTCTAGAAATCAAATTATTTACACATGCTATTGATTTGTGGTCCTTATTCCGCGGCCCTAGTTCCCGTAATTGCGTGAATGGCATTTCCACATGGACCCATTCTTTTTCGACGAGTACTGTTTGGGCGAGGAGGCTTGGCCATGGAAACCTGAACTTCAAAAGCCCAAAATGACGTTGCTGGTTACCTTGCATAAAAGCCTGTTTTCCCACAAATTCAATGAGTGGAAGAAGGATTTGGTTTGGAAAGTGTCGATGCCCAACAGTACGTTGCCTGGAAAACCAACATGGAGCACTACAACCTGGTTGCTGTCACTTTCCACTTGTGCGTGGCACTGCCTGCGTGGCGCTCTCTGCGTTTTCCACATCACCCAATGGGTGGAACGTTTGTCGCTTTCTCTCACAGGCAAGGAGCTCAAGTGCATGGCGGTTGTGTGGCATTGAGTTCAAAACTGTTGGGTGCGCAATTTTCTGCCTTGTGTGAGTGGTAAGAGTTATCACTTGCTATTGTGACAGAGCAGAAGTAATTGCACTCTGGAATCATGTTGCTGGTTGGTTCGCATTTGCTACGATCTTAAAACACAGGTTTCCCCTGAAGAGGGTGAACACTGTCATATGCTTTAGACATTTGCGATACAAGTCTCTTACGAATGTGGAAGAGAGGGATGCACTTTGGCGTGAGATTGTGGAGTGTTTTGTGATCAAATTTGCTTTCACATGAATCCCAAATTCTTTCAAACAACGTCCCACCTCCCGCAACGTGTGGCAAACATTTGAGTCATTGGACACATAGGGGCCGTGGGCAAAACTAAATGAGGCGATGAATGGATGTACGAGTATACTACTGTGCTCCCACATGGCCGGCAGATAGTCTCTTATCACAGTTTCTCCCTCCTCTTTGTCCAGCAATCTCAGAAGGTCTACAGTTTTGGTGACTGTTAAATATCGCTAAGCACCTTCTGGCTTCTTTTTTTTTTTCTTTATATGCCGCTTACGTCCGGGGTGGATCTCAAACAACAACCTCGCAAGCCAACGCGACCTTTTCCCAGCCGCCTCAAAGTACTCCAAGTTGGAAGTGATGCTTCTGTGCGCCACTTACTAAGCTTCTTTTGGCAAGGTTAGTTCATATCCTTGAGGAATTATCATTATATTCGTCAGTTAGTTCAGTTAGTTTGATAAGGAATTTCGTCAGTTAGTTCAGTTAGTTTGACAAGGATGTATGAGGCGCCCAATGCTCTTCAGTGGTTTGGCATCATAAAGCATCCAGAAGTACGGCGAAGGGGATAAATAAATTGACTTATACGCCGAAGATCTTAAGTATAATCCGGGATGGCAATCCTGAGTGCACAAGGTTAGAGCTAGGAGCACGATTTCCACTGATCGTATGGCCCGTGCGTCTGAAGTGGAGAAAGCGTCACAGTCAAACAATGCTATGCTACTGTCAGTTCATTTAACAAGCTGGCTGCAAAAAGATATGTCATCAGGCAACAGTAGGCCATAGCGAACATCCGACGAACCAACAGAACAACAGAACCAGTTCGCAACACATTAAAGTGATCAGTTGGAAACTTCTTCCTTGATTTCTTCGGGCTATTACATGCTGGCCCTTCGGCTGAGCATGTTGCCTTATAAAAAGATGTAAGAGAACGGCTCGCAGAAAGTGTGGAATATGCTTCCAAAAGTGACATTCAAGCTTGACTGTATAAGGCTGCTTAGTCCGCTATAAACGGCGTGGATCTTTTGTTTATTTTTTAAAGCCGACAGGTCTTGGCTGGCAACAAAAACGTTGGTCGTCAAACATGACTGTTTCGAAACGAAATTCCCATCCTGCTCTGATTTTATTTTATAACTTCGTAAAGCTGCTTTTTTGTCTAGTTACTGCCGAAGTTTATATTTGGCTTAGATAAACATTGACTGCCGTGGCGTAGTGGGAGACTGCGACGCTTACATGCCGAAGGTCTAGATTCGATTCGCAGCTCAATACGAATTTTTCAAGGCACCACCTCTTTCGAACTACTGACAAAACCCAAAGAGTAAAAACTGTCTAAGAAAAAGCTTCTCAAAACTTCGTCGTTCGGAATCGGCAAAAAACTGTATGTCCCTTTAACTCGTGAGAGAACAGTAGCGCGCACAACACGAGTAGCTGTTGAGCAAGCTATGCCCTGGTCCTTCTGTGGACTGTCGATTCATCCAAGTATTAAAGATCGACTTAGCAAAGTCCCTCGCCTTTTGCTTCATTTTTCTCCTGAATTAATTAAAGAATTTCTTCACATCTGCGCTCAATCTGAACATCCTCTGCAAGGTCGTTGTAAGGCTCAAAATTATAGTCTCTCCAGTTCGAGGCAGTGGTATTTAATCACTCTACATGCCGTAACTGTCTTTACTTTTGTTTTTGTAGTCGCTTGACTAGACGCATATGGTCATTGGGGCTCCACCTCCCGATGTAATCAAACACGGAACTTAACACAATTTTTGTACTTCCAAATAATATAAGGTTATCTCCCTTCCTATATTTTGCTCTTCATTCAATGCTTTATAAAAAGTGTTACAGTGATCGGATTTTGTTCAAATAGTCGCCATTTTGTTCGATAATCTGTTTCCCTCCTTCGTAATACCCCCGTTGTAAAAGCCTCCCTCCTTATTTGCGAAGAACTCGGACAGCCACTTTACACAAGCCTCTTTTGAGTTCAACTTTACTCCACCAAGGGCGTTAGCCATGGCTAGGAACAGATGGTTACACTTGGCGCTATGTCCGGGCTATATGGTGGATGCGATAGAGCTTCCCATCTGAGCTTCAGACGAGTCATCAACGAAGTGTGTGGTTTGTCCTTGTGGAACACTACACCGTTCCTGTTGGCAAATTCTGGACGCTTTTGGTCGATCGCCTGCTTCAAGCGGTCCAGTTGTTCGCAGTAGATGGTTGAATTAAGCGTATGGGAGCAGCTAATAGTAGATGATTCCCTTCCAATCCTACCAAACACTCAGCAAAACCTTTCTGGCCATCAATCCCGGCTTGGGCACTGTTTGGGACGATTCACCAGCCTTCAACCACGACCGTTTTCGCTTGATATTCTCGTATGTGATCCATTTTTCGTCTCCAATCACCATAAGCTTCAAAAATGGGTCGAGTTCGTTCCAATTCAGCCGCATATCACAGGAGTTGATTCGATCTGGAAGGTTGTTCTGCGTCAGATCATGCGGCACCCAAATATCAAGTTTTTTTTTGTATCCAGTCTTCTGCAGATGGTTTCAAATGGTTTGTTGATGCCACATGCCGGTCTAACTCGATGATTTCCATGATTCAATCGGTATTCCTCGGCACAGGTCTTCCGCCGGCTGGCTTATCCATGGTGTCGTTTTCACCGGCTCTGAATCATCGAAAAAAATCCTTCGCTGTTAGAAGTCATACAGTAACATCCCCCAAAACACCATTAATCTCACGGAACGTTTCTCTAGCGGACTTGCCTTTAACGAAGGGAAACTTTAAAATTGCGCGAATTTCGGCGTTAATGAACTCCATGTTTCTTCTTCTTCTTGTGGCGCTACAGCCCGGGGTGGACCTGGGCCTCAACCAACATGCCTCTCCAGCCAGCACGATCTTTCGCCAGCTGTCTCCAGTTGCGCACTCGAAGTTGGTTGAGGTCCTTCTCCATTTGTGTGCGCCACTTCAGTCTAGGTCGTCCTCTGTTGCGTTGTCCCAATGGCTCGGATTCAAAGACTTTTCGGGCCGGAGCAGTGGTGTCCATACGCTCTACATGGCCGAGCCATCTTAAGCGTTGTATCCGTAGACGCTTAACCAGGCGCATGTCGCTGTACAGCCTATAGAGATCGTCATTATATCTTCTCCTCCAGATGCCATCAACGCAAACAGGACCAAAAATCGCACGCAAAACTTTTCTCTCGAAAAGACTAAGGGCTTCCTCATCCGCCTTTGCTAACGTCCAAGATTCTGCGCCATATAGTAGGACGGGGATGATCAAGCTGTTATATAAAGCGAGCTTAGTCCTTCAAGAGAGGGCTTTATTACTCAATTGCCTTTTGAGCCCAAAGAAACAGCGGTTGGCAAGAGTGATTCTGCGTTTGATTTCGGTACTGATGTTGTTGTCCCTGTTTACCGCGGAGCCGAGGTAGACGAAGTCCTTAACTACCTCGAAGTTTCTGCTGCCTAGTGTGACGCTCCGTCCGAGACGTCGATGTTGTGTGTCCTTCCTTGATGACAGCATGTACTTCGTTTTGCCCTCATTTACCGCAAGACCCATTTTGGCCGCTTCCGCTTCAATGCCAGCAAACGCCTCATTGACGGCTCGCTGTGTTCGTCCAATCACGTCAATGTCATCAGCGTTAGCTAACAATTGAACTGACTTCTGGAAGATCGTGCCTCTGGTGTTGACTTGTGAGTTACGCACGATCTTCTCGAGGATGATGTTAAAGAAGTCACATGACAGTGCGTCGCCTTGTCTAAAATCTTTTTTGACATTGAAGGTCTCGGTGAGTTCGGTACCGACCTTGACGGAGCAGCGAGAGTTCTCCATCGTCATCCTACACAATCTGACGAGTTTGGTAGGAATGCCAAAACTAGACATGGCACTGTATAGCTCGTCTCTATGCACACTGTCATATGCAGCCTTGAAATCGACGAATAGGTGGTGAGTGTCAATTTGCATTTCTTGCGTCTTTTCCAGGATCTGCCGTAATGTGAAGATCTGGTCTATTGTGGACTTCCCTGGTCTGAAACCACACTGATAGGGACCTATCAGGTCATGGACAAATGGTTTCAGACGCTCACACAATACGGCAGAGAAGATCTTGTATGCGATGAACTCCATGTTTACACGTCTATAAATGTTGAACGCAATATCCAAACTAATCGTGCATTGCATAGTTGTTTTGTATACATTGTAGCTTATGTCAAGACCTTTCAAATGATATAGTGATGATATGATTCAAATGTATAGTATTGCCAGATACGAGCTCTGTAGCGCTTTGTACATAGCCGGAAAATTCAAAAGACAAAAAGGCGGAATGGAGATATTTGACAACCTTATAACATGGATTGTTTGTTAGTTGCACCCCCTATATGTAAGTTCCGGGACTTATTGAGTGATGTGTTATTTTCAACTTAATCTATTGCTTCTTCATTCATTTGAGGTTACATTTAAGACCTCATAGAGCAAGAAAGGAACGATTTAGGAGCCAGTTAGGTCTTTAGAAAGAAGGCTCTACTGCCCAAGTGTCTCTTGAGCTCACAGAAACAGCGATGGACACTACAGATTGAACACTTGAATTCTGTTTTTTACTATTAAACCAAAGTAGACGATGTTCTTGACTACAACAATGTTCTGTTACATTCTGTTAGAGCTCTTTTCCTGCTTTTTCTTAATGACCGCAAATAAGAATCACCACAAGGGCCAAGGTTGCAGTATTGAAACAGTGCCTTACTACAGGCAATGAGACCAGTGTGGATATGAAAGGAAACATGCCAACCATCGGGGTTTTGAGCTTGGAGGTAAAGGTGTAAGGACTTTTTCTAAACCACATTATCCTGTTATAGTTTCGGTCCTGTATGGGGCAATATAAGAAAGTTCTTTAAAATTTCTTTCATCCCAAATGAAGGCTGATGACGCTTAGAGAAGATTCTGATCGCCGGATTATAAGAGCTATACAACAAGTTCGAGTCTATCGTCTCAGATGGCTAGGTCAAGTAGAGGGACCTACTATGGCGCGAGGGTCCATAGAAGAGGCAAGGTACAGCTTGCTCATCAACTATTAGGGACCTACAGTCTTTTGGCGACTCCGAACGGCGAAGTTTGAGAAGCTTTTTCTACGACTTTTATTACTCTTTGAGTATTGTCAGCAGCTTGAAAGAGATGGTGTGTGTTCATCCGAATTCGAACCTAGACCTTCGGCGCGTGAGCTTCGCACTCTACAAAAACGCCACGATGGCCAGCAGATAGAGGGAATAGTTATCAATAATCTGACCTAAAAGTTTTTCAAAACAAAACTCGAGCCAAACGCGGTAGACGAAGACCACGCGGTAGAGAAAGACCACTTCGTAGAGGAAACCCACGCCTTTACCGCGGCACGAATCTGTGAAAGACCTCAATAAGTGGAACTAAAGGTCCTGGAAATGGCTAGCATAAGACTAAGCTAAATGAGAAAACATTTCGACTGATACGCAAGCCAAAGTCTTTGGATGTAGCCCCAGCCACGAAGAAGAAGCTCCTTTTTCACGACCATAGATTGCTATGTCGGATTGTGGCGTGTCTCTGACCCTCCCTTGATTGAATTTGAATTTATTCAATTATCTCACAAAACAAAAGCCCCTCCACTTGTTGTAATTGTCTCCTGTCCCACTTTTTCCTGATGACGGAAAAATCCCTAATTCATCAGCGCCTCAAACCCATGTTTATAAATAAAAGTGAATACTTCCAAGTCACACATGACAAAAGTGGAGCCACCCACCATCAGCTACCCAAAAAAATGGGAATTTCTCCAGAAATGCTAATTAAGAGAGCATTCATACAGTTGGCACTGAAAATGACAAATTCAAGGCTCCTAATTACCAAGAGCTTCCCCAATTATTACCTAATTCCAATTTGATATGAGCAAATTTTCTTTCTTTAGCGTGTGTCATTTATAAATCTTCTTAAGAGATTACCGAAAAAAAGCGTGCTCTCCTTGCTGTGAGTCGTACTCGCAGCGCATGTTTCACAAACGCAGGTATTGTGCGACGGTTGGTAGAGGGAAAAGTGGCTCCGAAAGAAATTCTGATTAATTAGATCGGAAGGCGGTGGCACATTTTCCTTCGTATATGATATGATGCGATGGTGAGAGATATAGACAATTTTATAACAGACCGTCTGACTGACTTTTGATAGCTTTATACTTTGGAAATTGTGATATCCAGGCAAGGGCTAATGAGTTTTAAAATACAACAAAGGCCGGTGGATGAAATGTCATACGGAGGTTGTCCGGTCACTAAAAAGGACAAAATAATCCCTTTAGTGCGCGCCAATTAAAAAAAACCAGCAAAAGATTCATTTTGTAATGCCGCAAAGCTAAATGTAAGGTTTTAAGGAAGAAACTTCAATTTTTCCAGTGCAGTGGAGTGATTTCTCGATGCCCAATTCACATCCACGCATTGAATTCCAGTCCTGTGCCGCGCCTCTTTTACCACAAAAATTATTTTCTCTCTGTTAATGCACAACCTGGATTCGTTGGTAGAAAGTCAGTGTCTGCAAGCACAACATATTTCGACTAATCCAAGATTTGAGCTTAGATTACCCACCCGTTTCACAACAGAGACGGTATTAGGATATTTCAGTGCGGTCCCGTCTGGGTGGGCGCATGCAGCAACTTATTTTGAAGATGTGGTTGAATGAAAGCATGCCCGATGAGTGGAAGCTCAAGGTCGCATTCCCGGTCCACAAGAAAAGAAACTCCTTTGACTGCGCCAATTATCGCTAGATCAGCTTTCTTAACATCGCATACAAGATCCTTTCTGCCGTATTGTGTGAGTGCCTGATACCTATTGTCCACAACCTGATAGGTCCCTATCAGTGTGGTTTCCTACCAGGCAAGTCCACGATAGATCAGATTTTCACATTACGGCAGATCCTGGGCAACACACAAGAAGTACAAGTCGACACTCACCACTTATTCGTCGATTTTAAGGCCTCATATGACAGTGTGCATAGGGACGAGCTATTCAGTGTCATGTCTAGTTTTGGCATTCCTACCAAACTCGTCAGATTGTGTAGGATGAAGATGGAGAACTCTCGCTGGTCCATCAAGGTCTGTAACGAACTCACCGAGACTTTCAATGTCAAAAAAGGTTTTAGACAAGGCGACGCACTGTCATGTGACTTCTTTAACATCATCCTCGAGAAGATCGTGCGTAACTCACAAGTCAACACCCGAGGCACGATCTTCACGAAGTCAGTTTAATTGCCAGCTTACGCTGATGACATTGACGTGGTTGGACGAACACAGCGAGCCGTCAATGAGGCGTTAGCTGGTATTAAAGCAGAAGCGGCTAAATGGGTCTGGCGATAAATGAGTGCAAAACAAAGTACATGCTGTCGTAAAAGAACACACATCACCGACGTCTCGGACAGTGTGTCACATAAGGCAGCAGAACATAAGTCACATAAGGCAGCAGAAACCTCGAGGTAGTCAAGAACTTCATCTTCCTTGGCTACGTGGTAAATAGGGACAACAACATCAGTACCGAAATTAAACGCAGAACCGTTCCTTCCAATCGCTGCTTCTTCAGGGTCGAGGGGAGCAATGGAGCTTCCAACCGACAAGTTTGCTTTGTCTGACAGCTTGATCACAGCGGTCCTGCTGTATGGCGCGGGAATCTGAACTCTACTTAGAACGGATAAGGAACCCTTTAGTCTTTTCATTAGAGACGTTCTACTTGCGATTTTTGGTCCTATTTGCGGTGAAGGCATTTTAGGGTAAAGATTCAAGGACGACTTTATGGCCTGTACGAGAGCATGCCCCTCAAATACAACGCGTAGAGCGTATGAATATCAGTGCTCCGTACCGAAAAAGTCTTCCACTTTGAGCCAATTGAAGAAAGCAAATGAGATCATCCTTGGCTGAGGTGGCGCCAACAATTGAAGAAGGTCCTCAACAAACGTGGAGTGCGTAATTGGAGGACGCTAGCGAGAAGGGCATGTTCCTAAAGGCCCTGCTCCACTCTGGATTTGCTATCTTTGAGCCCCAGAGCTGTGCAATCATGTGTAATAACTCAGTTACTCAATACGGACAGACCTACCTAAGCAACTTCTTTTTTTTCTAGTTTTAGTATGCTAGTAGTTGTCATCAACGACTTGGCAACGAACATCAAACTTGACATCTGCGACCAGAGACTGACAGCTCTCTGTCATAGCACAACCAGCCACTTCATCAATCCCCAAAAAGGTCTTTCAAAATATCTTGCCCAAATTAGTGGTTCGCTTTAAATTCCCACTCCTGCCGCCATCCATGGTTGATGGGGTCGCCCCCACATCCAAAATGAACTTCGTGACAACGAAATGGAACCCATTAACGAGGGACGAACGGAAAATGGTTTTCAATTCAAATTAGTTCAATGTCATGCAAAGCACACAAGTGTCTAGGTGAAACAATTGATATCCTCGGGCATGAATAAGTCAAGTGTGGCTCTGCCACCCCAATCCCGAATGTTGTGAGGCTTTCAAGTATGCATGGAAGGCAGGAAAGGACTCGTTCGATTTCAAGGCAAAAGCCTATCACACTGCAAACCATATTATGCTGGCGTACACACGTAAACGTAATAAGTACACCATGACGCATGTGTTTTTTCTTTTCGTCTGCCTTGCTGTTTGTCCTCCATAGTGGCTACACACATGCTTGCATACTCAAAATCAAGGTATATCGGAATATATTCTCAACTCAGCCTCAAATGTCGTCGGTTCCACCCAAATAAGTGAGGCATTCCGATGGCAACTCATTCTTTTACAACGCCAATGCCGGGCTCCACACACACACGCGTCCACCTCGCATAGCATGGCGTGTGTACGTAAATATTTATAGAAACATATGTAAATGGCGGTACGTGTTGAATACGCTTTCGTTACTCGGATTCGGAGCCGCAGCGGAACGCTGTGCTTTTGGGCATCAGGTGTGTTCGATGACACTTAAGAGCCTTTCGCATGCGAGGCATGTTTTCCTGGGCAGAAAACAATTTTATTTATTAACACTCCCCCGTTCGACTCACTGATAATCCGAAGAGTCTTAAAGCTGTTCTGGGGAAGGATGTTGCCGGGGTGAGGGCGTTTTCTTCCATCTGTTGCTCGGCAGAGTTCGTCGTTTGAGTTAAACTTCTCTGATCTCTGCGTTGTTGCGAGACGGAAAAAAGGGTTGTGTGGGCTGGGAATTCAGTGCAGTCCCCGCAGGGTATGATTTTTGGACAGTTTTCGGTTTAATCAATGTTGAGCAATTAAAATGGAAAATGAGCCAGAAAGCGGTTCAAATGACATTTTTGTGAATTCTCAACGTAAAACCATCTTTCACAACCGATAGTCCTGAGGTTTATCGAAATCATTGGACTTTAAACTCGAGACACGATGGAGCGAAAATGTTAAGCCTTCCACCAGTTATCGTGTTTTCAACACGATTTCCTCTTGCTAAAAGGAAGAGAAATTCCACGTCGAATTTATGGTAGCCTCTGCGAGGAAGCGGAATGGAGGAGGCCACAGAATCGCAAGCTCTACGAACTGTCTGAAAGACAAAATGTTAGACGGAGTGGATAAACTGTCAGCATCGTAAACAAGAAAACTAGAAACCGGTACTAGAGTGTAATGGCAGACATTTTGGCAGACATTCTGACATTCTGAATCTGAAAGACACAAATTCAGGTTAATGTGGATCCGATCTACGGGTGCAACGGTTAAGTTGGCTAGGCCATGTAGAGCGTATGGACTGATCCGGCCTGAAAAGTCATCGATTCTGAGCCATTGGCACAACGTAAAATAGGACGGCCTAGACTAATATGGCGAACACAAGTGGAGAAGGACCTCAACCAACTTGGAATGCGCAACTGGAGGCAGCTGGCGAAAGATCGTGCTGGCTGGAGAGGCATGTTGGTTGAGGCCCAGGTCCATCCCGGACTGTAGTGCCGCAAGAAGAAGAAGAAGTACAAAGCGCTACAGAGCTCGTATATGGGAACACTATACATCATTTTAAAGGCCTTGACATAACCTACAAATCGACGCTATGTTTTGTTTTGACGATTAGTTTGGATATGCCGTTCAGTAGTTCAAGACATGTAAACATGGAGTTCACTAACGCCGAAATTCGCCCTATTTTAAAGTTTTCCTACGTTAAAGGCAAACCCGCTAGAGAAACTTCCCGTGAGATAAATGGTGTTTTTTGGGGGATAGAATTCTATCACTTCGAACTGCGAAGGAATGGTTTCGACGATTCAGAGTCGGTGAAAACGACACCAGGGATAACCCAGCCGGCGGACGATCTGTGACGACGAATACCGATCGAATCATGGAAATCATCGAGTTAGGCCGGCATGTGGCATCGCGTGACATCGCCCAGCAGATGGGAGTTAGTCACCAAACCATTTTAAACCATCTGCAGAAGGCTTGATGTTTGGGTGCCGCATGATTTGGCGCAAAAACACCTTCTGGACCGAATTCTGCCATATTCTGCTGAAACGGAACGAACTGGATCCATTTTTGAAGCGGATGGTGTCTGGCGACGAAAAATGGATCACATATGACAATATCAAGCGAAAACGGTCGTGGTTGAAGGCTGGTGAATCGTCCCAAACAGTGCCCAAGCCAGGATTGATGGCCAGGAAGGATTTGCTGCGTGTTTGGTAGGATTGGAAGGGAATCATCTACTAAGAGCTTCTCCCAGGCGCATAATTCAACCATCTTCTGTGAACAGCTGGACCACTTGAAGCAGGCGATCGACCAAAAGCGTCCAGAATTGGCCAACAGAAACGGTGTAGTGTTCCACTAGGACAAACGACACACTTTGTTGATGACTCGTCAGAAGCTACGTGAGTTCGGATGAGAGGTTTTATCGCATCCACCATATAGCCCGGACATAGCGCCAAGTGATTACCACCTGCTCCTGTCCATGGCGAACGCCCTTGGTGGTGTAAAATTGAACTCAAAAGAGGCTTGTACAAAGTGGCTGTCCGAGTTCTTCGCAAATAAGGAGAGGGACTTCTACGAGGAGGGTATTATGAAGTTGCCATCTAGAGGAAAACAGATTATCGAACAAAATGGCCCATATTTGAACTAAATCTGATCATGTAACACTTTTTATAAAGCATTAGATATAAGAGCAAAAAAGTGGAGGGAGATTTTGCCAACATTATATTTGAAAGTGATCTGATCTCTATGGAGCTGCGGCACTGTGCTCCAGCCTTTAAGGAGTCTCTTCAATCTTGGGAGCTGATTCGCACGTTGCCATATCTGATGAAAACTGTGGCTGAGGCATGATAACGGTGTTGTTTTTGGTCAGAAAATTACAAGCAAACAAGTGAGCAGGTCCGTTATCTTGATGCAACATCCATTAATTGTTCTTTCACAATTCTGGACGTTTCAAGATTATACTCCTTTTCGTACGGTCAGACCATGTCTTCTGTCTCTTCATCAAAGCAGAACCTTCACAGCTGATTGAAATTGGCGTGCTTTTTTGGCCTTGCGCTCCTCTCTTTCTCCTGCGCTCTTCTATTAGAATGATTGGACGTTGGTTTCAATGTCATAACCATATGCCCATGATTCGTCACCAGTTATGACCCCTTGTAGCAAATCTGGATCGCCGTTGACGACATTCAACAATAGCTGAGCGATCCTTAAGCGACAACGCTTATTTTACTTTTTGGCGACCATTTGGCCATTTGGCGCAATCGTCCTAAGCGAACTTTATTAAGCAATGAAGCTGACTTTAAGTTAAATGGACACATAAAGTGAAGAATAATCTTCAAGTGTATGTTGAGACCCTGCTTAAACTGACTATTTGCTGTGCTTAATAGGTTTGTGGAATTATTGGTCTATACTTTTTTTTAAATCAATAGTTTGCAGAACTTTTCAGTCAATGGTGACCGAAATAGAACCATGGTTACTAAATTTTTCGATCAACAATAGATCAGAGCAGGGGCTGGAGGTTCATCGGGACCTGGTAACATGTCAAAAAGCTCGTGGCACAGTTGTTTTATTGAAGAAAACGTTTGGTAACCGCAGAATTTTACGCAGTGGATGCGTGGATTGGCGTCCATGCATTAACATCATCTTCTTTTAAACTTGCTCGTGCAGATGTCTTTGTTGAAAGAAAATGTCACTTTTGTCCACTTTGCAAGACAATATAAAGCGTGGAAGTGGGATGGCTAAAGTTGTACTTGACGAAATATGGAATAGTAACGTCATCAGTCTCTGCAGATGCAATTAATCTCTATGGGCATGCAGGACGAGGAACCGGCTTGAAAAGTCCCTTGGCGCTCATTTCGATGTGACCGTATCCAAGATGTTGCTTGACTATTTTCTGTGGGATATGTGAAGTCTACGCTGATAAGACTGACACAATTGCCTACATGATCGGCAACATGTCGATATAGGGCCACGAATGTTAGAAAAATACATCAAAAATTGGAGTTCCAAACTAGACTTCGTTCGAGACAGGCATAGTGCTCATATGCCACAAATCAGTTTTGACGTATAAAAAAGAACGAACTCATTTGGTTCTTCCAAACGACCCATTTCAAAAATTGTTTCCTTCCATAAACGGCACCCTCCATAAGCAGCAATTGCGCGACGGTGAAAAAACGTGAACTCTCGCAAGCACTACCTTTCAGCATGCGTTCCATTTCCCTATCAAACAGCAACGAGGTCGAAAGGCTACCTCATAACCTATGTAGGCTTGATTTTTATCAGAGCGGATGGAAGGTGTTGCCGACTCCATTGTTGGACGCTAATCGCGGAAAGTAAGTCTCCTTGAACGATGTGGTTCTGACCTCATCCCTCCTATTATCCGCAACACAATGTATCATGCCTTCAGTGGAAGGATAATAAGGATGATTGTTAAATATTAAAAAAAGAGCCCACATGCAGGCATATAAACAAGAACAATTGCTTAACCCATGTATGCATACAGTGCACAAAAGAGTTCATAGAGTCACTTCCGTGGGAAATGCAGCCGCAAACAAAATCGCTAACAAGGTCGTTTTTCCTTCATTCTGAGCATGTTTATGCACGAGCAGCATCACGTGGGCCTACGGCGGATACATGTCAGAGGGACCCCTTTTTCATGTGACATTCAAAATTTGTGCACTACCGGAGTTGCATGTTGGTCGTATGTTTTAAATAAAACGTCTGCTCTTTTAATGTCGCATGGGATGCATATGTTTAGTGAGTGCAAGAGGAGGGAGGGAGGAGTACGTGGAGACTTTATGAAGGGTTATTCATGGATTTTTTAGGGTAGTTTGCAAATGGCAATATTGCTCTGGATGAGGGGGATGTTATAAGCCTGCTCTCCATGAATAAGCCGAGAGTTTAATCACATTTCGAGGAATCGAAGTGGTTTATGCTGATTCATTTTGCATACAATTTTAGAGGTCCTTGTAATGAAGGAGTATTGTAAACCTGAAATGGCATATATATTGTTGGCACATCAAGCTTTTTGAAGATGGTGGAAGTGGCTACATCCACATAATCTAAGAAATACTAAAAAATTTAATTAATTAATTAATTTTTGACGCGACAGTCCACAGGACAACAGGGCCTAGCTCGGTCATCAGCTACCCGTGCTGTGTGCGCTACTGGTCCCTCACGAGTAGAAAGGACCTACAGTTTTTTGCCGACTCCGAACGGCGAAGTTTGAGAAACTTTCTTAGACAGTTATTACTCTTTGAGTGTTGTCAACAGCTCGAAAAAGATGGTGCCGTGAAAAATTTGAGGTGTTCAGCAGGAAATCGAAACTTCGGCGCACTCTACCCACTACGCCATGGCGGACACAGACTAAAAAATTGCTGGCAGATGATTGATGAACGACTTTCGATCGTTCGGGTCAAGAGGTTAGGCCTTTACCAAGGGTAAAAATTTGGTTCCTCTAGAATGTTTGACTTTAAGAAATGGAAACGGCGCACAGTGGTGTTCTTGTATAGGAAACGTGGGAATAAAATTGTGACCAATGACCAATTTTGATGAAATTTGGAATATAGTAACAGTGCCATAAAGTCCTCCTGTCGCCAAACAGAAATGGTTGACATAGAAGGAGGTAAAACGGAATAATCTTAAGTTAAAAAAAAAACCCACTTTCTGTGTTTACTTGCGTAGAAGAAATATTTAATAACATTTGGCAACAGTAAATGTAGGCTCAAAACAAAGCTGGAATTGATACCTAAATTAAAAAAATTACATCGAATACTATTAAACAATACACTTTTGTTTAAAAAATAGATGAATCTAAATTAACTTTAATACGGCTTGCACTTTACCACCAAGTGGTTCATGCCCATGATATTTGCGCACTACATGCATTAGAAGGAAAATCATAGGGAAATTAAAGAAAGTGCTAAAAAATTCCCGATATCGCTCCACTTAAACGACTCGTTCTCCCAACGTGCAAAAAAGTAAATTTTTATTTTTGAGCCATCGTTGGATAATTTTTCAGGGTTTCAAGAAAATAGGGTTTCCCGATGGAGCCTTTTGGAACAGTTTTGTTTTATTTCACATGGAAGAACTTCCTGCAAAAGGTGCCCTTGATAAAAAGTCTGGTCTAGAAACTTGGTGGTCAAAATTAAGAAAGTGTTGACGCAGTTTGAAGGCTAAATGTACGACCTTTCAAATAAATATGATATAATGTTTCCAGATGGCTATTTAAAAAAAAAATATGAAACATGGAATTCTCATGAAAAAAAGTTAAATTTCTAACATTTCGGAGTCCAAATATTGAGCTAGTCGTAGACCGAAAAGTCTCATAAGAAGTAAAAAAAAATGTTTAGCTTTCTAGGATCTCAAATATGTAGAATCGAAAATGCAATACCTCTTGGTAGAGAAAATTATTTCATTTAAGGTATTTTTTTCCGCTCGGGCCCTACTGATCTTCTGCGGATCTTATGGTTTTGGAGAAGGAATTTTTGGAGGTTGGGATATACTGCACTGGAGCGCTCAGGCTGAAACACTGGTCCATTGTACTACCAGGCAGTAACATTCATTTAATTTAATTTTTTGTGAAAAGTGGCTGTCGGAGATCTTCACATAAATCTTCACATAGAAGTTGTCGTCTAATTTGAAACTGATTATCGATCGAATCGGCCTATATTTGAACTAAACCCGATCACTGTAACACATTTTATGGAGCATTGAATGAAGAGCAACAAAGCGGAAGGGAGATATTTGACAATCTTCTATTTCGTTGAACACTAAATAATTTCGTTTAAAGGCAACAGCTGATCTCACTGATTTCTTTCGCAGCCAACTTCACATTAAACGGCTTTACCATTGCTCATTTGATCAGATTTTATAGTAACATTTATTTGTAGAAGATTTTGTTCAACTTTCTAAAACAGTTTTTGTTTGGGTCCCTCAATCGAAGATGGAAGATCAAAAACAGCCATTCGGCGTATTTGTTTGTTTCACTCTTGAACGAGCATCACGTCGTCGAATGCCTCTTGAAGCCGATTTGAATTGCATAAGTCCATCGGTCGTTGACAATTGTCGGACAAAATATCGAGAAAAAATCGGACAAAAAATCAAGAAAACTGCAACTGCAAATGCAAGAACTTAATTGGAAGCTTTACAAATGGATGAGGAACCTATGTGTGAAATTTTTTCCACAACAAAATGTGTTTTGTCACACTTACGATTGTTATTTGCTCATCAAACGTCGGATAACGATGCTTTTTTGTAGGGCATTATAAGTGGCATGAGTGGGATGTGCTGCTACATCCACCATATTCTTCAGACTTGACACTCTTGGACTATTACTTGCTTCGGTCTGTCTAACATTTTTTTAACTTTGAGAACTTTCACCTGAAATCGGAGCAGCAAAGACCATTTGAACCAGTTTTTGGTCAGCGAGGATCAACAACTTTATGAACGTGGAATCAATGTCTCAGAAAAAAAGGAAAGTTCTTAGAAAACAATAAGTCTTCTTAGAAAACGAGATGTATGTACTGTGACGAAATTCACCCATTTTACACGCACATCCCTGTCATCCCCCGCTGTCAATCAGAATGTCAATGATGACAACGTGACCTCAAAGGAAAGGGAAGACATTTGGACCCCAAGGCCGAAGGCAAAGTTGAAATTCCTTTTTTTTTATAAAGTTGATAAGTCTACTATTTTCTCAAATTAAACATTTCTTTTGTGAATTAACACTGTTTCTAATGAAATGCGTACATTTCGTTAAAGCTAATTACCCTGCCTTTTGAAAAGCATAATGATACGTTTATTGTTGAAGAAGCTTTCGCGCAAGTTTGTTACTGCTGCTTTCACTAAGTTTCAAAGAACCGTCTGTCATGTGCGTCATATGCAGCTATATGAGCTATCCCTAGCATGCCTAGCTCCGCTCTTGATGCAATACGTATTCTCATTTCGCTTGACATTCTCAATCAAGGTCATCTCCCAACTTAAAAGGAGTGATCTTCGGGTTACCATCGCCTATGACACTATTCTTATGGACACGCCGTCAGATGCGGGAACACCAACAATGCCATTGTGTCGTTCATACAAAGTCGATTATCCCCGCGACGAGCATTGGCTTCGGCTAGAAACTGAAAGACGGGCAGAGACTGTACTCGGAATCGAATGGATGGCTCCAAGACGATGAAAGGATCTAGAGTTAGGGCTTTTATAAAAAAAACGACAACTTCTTTAGATAATTTCGAGTTGGTCCTCCAGGCGGAAACATCTCCGATCCTAATGGGCACAAACTATATTGTGAAGACCAGGTGGAAGGGGCGAAGTATCTGCAATTTTCAAGCTGTGCTTAAGGCTATTCTTAACCCTCTAACCACTTCCAAGATTGCCCAGGATGGAAGTCTTCCCCTAATTTGGTACTCAGACAAAATTCGCTAAGACTATGAAGAATAAGATTGTCGATGAACAGGATGCCAGGAAAAGATCAAAAGTGTCATTCACAGGACGCGAACCTGTCCTTGATTAGAGCTTCCGTGGACGGTTGTGTCCCCGAGAGCACAATCAGAGATGCCATGACTCTCCAGGACACAGGCTGACTTAATGCGAGCTCCTAAACGTCAGTAAGAAATCCGCGGCTTTTCTCTTAATAGGGAATACTGCAGATGACTTTTTGGCGTACAAACGTGGCACTTCATCTTCGCTAAGCACATAAGCGTGCTTGAGCTTTGTGACGTTACTTTATACCACGCCTGTAGAGAGGATAGACACACTTCAGAGCACTTCCTCTGTCAATGTCCCGCTTTTGCTCGGTTTGGGCGGCGCCTGTTTAGCGCTGATGTGGTGGGAACTGTAAACCTAGGCCCTGTATCACAGAAGCTCTTCCAGGCTTTTCTTTAGAATACCAAGAGAATTAATTAAATGTGGCCGCCGTGGCGTAGTGGGTAGAGTGCGACGCTCACACGCCGAAGGGTCTAGGTTCGATTCACAGCTCAACACCAATTTTTCGAATATTTCACGGCACCACCTCTTTCGAGCTGCTGACAACACTCAAAGAGTAATAACTGTCTAAGAAAGCTTTTCAAATTTCGCCGTTCGGAGTCGGCAAAAAACTGTAAGTCCCTTCTACTCGTAAGAGAACAGTAACGCGCACAATACGAGTAGTTGATTAGCAAGCTAGGCACTGGTCCCCCTCTGGACTGCAGCGCCAACAATTATTATTAATTAGTTGATTAAATGTAGGTTACTGCCTGGTAGTGCAATAGGCCAGTCTTTGTGATGTAGCGTTCCAGTGCATTGTCTCCCAACCTCCAAAAAAAAAGTACGTGCATATATGTAAAACAAAATAAGGCATCCGTACCCTTCCCATCAAAAGAAAGTTTGAGCGTGTCTATCGAAAATTCCTTACGCTCTGCTTTTACCATAGTTTGATTGATTTTTTGTTTTCTGGAACATATAACTGAGTGACAGAAGAAAAGCACAAGAGTCGTAGTAGGATAAAGACGCCACCATGTAAGCCCCATCCTTGAACTTTTGATTCTAGATAAACAGACATTTGAAATGAATATCTATGGAATTTCCAACACTGCTCCTGAAACATAACACCGATAAGCCATTAATAGGTTCAGAGGCTCTTCAGACGATCCCTCCAATCAATACATTACTCGAACTTTCCTTTGAATCCTTAATGCGGGTTACGGTCACAACAACCAGTCTAATTAATGTGACATCACGGCAGGCCCGCTCGCGGTCTAAGTGGGTCACGAGACCTCTCCCCGGCAATCAATCATTCAACACAACCTAACCTATGTCACCGTTGTCGCAGGCTCGCACCCGCCGGCGGGACAACAATGGCACACGCACAGCACGAGCCTGGTCTCGACTCGTTGTGACCGAAACTCATATTACCTCCAAGGGCCTCTCATTATCGGGCCCTTCACAAGGTTAATGATTTATTTACTCCACCACGACTCCTGTGGGGCGATAAGGAAGAACACTATGAGCTGCCTCGCCTCATCTAAATTCCTCATGAATTTGCCTGAAAGCAACCAGATCCTGTAACCACTGAAAACTACTTAAACCGAAAAAAAAACTCAATAAACTTCCTTCTTACGACGGCAGAAATAATTACACGTACAGGAAAAGGATCTCAAAAAAGCAGACACAAAAAGAACGGCATTCGTACAATAAATTCACCATATTCACAGCCAACTGTGCAGCCAAAGTTAACGAATAGTAAATACAGACGAGAAGTGTGCGCAAAAAGGACGTTAGTTTATGCTAATTAACTTTTAGGTGGAATGTTAAGAGGCCACTGGGGGCACCATGTGTGTGCACTTTAATGTAGCAACAGAAACTCCGTTTCCCTATCACGAGGCGAAACACAAAAACGAAACACGTACGTGAATTTGAACTCATGATGGAGGGTTATACGCTCCTGAATGTTTGCTCTTAATTAAATTTTTCATCTCGAAATGGTTCTTTTTAAGGGGATTGTTCTTTTATTCAGACCCACACTGCTGTGCCTGAAGTGAGGAGTGGATTTCGAATGCAAGCCGAGCTGGGTGGTGGTGGGAACATTTTTTTGCTGTTGTTTGACTCTTTTGCGGAGGCTGGCGGAAGTGCTGTTGTTGACATCTGTGACAAATGTCACGTCAATATTCGCCTGAAAGCAACTTTTGTCACTTGAATGGAAAGAACGAAATGTGGTTTAATGGCGGGCCATATTTTAAATAAAATCGACTCTCAGGAAAAAAGAGTAGCAGGTGTGGGTCAAGTCAGAGTGACAGGTTGCGAAGTTTCTGGCGGCAATGGTACACAGGCAGCTGGAGCTGCCAGTCAATATGGGGCGGGGCTAAATGAGAGGTGTTTATCACTTCCCACTCAACACAGTTGCAGCTGGGGAAAACAGTTTACAAGGCTGTAAGCCCTCCCTTGCCGGATGGAAGTCTTTTTATTTTTTTGTATAGGCGACTATTTCGAGCACGTGCGTTCTTAAGTCATGACGTCAAAATATTCAGGAGTCAAGATAAAGTTGTATTTCTTTGTCGTAGGACTTTGAGTGCTTCACTGGGCTATCTTGTCCTTGAACCTGGTTCATTGTGCTTCGAGGTGGGGAAGCATGTTTTCCTTGGCTTATCGGTCTAGCAGAGGGATGCCAGCAACAAGGCTTCTGTGAGCCAAAGAAATCAGCTTTCATCCAATCTCCCCCAAGAATCTGCCACCTGATTGGAACAAAGGTGGCACAGTGAAAAAATGAGTGCTCTGCAAATGGGTGCAACCTCTCCACATGGCTCGCAGAGCATTTATTTGTGTTGAGAAGCTTAAGAAGCTTGTAAGTTAGCCGATGAGTCCTTTTGCCAATAGTTAAAAACAAAGCCACAAGATATCTTGAATTCTTCAAAGCATTGGACTCAAAGTGCTTGATTTCGCCTGAATCCTGGAGAGGAGTGTCATGTCCAGTGGTGCTATCCATCCCTTGCAAACGTTCCCGAGGCTCTCAACAGTCCCGGTTCCTATGAATGCCCCGTTTGATCCTCGCTTGTTCCTATGAATGCCCCCTTTGATCCTCGCCTGGGTAGTTGATCATCATTCTCGTAAATTTTCAAAGAATTTAGAGTCTATTTTGCGGTGATGACATTTGGGGAGGGGGATGGGCCTGTTCACGCGAGGTAACGTTGTTGATTGCGCTTAACAAGGGCAGCTGCCAACACTATCCTTGTTAATGCGCAGGTCAAGTTGATATACAGCCTCCACGCGGCGCCCCTTGGATAGCCATCACAACATCCGTTGTATGGTGAACCAATGTATGCAGCCCATCTGCCCGAGGGTTTAAATAATGGGCCTGGCCGACCAGTCTGTGGGTTGTGCATGAGGTTAACTTCCTCACCACGTTAAAATAATAAAGTTCAGCAAACCCGATATGCCTCGAATAAGGACGGATTAACTGTTGACGACCCCAGCAATCGTTTTAAGGACAACGATTTTGGGTTTTGCACGTGGAATGTGAGGTCCCTTAACAGACCATGTGTAGCCGAACAACTTGCGGAAGCCCTTGATTGATACAAACCAGACATTACCGCCATCCAGGAAGTGCGATGGGATGGGCCTGGCATAAAAACGGTGAAGAACTGCGATATTTACTACAGCAATTGCTACCGATAGAGAAGGCAGCGCTTAATCGGGTGCGGATTTGTTGTTCGGGGCCGACTTAGGCAAAAAGTCTTGAGCTACGACCCCGTCAGCGAACGCCTCATGACAATCCGCATCAAGGCTTAATTCGGGAAGATCAGCCTAATTTACGCTCACGCCCCGACAGAGGAGAAGGATGACAACATCAAGGATGACTTCTATGATCTCCTAGAAAGAACATACGACCGATGCCCCAGCTGCGACACCAAGATCGTTCAAGGAGATTTCAACGCTCAGCTGGGAAAGGAGGACATCTTTGCTGGAGTTATCGGTAAACACAGCCTGCACGACAACACATCCGAAAACGGACTCAGGCTATTGGACTTCGCCTCGGGGCGGAACCTCTCTGTGGCTAGCACGCGGTTCTCGCACCTGAACATCCACAAAGGGAACTGGCGATCCCCTGATCAATCCACCGTCAGCCAGATTGATCACGTTGCGATCGACGTCAGACACTCCTCCAGTATTCTCGATGTCCGAACCTTCCGAGGTGCAAACATCGACTCGGATCATCACCTTGTTGTAGCCAAGGTAAGAACCCGAATATCAAGATATCAACGGAGTCGAGATAGACCAAAACGGTTCGACGTCGGAATGCTATAATTGCAGCCGATCGCTGGGAATTTTGCCGACCGAGTCTCACTGAAACTCGCTCAGAGTTCGACGCTTCCTGCACTGAACATAGAAGAAGACTGGAAACGTTGTCAAGAAACCATCAAAGAAGCTGCCACTGATGTACTGTGTTTCACGCCACCACGCAGAAGGAACCCATGGTTTGACGACGAGTGCAGGCAAGCACATGCAGCCAAACAAGACGCCTTTAAGACGACGCTGCGTCGAACAACGAGGGCTGTTCGTGAGCTCTGCGAACAGAGAACAAGGGAAGAGCATCGACTTCTCGGAAGGAAAAAGAAGGAGCATGAGAAGCGCGCAGTCGAGGAAATGGAAAGATGCTATGGCAGGAATGAAGTCCGAAAGTTTTACCGAAATTTAAAACAGCTATCCAGAGGATACAAGGTTCCGACCGAAGCAAATGAACTATATGTGGTAGAGTCGCAGTCTGTGCTGAGAGTCTGGAAGGATGATTTCTGCTGACTTTTTAACGGCGATGACGGCCCAAATCCTGGATCCTGTTTGCGTTGATGGCTTCTGGAGGAGAAGATTTAACGACGAACTCTATAGGCTGTACAGCGACATGTGCTTGGTCAAGCGTCTAGGGATACAACGTTTAAGATGGCTGGGCCATGTTGAGCGTATGGACACCACTGCACCGGCCCGAAAGGTCTTTAAATCTGAGCAACAGAGGACGGCCTAGGCTAGGGTGGCGCACATAAGTGGAGAAGGACCTCAACCAACTTGGAGTGCGCAACTGGAGACAGCTGTCGAAAAATCGTTCTGGCTGGAGAGACATGTTGGTTGAGGCCCAGGTCCACCCCGGACTGTAGCGCCACAACAAGAAGAAGAAGAAAACATTCGGAGAAGAAGATTCAACGACGTACCTTATACACTGTATGGCGGCAGGCGCAGGGACACAACGCTTTAGATGGATAGACTATGTAGAGATTTTAGACACCACTGTTGTGGTCAAAAAGCCTTCGAGTCTAAACCATTGGAAAACGCATTAGAGACAGCCTAGGCTGAGATGGAGCACACACGTTACAAGGGATCTGCACCACATTGAAATCTGGAATTGAAGGCAGCTGTGCTGGCTGTAGTGGCATGTTGGTAGAGACCTATGTCCATCCCCGACTGTAACGCCATCGAAAGAAGAAGAAGAAGATTTAATTCAGAGATGTCTTGTATTTCAAAACTATCTTGGATGTGGTAACACTACTGAGCATTGCTTGTCTGACGCACTCAGAACCCTCCTTTCTCTTTCAATACTTCTTTTTCATTGGGTTCCTTTTGGAAGACTAACACAAATTAACCCCAAGGGAAGTTCAATTTGATGATGCAATGGCTTCATTAGAACCGAATGAAAATTGCAATCCTTTCCTAGTTCGAATTCCATGGTAAGAGGACACAGACACAGCCTTTCAATTTGCATATACAACGTCGTTCACTGTGTTGAATGACTTCGGAGCAGTGCATTTTGTCATGCTAATATTCCGAGACCTTTTTGATGTTTTTGGGATGTACTTTGCAGATTGATGGAATGATATAACATCTCAGAACGTAATGAGAAAATGATTTATTTAAGATTCCTCACAAAACTGTTAATTTTCGAAGCGACCAGAGGACAAGGCTGAGTTGACTGACAACCGGGTGTGTTTATTTGCTACGCGAAAGTTCGATTGTGTGTGACATGACTCAAAGTTCTAGATAATACCTGATTGTGCAACATTCTACAAGGAAACCAGAGTGTAGCGTTTTCAGCCACTACTCGTAGTGCGCTATTGTTCTCAAACAATTATAAAGGACCTAGAGTTCTAAAAATTTAATAATAATAATAATAATTGTTGGCGCTACAGTCCAAAGGGAGACCAGGGCCAAGCTTGCTCATCAACTACTCGTGTTGTGCGCCTTACTGTTCTCTCACGAGTAGAAGAGACCTACAGTTTTTTGACGACTCCGAACGGCGGAATTTGAGAAGATTTCTTAGACAGTTACTACTTCTTGAGTGTTGTCAGCAGCTCGAATAAGGTGGTGCCGTGAAAAATTCGAAAAATTTGTGTTGAGCTGGGAGTCGAACCTAGACCCTTCGGCGTGTAAGCGTCGCACTTTACCCACTACACCACGGCGAACACCTACAGTTCTGCCGACTTCAAAAATCGAATTTTGAGAAGCTTTTTAAAAGACTGATAACTTTTAGAGTGGGTTTAGCAGTTCGAGAAATATGGTACCTTGACAAATGTGTGGTGTTCAGTCCAAGAATTGAATCCCAAACCATTCGCACTTTGCAGAACGTCTATTGAGCATGCATTGGATGACACGCAAAACTCTCTTAATCTATATCACACCCACCCACATGGGCGAAAAGGAACAACGCCATGATGTGGTTATTTTTGGTTCACAGTAGCATGCCAGATTATGATTTCGCTGGAGGTGTGATTAAGACAGATACGTGAATGGAACGAGAGCCCAAGTGGTGGCCCAGCACTGTGGAAAAGCGACCAGTCAATAATGGCGATCATGAAAAACACTTTTGAACCTCCAGCCTATTCCCCAAGGAATATGTCTGGTGCAAAGGAGAGTCAATTTTGAACAACTACGGACTCTTATCCGTCTAGTGGTCAATGATTGTTTGTTGCACATCAAGGTAAATGTCACAGTAACTACCAGGGCCTTCCGACCTTCACCACCCTAGACGGTGGTTTGAGTTCAACTTCACACCACCAAGGGCGTTCGCCATGGACACGAACAGGTAGTAATCACTAGGTGCTACGTCTGGGCTATATGGTGGATGCGATAAAACCTCCCATCCGAGCTCCCGTAGCTTCTGACGAGTCATCAGCGAAGTGTGTGGTCTGGCGTTGTCCTGGTGAAAGACTACACCCTTCCTGTTGGCCCATTCTGGACGCTTCTGGTCGATCGCCTGCTTCAAGCGGTCCAGTTGTTCGCAGTAGATGGTATAATTAAGCGTCTGGCCGTATGGGAGCAGCTGACAGTAGATGATTCCCTTCCAATCCCACCAAACACACAGCAAAACCTTCCTCACCGTCAATCCCGGCTTGACCACTGTTTGGGGCGATTCACCGACCTTCAACTACGCCAGTTTTCGCTTGATATTGTCGTATGTAATCCATTTTTCGTCGCCAGTAACCATCCGCTTCGAAAATGGGTCGAGTTCGTTCTGTTTCAGCAGCATATCGCAGGCGTTGATTCGGTCCAGAATGTTTTTTTGCGTCAAACCATGCGGCACCCAAACATCAAGCTTTCTTTGTATCCAGCCTTCTGCAGATGGTTTAAAATGGTTTGATGACTAACTCCCATCTCCTGGGCGATGTCTCGAGATGCTACATGCCGGCTTAACTCAATGATATCCATGATTCGATCGGCATTCGTCGTCACAGGTCTTCCGACGGCTGGCTTACCCATGGTGTCGTTTTCAACGGCTTTTAATCGTCGAGACCATTCCTCCGCGGTTCGAAATGATAGCTTTGTGAGGACCATCCCATAAAACACCATTAATCTCACGGAACTTTTCTCTAGGGGATTTGCCTTTAACGAAAGAAAACTTTAAAAATTCGGCGTTAGTGATCTCCATGTTTACACGTCTATAACTGTTGAACGTAATTTCCAAACTAATTATGCATAGCGTCGTAGGTTATGTCAAGTCCTTTCAAATGATGTATTGTATTGGGAGATACGATCTCGATAGCGCTTTGTACATAGCCGAAAAATTTAAAAGACAAAAAGTTGGAAGGGAAATATTAAGAAAATACCGCAGTAAATGATTTATTCTAAAATTTCCTTCATTGAACGATTTAAGGAAGGTTTAGTGGTTGTCTTCCGTAGGAATCTACAATCGCACATGAGTCCCAGCGCTCTCGAGAATTCTCTTTCATACCATTTCATTCTTTGGCTTGAAAACTGCGAAAGACAAACAGCTTCGCATGCTGGACATATGTATGTGGCTCTGCGGTTCTCCGGGGCATACGCAGTGAAGTGCTTCTCTGAGGCAATCCGAACCTTTCTTATTTCTTAAACTCTGACAAATTGATCGACAATACATAGCGACTTATCAATTCGGCAACTCAACATGTTTGTGGAAGCGTGGCAACTCCACCGCTCTTCCGACTATTTTCTCTTGCGGTGTAAGATCGTGTGCTGCAGTGGTTTGTGCCCAAGCTCAGTTTTCTGTATGTTTTATATTTGCTGCAACGTGTTTCGCTGATTAGGCGTATGTTTCCAGTTTACCGCAGATTCCGCTCAAGTCGAGTTAGTTTTGCCAATGTTGCCGTTTTCTTAGGACCTTATGGCGTTTTGCAACACTGCGAATATCACGGTAGTGAGCTATGCTTTGCTGTCGACACACTGGAGGGCTCAAGCGCTGGCTACTTGCGCTTTTCCAACCTAATATAAAGCAATCACACTTTCGCATTTGAATACCATCCCCATTCCCAAAATGTTTTAACACAACTGAAACTTTTACCAATACCTAAAAAATACTCTTTAATACGTCAAAATGTTAGCTCACTGTTACGAACAGTTTTGAATTTTTAGCAGTCTGAAGTTGATGAGATTTCGAGTCAGTCAATGTATAGAAAAACATTTCAGATATAACTCCCAACTTGTTTTTGAACGATCGGCAGAACAATTGTACAAAAGAAACGGATAATTTTTTTTTGTTTTGACAGAGAACTGATTTCACATATAAGACGATTTGCTGCTGAAGCAGCAGGTTCCGCATTCTTATACGAGGGTTGCCTTTTACATTTAGGGATTAGAGGACAAAAACAAATATTAATCATCAACATAGGTTTATTGTTTTCCAAAATACTCTCCATTAAGATCTATATACTTTTGCATGCGTTTGAACCGATTGTCGAAGCACTTTTGCCACTCTGATTGAGGTATCTCCAAAACATGCATTCTGAACGCATCAACCGCTTCTTCAGGTGCCGAAAAACGTTGACCTCTCATTTAATTTTTTACGAACAGGAATAGAAAGAAGTCATTCGGTGCCAAGTCAGGGCGATACGGAGGATGACTCATCAAACTGATGTTTTGAGTGCCCAAAAATGCAGCTCTTTGAGCCAATGTGCTCGCATTGTCGTGGTGAAGAGTGATCCGTCCTCGGCGGTTGGTTTTCCTGATTTCTCGGAAGACAACTGACAAACAAATGGTTGTGTACTACTCGGAATTGACTGTTCTGAATTGTTCTAGTGGTACGTTGCAGACATGTCCAGTTTTTCCGAAATAAGAGGCAACCATTTTAGCTTCCAGACTCATATTAGCCGCCTCCGCGTTCGTGCCAGCAAACGCCTCATTGACGACTCGCTGTGTTCGTCCAATCACGTCAATATCATCAGCATAAGCTAGCAATTGCCTCTGGTAGTGACTTGTAAGTTACGCACGAGCGTGGAAGTGCTCCGTGCGCGAGCAACTTTTGTTGGATTTGGCTCAATTTAAAACACCCTTACAGTCGACACGAGCCCTTTTTTGAACGATTGACAAATTGTGTGCGATCCAACGAGAAACAAATTTTTTTACGGTCAAATGTTCATGCATTATTGAATGTATGCTGGTCCCACTAATGCCTAAGGTCGTCTCAACCTCACGAAAGGTCACATGACGATCTTGCAATATCAGTTGGCACGCAGCATCAATGGTTTCCGGAACAACAACTGCTTTTGGACTACCTTCACGAAATTCGTCTTGGAGTGAAGTACGACCTCGGCTGAATTCACCATACCATCGATAAACACTGGTCCTTGATGGAGCTTCATCGCCAAAAATTGAATTAAGTTCATCGATGCACTGTTGTTGAGTTAATCCACGTCGAAAGTTGTAAAAAATAATGGCACTAAAATTTTCACGATTTAATTCCATTTTTTGGACGAGATGAATCTTTTAAGTTACTGTAAACAACACAACACTTCAAAAATGTCAAACTTTGCGATAGAGCTTGCAGTTGACAGATTGAACACTACCGTTGCCCAATCCCGAAGTAAAAAAGGCAACCTTCGTAGCTTAAAGCATCATTCCTCCTATTCCTTTGGGTCTAAGTTCCCATGGAAGAGTATGCATGTGTCCTCGATACCCTCTCAAGGAAAATGGCAAATTGATGGACAGCAGGCTCTGCATCCTAATAGCCTAAAGCATCATTCCTCCTATTCCTTTAGGTCTAAGATCAAACGAAAGAGTGGCCATGTGCCCTCGATACCTTCTCAAGGACAACGGTAAATTGTAGGGCAGATTGAAACTTTCAACGAAAAGATCATAACTGTTTCCTTCTTGAACCAATGAAATTATATTTAGTAACTTCATTCCTATTGGCGTTCAGGGATTAGGCGAAGCATGCGTCGCTTTTCCTAAAGAGATCTCTTATTTCCAACAAAGAGAAGAAGCAATTTCCCTTGTCGTAGAAGGCTATGCCTTTCTTTTTCACTTAAGAACGGGCAACGAATTAAAAGAAGTTCAGAAACGCCCAACAGAAAGACTAATTTATTAAATGTCTGATACGTATTAAGGCAGTCGCTTGAGAAGAAATTTCACTTTATGTCTGACAATTGCTACTTAAAGATGTGAATAAGGCTGCTGATATACACTTGGACTCATTCCTAGTTCACCAATATAGGAGCGAGCACCTGCGATCATCTATACAGGAGACGTGACCGTGTAGCATTCCCGGCTGATTTGTCGACTAAACACTGTCCTAAAGTTTGTTCAAATCGCATGGCTAAGTTGAGTTGGCTTTAAATCACTGCAGTCGCATAAGCTCTTACCCAGACCCAAGCCAACAACCATATCCTCTTCCATACAGTAGTGGGGTGCTTCGGCAACGCGCAAATAAAGTCAATTCCCTATTCGGATGATTGCCTCAGAAGAGCAGTAAACCTTCCCTGCATCCGCTTGGCCTTCACTCAAGTACCTTCTTCCGTGTTTTATGGCCAGTTGTTTATCCTTCATGGCGAAAGTCTGCCACTTTTCACGCTCTATTTGAGCGGATTTGTAGTGCGCCTCCAGCGGAGCACACCGCAGCCCACGGCAATGCACCGAGCGTAGGGGTACTTTAGTTACTTTCATGCACTCACTCTGTGAAAAGAAGTGTCAATCAAATTCCCAGTTAACTAGCCAGCAGCCAAATGTTCCGTCCAAATGATGCCCCGGACATAATCACATTTTGTTTTTTGATCAATTTTGCAGTCCAGCAATAAACGGTGACATCCCCAGGGGTTCGCAGTGCGTAATAAATGTTTGCGCCCGAAATTAACCCAATTTATTCTTTTTAAGCGTTTCATTTTAATATCCAATGCACACTTTTTTCGCTGAGTGGCTCCTTGCTCGGCGGCCTTATCGAAGGCGGAATTTTAATTTAACAGATTAAATTGTTTTATTTTCAGGAGTATTTTCATTGCCCATTTTATAACGCGTTTTTATGGCCCTCCGAGCAAATAGCATAGGCTCGCGCCACTGTTGGATAGCCGAAGGTGGGCGCAAATCGATCGATACTCCTGCAGGTCCTTGGGTGTGCGTGTGATGGCCAATTAAACTTTAATTGTGCAGTTATTGCTACTTAAAAGCGTTTTTGATTGCTGACGCTGATACACCTACTGGAGCGACGGTGGTGGCGACTCTCGTGTATTGTCTTCGCGAAACGATAATTCCGAATTTGCATAGATAACGGGTTCGCATTTTGTGGATAATTGTACAGCCGTGTTCGCAGTAATGAACACTGACACGTCAGACGAATTAATTTCTATGCCAAGAAACCAAAGGCGTGAAATGATTGTTTAATGTTTTTATAATTGCTTTGTACTTCTCATAAATTAATGCGCTTGCAGTAAAAGCGAACGTACGCGAAATTTCTATGATCCCAGTAAGATATTAAATATTGAAAGTGTGGCGGTAGATAGAAAATTCCTTGACCTTGAGAAAGAGCTGTGTCAATAGCAGAAGATAAGCACTTTTGAGGTTGTATGGCAGACGATTCTTGTGTTGTGCTACAATCCGAGGTGGAACTGGACCTCAGCCTCTACGGTCAGCACGATGAGTTAATATACCATGTTGCCACCAGTTGCGCACACCATGTTGGTTTAGGTCTTTTCCACTTATGTGGTGTACGTTGCCTTAATTGGCCATTGTCGGAAACTCTTCGGGTCGGAGCAGTGGTCTCCTTTCACCCAACACGACCTAACCTAGTATTAGGCATTACATCCGAACACGCTTAAAATACCGCTGTACAGCTCATACACTTCGACGTTGTTTCATAAATACAAACAGGAGTAAAGATCGCAGGACCAAGGAGTACTTCACACTTTCTTAACGAGATCCGTGTGTCTGGGCCAGTATTTAACTATCAGCCAGTCGTCAGTCGTTAGTCGTAAGTCGTTAGTCGTCAGTCGT